>CM066031.1:1696565568-1697765568 GCA_033557465.1 Ichthyophis bannanicus
GACATATAATAATTGGACATTTATTATATAGCCATAAACTGAAATATTTAATCATCCCAGTACCAAATCTCTTCCTAAAATAGCCACTAGATAAGTTCTATTTGTACAAAATTAAATAACTTCCTATGGGTGTACACATGAAATAAAAAAAAAAAGGTTAAGTTCTTTTCACACTCAAAAATACAATTTTGTTTTAATATATATATATATATATATCCTTCTGTGATTTAAGTGAAAATCTGAATGTTGGGTTTTCACAAACAAGGATTAGAAAGAGACAGAATTATAGAAATGCACATTTCCAAAAGCTGACAAAGAATCAGTCTCGATAAAGAACAAAGAGGAAAAACTCTGCAAAATCCTCAGGGAAACAGACCTACACCAGTTACAGTGGCAAAATATGTTGTACTCTGCCTCCAGCGCAGAAATGTAATGTTATCAGATAAATTGAGGGCAGATCTGAACGATGTTACAAGAGGCCACAATGAATAGCACCAGAACCAATATAGACATCTTTGTTTTCATTCTCTCATTTATGCTCTTCCTTTATTACATAATACAGCATTTTCCCAACCCATGTTCTCATGCCAAAAAAAAAGTTTCTTGAACTGAGTTAAACTTAATTGTAGTAGAACCTACTTCACGCTTATATTGAATGAAAGGCAGTTGAGTTTATGAGCTGGTGAGGTAAGCATCAGGCAAAGAAAAGCGGTACTGTGGACAAGATCTGGCACACTATGATTTCCCTTGGGGAGTTTTACTGTTTGCTGTATCCCAGTTGGACAATACAAATGGTGAGGATCAAATTTCGACAATGTGAACTGTGAGAATCAAATTTGCAAAGTGAAGTTGTATGGTTTCCTCTTTCCCATTGGACAGTACTGACTGGACCATTTGTTTGCATATCTGAACCATTCTTGATAGTCTCGTAATCAACGTGCTGATGGAGGCTGCAACAGAAATGAGCTTTAATGCTTTCTCTTGAATTATTTGAACTGTAACACATGACTTGTGCTGGAAAAGAAAACAAAATTTAGATTATATTCAATAGCATCAAGATCCTTCATTCTGTAGTCATTTTTTGAGTTAATAGTTTTTCTCTGTGGCTGTGGGATAAGAAGGACAACAGATTTTACAGGTTGAAATATGTAAATGCTTTTCGCGAAGACAGGGACAGATCCTTTTAAGTAGGGTATTAGCATAAAGATAGCACATTTGTTTTTTATGTTTCAAAATCAGTTGCTAGTATCTCTGCCACAGGTACCAATTGACTTTTCAGGCTTCAAGTTAATAGCCTTGTCTCTTGCTTGTAGGGATCAATATTAGTATTAATTAATCACCGTTATCAACCCTAAGATCTGGTTCTATTTGTTGTTACATCAGCAAAATATCAATATAGAAAGTGGACTCTCTGATCGTCATGGCAACTTCATCTCTTAGGTCAAAAAAAGTTTATCTTATCTGTGCATGGAGAGCGGCAAACTGTTTAGGGATCTAGTTTGAACTCTAAGAACATTGATTTAGTTTTTGTTTGTGAATAACGGCAGAATTCCAATCACTAGGGATGGGTAGGATTTAAATATTAATACCCAGAGGCTTATCAGAGAGGGTGTCACTCTGTTACCATCAGATTGTCTTTTAGAAATGGCACAGAGGTAGATTGGTGGGGTTGTGAAACAGGATTATTTAAATTCAATAATGTTTGCATTTGAAACAATGTGGGTTAAACTGAAAGTGCCACAGTGGTGTGGTGCTCTTGCAGCTCCTTTGAAAGTCTGCTTGCTGTTCTGCGCTGCAGTTCCCGGAGAGAAATAGGTAGCGTTAGGATTCCTCATTTTATGGAGAAGAAAATGGTAAAAAACCTTTGATGCTCATGTTTGTTGCAAAAAAAATGTGGTTTGCAGGGTTGAAGGGGTAAGGAAACTTGTAATCATAGCAGATTACTGTAGCCCTAAAATTGTGGTCATAATTGTGATTTTGAGTGCATAGGTGAGATTTTATTTTCTGGATTAAAAATTTCAAAACCAGATAAAATAGTATTAAAGTCAAGCTTTCTAGGAAGGTTCCAGGTAGCATCCAGAAATGGGTAACTGAAGATTATAGCCAGACAGCTCCGTATTTTGTTCCGCAATAAGAAATTATTAAGATAAATTGAGGGCAGATCTGAACGATGTTACAAGAGGCCACAAGCAGCAGTGAGCCTGATACTGATAGTAAAGCCACACACCTTGGCAATTAAAAATGATTTTGTTCAACTAAAAATAGAAAGGTGCCATGGCTTAGATTCTCTATTTTTATTTAAAACAGTATTGTAGATCAGTGGTTCCCAAACCTGTCTTCAAAAACCTCTACCCAGTCAGGTTTTCAGAATATCCTCAATAAATATACATGAGATTGATTTGCATACACTAGCTCCATCGCATGCAAATTTCTCATGCATATTCATTATGGATGTCCTGAAAACCCAACTGGCTGCAGATGTCCCAGGACAAGTTTGTGAACTACTGTTGTAGACTTTTGAATTGTTTTTATGTGATGAATTTATCAAGAAAACATACAAGTAAATGAAGGCAGTATCCAAGGATATAGGTTCCTGACTTTACTTAACTCACTGCTTTTCTAATGGAAGCCATCTTATCCTCCACATTATTTATTTCCAATGGTATAAGTTTTAGCTCAGTTTATTTAGGAATTTTCATATCACCACCCGATAAACAGTGGCATTTGTCTTCATTAGTAAGGTTGGGGTTAACTGTCATGGAGCTAGGAAGTGTTAAGAGCATGATGGATTTAACTGATGTTCACTACTGTGGTATAATGCCTCAGAAGACATACCTTGCCCATTACTGCAGCTTGTTCATAAACCTTATGTTTGTTTGTTTGCTCCGTGTGTATAAAACGCCAGGTATATCCTTGATATAATATGCCAAGAAAAGTAGAGACCACCCATATAAAATGTCTATGGATTTCTCCTGAGAAGCATCATAGGCAGCTCTATAATGTGAATTAATTTTCAAAGACTGATGTTTGGAAGGAGGATAATGTTTTTTTCCATTTAGAAGAAGGTAGACTATCCTTAGGACTCAAAAGTATTTTTTTTCCTATAGGCAAAAACAGAGAGAGAGGTCCCTTCAGTTTAGGGAGCCTTCTTAGGTGTTATATGTGTTTTTCATGGATGCTAAACCTTAAGTTGTCCTTATGGAAATTTAGGGTTCAGTACGAATACAATATGCTAGAAACTCCTTTACTAATTATAATGGAAAAATAACGCTCAGAGAGGACAAATTTAAAGCCATTGACACAGGAAGATAGCAATTTACACAGGTAACTTGACCATCTGGAAATTGTCCCCCCTCCATGTGAGTCAGAGTAAGTGCACTGCAGAGTAACACATACTGTTAGCATTGATTGCATTTTCAGCTCTAAACTTATTGGGATGAC
Organism: Ichthyophis bannanicus; assembly: GCA_033557465.1. Taxonomy (NCBI): domain Eukaryota; kingdom Metazoa; phylum Chordata; class Amphibia; order Gymnophiona; family Ichthyophiidae; genus Ichthyophis; species Ichthyophis bannanicus. Next base: position 1,696,569,010 of record CM066031.1, read on the forward strand.
TATTCAGTGGGATTGCTACTTCTTAAAGATATCTGAATAAGTAAGCTGAATATCTGTAAGCAGATTTTTGGTCAGCCTCTCCATTCAAGTTGGATTGCTGAATATGCAGTCCTAACATGAGATGGGTAATTTTTTTTTAAGTATTTTTGTTGTCTAAGGCATATTTTACACATGGGAACTGGCTTTTATAAAACTTCACAAGGATATGCAAGCGCTCAGAAACATATGGGTCAATATTTAGCAATGGTGAAATCTAAAAATATATATACTCAGCACTGTTATCCAGATAGAGAGTGGTGGAGAATATACCTATAAGTTGGCCACACACTGGCTGTACACATAGCAACACATTTTACAGCATAGGCCCTCAATGTGTACAAGATATACACAGTCATTTATACCTGCTCTAGTATGTTTGCATCTGTGGGCATTTACGCTAGTATTCTATAAAGTGCAATCCACGTGGTTTCGACTTTAAAGAATAGGCATCATCAATAAACGTAGATTCATGTGGAAATCTAGGCACCTCTTACAGAATTACCTTCATAGTGACTGAATGCATAAAAACATAAGAAATGCCATACTGGGTCAGACCAAGGTCCATCAAGCTCAGTATCCTGGAGCAGAACAGGTAAACATAGATTGGTAGTTTACTCCTTTAAAAAGTAGAAAGACTAGGGGGCACTCAATGAAGCTACTGTGTAACCCATTTACGGCTAATAAGAGAAAATATTTTTTCACCCAATGTGTAATCAAATTCTGGAATTCATTACTGGAGGATGTAGTAAAAACTGTTAGTGTAGCTGGGTTTAAAAAGGTTTGGAAAAGATTCTGGAGGAAAAGTCCATAAATTATTATTAAAGAACCCCTAGGAAATCCACTGCTTACCTTGGGATAAGCATCGTGGAATCTTTGTACCTTTTTGGGAACCTGACAGATGCTTGTAACCTCGATTGGCCACTGTTGGAAACAGGATACTGGGCTTGATGGACCTTGGTCTGACCCAGTATGGCATTTCTTTACGTTCAGTCACTAAGAGGGTAATTCTTTAAGAGGTGCCTAGATTTCCACATGAATCTACATGTATTGATGATGCCTAGTCTTTAAAGTCGAAACCACATGGATTGCACTTTATAGAATACTAGCATAAATGCCCACAGACACAAACATACTAGAGCAGGTGTAAATGACTGTGCATATCTTGCGCACATTGAGGGCCTATGCTGTAAAGTGCGCATATACATATGCACTCTGCCTATGCTCTACCCAAACTCCGCCCCTGCACTCTCCACAGTGAAAATATGTGCCATTGGTCCATGGTGCGTACCTTCAGAATAACATTTGACCACAATCAGCATAGAACTCACTAAAAAGGCATGATTTACATGCATACTGTAATCTCACACTGAACTCTAGCCTTGCCTTATAGAATTACCCTCTACACGTATAGCTATGCAGTTTCATTGAGGAGAGCTTTTTTCTGGCATTCATTAGTTGAATATGATCATATTGCAGTTTGCCCTGACTATGGGGCATATTTATTAAACTGCTGTAACCATTATCATGGCATATAGCACATGGTAAGCACGGCATACTAAACGTCAGCATGGTTCCCTATGCTAGAAATCCTATGCTAGTAGGAGATGGAATGGGTTAAGAGTGGAACATGGGTGTTGACGGCGCATCGCAGATAGCATAGGAATTTTGGAGCACATTAACTGCAAATGTCGTTAGCATGGGTACACGTAATCCTACCTCAGTGCACTAACAGCAGGGGGATGGACGCACACAGACTCTGAAACTGGTGCAGGACTCCATGCTAAATTCACAGCCCAAGAGCATGCCCCCATGTCCTAACTTAGACCTCTGTATAGTGCATTGTTTCAGCAGTACTACTGTTATGGACACAAGTCCCTTTGCATATTGACCCGTACATGCTTGTTTTCCCATAACACAGTCGTAGGCTTTCCTGGAGGCATAGTGTAGACAGAGCAGCAGCAGAGCTGCAATGCACACATACTTTGTTAGAAATGGATATACATGCATAAAGTACTTTATGCATGTATAAGCCTATTTGTACCTGCCTCGGAACAAATGTATATGCTACCAAAACTATTGGGAATAGTTTTGGTAACATATACTTTATAAAATACCAGTGTCAGCCCCAATCACTTGAAAAATTCTATATGGAAACTAAATGAAAAGATAAGGACCATCATAATCTATAGTGTGTTATATCCAATGAATCACACCCTCCATGTATTTTAATCAAAGATCTTTATACATTGTATGGTTTTTTTCATAGAAACATAGAAAATAATGGCAGATAAAGACCATATGATCTATCCACTCTGCCCATCCATACTAACTACTAAGCTCTACAATCCTTTCCTCTCCCTTAGAGATCCTCTGTGCTTCTCCCATTGCTTTCTTTCTTTTAGATACCATCCTCATTTCCTCCACCACCTCTGGAAGGCTCTTCCACACATCCATCATCCTTTTGATAAAGGATTAAATATCAGCTGAGAGGGAATTTATATATATGAATTGGGGGAATAGGAACTAGCCTTCATTTAGAGCCTGCCCGGCAACATATTCATGAATAAAATACAATCAGGGACAAGGCCCTCTTTCTTAAGTTGCAGGCTTATGCAATAATTAGAGCACTTGCCTTTATACATACAGTATGTGGTTGATATGGAAGGACAGTGGTTGATATGGATGGACAGGCTAGATAGGCCATGTGGTCTTTTTCTGTCGTCGTGTTTCTGTGCATGCATTAACAAGAGAACTAATAAAATCCTGGATGAGGGTTAACACACCGTGAATGTTGCTAATCAGAGTGCTGTATTTCTTTCTCAAGTTTCTGGAGATTGTTCTGTAGCGATCGTTGCTTGAAAGAGTTCTGTCTACTTTGCTGTCTTCTGGAGATGTTTCGTTCTTTCTGCTTTCTTAGAAAATAGAGTTCTTCATTCTGCTCTTCTCTTTCTGTTGCTTTTTCTCCCTTTTGAAGAGTTCTCTGTCCTATTCTATGTCAAGGATACAGTATGATGACCTCATTCCTCAGCAGACCCTTGATTTTGATATCTATAGGATTGGGTTAAAATGGCTAGCAGTAAAGGGGGATATGAAACAGGCCTTTGATTGGCTTTCAATTGTGTATTCTGGTGAATCAGTAAGATATTTTGCATTCACTTTAATAAATGGGCAGGTGAAGCTTTAGTTGGATAGTTGAATCGGAAATAAGCAGAAAGTTGAAATATGATACAAGATTCTACATTAGAAGTCACCATACAGGAAAAGGATTTAGGTATTATTGTGGATAATATGTTGATATCCTGTGCTCAGTGTGTGATGGCAGCCAAGAAGGCTAACAGAATGCTAGAAATTATAAGGAAAGGAATGGGGGAAAAAACAAAGGATATTATAATGCCTTTGTACTGCATCATGATGCAACTGCACTTTCAGCATTGCATGCAGTTCTGGTCACGGCATCCAAAAACAAAATAATGGAATTAGAAAAGATACAGAGAATGGCAAATAAAATGATAAAGGGGAGGAAAATCTTAAAAGGTGGGGCTCTTCAGCCTGGAGAGGTGAGCCATGATAGAGTTCTATTAAATATTGAGTGGAATGGAATAAGTAAACATAGTAACATAGTATATGATGGCAGATAAAGACCAATATGGTCCATCTAGTTTGCACAGCAAGGCAGCAAGAGTAGGTGCATCTGCCACTCCATGCAGGTCACCCCTCCCCATGTCTACTCCTCCGTGTAGGTCACCCCTATTTGTTTAGATATGAGATAGCTATGCTGATTTTGATTTTATCCTGTTGCTATAAAGGGATCCACTGTGTCTGTCCCATGCCATTTTGAATTCTGTCACTGTGTTTGCCCCCATCGGGAGGGCATTCCAAGCATCCAGCACCCTTTCAGTGAAAAATTATTCTTGACATTGCCTTTCAGTTTACCCCCTTGCAGCTTAGTTTAATAGCTTCGCCATCTTTGGAAGAGGTTTGTTTGTCCATTAATACTCTTTAAGTATTTAAAGGTCTGAATTATATCTCCCCTATCCCTCCTCTCCTCCAGAGTGTACATATTTAGGTCTTCAAGCCTCTTCTCATAAACCTTCTGACACAGGCTCCAAATTATTTTGGTCGCCTTCCTCTGAATTGCTTCCAACCTTTTCATATCCTTTGCGAGATACAGTCTCCAAAACTGAACACAATATTCCAAGTGAGGCCTCATCAGTGACTTGTACAGTGGCATTAGTACCTCTTCCTTTCTGCTGGTAATTCCTCTCTATATACAACCCAGCATCTTTCTGGCTTTTGCCACCGCTTTGTCACACTGTTTCGCCACCTTGAGATCATCAGAAACAATCACTCCGAGGTCCTTCTCCTGGTCCATGCACACCAGCCTCTCACCCCCACTGCATAAAATTCCCTTAGATTTCTGCTTCTTCACTGCACATCTTCACATTAAATCTTAACTGTCAAGCATTAGACCATTCTTCCAGCTTTTGTAGATCTTTCCTCATGTTCCTCACTCCCTCAGTGGAATCCACTCTGTTGCAAATTTTGGTGTCATTTGCAAAAAGACAGAATTTTCCAGTCAGCCCTCCAGCAATATCACTCACAAATATATTGAACAGTACCAATCCCAGGACCGAACCCTGGGGCACACCACGAATTACCTTCCTTTCATCTGAGTGAGTTCCGTTTACCGTCAGCTTCTGTCATCTTCCAGTCGACCAATTTCTGATCCAGTTCACCATCTTGGGACCCATCCCCAAGCTGTTGAGTTTATTGATAAGCCTCCTATGAGGAACAGTATCAAAGGCTTTGCTGAAATCTAGGTATCCATCGCATGCCCTTGATCTAGTTCTCTGGTCACCCAATCAAAGAACTCAATCAGATTTGTTTGGCAACATCGTCCTTTGGTAAAACCATGTTGCCTCGGATCATGTAACCTTTTGGTTTCAAGGAAATCCACTATTCACTCTTTCAGGAGCGTCTCCATTACTTTTCATGCCACCCAGGTAAGGCTTACTGGCCTGTAGTTTGACACTTCTTCCCTATTGCCACTTTTGTGGAGAGGTACTACATCAGCCCTTCTCTAGTCCTATGGAACCTCTCCTGTCTCTAAGGATCTATTAAAAGTGGTAACTCTAAAAGTGGAGGAGTGGCCTAGTGGTTGTAGCAAGGTACTTCGGGCCGGAAGGTTGGGGGTTCAAATCCCACTAGAGGACAGCAACCTTGGGCCGGAAGGACTGGGGTTTCTAGTCCCACAGGTGCTCCTTGTGGTCCTGGGCAAGCCACTTAACCCTCCATAGCCCATGTTCCCTGTAAAATAGTTCTCTGTGTGCTGTGCTTTCCTGTCTAATCAATGTGTTTATACCTCAAAAATTTCCTGTCATGATTTGACAATTTCCAATCTATAATCAAACCGCTGCTGATCGCTGGAAGTAGCGGTATACAAATGTATACTAAATAAATAAAAAAACATCCTTTAAAGGCCCTGCAAGAACCTCTCTGAGCTCTTTCAGTATCCTACGGTGTATCCCATCAGGTCCCATAGACTTGTCCACTTTCAGTTTTGCAAGCTGTTCTAACACATAATCTTTGTGAATGTTGTGATATCTACTCCATTCCCATTTGTATATTTGTCAATTACAGGTGGTCCTTCTCCAGGTTTTTCTCTAGTGAAAACAGAGCAGAAGTATTTGTTTAGCATTTTCGCTTTTTCAATGTCACTTTCCACTAATCCATTCCTAGCACTTTTGAGTCGTGTAATTCCACCTCTGATTTTCCTCCTCTCCTGAATATACCCGAAAAAGGTTTTGTCGCTACATTTCTCATCTTTAGCCATCTTTTCTTCTGCCTTTGATTTTGCTATCCATATGTCTCTTTTTTTCTTTTTTAATTTGATCTTGTATTCTTTTCTGTGTTCCTCTGTTTGCGAGCTTCTGAATTTTGTGAAAGCTGTGTTTTTGTCTTTATTTGTGCAGCCACTTCTTTGGAGAGCTAAATAGGTTTCCTTTTCCTCTTGTTTTTATTTACTTTCTTTACGTATGTATCTGTTGCAACTTTTATTTCCTCCTTTAGTTTAGCCCAATGCAATTCCACTTCCCTTATCCCCTCCCATCCTGCCAATTCCGTCTTCACATACTTGGCCATTTTACTGAAGTCAGTGTTTTTGAAGTCTAGGACTTTGAGCTTGCTGTGATTGGATTCCACCTTGGCTTTTATCTCAAACTGCACCATGTGATGATCGCTGTTGCTCACATGGGCACCCACGTGGATATTTGACACTGGATCTGATATCTCTGTTGGTGAGCACTAAATCCAGCATGGAGCTTTCCCTAGTTGGTTCCAACACCATTTGTTTAAGTAATGCATTTTGGAAGGCATCCACACTTTTTTGTACTTCTTTCCAGATTTGCAGAAGGAACACTCCAATCCACATCGGGAAGATTGAAGTCACCCAATATGATCACTTCCCCCTTCATGGCTATCTTTGCAATATCAACAATCAATACACTATCCATTTCTTCAGTTTAAGTTGGAAGCCTGTAGACCACACCAGTATGGATGACAGTGCCCTCTTTCCAACACAATCCAGAGCGCTTCTTCCTTTCCCCATGTCCTCTGCATTTCAGCAGCTTTAATATTGCTTTTAACATACAGGGCTACTCCTCCTCCTTTTCTACCCTCTCTATCTCTTCTAAATAGATTATAACCCATTTATGTGACTGGTGGCTATGGCTATGGCTATATCCCATTCATGTGACTGGTTCTGTAATGGCCACAATGTCCATTTCCACTATTAGGGCTTCCAGATCAGGAATGTTGTTGGCTAGGCTTCGAGCATTTTAATTCATTACTTTCCCGCATTTGTTGAATGGCTTGCCTGCCTTTTGCATGGATTTTCTTCTACACACCCTTTCCCACTTGCCATTGATGTGTTGTTGAAAAGTGTGGCTGTTTCCAATGTTGTTTTTCTTTTGCTGGGAGTGACGTACTGAACTTGTCCTTCTCCATCCATCACCCATCATTTGTTTAAATGCCTATCCACATACTGCCTGAATTTTTCACTTAGGATCCTTTTCCCTGCGGCAGAGAGATGTAGTCCATCAGCACAGTATCGTCTCTGGTTGATCCATCTGTTTCCCCAGTCGCCTATATATCTAAATCCTTCTTGTTTGCACCAGGTTTGGAGCCAAGTTAAAGTTGTTTATATGATGCAGCCTTTCTGCCCCCTTACTAAGAACAGGTAGAACTTCTGAGAATGCTATAGTGTTAGCAATGGTCTTGCGTTTCTCTCCCAGAGTCTGGAAGTTCCCTTGAGCTGCAGAGGCACTGTTTTGCAGCCAGATCATATATACCTAAGAAGATGATAATATCAGTTTTGGAGTGCTTATTTTCTGCACTAACTATATCAACAATTTGGTTTGTATTCCAGCTGGCTTAAGAGTCCAGGAGGCATTTGACCATCCTTTCTCGCCTTTGAGCTGTGTTCCCAAGTTGGTGCCTCTGATTTTGGAATCTTCAAGTAGTAGTAGCTTTCTGTTTTGTGTTTTTTTTTCTTCCTATTTTTCTTCCTCTGCTATCCCGCTCCCAGTTGGTGTACCCAAGGATTTGTCTTGGGTCCGCTCCTTTTCTCTCTCTATACCCAGTCCCTTGGTGCGCTTATCTCTTCCCATGGCTTTCAGTACCATCTGTAAGCTGATGACTCCCAGATCTACCTCTCTACACCTGAAATCTCTCCGGCAATCCAGACCTGGATTTCTGCCTGCCTTTCTGACATTGCTGCCTGGATGTCTCACCGCTGCTTGAAATTGAACATGGCCAAGACTGAACTTCTTATCTTTCCCCCCAAAACCTCCCCCCCCTTCCTCCTTTCTCAGTCTCAAGTGGATAACTCTGTGCTCCTTCCTGTTTCCTCAGCCCGCAATCTTGGGGTTGTCTTTGGCTCCTCTCTCTCTTTCTCCACACACATCCATCTGATAGCTAAGACCTACCTTTTCTTTCTCGATAACATCAGCAAAATCCGCCCTTTCCTTTCTGAACACACTACTAAGATGCTTATCCACTCCTTGATCACCTCCCTTCTTGACTACTGTAACCTACTCCTTGCTGGTCTCCCTTTGAATCATCTCTCTCCCCTTCAATCTGTTCAACACTCTGCTGCACGGCTAATCTTCCGCCAGCCTCGTCATGCCCATATTACTCCTCTACTCAAGTCACTTCATTGGCTCCCTATCCATTTCCGCATCCATTTCAAACTTCTCCTGCTGACATATAAATGCATTCACTCTGTGGCTCCTCACTACATTTCTTCTCTTATCTCTCCTTACAACCCCCCTCGGTAACTCCGCTCTTCTGGCAAACTGCTTCTATCTATGCCCTTCTCTTCTATTGCTTACTCCAAACTTCACTCCTTTCACCTTGCTGCACCTTACGCCTGGAACAAACTACCTGTGTCTGTATGCCAGGCACCTTCTCTAACCCTCTTCAAATCCAGGCTGAAAACTCACCTCTTCGCTGCTGCTTTTGGATCTTGATTCACCTGATCTCCTTTTTCTTTTTCTGTCCCCCATGTTTATCCCTGCCTACACCTTCTGTGTTGTCTGTCTTGACTAGATTGTAAGCTCTGATACTGCATATGACTTGTAGCGCTATACAAATGCTCAGTAGTAGTAGTAGTAGTAGTAGTAGTAGTAGTAGTACATTATCAGCAGATTTGGCATTACGTCTATCATTTAAGGGCTCTTCAGTTTCCATGGATTGGGCACCCTCATTATCCAAGGCAGATAAGGCATTATGCAAGGATATCTCTTGATGTATAGGGTGTCTCTGTTACAGGTCGCAACCTACCAGACCCCACTGTGTTCCTGGGCTGTTTGATTCTTTGTGGAAGCGGTGGTGGATTTTGTTCAGTTTGTACCCTAGAGGAGGAGTGTTTAATTGCAGCTAATTCTTCCCTTAGTAGAGTCAATTTTTTATGCCTAGCAGCTAACTTAAGGCATTTAGGGCAAGCTCTTAGGTTCCAAATGATTCTTCTTAGAATGAAAGCACCAGAGTTATTGAATTGAATACACAACATTTTGACTCAGCTGTCCTAGGAGAAGAAAAGGAGAAAAAGTGGGTGTAACACCTAATTAAAGGACAGATGTCAATGTATATGATGGCAGATGTCAATGTATATAATGACAGATTGGGTGTGGTGAGGGGTAGGGTGGGCGGGAATTTAAGTGTCTCTGGCCAGTAGACCTTCTATGAACTGAGCGCCCACTCAGATATCTGATTTAAAGGCTATGCAAGGGACGTAGGCAGGCTGAAGATTCCTAAAAACCTATGTTCAACAGGTAAAGTTTATAAAAAAATAGGCAATGGAAAAGTTTGAAAGCCTTAGCTGAGTGTATAGTTTCTTGAAGTTCTGATGAGCAGACTCAAAATTTCTCTGGAGAATGTGGGTATCAGTCTCACTACCTCTCACATGCGAAGCAATCACTCTGCCATTTGAGCTAATTCCCCTGCCTTGAGTTAATTCTCCTTCAAAATGTACAAAGTCCAGGGGACACAAAATGAAGCCACAAACTAGTACATTTTTGTTAAATTCATTTATTACATCTTACAATATCCACAAAAGATACAGAAAACAAATAGGGTAAATCATAGTATAATTATGCAGAAACTAATAACTGAAATGATTTCTAGCCCCCATCATGGAGCTTCTAGCACTGCTCAAAGTAAATAAAATAAAAATCCTAAATAAAAGAAAATGAAAAAAACAAGCAGTTGGGTTCCTGCAACATAATAATCAAAATCCTCAAATTTACAAGCCATCATAAACAAATATCTTGAATACAAATACACTTAAAATTCACTTCCCTAGGAGGAAGGTCTCCAATTGTGAGGACACATAGAACCCATTTCAACACATGGGAAAAAATATTTTTTTACTCAACATATAGTTAAGCTCTGGAATTCATGGACTGAGGTTGAAGTAAAAGATCTTAGTGTAGCTTGGTTTAAAAAAATCTTTGGACATGTTCCTTGAGGAAATCTCCATAAACCATTATTAATGTAGACTGGGGGAAATCCACTGCTTATCCCTTGGATAAGTTACCTTAAATCTGTCTACTTTTTGGGATTCTGATAAGTATTTGTGACCTGGATTGGCCACTTTTGGAGATAGGATACTGTGTTGATGGACCAATAGTCTGACCCAATATGGCAAATCTTATGTTATTATGTTCTGATGGTCTTGATTGGATTAGGTGGACGAGTGTCACACTACTTGCTTCTCAGTGTTCAGCTCAGCAGGAAGGTTTCTCTAGGCAGTTTTTATATTGGATATTAGGAAATTGAGTAAAGAAGAAGAGATTTAACATTGATTTGAAAGTTGACAATGCATGGCTGAGATAAGTACTAACTTTGTGTATGATCATTCATGCCCTGATGCAGAAATAAGGATTTTGAAACACAATGGTCGTAGTCAGTGCAGTATGGATGATTTTTCTTAAAAGACAGTAGAACCAGTATTGAAAATAATTTTACTTGTGATATATCTAATCACTTAAACAGAAAAAAATGGACCAATACTAAAAAAGAGCAGTTGTATATTAGCAGTTTTTTGGATATGCTTGGTCCAACAAAAATGTTTTTCTTGCAACTGTGAGAGGTTGTTTTCAGCAAGATTTTGTGTGAGTCACTAGTTTTTATATTTTAGCACATGTGTAATATTCCTGAATCCAGGCAAATGAAGCTATCACTCTACACTTTCTGCAAGAAAATATTTCCTGATATTACTCCTGTGTCTAGTCCATTTCACCATCATCCCAGCCTCCTCGTTCCAGTGTTTTCTTTGAATTGAAAGAGGCCCACTTTCTGTGCATTTGTGCTATGAAGGTATTTAAATGTCTCTATCATATCTCCTCTCCTGTCTTTCTTCCAAAGTATGTACATAGAGATCTTTAAGTCTATCCCCATGTATTTTATGATAAAGACTACTGACCATTTTAGTAACTGCCTTCAGCACCAACTCCATCCTGTTTATATCCTTTTGAAGATATGGTCTCCAGAATTGCACACAATAATCTAAATGAATATCATCAGAGACTTATACATCATCTCCTTTTTCCTGCTGGTAATTCCTCTCCCTATACACTCAAGCATCCTTCTGGACTTTTGCTGTTGCTTTTTATACTGTACCTGTTTAGCCATCTTAAGATCATCAGATGTGATCACCCCGAAGTGCATGCTATCAAAAATGCTTTATTAAACTCGTTTCAGTCATATTTAAATTTAAGAATTCCTTAACTTTGAAGATTCACTTACTGTAGAAGGCCATCTGGCCATATTCGGTTTCAAGATAGATCTTCATTAGGAATATTCAACAATTTTTAATCGAAATAAACTTCTGCTTACTCGGCCCATCTCATTTTCCCCACAGCATCCATTTCATGCTTCAACTCCTAGACTCAACAAACATGTGACACTAGATTTCTGCCATATTGCAAGTGCTCATTACGGAGTAGATGACAGCATCCCCAAAATATCTGGTTATTCATCTAAGTTATTTTGACATCTACTCTGATCTGCATTCAGTCCATTATGGTATAATTGTATTTAATTTGAAAATCCACAACTGTTCTCTAAAGTTTAATAGACTCTTCCTGTCCCTCCTCACTGACTAAGCTCTACTCAATTGATGACTCTCCATCACGTGAGTGAATTGATGTGCTGCCTGGACAAAATGCTCCATTATTTGAGCTGAGATCATACCAGCATTTAATCTTGAAGGACTACCAAAAGCGACTGCCGGAAATAAATCTGCCTTGTGTTTACCTGCTGGGAAATTTTCTAAATCTTGGGAAAAAGGGAATTCTTTGGGTTAAAGTTGATAAATCTGTTTATTTTAAAATGCAGTGCTTTTGTTAAGTCCGTCAGAACTTAGTACCATCAGAGAGCTTCATTTAAATCAAATAAGAGTATAGATTAGCATTAAAGGTAGAATAGAGTAATTATTCTTTGAGTAGAAATAAATAAATTGTTTCTAGAGACCATTATAAAGAGGCCTTCCAGTTAGGTGTTAAAATAGATGTTAAAGCCAAGTGATAGATCAAAGGGGCAATTTGAAAGGCTCCCTCTATCAAATAAAGAGCTATGTGAATCACTCTGGAAATTGTTAAGAGATTACCTTAGAAGTACAGTATCAAGTCAGTTTTTATTAAGTGTTTCTTTTCCTCCCACCCAGCCTGATTCTCACCCACCCAAGGCATAATCTTAGATGTATAGGCTCTTAAACCTATTAAAGGGGAAAAGGTGGTCAAATTCACTTTCAGGTTCAGCTAGTTATCTTCATCAGGAAAAGATTAATTAAGGCCCTGAAATTAATTAATCTCGAGGTGAACAAAGTCCCTTAAACTTATTAGATATAGTTGTATTGGTACAAGTATTCCTAGCAACTTTAGCTAAGTAAACAACACAAATATCTAAACAGATCCTTAAAACTAAGATGCAGACAGCAGTCCAGCAATGAGATGGGGACTATCCAGTCTTTTGCATTCATTGTCACATGTACCATTTTCTCTCAGGTGGTAAGGGGTCCTACATGTGAACTAAGTGCAAGGAGCTCTTTGCTCTCAGAGAACAAGTCTGATCTCTGGAAGCTAGAGTAGCAGAAATGGAGGAGCTAAGGAAGACAGAGAGGTATATAGATGAGACCTACAGAGATGTAGTACTGAAGTCCCACCTCCAGTCTGACAGCCTATCTGTTGCCATGGAGAAGAGAGGTCATGTGAAAGGAGAACATCACTTTGGAGTAGCAGGAGGTGGTTTTGTAGCTAGGACCTGTCCTCCAGGTGATGTAAAACCATCTCGCACCGAGGTGGTTTCTCCAGGGCCATGTGTTCACGAGGAAAGGGTTAGGTTGGCCATTATAGTTGGCAATTCAATCATTAGGCATGCAGATAGTTGGGTGGCTGCTGGACATGAGAATTGCCTGCTAACATACCTGCCTAGTGCAAAGGTAGCAGACCTCACACAGCAACTAGGCAAGATTTTAGATAGTGCTGGGTAGAAGCCAGCTGTCTTTGTACATGTTGGTACCAATAGCACAGGAAGATGTGGGAGGGAGGTTTTGGAGGCCAAATTTAGGCTCTAAGGTAGAAAGTTGAAATCCAGAATTTTCAGGGTAGCATTCTCAGAAATGCTTACGTTTCATGCACAGGACCAAAAAGGCAGGCAGAGCTGTGGCGTTTCAATGCGTGGATGAGACCATGGTGCATTGAAGAGGATTTTGGATTTGTTAGGAACTGGGCAGCATTCTGGGGAAGGGAGGGGCTTTCATGAAAGGATGGGCTTCACCTTAATTGGGGTGGAACCAGGCTGCTGGCATTAACCCTTAAAAAGGAGATAGAGCAGCTTTTAAACTAGATACTATGGATAAACAGACAGTTGCATAGTTAAGAAGGATGTATCCTTAAAGGATACTAGCAAAAGAGGGAAGTTAGGCCACCCTGATAGGGAGGTTCCAATAAAGATAAAAGTAAACCAGATACCTTTAATTACAGAGCAGACAGAGCTGAAAGATTCCAAATTACCCTTGTTAACTGATAACCAGATTGTTAATATGAATAAAATTCAACCTCTAAAATGCCTGTATGCAAATGCTAGAAGTCTAGAAAATGAGATGGAAGAGCTAGAATATATAGCACTAAATGAAAAGTTAGTAATGATTGGCATCTCAGAGACCTGGTGGAAGGAGAACAACCAATGGAATACCATGACACCTGGGTACAAACTGCTGTGTTTTGCAATGATAGGGTAGATCAAATTGGTGGATGGGTTGTGCTCTATATTAGAGAAGGCATTGGGTCACACAGGATAAGAGTTTTGCAGGAAACAGAACATACTGTAGAATCTCTATGGATAGAAATTACATGTAAAGAGGAGAAGGCAACGGCAATGGGGGTGTACTACCGTTGCCTGGCCAGAATGACGAGGTGGATAAGGAAATGCTAAAAGAAATCAGGGAAACTAACAAAAGTTACAACACAATAGTAATGGGTGATTTCAATTACCCCAGTATTAACTGGGTCAGTGTTACAGCAGGCCAAGCTAGGTAGATAAAGGACCCGATATTCATTTGTGATGGCTCTGCATCTCTAAGGCACATGGCTGTCGCTGACGAAATTTAAATCTGGATATTAAATCCAGGGCCATATCCAGCCACTGGCATTGAATATTCAGGATTGCCGCATAGCTGCACACTGTGCAGAAGCTAACCATGCAGTGATGATATTCAGCCGCTACCCGGTTAACTCCAGCAGCGAATGTTAGGACGGCTTTTGCCCGAGTATCCTGGCCTGCTGATCCGGGGGGGTCGGCTGCCGCTTATTCCACCACACTAGGCCCTACCCGTCCTTCTAATTATCAACCCATCTCCCTCTTGACACTGTTGACCACCACCTTGTCCTCAAAACTTTGTCCTCACTTGGTTTTAAGGGCTCTGTGCTATCCTGGTTCTCTTCTTATCTTTCCCATCACACTTTCAGTGTTTGTTCTGTTGGATCCTCCTTTATTGCTATCCCACTGTCAGTTGATGTACCCCAAGGGTCTGGCTTGGGCCCATTTGTTTTCTCTCTCTGTACCCAGTCTCTTGATGCACTCATCTCCTCCCATGGTTTTCAGTACCATTTTTATGCCGATGACTCTCAGATCTACTTCTCTACACATGAAATCTCTCTGGCAATTCAGGCCTGAATTTCTGCCTACCTATCTGACATTGCTGCCTGGATGTCTCACCGCCATTTGAAACTGAATATGGACAAAACCACGCTTCTTATTTTTCCCCCTAAATCCACCTCTCCCAATTCCTCCTTTCTCAATCTCTGTGGATAACATTTTACTACTCCCTGTTTCCTCAGCTCGCAAACTTGGAGTCGTCTTTGACTCCTCCCTCTCCTTCCCTATACACATGCAACAGATAGCTAAAACCTGTTGTTTCTTTCTCTATAACATCAGCAAATTCACCCTTCCTTTCAGAACACACTACTAAGTCACCTCCCGTCTAGATTATTTCATCCTCCTCCTTGCTGGTCTCTCTGTGTATCATCTCTGTCCTCTTCAATCTATTCATAACTCAGCTGCGTTGTTAATCTTCTATTAGCCTCGATATGCTCATATAAGCTCTCTTCTCAAGTTGCTTCATTGGCTCCCTATCCATTTCCATATCCAGTTCAAACTTCTCTTACTGACCTATAAGTGCACTCATTATACTGCTCCTCACTACCTTTTCTCTCTTGTCTCTTCCTACCCCTCCTTGGAAACTCCACTCTTCTGGTGGATTATGTCTCTCTGTGCCCTTCTCTACTATTGCTAACTCCAGACTTCGCTCCTTTCACCTTGCTGCTCCTTATGCCTGGAACAAACTACCTGAGTCTTTATATTAGGCTTCATCTCTGGTCCTTTTCAAATCCAGGCTAAAAACTTACCTCTTGAGGCTGCTTTTAGATTCTGATCTGCTTAGTCTTCTATGCATTTTCTTACCATACCCCTATATGTATCCTTGTCTTCAGCTGTTGTGGTGTCTGTCTTAACCAGACTGTAAGCTCTGATGAGCAGGGACCGTCTTTTACATGTGCTTGTGCAGCGCTGCCCACGCTTTGTAGCACTATATAACAATTATTATTAGTAGTAGTCATCTTACATTGGTAGCACACAAAATTGTGAGCTTAAATCAAGCTAACCTGTGTGCAAAGCCTAGTACATTTTAAAGCGTATTTACTAAACTCTGCTATCCAGTAGTACAGAATTTAGCACGTGGTAAGTATGCTGTGCTAAAAATCCCATGCTAACTACAGTAGGTAGCTTGAGATTAGGTGGAGACTGGACAGATTGGGGGTGAAATATGGGCATTGCTGGCACATCGTGGTTAGCATGGGCATTATGGACTTTCATTAACCATGAATATTGATGTTAACTTGAGTGCACTTAACCCCACCTCAGTGGGTGGCATTTAGTGTACCCACATGCTGGTTAGTACAGTGCCATGCATTTGCAACATGCTAAATGGCAGGGGAATGGATGCATATGCCCTCTGAAGTTGGCATAGGCCGCTGTGCTAGATTGGCAGTCCAAACGCATGCTACTAGTGCACTCTTTAGTAAACATGCCCCTCTGAGTCCTATAAAGAACAATATTGTAAGTCATTTAGAGCCTGTTTAAATGAGGTAGTGTGGCCAGTGAGTGTTAGCTTATCTCACTTCTAGTCTTTGGGGGAGGAGTGGCCTAGTGGTTAGGACACAATACCTCAGGCCAGGGGTTCAAGTCCCACCTGGGGACAGCAATCTCAGGCCAGAGGGACTGGGGTTTCTAGTCCTATAGGCACTCCTTGTGGTCTTGGGCAAACCACTTAACCCTCCATTGACTCAGGTACACATAGATTGGGGACAAGGGAATGTATCCAGTACCTGTTTGTAGTAATTACATAATGCAAACCACTTTGATTGAAGGACAAGGCAGTATAGAAAACTAGTTAAATAAATAAATGATGTAGTGAGCAGTAAATGTTTTCACAGCAGAAGGAAAATGTATTAAAGAGGGTGATTTTATAAAGTTTTTGTCAGGCCAGTATATGCATGTAAAAGGCCTCTCCTCTGATACAATTACCCCAGGTGCAAAAGCATGTGCAACAACAGACATGCATGCATGTTTATGCGACCTGGGTGCAGGAATATTCAGAAGAGGACTAAGGGGGGAGCTCGGACAAAGAGACAGGAATGTACAGGATTATACCATAAACTTGGAAACTTGCATATTTCCGATACGGATGCCACTTGCTTGACAGGTTCAAAGTATTTAGATGTCCTCATTGACTCTGACCTCTCCTTCTCTAGTCAGTTAAATCAGTTGACCAGATCTGCCTTTGCTATTCTGTGCTGTTCTAGAGCTTTGCACCCTCTCTTGGATTCAGTGCTCTGACTTCCTTGCTTCTTAAGCTCCCCCTTGCTGTCTTCACTCCCTCCATGGAAATCATCTGGCCATTCCTTCTCCGTGAAGAGTTACACGAGTCTACTAGAAACTCAGCTTTCTTCTGTGTGACCCCCTCTCTCTGGAATAGTCTTCCATTACCTATACAATTGGAAGGCAGCTAGAAGAAAATTAAGACCCTTTTGAAAATACACCTTTTTGGGCAGGCTTTCGGTGAAGGAGCAGTCCAGGGATGACCAGTGAATGCATGCATACTTTGCTCGAGTTTGTACTGTATTAACTGTACCTAGTTTTATTGCATAGTTAATTTTAATTTGTTTAATTTCTTTGATTAGTTCATTTTGTAAACCGCTCTGTATGGCTATTACCAAAGGGTGGTATATCAAATGCAATATTTATTTATTTACTTATTTATTTATTTATTTACTTCTCTTATATACCGCGCTATTAAAATCAGTGCGGTTTACAATTGAACAAAAAACATACTGCAATGTCACACGACAATTGAGTTTTTACATTGAACATGGACGAGATAACCTGGAGGTAACAGGGGTAACTAATTACAGAGTAATTATTCATGGAGTATGGTGAGAAATTATACATATCGTATGGTGAGAAATTATACATATAGTATAGCTTGGTTTCAACATATTTATAAGAGGTTTAATCAATAAGATGTGTGATCAGTACCAATAATAAATAAGAGAGGGGATATGGTGGTAGAGCTAATAAACAATAAACGATAAATGATGGCCATGGGTTCGGCAACATAGACATGTCCGTGATGGTATTTCAGAATGGGCATGTGTATCTCTCGCCACATACATGTCCCGGCCTGACATTTGGCAAGCACAGATGTGCAGCAGCACAGCGGCCAAGAAAAAGGCCGGTATATTTACCTGTATGCTTTTTTGAAGTTGGTGAAAATTTCTGGGGGAGCGAGGGTTCTTTCTTCTCTTCTCTGTACAGTTCTTCAGTTGCCAAAATGAGCTCTTTGTAGATGCCTATTCATGACATTTCCAGTCAGGTGAAATATGTATCTTTTTGGGAATATCCCAGCATGCCCCTGGCATACTTTGTGCGACATAAACGTGATCGTGCTGGAACATGTAAACTCGGGATTTCCAAAATGACTCTTGGGACATTGATGTGGTTCGCATGTCTGAATGGGCATTTTCAGACATGGGAATGACGAATAGCGTTTCTGAAATGACTCCCTTTCTAACTAATAAATAAAGAAAAGAAAATGAAGGAAATCAGCTTATTAGCAATGCTTTTTGTGAAATCCTGTGCTAGATAAAGGCTTTGTAAATCAGTTTTCATGAAACACTTTGCTATACCGTACTGCAGTTTAGTTAACTTTTCTCAAAGTTGTTCATAAGAAATTTCTGTGTGCAAGTTCTCTACTGTACGCATATGAGTCCCGGTAGAAAACATATCCATGGAAAATTGTGATTTTTCCATGATACTCCTCTCAGCTTAGTGCAACAGTCTCTACATCAGTAATGTGCAGTTTCAGACGTTGGCCATGCCTAAGCAGCATTGTCTGTGCCTATAGAAAAAGATAAGAAGATTCCTGAACATTGACATTATGCTGCTGAAGAAATATGCCAGCCAATGGGGAGACTAGCCTGTAGCATTTAATTAGAATAGTGTGTTTGCAATTTCTCCATAAACTCTTTGAATTCCTGAATTTGGATGAACTGGACTCACAGAGTTATGTTTATTAAACTGGGCTAACCCATTAGCCCGATATAGTAAAGATGCCCCATAGCATTGCAGATACAGAGCATAACATGTCCATCCATTTACACCAGATCATGAACAGATGAGGAAAAAGGCAGTGGGAGAGTGAGACATGAGAATCAGGATTTGTGGCTCAAATTCAGATAGTTTGGTGTGAAGTTAGGTCAGATGAGGTCACCATGGACAGAAATTGTTTTGTGAACAATGCAGTCAGCAGTTAGCATAAACAAAGGGCAGGCACATATTTGTTTTGTATTTCTAGGCAAGTAAATTGGGATGCTCTATTTTATTCTAAAGGAATGTGTAAACTGCAGCTAAGTCTTAGTCTTTATTTGTCTAAGTCCCATCTGAACATATAAATTATATATACATTATGCAAAACTGAGAAATGACTTCTGGTAATGGGATTGTTAAAAAAGCAAGAGGTTTTCCTTTTACTGTGGAGCATGACTCATTACACAACTGTTAATTAAGGTGTAAGTTGATAATTATAAACATTTAGATTTGTTGTTAGGTAGGAAATCACAAGCTAAGTATCATCTATAATTATACAACAATTCAAGGCAAGGAGGGTCCCACTGCAGTTATACAGTAATTATTTTCCCATGTAGAAGTCTCCTTGAGGGTCTTCCTTATTAAAGCAGTGGTTCGCAAGCCAGGACTCAGGCTCACCCACCCAGTCTAGTTTCCAGAATATTCAGAATAAATGTGCATGAGAAATTTGCATGCAGAGGAAACAGTGCCTGCTTATCTGTCTCATGCATATTAATTTCAGGCATTTATTATGGATTAACACCATTTAGGGGCCTATTTATGTAGTAGCATTATGTGTTTAACATGTTTTTCTGCTTGTTAACAGTTATCGCCAAGCTCTTAAACCAGTGACTTTGCCACACAGGGCCATAATTGCATCCTGTGCGACTTGCACATCTGGCGTGCCCCCCCCCCCCATCTCTCCATCACATTTTGCCATTTGCCCCATGCCCAGCATCTTGCCTTATACCCCACACACCCATGTCCAGCTGCCTCCCCTCACTGCCTGCCTTTACCCTGCTGCCGCTTTTCATGGTTCCTTGGTGGCAGCGGAGTGGACATCCAATTTAAAAAAAAAAAGCATGGGGGTCTTTCCAGCTACACACTTATATGCAGGTCTGATCCCTCCTTCCTGTGATGTATACTCGTGTCAGAGGAGGGAGGGACCAGACCAGTCATTCAAACACGGGTCTTTGCAACTCCATGCTTGAATGGCTGGTCTGGTCCCTTCCTCCTCTGACATGAGCTCACATCAGAGGAGGGAGGGACCAGACCTGCATGCAAGCACGGAGTCGGAAAGACCTGCGTGGGATTTTTTTTTAGAATTGGATGTCCACACCGCCACTGCCAAGGAACCATGAAAAGCAGCCGTGGGAGGGAGCCAAGGCCGGCAGCCAAAAATACACTGCTATTTCTTTGCACCCTGTGCTGCTGCATCGCTTGCTCAGGGCTAAGTATGGCTCTGGGGCTACATTGACAGATTACCTGTTAAGATCGAATGGAGAATTTCATATTAGGAGTTGGGAGGACATCTTGCAGTTAACGTGGGTGTTGTTAATTCGTGGAACAGTTAACTATATCTTTAGAGAAGTGGTTCTCAAGCCAACCCTCAGGACACACCTAGCCAGTCAGATTTTCAGGATAACCACCATGAACATGCCCCAGAGACGTTTGCATGCACTGCCTCCATTATATTCAGATCTCTCTCGTGCTTATTCATGGTGGTTATCCTGAAAACCTGACAGGCTAGGTGTGCCCTGAGGGTTGGCTTGAGAACCCCTGCTCTAGAGGTGTGGTGTCACTGCATTTCACATTAATGATCATTGTTGACTGCTGATGGTGGCAAAGTTGCCTTCCTTCAAGTGCCAAGAACATCCCCCAAGAATTACCAGAACAGGATAATTTCTGCAGTTTACAAAATCTTATTGCAGTTTAGTAAATAGGGACCTTAGTAAACAGGTTTAATTTTAATAAAGAGTTTTTGGAATATCCTTTAACTATGAACAGTTGCCCACAATGGAAGAGTAAGACTCAAATAATGCTTTCCCCACTACAGAATTCAAACACTGCAGCAAGCATTTAATTAGAACACTCGACGCGGTTTTTAAATAAACCACATATATTCAGGGCCACTATACGGATAGGCAGCACTGCTAAATATATATGGAGAACGCTCGCCGTGGCTGCTATACCATTAGTGGCAATATTCAACGACTATACATTTATCGAAGCAGGAGAACAATTTTCCTGTCCTATGTGAAACTGCTCAGCTGTATAGATAGTGGCTGAATATTACCGCTCTATATACAGGTAGGTGAAATGCCCTTACTCTGCCCCCAAGCACAGTGAGGAAAATTTATTCTGTTTTATAAAGTAACACATACACATATTTTTACTATATAAAATAGGTATGTGAGTGGTCAAAAGTGTGTTAAATTTAGGCTCTAGCACTTTCACAAGCCCTATGGCTGGTGTAAATGTTCAAATATATATATTGTGTATAAGCTCATATTTTGTAAAATATTCGTGTAATCGTGCGAGCCACCCATGCTCTACTCATGTGAATGCCCACAGTTAAAGTTTGCACCATTGGCTTTACACGCGCACTTAAAGAATAGTGACCACCAAAGGTCTACGCAAAAAGGTCCCTTAACGCATATGAATCATAACATTTGGGATCTATACATGTAGATGGTGCATACTTTTCCATTGGTTCTTTAAAAATTACCCCCTATATGGATAGTGCTGCAGTCATTAAAGACAATTTTCTTCTGCACTATCCATATAAGAAAATTAACTGATAGGGAACTTATCTGTAAAGTATGTGGATAAGTCCCTTGACTCTTGGGCCCTGATTGTTTAGATCATTGATTTGGAAAATGGGAAATTAGCTCATTTGAACAGGGAAAAAGTCTCTAAAGAGCTTAGAGCTTTAAATCTTTCACTCTACTATATTGTAAGTCAGTCTCTCTCTCTCTCTGAGATTGCCATAGAGCTCATTTTGTCAATTTTAAAAGAAACACTTAAAGATCTAGGTATTAAGGCTTGCATTTGTTGATGCAGAACCTCTATCAGCATACATGTTACTTTTAACAGCATTATCTAACAATACATGGTAAATATATTTCACATGCAAATGCATGCTAAGCAATTCATTAATACATTAAGAGACTTAGGGCAAATTGAGGGCAGAGCAGGACAACCATGCTAATCTTTTGCCAGAATACACCAACAATCATTTCAGTCATTGGGGAAGGATTTTCTCCATCTGGATTGAGGGGTTCCATCTGTAGAAACTGATTAGAATAAAACATGACCTTGACATAGATTAAAGTGGCTGCAAGGGGGAAAGAAGAAGATAGGCTGGGAGCTTCAGGCAAGCAAAATAAATGCCTACCGCTGTCGCTTTAATGAAAACCCGATGTTTAGTGATGGAAGATATCCAGTTTCTGCTGCCGAATATCCAGGCTGTGCGGCCACCATGCCACAATGCAGTTAGCCTACAAAATTTCAAAAACTCCCAATAACTCTCACATCAAACAATTAACTCAACTTCAGACCGCTATACCTGATATGTCATTCATAGGCTTCTATCATGTTTAGCATTTCTCCAAATGCATTTAAAAAATGAAACATTTAGCTCAATTTCCCATCAGGTAGCAATCTCCAAGACTTCCGCTCTGCTGGACATTAGTTGCTGACTCGAGTTTCCCCTTATAATTTAAAAGGCTGCATCAGGACACAACCAGCCAACATCAAGAGAGGTTCCTCAAGGATGCTGCCTGCTTGTGTCCTGATGCAGCTTTTTAAATTATAAGGGGAAACTCGAGTTGACGACCAATGTCCAGCAGGGTGGGAGTCTTGCGTATTGTTGCCTGATGGGAAATTGAGCTAAGTGTTTCATTTTTTAAATGCATTTGGAAAATTGCTAAACAAAATAGAAGCCTATGAATGACAAATCAGGTATAGCGGTCTGAAGCTGAGTGGTATAACAGCCACATAGAAACCGCGAACCCTATACTGAGGCTTCCTTAATCAAAAGTCTCTTGTTGATCTTTGAGACTTCTGTATGAGTGAGCATTCCTAGTTTACTACTTTGTTACCCACGTTCTAAGTGTTCCTTTAGGTTAATTTGGATACAACATAACTCTTTCTATGTTTCATAATCCAGTTAGTGGCAATATTTGGCCACTAACTGGAGAGTACAAAGCAGTTAAAGTTAGGAAAACCATTCACCTGTTAGTGCTGCTGAATAATGCGGAGACCACGTTTTAGCCAGTTAGTAGGGCTACTAACCTGCTACAACATGTTGAATATCACTCCTGGGTTTTACAAAACTATATACATAAAATCATAACATTAAAATACCAAATAGTGAATGACAACAAAGGAAGCACAGAAACTTAGAAACATTGAAAAGGACAGCAGGTAAAAAACATTAGCCTAGCCAGTTTGCCCTTCCTTAAGAACTATTAAGTTCTACAAGACCAAGATGGGGGCTGGTTAAAGGAGAAGGTTAGCAGGTGATGGTCAGATAAAGCATAACTGTGGTGGAGAGGTTTGAGGGTAAGCATTTGGAGGAGAGGATGAGGTCAAGGCAGTGGCCATGCTTGTGATTTGGAATGGTAAAGCACAACTGGAGGTTCAATGATGAGGTTAAGGAAAGGATCTTTAAGACATAAGGGTCAGAAGGGTCATTAAGGTGAATGTTAAAATCCCCAAGGATAAGGGAAGGGGAAGATGCATCCAGAAAAGAGGAGAGCCAGGAGTCAAAGTTGATGAGAAAGGTAGAGGTGAACTTTTTTTTTTGGAGGGGGGAGGGATTTGATAAATGGGAGCTACCCAGAGAGGTAGTGAAGAAAATAGGCGGATGACATGGACTTCAAAGGAAGCAAATTAATTAGGTGGAAGCAGAAGGAGGGGCTAAAATTGGCAGGAATGAGAGAGTAGTAACCCAACACTGCCACCACGGCAAATGGGCTGAGGTGTATGGGAAAATAGGTAGCCTCTGTGACAGAGGGCAGCAACTGAAGAAGAATCTTTGGGGAGAAGTCAAGTTTCAGTAAGAACCAAGAGAAGCAGAGTATTAGAGATAAAGAAGTTATGAATGAAGGCAAGTTTATTGGAGACAGAATGTGCATTCCACAATGCTCACAATAAAAGAGAGAGAAGAGGGAGAGAGGGGAGGGATATGAACAAGATGAGAAAGGTTACGCTCTGGGAGTGTGAAAAAAGTCTAGGTGGGCCAGAGCTGGTGTTGACATCTCCAGATGAGAGAAGGAGAAGGAGTATAGAGAATGGCAGAGAGAGGAAGCACAATAGAAGCAAGGGTGAAGTTCCCTCAGTGAGAGTGGAGATGGCTCAAGGGCAGATAGGCTATGGAGCTGTCGGAATGAGGAGAAAAGATTAGGGAAAGTTAACATCAAAACCACATAATGATGTGGAACCATAGGAGAGGGAGAAGAGGAGAGAATGCAAATCAAAGGAGATACAGATGAAGAGGCAGGAGAGAGTCCTGAGGGGTTCAGGTGCACCTGAATAATTGTGTCAATGAGCAGAGGAAAGCTATGAAAGGATGTTAAGCCAGGGGTGGGTGGGCAGAGGGGTCGGAGGGGAGGTTAATAAACTGTTGAGAAGGGAGACACAGCACTGCAGAGAGCAGTAGCTGTGTAAAGGACAGACAGAAGATAGGACACACACTGACAAAACAGAAATATAGACAGAACGATAAATAAAAGGCTAGATTCTAAACATGCACAGGAAAATGCCCAAACAGAGCATACAAAGTTAGCAGCATTCAGCGTGCTGACAATAAAAGAAAAACGCCTCTGCAGTTAGAACTAGAAGCATTTCCTGAAAGCAGAGCAAAGCTGTATCATGCCTGCTACTACATGTGCACATCGTTCGCTCAGTGTGGCTGCACCTGCCCTGCAGTCCTGCGCAGTAAGCACACTTTTAAAGCCTGCCTGCATAAAGATTTTTTGGGTGGGGCTGCAGCCAAAAGTGAAGGGGCCTGGGCCCCCGGGGCACTCCCATAGCTATGACCCTGGGGCACACTGAAACTGAAGGATGAGAAATTGATAGTTGTAGCCGAGGAAAGCAGATTGCAGATGAGATGGTTTACAGTGAGTTTTGAAAAAACTAGCAAAAGAGAAATATGTCAATTCTGAAAGAAAGAGCTGGCACAGTAACTCATCTCATAGCTTGATGCAAAGTTCTGATGACAGAAAATTTCTATACAGAAAGGCACAACAAAGTAGCAAACATCCTTTGAAAACTCTATAAACACCAAAACATTACTGTGCCTGAAAAACACTAGGATCATGACCCTAAGAAAATTACAGAGAATAATGGGGTTATGATCACCTGGCATACTCTCATTCCAACTGACAAAAAGCTGCATGCAAGGAAGCCGGACATAGTGGTAAAGGAGAAGAACATCAGAAAGGCATTGATTATAGATGTGAGAGGGAGAAAATACAGTCAGAGACCAAGAAAATGTGTCAAAAAGATACCGAGTTATTTCCCATTGTTTTGGGTGCCACAGGCTTGTTTAAGAATTTCCAAGCACACCTTGATAAATCATCCATGCATGTTACTGTACATCTTACAAACTCCAGAAGGAAGCTCTCTTTGGCATGATGCAAGTGCTGCGCTGAGCATTAGCAGTAAATTTAAGAGACTGAGATCATACTCCACATACCCTGGCTTAGAAGTGAAGTTCATGATTATCATGGTTTGTGCAAAACTAACCCATCTGGAGAAACTGCCCCGAAAGAAACCTGCTATTCTAACATTTAACTTTAAAAAGGGAGACTATGATAAAATTAGGAAAATGGCAAAAAAAAAAGCCTAAAAGGAGCAAGGAGTGGAGGAGTTGTCTAGTGGTTAGTGCAACAGCCTAGTATCCAAGAAATCAGCATTCAATTCCCACTAGCACTCCTGTGATCTTGGACAAGTCACTTTACCCTCCATTGCCTTTTTAGAAAATTTACTTCCAGTCATACCTTGCCAAAAAAAACCTTAGGGGGGTTGACAGCACTTTAAAAAAGAGCATATAGTAATATAGGGGGTTATCCTGTCCCTCCCCTGTTGGCCCTGTCAATACCCTCTCCGTATGAACAGCAAGTTTGTATGGGGAGGCCTAGACAGGGGTGGGAGGGGGCATTTTGGAGGAGGAGTGAGGGTGGGGCATGGACAGGCTGTGACTCTGGGCATACAGGGCCGATTCAGAGGTTGGCCCTGTACGTCCGGGGCCTCAAATCTAGACAGGGGACTTATTCCACCTTGAACATAGAATAAGACCCCTTGGATGGAGGGGGATCGTGGCGTGGGACCCAGGGATGCAGGTGAGGGGGGACCCGGGGATGCAGGTGGAAGGCCGGATTGGGGTTGGGTTGCAGGGAACAGGCATCCGGGTTCAGCCAAGTCGGGTCTGTACCTTTAAAGGTTTTACAAAATAAAAGGTTTCTTTGTTTTTAAGTGCTATGGCCGTGTCCGCTCTGTGCTGTTCTGGTGACTCCTGTGATTTCTGTGGATGGTTGGTCTTTTTCTTCTTCTCCTGGTGTTCTCCGGGTTCGGGGGCCAGGATCACGGCTCGTGAATGGAGTCACGGCGCCATGGCAATGGGACGCCATGGCACTGTGGCTCCATTCATGAGACCGGCTGAGTTAGCCTGGTAGTCGCTGGGACATATTGCCAGACAGAATCGTGTCTAACTTTGCTGCTACTTATCCCTTGGGGCTGCGGGATCAGAATCAGGTCTAACTTTGCATGCCCTATTCTGGCCGGCTGTACAGGGACTGGACATGCATTATTTATTTATTTAGACAGTTTTGTATACCACCTTATCCTTCAATCAAAGTGGTCACAACACAATTGGGGGATACATTTAACATAAGGGGATATGAGACACATATGCTAATACTAAGTAATTGCAGATCTAACTGGGAGAGGGTAGATAGGGTGTGTGGTATAGATATTTGTGGGGTCAACTGGGTGGTATCTAGGGTGAGCCCTCATAGTGGTTGCTCATAGGTCTCGGTAAAGAGAAGAGTCTTGAGGGCTCTGCGGAAGTCTTTGGTGTCGTTTATGTTCCTTAAGTCCATAGGGAGGGTATTGCATAGTGCCGGCGCCAGTAGCGAGGGAGCTCTCTTGGATGTTGTTCGTTTATTTTTGTGATAGTCTGCAGGTGTGCTGATCCTGTTGCCATTATTGGTTCTTCTAGGTCTGTTGCTGACATCCTTGGTTATTATATCCTGGAGCTCTTCTGCTTAGCGGTTGTGGAAGATTTTGAAAATATTCAGGATTATTTTTAACTTTGTCCTAGCAATTATCGGTAGCCAGTGTAACTGTTGTAAGTTGGGGGTGATGTGTTCAGACCTTGCAGTGCCCATGCTTCAGTGTTCTGCACCATTTGTAGTGGGTGGATAGTCTGCTGGGGGAGGACTTGGTATAGCGAGTTTCCATAGTCCAGCAAAGGGGTGATGACTGCTTGGCAGACTGTGCAGAAGTGGTCTTCATTAAGGATTAGTTTGAGTTTTCTGATGACTCTCAATTGGTGGTAGGCTTTTGTCGCAGTTTTAGTGATGTGAGATTTTAGGTTCAGAGCTCGGTCCAAGGTGATGCCTAGGTACCTCACTTCATCCTTGACTGCTATAGTTTTGTTTAGAATGCTGATTGTTTGGGGTGGAGTCTCTGGTGATGAACATAGCCTCAGTTTTTTCATAGTTGACCGTCAGGTTGTTAGTGGTGAGCCAGGTGTTCATTTCTTCGAGACATCTTGTCATTGCTGTCAAGTCAGGTGATTGTATGTTGACTGGGGCATAAATCATGATATCGTCAGCATAGAGGTGGTAATGCAGTTTGTGGCATTTGATGATGCTGCATATGGGTTGGATGTATATATTAAAGAGTATATATGAGAAGGGTGCTCGTTTGGTTAGTGTTCGTTGATATTATGTAGTTTGCAAATTCTTGTGGGTCCAGGTGGTGAGCGCAGTGCTGGGAGGTGTCTTTGGTGAGCTTCTGCACAATGTCAAATAGTTCCCTCGGTTTATTGGCTGATTTCATAATTAAGTTGGTGTGGTGCTGTTGCTTGCGCTCATGGATCAGGTTGTTGTATTCCAGTTGCTTGGATCTGTGTTAGTCCTTTTTGATTTGTGATTTGTCACGCCTCCATTTCCTCTCTAGTCTTCTGAGTGTGGGTTTTGCTTCCCTGATTTCTTTGGAATACCCGGGAGCACTGGATCTTTTTTGTGCGTATGATACTTCTCTGCAAGGAACATTAATGGAAATGGTCTCATAGTGTACAGTATGATGGCAGACAAAGCCAGTATGATTAATAGTTTACATCAGGCGTGGACTATTTTCAAAAATACTATCATAGACTGCAGACTAGATGCATTCCACATATCAAAAAAGGCAGAGGGAAGGCCAAACATCAGTCAGTATAATTAAAAGGGTAGTTTAAAAATGATACTTTAGCCAAAAGAATATTCAAAAATGGGGAAAATATCTGAGTGAAGAACAGGAAACAGCATAGGCACTGGCAAGTTAGATGCAAAGCATTGTTGAGGAAGCCATGAAAAGAAGCTTCACATAGAGATAAAAGCTTTTTTTTAGGTACATTTGAAACAAGAAGCCTGTGAGAGAATCACTTGGACCTGTATGTGTAGATGTTCATAGAAAAAAGGGACACTCAGAGGAAACAAGAGCCTAGGAAAGAGACTAAATTAATTATTTGCTTCACTTTACTGAAGAAAACTAGCCATGCCCTAAATGGTATTTAATGGTGACAGTTTGGAGGAGTTAAAACTAATCTCAGTGAGCGTAGAAGATATAGTAGGCCAAATCAACAAACTAGAGTAGCAAATCACCTGGACTGGATTATATATACCCCAGTGTTGAAAGAACTGAAAAATTAAATTGTAGATATACTATAGTTATCTGTAGCCTATTTTTAAAATCATCTACAGTGCGTGAAGATTGGAGGGTGTGCCATCCTAATTGCCAATTTTGAAAAGAGCTTAAGGGGTGATCTGGGACATTGTAGGCCACTGAGCCTGACGTTAATGCCGGCTAAACTGGTAGAAAATATTGTAAAGAACAAAATTACCGAACGCATAGATAGACATAGTTTAATAGGCCATAGTCAACATGGATGTAGCTAAGGGCAGTCCTGCCTCACCGATCTGCTACATTTTTTGAAGTGGTAGATAAAAGAGAGACTAGAGGACATTTCATGAAGCTACAAAGTAGTAGATTTAAAATGAATAGGAGAAAATACCTTTTCACTCAAGGCATAGTTAATCTTTGGAACTCACTGCCAGAGGATGTAGTAACAGCAGTTAGCATAGCTGGGTTTAAAAAAGGCTTGGACAAGTGCCTGGAGAAAAAGTAAATAAGTTATTATTAAGGGAGGCCTGGGGAAAGCCGCTACTTATCCCCAAGGGTAAGTGGTATGGAATCTATCCAGGCACTCCTGAGATGGGTTAGCTACTGTTGGAAAAGGAATACTGTGTTTGCTGGACCTTTGGTTTAACCCAATAAGGCAATCCTTATGTTCTTTTGTTCTTACTGTACAGTATGTTCAGAGCTCCAGGTGATTTATTTTGAGCAGTCTTTTGTCTATGACTAGGTCCTTTGAGTCCAGGGACACAGCTAGTCAACTTGCATTCAGGCATCCACCACCAATGTTCCCTCTAATTTTCTGTAGGCTGTGTGCGCATAAAATATCAGCTGTGCAACTTTTGAAGGAAGGATAAATTTTTGTGCGCCACATAACGACACTTGGCGTTATATACTTTAAAATTTGATTACATGTCAGAATACAGTATGTACAGCACATTGATTGCACTAGAAAATAGTGTGGAACTTGTGAAAACCATAAATACACAACAACTTTAAAATTTTAAGATGTCTGTGTTGTTTTCTATCAGAATCAGAACCATAATTTTTGTGCGCTCTGTTGTAAAGTATGTGCGCTCGCTCGGCGAGGTGTGTGCGCGCGCACACGCGCACAGCTTAGAGGGAACAGTGTCCACCACTGCAGCATATTTAATAGTGAATGTGACAGACAAAATGTGGTAGATGGAGAGTGGATATACTGGTTCCATTGAAACCAGATCTCATTAAAACTTTCTCATCTTCATGCAGGCATAGGGTAAAACATGTAGTGCAGTGGTCAAATAGCCCAACATTTGGAAGTAAACTTTGGTTGTGATGATTGTGATGGTGGGAGGAGCCTGACTGCCTTGCTGCAGAAAGCTTTAGAGTTTGCAGTCTGTCCAATGGCAGAAAAGTGCTTGTATGAACTATGTCTAAAACTCTATTTATTTATTTAAAGTCTTTTCTATACCGCGCTCTTCAAAATCTGCTCGGTTCACAAATAACATCAGTTTTGTCCAGACACGGGTGGGGCCCCCACTGGACTTACATAAAACAGGGTTGATAAACTTGGGTTAACTGGGGAAACTATGTACAAGCTCTGGGCTAGGTAGTTTACATTCTTAGGTTACTATATACATGATCCTGCTAGGAGTTTGGTAGTGTTATCGAGTTGCAGTGGTTGCCTGTATGGTAGGTAGATTGAAGTAGATGTTTAGGTGACTAGGAATGAGTGTTTGTTGTGTGGTACCATAATGCTGCAGAAAGAGGTAGTGTTTCAGTGTTTCATCTAGGGATATAAATCAATAATAATATTAATAATTCTTTTGAATGACATTTTGCTTGTAGGATGCAAGGTCATCTTCTCAAAGTTGATGATGAAGCCTAGGATTTGAAGTTCGCAAATAGATGAATCTCTGAGAGCTAGAATTAGGTTCCCTCAGGAAGTTGCCAGCTTTCAGTCACTGAGGTATGGAAATACCATATGACCCTGCCTATGGAAATGATCATCCAACACTATGAGGCATTTACTGAAAACTCTGCTGGCCAATGAGAAAGACTTTGCATTGATATTGATACGTACAGTATGCAGAGGACACTGAAGATAATTCCTGCAACATAGGTGTGTAAGCATTGTTCAGATCCAGCATGCACAACCAATCTCCCTTTTTCAAAAAGGGTGAAAAATAGAGGGAACAGTGCTCATCTTGCAGATGTAAAGGTCAGATCTCTGGAGTCTAAGATAGAGTGTAAGCCTCCTGTCTTCTTGGAGATCAGGAAGTATCTGGAAAAGAAAGCTTAATTCCTTTCCAGGGGCAGAACCAGCTCTATTGTATTGGATTTCAAGAGGTGAATGACTTCTTCCTAAAGCAGATACTGTGCTTAATCTGAAAATCTGATTGGCTAGGTGTGTTCCAAGGAATGGGTTGAGATCCCCTGTTATAGAAGGACATTGACCATGATTGCAATGACTGTAGGTATCATTTAAAAAGTAGATGGTTGCTTTGATTATGGCCTACTTTGCTTGACCACTTTCTCACTGGAAAGACTTAACAAAAATAAGATGCTGAGTCTGTTGTGGTTGCCTCGTGATGGGAATGAAGGTTCTTCTATAATAGTAGCAATTATACAGTATGCTCATTCATATAGATGATAATGTAGACATTGGTGGTACAATGAAAAGTAGAGCAGTAGTCCTTAATGATAGTCACAATCTAATTTATCTACTGTAACTATTGTATCTTCAAATAGGGAGTACATGCAGCATCTGCCAACTTCATTTGGATGTCCTCCTTTAGGCTGGATGTAAACAACCATGCAATATATCTAGCTGCCATGGCAGAAGATGGGTTGAATACATCATATGCTAGAGGGCCAATTCTGACCCATGTTTAGCGAGGCTGGACATCCGATCTGGACGTTCAGCCCCTCTAAACATCAGGGTTGTGATTCTGAACAAAGAGCTCCACGCATGTAGATCCAAGATGGCAGGGAGCTCTGTTCCTGGGTGGGAGTGGTGGGCTGGAGGAGGGGTGAGAGCGGGAAGTGGGCAGGAACCTGGCTCCCGACGTACAGAGGCTACTCCGAGGTTGGCCCTGTAGTCTGAGGTTGGCAGATTGGATGGAGGACTTATTCCACCTCAGAGGTGGAATAAGTCTTTCTAGACGAAACCAAATGATGCGGCCAGGCCCAGAAAGGAAGGTGAGGGGGTGCAGTGGGCTCCCTGCAGCCATGGCAGACCCTTCGGGCGATAGGGAAAGGAAATTCTCAGGGCTGCTGTGGTGATGTGTGGTGGCGAGACAGGTATAGAGCCCAAAGGAAGGGTGGAAAAACAGCCTTTTACCTCTGGGCAGAAGAAAGGTTCAGGGAGTTTAAGGGTTAAAACTCTAACCAAAGAAAAAAACTCTGTGAACAGAGATGTAGAGAGTGAGCCACACCCTAGCTCCATGGTGACCAGGGGAGGTGTCGAGGGAAGCCTGGGGGTGGAGTCTGAGGCTATAGGGCAGCCCCAATCATATAAGCAGAGAGAGTCTTCCAGAGAAGGAGGAACGAAGGGGGGAACGAAAGGAGGAGGAGGAGTGAAAGGAGAGAGACCAGGAAGAAGGAAAGCAGGAGGAGATCGTGTCTATGGGCGGAGTCCAGGAGGGAAATCCTCTGAGGAGGAGACATTTCCTAGCAGGCTGGACATTAGCAGAGAATCTCTTGAAACTACAGAAAGTAAGGAGATTAGGAGGACACGTGTAAGAGAGAAGTGCTCTATCAGGAGCCTCAAAGGAGATCCTTATTGCATGCAGCATTCAGACAACTCAAGCCCTGAAGGAAGCCTAGCTGGTAGGAAGAGTACAGCTGGCTTGGAACGCAGGAGAGTTGATTCTGGGGGAAATGCTGGTGGAAGGCAAGGAACAGGAATCTCTGTGAGAGAGTCTGTGGAGAAGGTTCTACCTGTGGCACAGCCTGAGAGAAGACAGGTTGCTGGGAACAAGGTGAGCTCCTTGCAAGTTTTAAAAGGTTTATTAAAAAAGAAAGATCTCCTATATCCTTCCCCTGCAACTCAGCGTAGTGAGGATTCCCAGTGGGAACAGGTTTTGAAATTGTTGGAGCAGTTAAAACCTGCCGTTAGAGACGCTGAGGCCAGCCAGGTGCTAATTGAACCAAATGAAGAAAGTATGGAAGTAGAAGAATGCCTTTCAGAAAGTGTATGTTCTGATGTTGAAATGGATTGCTCTTACTGTGTGAGTCAGAAGAAGTAAAAGCTGTATGGTTTTTAAAAGTAGTGAAAAAGCCAGAAGCTTTGGAAAGTTTATGACCTGCTGGAAATTTGGTTAATTAAAGCACTTATGTTGAGCTGGTCAGACAGGCTCAAAGAAGGCTATGAATGCTGGAAGTTAAAAGCCAATATTTGCAACTTGAAAGTGAAGAATGCCAATGCCTTTAAAAAGGAATGATACACGGGTTTAGCAGCTTGTAACCAAGAAGCCAAGGTGCTGTGCAGAGCCTGAGTGATATAGATTTGTGCTATACCAAGCCTGGGACCTAAGAATGTAATCTTGACTAAAGGCAAGGTTTATTGCTTTGTTTAAAACAAGCTGTTTGAAACGGCTAATGCCTGAACTGTGCTGTAAAGTTTGTTTTCCTTTTTGAATGGAGAAGTATCCCATTTTTGTTCTGGTTATATCTGAACTGCTGACAAAGAAGTTCAATGGTTAAGTAGAAAATAAAATTCCTGTTACCTTTGAAACCCTCGGCTGTTTTGGTTCTTACCACACAATTACATTATTGAGAAGCCTCAGCATTGGGAATTCAGGTGATAAGGGACATAAAGAGGTACGCTTACTACATATAGGCAACCGCCTAACCCGTAGAGGGTGCTACAGATGGCAACAGGATGCCATGGCCCCGCAGCTCCATGCAGGAGCCTAGCTGAGCTATCTGGGTACATTTCTGTACGTCCCGGAGCCCAGAATCGGTGTACAGCCAGCCCATCCAGGCTGGCTGCAGCTGATTCTCTACCGTGGGAACATCTAGCCCCCATGGGATTGGAATTGGGTACATCCCCGGCTTGTCCAGATTCTGGATGCCTGGACAGCCCGAGGATGCACAGAACTGAATTAGCTTTCACATGTATAAGATGCTTCTGTTGGAAAAACTGCTAATTCATTCTGCACCTGTAGGGTCAGGGTGAGTGACTGTTTGAAAGATGGAATATGTTTATTGCACCATACAGAGTTGATGAGCAGCAATGTGGGGAGATAGCATTGCCCCTGGATTACTTTCCTGCTCAAGTAATAAAGAACCTAGAGTCTTTACAAGGTGTATGTTAGAATATCATTTACATTTTGTTGATCTCCTCAGGGCTGATTCAACCACAATTAAAGAATATAAAAGCTGTATCTTATTAAAATGTGATTCTGGTTGGACTTGGTACATCACATCCATCATTTTAGATAGAAGCTAAATAATAAATCAGGGTTACTTCTTAGATATCAGTGCTGATGTCTGTTTTTCCTGTGATTTATAAGAGGTCATCAAAGATGCCTTTGTCTCAAGCCTGTGTGAACATTCAGTTGTTATGCTTTTGGGGCTGGGAACCTCTAAAGGGTTTTGTACCAATTTGGCAATGAGTTCCAAAGATTAAACTATGCCTTTGTGGATGGACTCTTATAATCACTTCACAGGGAGGTGGATGAGACTTCAACCAGGGAGGACATACTGTAATGAGCAAAGTCAGATGATCTCTATGCAGATGATGCTCTCTTATTTTGGGGCAAGCAGAAGCCTCTTCTCTGCTTCATAGTGGTTTCAAAGATGGTTCAGATGGTCTTTTTAGGTTTGTGTACAGTCAGCTTACTTATGGTCAGAGCCCAAACAAACATTTGGAGTAGATATCAAAGTTCTTGATCTTTTCCCTACACTGTGGGCAGGGGCAAAACCCTGAGTTTATCTGGGATGTGTTATATGAATAAAGACCTGAAAAAGAAAAGAATAGAAGAGAACTAAAACAATAAAACTTTACTTTTAGGGATGAGATGATAAATAGTGATGAAATAACAGAGGCAAAAACCTCTCAAAAAGGGAAAACATTTTTTGGTTTGTTTGAAAGAACAGAAAGAACAAAACCGTACTTTCATATAGCTTTGGGATTGTAGACTTCACTCTTAAAGATCTTGAGAAACTGGATGTATAAACAAGAAAACTCCTCCATGCCCATGAGGTAATTTCTAAGAACCAGTGTTTGCTAAGACTATACATCCCTAGAGCTGAAATACCAAGAAATGCAGACCAAGAAAATGTGTCAGAATGATACAGAAAAATATTTCCCATATTATTGGGAGCCACAGCCTTGATTAAGAAGACTTTCCAATTGCACATTGACAAGTTGCCAAAACTGTACATGTTACATCTTATGAACTCCAGAAGGAAGTTCTCTTTGGCACAATGCAAGTCTTACGGTGAGCGTTAGAAGTAAATTTGAGAGACTGAGATCATACTCCTTATACCCAGGTTTAGGAGTGAGGTTCATGACTGTCACAGTATGCACAAAACTAACCCATTTGAAGAAATTGCCCTTATGATGCAATTTGAAAGTGTTAAATTTTTCAGAGAGTGTTGTGATTTCTACCAGTGTTCCTGCTAAGCAGCTTTGAGCTGCTTAGGAACCCTCCACCAGAGCTCCTACTGGTGGAGGGTAGTACAATGTGATCACACATTGAATCACAAAGGACAGGCAGGTCCTAAGAGATAACCCGCCTAATCCTTGGGACCCGCCTGCCCCTCACAATTCAATACACGATCCTGTTATATTATTTCCTACCAGCAGGAACACCAGTAGAGGACTGACACACATCTCAACGCTGCTTAGCAGGAATGTTGATATGTACTCCAGCTATATTTAGGAAATTTTTACTGTAATCTTTAGATTATTCCTTAGGGATCTGTATGTGTTTCAGAATAAAATATACACAATGCCGCAGGGTGTTACAAAATGAATATAGTAACAAAATAAATATTTGAAATATGTTGCTTATTTCGTTTTATTTGCTGTGACGCATGCAAGGCAGTGGGGAAATAATCCAGATAGCCTGGTGTCACTGGGGAATGGGGAAAGAAGCAGGACCAATCACTTGTAAGCAGTTTTTCCAGTAGCCTATCACAACTTCTTGATGATGATGATTTTTTGTTCCAATATTCAAAAGTACTTAGCTATAAATTTTCAGCAGCACTATCTGAAGAGTGCCAGGGCCACGTGTGGGTAAAGTTTGAGCATTCCACCCAACTATATGGATAGCACTACTCAACTGTTAACCATATATCTAAGTAGTTGAGTTTAGGCAGAGAGTGGAGGAGTAGACTAATTGTTAGAGCACTGGCTTAGTAATCAACAGACCGGCCCAAGGCCATTATCATTCCTTGTGGCTTTGGGCAAGTCACTTAACCCTCCGTTACCTTAGAAGAAAGGCCTGGCAATCTACTTCTGGTCACACTGCCCAGAAAACTCAGGAGCTGCTGGGTCAGCAGTGACTCAAAGATACACATTGAGTCACATTAGGACAGCGAAAATTAAACCACTTATCTATGCTGATAGTGGCCATACTTACTGTATATGAATCATTTTTGACTATAGCAATGCTGAATATACATGAATGACTTAAGCAATGAGGCCAGCATTTAAAAAAATGCTGACTATAGGATTTAAATACGGACGTGTATGTATGTTAATTAAGGAAAGCTAAATTGTTTAGCAATAATTATGTGTGTGTATTTAGTCTTTGTTATAAAGTATGCGGATCTTTCAAGAACCTATTGATTCAGATAATCATGTTATAGTCTTAGGATTTAGAGGAAGGGAATATTGAAAGCCTGCTTACTGCAGAGAGTTTGGTGAACCTAGTTATTAGTGTGACATCCCTTGAGAAGACAGAAACAGATATAGATGCCATAACTGATACAGCAGGTCCATGAGCACTCTTGGGCACAGGTAACTTACTGTGAGAAAGATGCCGCTGCCTTTTGACGTCTCATCTATCCTCAACGCTAGCTGTGGCAGCAGTACCCAAGGAGCCATAGGTCTTCCACAAGAAACCACAGGTGTGGAGGTCCATTCCTCCTAAAGAGGATCAATGCTTTGCTGAATGACTTAATTGTCAGAAGTTAAGCAAATGTACTCCACATAGATAATTTAAGCAACCATGTTGGTGGGTTGTTAATAAAATGCTTGTAACAATGATATCATTTAGCTCTGCTACTTTAAAACATGGTGCAGGCTTCGAGCATATCACACATAATTTCTGCTTGCGCCTGAGGCAGGATTTCAAAAACCAAAGGCACCAGGTTGGACTGTCATTGTGGCAGGCTTTAATGTGAACTAATAGTGCCAGCATGTGGTTTGGAACAAGTAAA
The DNA here is from genome assembly GCA_033557465.1 of Ichthyophis bannanicus. Classification (NCBI taxonomy): domain Eukaryota; kingdom Metazoa; phylum Chordata; class Amphibia; order Gymnophiona; family Ichthyophiidae; genus Ichthyophis; species Ichthyophis bannanicus. Next base: position 1,696,606,078 of record CM066031.1, read on the forward strand.
GGATGGCCTTTTAAAATAAGTTGCAATTGCTTTGTGCCGAGCACTTGTGCTGTGAAAAATTGTGTTGGAGCAGCGAACAATCTTAGCTGTGTGAGTTTCATAGAGTTTCAGCATATTGAAGAATTTAAAGTACTTAGTAGGAATTCTGCACACAATAATTCAAAATTTGCACTTTTGTGTATTGTATTTTAAATTAAATACTGTAATACTCAAAAACAATATGTTTTGTTATTTTGACAAAGCATGCAGAATTTTGCAGAATTCAGAATTTTTGACAAAATATTTTGAATCGTTTGTGCAGAATTCCAGCAGGAATAATTTAAAGAGATTCTTTCTTTAATAATGCATATAAACTGAAAACACTTAAAAATTACTGGGATTGATGACTGAATATTGTGAGCAGATAATGTGAGGCATTTAGCTTGATTCTGATGTTTCCTTAAATTACCTAGGTGGAGTATTTTGGTTTATGTTTGCTTACTCTACTTTTGGGTTGGGAAATGTTTTGTGGTGCGTGTTTAATTGTCAGAAGGCCATCAATAGGGAAAAGATACTGAGTCATCTTTCAAAAGGTGCCGTATAATATCATTTCCAAAAGCAGCATCTTTCAGTGTTGGTTTCAGGGGAGTCTTATACTTGTCTGGGAGTCCAATCCTCCACTCCAGTTAGCAATGGCAACAGCAGCAGCAGGAAAACACCAGGAAATAAGTCTATCTCCAAAGGTGAACCCCTAGGTCCTTTCCCAGTGAGGTTGCAGGCCATGCCGCATATGGGCTGATGTTGCATATCACTGTCCTGGGGCAAGAGGCAGGCAGCATCAACGATGGTGACATGTTACATCAGAGAAATGCCTGTCTGAGTTGATAAGTCCCTATAAATAGTTGCAAAATGAGGAATTTTAGTGGCTGTTCCATCTATTAGCTCCAAATGACAAAGGGCTCCTTTTACTAAAGCCCGCTAGCCAGTTAACATGTGTTTCAATGCACGGCTACTAGCAATTGGGAACATTAACATGCGAGTATGTCTGCCACTGCACACTAAAATGCACCTTCATCGGCGACTGCGGGATGGGGCAGGGAATGGGCAGAGAGTGGGCTTGGAGAGCACATTACTGCTAGGGCCAGTATAATTGTCACGTGCTCAGCGGCAACACAGCTCTTGATGTGGTTCACCTATTGACTCCTCTATGGGAGTAGTTCAGTGAATCCACCTTAGCGGAGCATGAGGTCGAGTGGCCTATCATGTGTTAGTTTGACACATTACTACTACTACTGCTATTAAACATTTATGAAGCACTACAAGGCATAAACAGTGGTGTACAAACACAGATAGAGACAGACCCTACATGTTGGAGCTTACAATCTAATCAAGACAGACAAGACAAAAGTTAGGAATAAGGATAGAATAGAGAAGGGACTAAGGGGTCAGGATCCAAAAGCAGCCTCAAAGAAGTGAGTCTTTAGCATAAATTTGAAAAAGAGCAAAGATGAAGCCTGACATAGACTCAGGAAGTTTGTTCCAGGTATAAGGAGCAGCAAGGTGAAAGGACCAAAGTCGAGTTGGCAGTGGAAGAAAAAGGCAAAGAGAGGAACAAGCCAGTAGAAGAGCAGAGTTCGGGAGGAGGGGTGTAGGAGGAGAGGGAGAGGAAAGATAGTGAGGAGCAGAAGAATGAAGGCATTTAAAGGTCAGAAGGAGGAGTTTGAATTGGATATGGAAATGGAAGGGAAGCCAATGAAGCGACTTGAGAAGAGGGGTTATATGAGTATATCGAGGCTGGCGAAAGATTAATCACAGAGCAGAGTTCTGGATAGATTGAAGGGGAGAGAGATGACTCAGAGGGAGACCAGCAAGAAGCAGGTTGCAATAACATTAATTACAAATCCTTTATGGGCTTTAATAAAAGTGGCCAGTAGTGTCTTCCGGGATGTCTTTTAGTAGAAGTGTAATCCCAAACCTGAAAACATAATGCCATACCTGAAAACTTAATGCTATGTCCAGCTGCAGTCACAGCTGGCCAAAGCAGGGTGGAGCAGCATTCATTGTATGGACGGTATTTAGACCACTCAGGATGTTATGCAGATCTACCTCTCCCTCATTGCATACTATCTTATTTACCATTTTAACCTCAGTGGTTAAAAATGGAAGATAATTGTAACTCTTACCTCTGATCTCTGATCCAGCCTGGATCCTCTGAGCCATAAAATCTTTGTCCTGAAGATTCTGCTCCTGGACAGGCTCAAGCCAGCACCCCCTGCCACAGGACCTCCAAACCAGACGCAATCAGCCCTTGGATTACTGAGCAGGAGGGCGTCTGTACTGAGACTAGAGAGTCCCTAACCAACCTGCAACTTGACACATCTGCTGCTCCTTTTCATGTTTATCTTCTAAAGAAACTTTGAATCCAAAGTATATATCTATTCTGATGATGTACAAATTATTTTCCCCAGAAGGACTCTTGAGAAATTTCTATTGCAGAGTTTAATCTGTGCTTTGGCACAGTTATGCAGTGGGTGAGTGATAATAAACTGTGACTAAATGCTGATAAGACTGAGGCTTTGTGGGTAACCAGAGATCTGTGGCCAGAGGTTGCTCTAGTTTCTCCTTTACAGAATGATAAACTACAATTCCAACCTGAGATCAAGAGTCTCAGTTGCACTAGATTCACCTCGGACACTGAAGAATCGAATATCACAGTAACAAAAGAGACATTTGTACATCTTCGCCTGGTGAAACCAATGTGTCCAGTTCTCAAATGCAGGATTTTAAAACTAGTGTAAGCAGTAGTGCTAAATCACATTGGCAACTGCAACTCTCTTTATGCTGTTTTGTTCTGGAGATTATAGGCAAATAATATAGAACATGGCAGTCAAGATGGTCACCATAATTAGAATATGGGAGAGAGCTACCCCTTTTTTTATTTCTTTGCACTGGTTTTTCATTTCCAACTGGATCAAGTTTAATATTTTGTCCCTTATGTTTAAGGTGATCCAGGATGCTAATTTTTGTTCAAGCCAAGAGAAACATCAGATTCTACTGACTTTTACTTAAAAATGATTGGTTGTCCAAGTTAAAGCAAGAAGCTTAGCACAGTGGCCCCAGTCTTCTGGAATTTGTAACTGACTGAACTTAGAGAGAATGACAACTCCATGAGTACTTTTTGCCAGATACCCAGTTAATTCTGTAGTGTTCAGTCCGGGATTACACCTGTAAATCCTTGTTTGGGAGTAAAGTTTGAGCTATAAAAGGGTTATTAATTTATTCAGCTTTTGTTGATAGGGAGGGATGCTCTTTTGAGATTATTATCTAACATAATCCCACTATATTTTCCTCACTCTTCCTGTCTTCAACAATGACCATTTTTGAAATTGGCTACAGTCAGACTCTCATTTGAACCAACAACCCCAGTCAAAACAACAAAGAAGCACCAGAGAACAAGAGAAATTTGAGGATCAAATACACTCATAGGACAGTAGAGGTAAGTTAGCTTTATACAGGCATATACAAATACCATGAGACGTGGTTGATTTCTCTAAATCATGGCCTTCAATACACAAAAGAAAACATTATACAATCAATGGAGGTCATAGTACAGGGGTTCAACAAAGTTACAGCAACCACCTTGGTTCTAAATGATGCCATGCCATGTCCTGCCGTGACTAGACAGCTGTGCCATCCATTTCATCTCCACTACCTCCACAATCACCTCACATGGAAGCCTTTGAAGGGTAGACAGGGTCTTTTTTCATAAAGTAAAATGGATACCTCTGAGGTAAAAAGCCACTCAGATCACTATCCCAACAAGGCTGAAAACCCATGACAACAGCCACCAGTCTACAGAGCCCAGCCTTAGGTTTCTGTCTGAGATGGTAGTTTAATGAGCCCTGCCTAACGATTCTGTTTGAGGGTGAAGTCTGCCATAGAAAAATGCATTCCACAGAGGATTGTGGATTTGAAAAGAAGAATGCCATATCATGTCATGTTGGCCAAAGAGCTCAAGAGTAGCTATCTTGACATTAACTCCTGGTTTCAGGACATAACAGCCAGGTTGTTCAGTGATGGATGGACTGTTGGGCCAAGTGTGCTATCTGCTGGTATCTCATGAATTCCTACAGAAGATGCAGTCTTATAGCAAAGACAAAACTGTTGCAGCTGTCTATACAAAGCTGTTTTCTTATAATATTCTTTGTCATGATGAAGTCCCATTCTCCAGAATGCTCTGGCTATTTAACCCTGGAATTACCGAGATTTTTTGCACACACTGAATACCATTGGGGTCATAAATGACCCCATGACGAATTTTAATAGTTAACTATGAAAATTTTAAACTAAACAGACAAAATATTATTCTGAATTAATTATTTATTATATGAAGGTTAAATGTTTTGAAATTTAATGCTTTATCATAAAATTACATTCGTTTTGTGGTATACGTGCGCAACATTTGATCTGCCGTAATTATAGTCCAAGATCATGCATGGTTTTTTGTCTGGATGTGTGTTATCTACTTCTTCTTGATCATGCAAACTGCTCAGAAGAACAACCACTTTTCCTTTCTTCGGGCAATAGGAAACCAGAGTGGCGTCATTGCGAAAGGCAAACAGTGAAGTGAATACCTCTCGGCCCTTTGCTGTTACAAATTCTGGAGGTAATTCTTTTCTTTTCTTTTGAATTGTCCCCAAAAGTGTCATTTGTTTTTCTAGCAATTTCCGTGACAGGGATAAACTGCAGAAGAAATTGTCAACAGTAACATTTCTGCCATGGAATGCGGGCCCATACGCAAGGTGTGGTAGCCTTGTTAAGACAAATTGTTATGTTGTGCCTCACGTACAATATAACCATCAGGGCAGAGCATATCCCAGGGCGGTGCAATAACCTTGCCGACGCTCTCTCTCGCTTGCAGATCTCGCTGTTCCAGTCGTTAGCACCAGGTGCCGACGTGACCAAGACTGCTGTCCCAGAGAGAATATGGGAATGTGGTCCGCCGAAGTATGGGACCTTGTACTAAGATCATTATCAGCAAAAACCAGGCGAAGATACCTAAAGGCGTGGCAGGACTTCCAGGTATTCTGCCAGAGGCGCAGGTCAGCAGATAACGAGCCCACGATGGAAGCCATCCTGGAATGGATTCTATGGGCCAAGAATAGCGGAGTTAAGAAATCAGCTGTCAAGGCAAAACTCGCAGCGATCTCGTTCTTTGCAAAAGCAAGCGGCAGAAACAGCCCAGCGGCAGATTTCGTCATCACGAGAGTGTTAAAGGGCTGGGTAATGGAGCGGCTGCGCACGCTGGAAAAAAGGCGGCCGATAACTCATTCGATATTGCAGAAGCTAATATCAGCGGCGGGTCGGATCTGTTTTAACGACTTTGAGGCCAAGCTCTTCAGATGCGCATTTTCTTGGGCTTTTTACGGAGCATTCCGAATAGGGGAGCTAGTGGCCCCGGCAAGCCGGGCGCACGAAGAAGGGGGCATCAGGAAACGTGATGTTACCTGGCAGGACGGAACACTGTCATTATATGTCCAGAAATCCAAAACGGATCCGGAAGCGAAAGGGGCACAAATTGTGCTTCACCCGTTACCAGGAGATCCGTCTTGCCCGATTAGAACCTTCGCGGAATATAGTCAACTCCGCCCGGAAAACGCCGAGCAATGGTTGGTACATGAGAACGGGGCCCCGCTCTCACGCTTCCAATTTGCCAGGGTACTCAAGCTATCCTTGGTGGCAGCCGGCTTGGAGGCATCCTTGTACGGGACACACTCATTCAGGATTGGGGCCGCTTCAACGGCGGCTAGCTTAGGTATGTCTAGTGTGCAGATCATGAACCTCGGGAGATGGCGCTCCAACAGGTACAAGCTGTAAGGAAAAATGCCCCATGGTTCTCCCCCGAACTCCGAACTTCACTTCTCAAACTCAGAAGACTTGAAAGATCATGGCGAAGATCCCGTTCAACAGAAAAACTTGATCTGTACAACGAACATCTTAAAAGACACAGGGCAGACGTAACAGCGAGAATGAAACAATTTCATGCAGAGATTTTACAACGCTCTCTAAACAAGCCCCATGAACTCTTTGGATTAGTTAAGACTTTAGCAAAAGAGCCTTCGTTTACACAACCAGACCTCCCTGACCCCCAAGAATATGCTGACTTCCTGCGTACCAAGACAAACCAGTCCAACACTCCTACCGCAAATAGTTTCCCCCTAGTGACCCTACCAAATACTGCAACAACGGTCACCAAACACACCATTACTGAGTTCTCTGCCCCTTCAGCAAGAAGCATACAGGACACCATCTCCTCCATAAACGCCACCACTGCACCAAGTGACCCATGTCCGGCGTTTTGGATAAAATCTCTGCGGACCGAACTCAGCCCCTTCCTCTCCAAACTCATTGCACTATCTTTCTCAACGGGTACATTCCCCAAAAGCCTAAAACAGACAGCAATAAGACCACTACTAAAGAATAGCAAACTGGACCCGGCACGAACTGACTCCTTCAGGCCGATATCAAGTATCCCGCTGCTGGCGAAAATAATTGAGAAGGTTGTGCAACAACAACTTCAACACCATATAGAAATAAATGCACCACTCGACCCTTGCCAACACGGCTTTCGGGAAGCGCATGGGGTAGAAACACTCCTGACCACGTTATTCAATACGCTTATCATTGGATTGGACAATATCAAACAAGGGTTTGCGCTGATCTTCCTAGATATTGCAGCAGCCTTTGACACGGTTTGTCACGAAATACTCCTCTCCCGCCTTAGCGAGAAGGGCATCCAGGGAAACGCATTAACTTGGTGTGCATCATATCTAACGGATCGATGGCAATATGTACGTTCCGGCTCTGCCACGTCCGCACCTTTTCTCCAAGAAAAAGGTGTGCCCCAAGGATCGTCACTGTCTGCACTGCTATTTAACATTTACATGCAGCCCTTATGTAATCTCATCCACTCCTTCAACATTAAATACCTCATCTACGCCGATGATGTTCTCCTTTACATGCCTTTCCTTTTGGACAAACCTGACCTTGCACCCCTCTCTGCCTGTTTCGATGCGGTCACGGATTGGCTACACACACAGAAACTAAAAATAAACTTTAAAAAAACAGAGGTCCTTTTCATCACAAGGAACTCATCATTCATTCCACCAAGCTCCCTGAAGGTCCGGGATGCTGAACTCACTAGCAAACCATCAATTCGGTACCTCGGAGTTATTCTTGACCAACAGCTCAATATGAAGGCCCAGATAAGCAGCATGGTAAAAGCAATCTACAACAAAATCAGAACGCTTCGCCACCTGAGACCGCTCCTAGAACCAGAAGATTTTCGATCGGTCTACCAAGCTCTTGTAATCCCTCATTTCGATTACGCGAACGCCATATTACATGGCCTTCCAAAAGCCACCATAACACCGCTTCAACTGGCCATGAATGCAGCCGCCAGAATTCTGCAGGGGGCTTCAAGGAAGGAACATATCACACCAATACTAAAACAGTTGCACTGGCTTCCGGTCCAAAGCAGGATAACCTTCAAGGTGCTGACACTTACTTTCAAAGCCATTAACAACTGCTCCTCTACATCAATCATTGACCTTCTCCAGATGACACCCCCTAATAGAGCAAGAAGATCAGCTGCGATAAATACTTTGATTCTACCAAGGCAGATAACAAAATGCTCACAAGCAACACGATCCAGAGCTTTTTCACTATATGCGCCTACCTGCTGGAATGCCCTTCCCCCCGCTATCAGGGATACCAAAATCATCTCCCATTTTAGGAAGGCACTTAAACATCTTCTCTTCCTACAATATTATACTGACCAGAGCCACCCCCCACAGCAAGCCAGGCCCAGCGACCCACTTAAACAACTTGTGAGTTACAAGCATATGAGCCGGGAACCAAGCGTGCCTGACACGGATCCCCCCGACAAATAGCATCTCTTATCACCCTGTCATCAACTATTACGCACTTGAGCTAATGGAACACATTTGATTCATCTCCAAACGTATATTGCAATTTACCTGTATATATGTGTACATAGTTACCCTGTTGTTATTACCTGTACATACACCCCTTGTTATATTGTGAAGCCAGTGCAGACCATCTGTGCTGGACGGTTATGTTATAATGTAAACCGCGTTGATGCAGAAGAACGCGGTATATAAGAAAGTTAAATAAATAAATAAATAAATACATACTTCAGTGAGTTGCAGCACAACCCTTTCACCCTGATTCTGTTCCCTGTTTTGTCCGAGTTCCCTTCCTGTATATACTTGAAGACACAGAACATATGACATTGCACTGTCACACAACATCCATAGCTTTATTCCATATTTCCCAGGTTTGCTGGGAATATATTGTCTGAATGGAACACGGCCATTAAATGTAAGCAGTTGCTCATCCACGGTAACATTTTCACCAGGAACAAAGGCATCACTTAGAGTTGCTTCCCAGGTATTAAAAACGTGTCTGATTGGAGCAAGCTTATCCACGCCTCATTGTTCACATCTGTTGGTTGCATCATCAAATCTGAGAGCACAAGAAATTTGCTGAAAACGGTTACGGGCCATATTTTTGCCGAAAACAGAACGACCATCTTCAAGGTTCCACAACTGAACTATGGATTAATTTTGTGACTTGTACACGCCTGAGAGGATCAGAAGTCCAAGAAAACATTGAAATTCTCTGTCTGTCAAATCTTTCCTGGTGTCATAGAAACATAAAAACATAGAAACATGATGACAGAAAAAGACCACATGGCCTATCTAGTCTGTCCTTCCATATCAACAACTACAACAGTCCACTTTTTACCTTTAGAGATCCTCTGTGTTGGTCCCATGCTTTTTTGAATTCAGTTACTGTCCTCATTGCTACCACCTCCACTGGGAGACTATTCCATGGATCCACTACTCTTTCCGTAAAGAAATATTTCCGCATATCACTCCTGAATCTATCTCCCTTCACCCTCATCCCATGTCCCCTCGTAGCAGAACTCGCTTTCAATTGAAAGAGGCTCTCTCCCTGTCTAAATGTGTCTTCCTTGTTTGCTCGTCCACATCATGATTTCATTCAATAAGTTCTTCCTCATGAACAAGTGGAATGCTGCGAGAGGGCCATCAACATTTCGTACAGCATATCTTATAGGACCTTGTTGTACGGGCATGACATTAGCTCGGGCGTATCTTCCAGCAGCTTGCTTTATAGGTTTCCTGTTCCATGATTTGGCATCCTTAGATACATAGGCTTCAATGGCAACATTTGTGCTTATAGTTGATGACCTAAAAGCTCCTCTGTGACCACAACTAAGATTCCTCACAGATGATACTGACACCGAGGACTCCTGCCTTCTTCCCCGTCCAGCACAGCCTCGACCTTTGCCTCGACCTGTAACTTGACTCTTTGCTGCAGGCGATGTTACCGACTCAACATCAGTCTCACATTCACTTGGCGACCAACTGCTGTCGCCATCTGAATCATGAGTGTCATCATCAGATTTATCGCCTGAACTTGGCTGATATGCTTCTTCGCTTGCCGAATATGCTGCATCATCAGACGACTCAGAGCCGTCACTGTCAGCATCTCTTTGCAATATTTATCTTACTTGGGCAGCTGAATACTTTCGTTTTGACATCATAAACAATAACCTAAAATAAATAAACAAAGATAAAGTTGAATAAAACGCAAAATAGTTTTACTATAGGTGTACAATAATCGTGATGAACGAGCTGAAAGCCCTTAGATTTCATCGGAAATAATGAGAGAACATATGATATCAATTACAGAAAATGTGTAATTTTCATAAAATAAGAGTACAAACAATAAATGATACATAATTAATGATAAATACCTTTGTCAGATCAAAAAATTCACAAAACTACAAATTGTATCATGATCCAAACTGGACATAAGCAACTGGGGTCAAAAATGACCCCACTGGTACTCTGTGCTGCAATTCATCACTAGCGTCACCTAGCAGATGAAATTTATTCCTCTCATGGGTAATACAAAGAGAATATTGACATGTGAAAAGTCATAAAAAAGACTGCATTCTTGAACAACTAGTTTCCGAGATACGCGTTGTGAAACTTGCAATGGGGTCACTTTTGACCCCATCGGTACTCCCAGGGTTAATATGCATTTTTTCTGCTTTGCACTGTTCACCCACGCTGACATTCCTAGAGTTTATGACTAAAGCTGCTTACTGACCTATTCTTTGGTGTACCTGATGTCATAGCTTGCTATTCCAGAATCTGACATACTGAAAAGTTTCCCTGGGATGCTGCAGGTATGTCTGATGTTACCTTGAGAAGAGTACACATTGAGAAAAAGAGCTAGTTTTCTGCATAGGCACCAGCTCTGTGAGTGCTGTTGGTACTTGAACACCCCCAATATTATATTCTGCAGTTTTGTAAATCAAAAGCTGAGAATTCTATGCTGAAGGGCCTCTGGGAAGGGCAGCAAGGAATTGCTTCAGTCTCCTTGCTACTGCTCCTGCCTCCCCTGTTGCCCAGGATAACCACAGTGCTTGCAGCTGCTGGTTGGATGGCTTGTTGTTGTTGTTGTTAAGTGCCGTTGAGTCGGTTTCTTCAGTCAGGTAGCTTATTGTTGATAGAGTGGGCAGGCAGTGGGCGGTGATGTTTCTTTTGGTCTGGATAGAGACATGGAAGGGGCTGGGGTGGGGCAAAGCTAATTCCCCGCAGCCCAACCCTGGCCTTTTGTAGCAGGCGACCAGCATCGTGGCTTTTAAATCAAGCCACAGTGCCATGTCAACATGACGCCATGGCAGTGCAGCTCCATTTAAAAGCCCTGGTTGAGTTAGCCGGGCAGTGCCTGTACGTTCAGGCTGGGACTGAATTGCAGTCTTGGCCTGCATGTACAGGCTTGTTCGCGATTCTGATCCCGCATGGCTAGACATGCCCCGCGGGATCAGAATCGCGATCTCCTTTGTACGTCCAGCCCAGACGTACAAAGGCGATGTACATTGGGACCAGACGTACAAGGGAGATGTACATTGGGATCAGAATCGGGCCCTATGTTTGGGAATAAATAATTTCTCACAGACTATAAATCCTTAGATGACCTAGTAAAAGGTATATGTTATCTAAACAGTGGAAATGATTTTTTAACTCATTTCTTTAAATTAATAAAGCAAAAGGACTCTGAATGCAGAAGCATATGATGGTATAGAAAGGCTTTAAAGTAAATATATAAACTCCTGCCACTGTAATACACTTGTAAAGCATTAGTAGAATGACGCCTGCTGAGGGTCCAACTAAAAAAATAGTTTTTTAGGGAGCTGTTTTGAGTAGATGAAGTTTGTTCTTATGTATACAAATTAGGCTTAAATTTGGTGCCTTTTTGGACTCTTCACATAGGCCCCCTGTTCTAAATTCAGGCTCTTAAATCTGCAGTAACCATGGAAAGTGTGGAAAAAAACCATTCTGGATTAAGAATATGACAACAATGAAAAGACTATTTTGGGTCTGGAATTGCTCAAAAATTATTTGGTTCACTGTAAATCCCCATGGATGAATTTCCCCCCATTGCTAAAGCCTATTATCTTCTATTACAAACTTTTTCTCAAGAGGAAGAAATCACTTTCTTTGGTGCAGTACTTAGACGCTTCTCGGATAGTGACTTCACGAAAGGTTACTCTAATGATTACATTTTTTCTTAAACCAGATAAAAGATGGCGATGCATATTATTCTTTCATAGTTTAATACCTTTATGGATTTAAGCATAAACTTATATCCTGAGGTTTTTCACATGACCCAGTTAGAAAGGGAAACGTTTGCAGCCAGACATTCTCAGGTTAATCGTTACTGTTTTAAGATAGTCTGCCAAACGGGAGATTATCTATAATAGTGCAAGACATATCTATTAAGATCCCCAACAGCTTTCTGAATTTCTTCTCAAAAAGACGCAGCGGGCCTTGCCTGAGCTTCATTCTTGGAGTGAGATTAGCTCTATGAGTGCAGAGGGGCAAAGTGGGAGTGAAGGTTTGTTCTCTCTATTCAGCTTTTCTCTCTTGCCACACTAGGTTGCAGTCATAATTAAAGTTACTATACAGTTTTTTTTAAATATTTGATTTCATTTTTTATTATTTATTTGATTTTATTTTTCGTTTAAAACCTTTATGTACTATATATCATCCATTCTGAACAGTTTACAAGAAATATGTACTTCAATGAAGACAAACAAGGTTAAAATCTCCTTATATTTTACAAATTGAATATTTTCGTCATTAACAGCTTTCTCCAATACAAATATTTCCATTATTATATGTTCAGCTTACATATTACCTCAAGATTTGCACTGAGAGGTCCTTTTACTAATGCCCATCGGTGCAGTTTGCCTGCATTTCTTGGGGGGGCAAGGGGTAAGGAAGTCATACTAGCAGTGGAAGCAGTGGGATCAGTTCACCATTAGTGCCTGCAACATAGGAGGGGGCCACCACCCCCACATGTCCCCCCCCCAAAAAAAATCTTTGCCTATGCTAAAGCTCGGTAAATGGTTAATTTGTATTTTAACATGTGGCAACTGTGAGCCCTGAACGCTAACATGGGGATATGCCAGTGACTGAGCATTAAAGAACATCTTAATTGGCCATGGTGCAATGGGCTAGGAAACAGGTATAGTGGGGGCTACTGGAAGGGCAATTGCCATGTGTTCAGTGGCAATTATTCATTTTGCAGTGCTTATATATTGCTTATCACCAGGTCAAAGTGGTGTACATTCAGGAACTGTATATATTTCTCTTGTCCCAGAAGGCTCACAGTCTATGGGGTTTTTTTGGTACCTGAGGCAACGGAGGGTTAAGTGGATTGCCCAAGACCACAAGGAGTGCCTGTGGGACTAGAAACCCCAGTCCTTCTGGCCTGAGGTTGTTGTCTTCCAGTGGGATTTGAACCCCTGGCCCTTGGTAACTTGCCCCATCCACTTGTCCAACTTGCCCCTAACCACAATTAGCATGAGTGCATCTAACAACACCTCTATAAGTGTTGTTAGGTTCAACTGCATTAAACGCACCGCACGCTAAGGTATTCAGTCACAAATTAGCTACTGAAAACATACTGGTTATGTCCCCAATAGCTAATGCAGAGGCTTTGCCATTTACCTGCCTTTGGACCCACATTAAGTGCTAAACCTTAATGGCCTGTACTAAAGAGCCCCTTAGACTTTCATTAAAATTAAGCATTCTGATTTTTTCTGTTTTCTATTTTTTTATGGGCTTCTATCTTATGCATAAATATTGACCAAATATGGATGGCGAAACTTTGATAAAGAGAAGTGTAAAGAAATGGTAGCTCTCTAAATGTGGAGCCCGATTCACAAAGGGGGACGTCCGGTCTATCCGGACGGCCCTGAGCAAGATGGGCCCATTAGGAACCGATTCTTTACCATGGGAACAAAATGTTCCCGTGGCACACAGAATTGGGCCTGAGGATGGCCCAGCATGCCGCTGCCTGCCTGCGGGGACGTCCTACCCATAGGTGCTCCTGGCTCACGTGGCTAAGACCCTCCTCTTCCGCGCCACCTGACCAACGGCTGGCCAGCCAGGGCCTGGATCAGGTAGCGGGGACCTCCCTGCACCCGGACCCCACCCCGGGGGGGGGGGGGATCCCTAGGTCAAATTGCCCCACTGGTCTGATTATTCCACCTTCAAGATGGAATAATCAGCATGTCCCCTCTGCAGGACATACAGGGCCATGACCTGAATCAACCCTGTACATCCTGCTGGCTTGGCCCGCCTCCACTCCGCCTAGACCTTTCCCATTCCCACCCCCACCGGCTCTCCCCATCCTGCGGCTCTAGCTGTGTGGGGAGAGCAAGAGGGGGAATAGGGTCAGCATGGCTTGCAGGACGTGCAGCCCTGCAATCCATGACTCAGAATCAGGCTCTTAATCTCTGGAAGATTTCTTGGCTTCCCTTGGGCATCTACATGCAGCCTTAAAAAAAAGAAAAGAAAAGAGGGAACAACAATTTTTAAGCCAACCAGGTCTACACAACATAGGCTGAAATGGCTTTCCTTTGGCACAGAAATTGTCTATGAGACATGAAAATCTTCGCTTGATGATACTAATTCAGTTTCATCTACAATAACACTTTAATACACACAACAAACATTTAGTGCAGGGAGCAGGCAGATATTGCATGATAATTTTAGAAACATAGAAAACAACGGCAACATACATGTAAAGACCATATGGACCAGTCCTGCCATCCATAAGAACTAATAGCTTCTACAATTCCTCACTCTCTCTCTCTCTCTCTCTCTCTCTCTCTCAGAGATCCTATGTTTTTTTAAATTCAGATATAGCTCATCCTTACTTATAGGAGCCACGTTTACTCATCGGTATTCCTCCAGGATCATTTCTTGCTGTAATAACATATGCCTTTGAGTCAATGGTGACCCAGCAGAGCCTGGGTTTTCTTGGCAGTGTAACTGGATGTAGATTGGCAGGGTCTCTTTTGAGGAAACGGAGGATTAAATGACTTGCCCAAGGGCACAACAAGTGCTAATGGGAATCATACCCTGATCATTTCATTACAAAGCCAAGGCTCTAACCATTACCTTACTCTCCACTCTAATGAAACAGTCAAAAGGTCAGTCAGAGGAGCTGACCTTTTCAATGTGCCAAGCTGACGTGAGTCAAGCAATAGAAATAATGCATCATCAAAGGATTTACAATATCATTTTTGGCTAAGCAGTCTTCTAAATTATCCTATCTTCAATTTCACTACAGTATATTAACCAGTTAGTCTGTTGGAACAAGGTCAGATACAGACATATGGATGTACACAATCAGTTCATTGAAAATTTGCTCATTTTAACTTTGTAAATGAATATCTGAAAATAATGAGGCTGATATTCTAAGAGTTTGGGTTCTAAACTGAGCTCTCTGAAAATGTAGTAGGGCAGAGTTCCTAAATTTATACTTTTAGGGGACCTTGTAAAACATTTGTTACATGCAGAAAAAGGCTCTTTTAAAATTGTGCATGGGTGTTGTTGTTAAGTGCCATTGAGTTGGTGTCGACTCATGGTGATCCTCTGGATGGTTGTCCTAAAGTGTGTTCTGTCTTCAGTCAGGCAGTTCATTGTTGACAGACGGGCACCCATAGCAGCTATTATTGTATCGATCCATCTCCACCTGACAAATAGCACTTCCCTCATCCGAACCATCTACAATTCTCAGATAAGCCAACATGTAAATAGTTAACTGCTCCTCAACATAAGTTATGTGTAAATACGCTGTTAAAATACGCTGTTAAAACTGTACATTGCTGGCCTTCCTCTTTTGCATTGACCTTCTAGTGTACCTTGCCAAGCATGATGTCTTTCTCTAATGATCTCTCTTTGCATGATATGTCCAAAGTATGAAAGTCAAAGTCTTGTCATCTGAACTTCTAAAAAAAAAGCTTAGATTTGATCTCCTCTAGTACTGACTGGTTTGTTCTTTGGGCAGTCCATGGTATACACAGTATTCATTGCCAGCACCATAATTCAAAAGTATCAATTTTCTTCATGTCTGTCTTTTTTACTGTCCAACTTTACATGGCGTTATAGAAAATATTATGGCTTGGACAAGTCAAATTTTTGTATGGAGAAATATATCTCTGCTCTTGAGAATCTTGTCTAGTTCCTTCATAGTTATTCTGCCAAGTACAATGTGTCATCAGATTTCTTGACAGCTTGTTGTTGCTTTATTGGTTGTTGATACAAGTAGGTTAAAGTTGTCAACTATTTCAACTTCTTCTCCATTAATGATGAATTTTTTGATTTTGCCAGTTGTGAGGATCCTTGTCTTCTTTACGTGAAGATGCAAGCCCATTTTAAGAATATGTTACTTGATCTTGAGAAGCAAATGTTTCAGATCGTCTTCACTTTCAGCCAGTAATGTGGTATCATAAGCATAGCAAAGGTTGTTAATGAGTCTTCCACCAATCTTCACACCTCGGTTGTCTTCATACATTTCTGCTTCTCTGATTATTTGTTCTGCATATAAATTAAACAGGTAGGGGGAAAGTATTTAGCCTTGTCATACACCTTTGCAGATTTTAAGCCATTCTGTTTCTCCGTGTTCCATTCGAACTGTTGCTTCTTGATCAATGTAAAGGTTGTGCAAGAGAACTATCAGTTGTTATGGTATACCCATGCTTCTTAATGTGCCAAGAGTTTCTCATGGTTTGCATAGTCAAAAGCCCTGCTGTAGTCAATAAAACACAAATAGATATCCATTTGGTATTCTTTTGTCTTTTAAAGGATCCATCTCACATCTGCGATGATGTCTCTTGTTCCTCGCCCTTTTCTGAGCCCTGTTTGCACTTCAGGCAGTTCTCATTCCAGGGATGGCTGTAGTCTCCGCTGAATGATCTTGAGTAGAATCTTGTTGGCATGTAGGATCAGAGTGATTGTGAGATAATTTCCACAGTCAATTGGATCACCTTTCTTCAGTATTGGTATAATCACAGATCTTTTCCAGTCAGTTGGCAATGAATTTGTCTTCCAAATTTTCTGGCAGAGCCTTTTAAGTATAGTAACAGCTGCATTTGATTGCTCTAATACTTCAATGAGAATGTCATCAATGCGTGTTGCTTTCTTCTTTGATAATGCTTTCAATGTTGCTTTGACTTCTTTCATCACCAATGATTCCTGATCATAAGATATAGGTGAAAGCAGCTGTATTTTGATCTTTATGGTATAATAACTCTGTATATTCTTTTCACCTTTTCTTGATCTTTTCAGCATCATTCAACATGGATCCTTGAGCATCTTGTAGCATTCCAATTTGAGGCTGGAATTTTTTCTTTAACTCTCATAGCTTCAGAAAATCCGACATGTTCTTCCTCTAATAGTTTCTGATTCTATTTCCTTCCATGCGTCATTGTAGTACTTCACCTTGTCTTGTCTTGTTGCATGTTGGAAATCTCTGTTGAGTTCTGTAATTGCCTCTCTTTCTCCTCTGGCTTTAGCTTCTTCAGTCATCTGTTTTGTCCATTCTTCCTTTTTCATCTTTTGTAGAGACTTTTCTTTTTCTTCCAACACAGCCTTCTTGATGCCATCCCAAAATTCTTCTGGAGCTCTGTCATTTGTACCTAAAGCAGCAAATCCATTTTTCAGGCAGTCTTTAAATTCCGGTGGTATATTCCCAAGGTCATATTTTGCTATCTTCATGAATGACTTACTCTTTTTCATCTTTAGCTCAGCTCCAGTTGTGTTTTTGTTAATGTTATTGGGCTTTTCCATTATTGACTTCTACAGATGTAGTCAATTTGAATTTTGTACAATCCATTGGGTGAAGTCCATGTTTGCATGGGTATGTACACCTAAAAATTAGACTCATACATCTGCACACACCATGAATAGACATTCTTGTGGACAAATTTTGAGTAGAGCCATGATGCATGTGCATTAATACAAGCATTGAATATATGCACTAATTTATACCTTCTTTGGCATAGGGGTGGAGTGGAGGAGGTGCCTAATGGTTAGAGCAGTGGCTTAGTAACCAAGAGACTAGGGCTTAATTCCACTTGGCAGTCCTTGTGGACTTGGGAAAATCACTTAACCCTCCATTGTCTTAGAAGAAAGGCTTGGCAATCTACTTCCATCACACCTTGCCAAGAAAACCCAGGTGCTGCTGGGTTGCCAGGAGTCAGCATTGACTCAATGGCACACATTTGTCATAGGTTCAAATTTGCCTGAGAATTGTAGTTTACTGTTGGGGGCCATTGGCCAAGCCCATTTTATAAAGGCACCTATATTCAATTTCTGTTATAGTGTTTCTAAGTAAAACTATAAACCAATTGGGTAAAGGAGTAGCCTAGTGACCTGGTGACCATGGGACCATGTTTTGATTCTCACTGGCACTGCTTATATTTGGAGAATAAAACCAAGGATATTATGGAGCATAAAACTAAGTATATTATAATGCCTCTGTATCACTCCATGTTGCTACTGCATCTTGAATATTGTGTGCCATTCTGGTCACCATATCTTAAAAAGGATATAGTGGAATTAGAAAAGGTAGAGAAGAGCCACCAAAATGGTAAAGGGGGATAGAAGGATACTCCTATGAGCAAAGACTTGAATGGTTAGGGCTTTTCAATTTGGGAAAGAGACAGCTGATGGGCGATATGATAGAGGTTTTTAAATTAATGAATGGAGTGGCTATTTATTTATTTAACAGGTTTTCTATACTACTTTATCATTGTAGTCAAAGCAGTTTAACTTAAACAGGAATATTGATAACTTAGATTCTTCTGAAGCAATGGAGGGCTAAGTGATTTGCCCAAGGTGTGCTAGTGAGAATCAAACCCTGGTCTCTTGGCTCCTAAACCAGTGTATTAACTACAGGGGTACTCCTCCACTCTATAAAGCAGTAAACATAGATTGGTTGTTTACACCATCAAAAGTAGAAAGACTGGGAGACACGCAATAAAGCTACAATGTAACTCTTGTAAGATTAATAAGAGAAAATATTTTTTCACTCAACACGTAATCAAACTCTGGCATTCGTTACCGGATGATGTAGTAAAAGCTGTTATTGTAGCTGGGTTTAAAAAAGGTTTGGACATGTTCTTGGAGGAAAGGTCCATAAACCATTACTAAAGAGGACCTGAGAAGTTTACTATTTACCCTAGAACAAGCATTGTGGAACCCGTGTATCTTTTTGGGAACCTGCCAGATACTTGTGACCTGGATTGGCCACTGTTGGAGACAGAATACTGGGCTTGATGGACCTTGGTCTGGCCCAGTATGGCATTTCTTATGTTCTTATACGTTAAAATGAAACATTTGAAGGATATTTAGGTGCACCCTAGGATGTACAAGTCAAAATATCCGAAATTCCATAAGAGGGGCAGTAGAGAAAGTGTACATGGTCAACATTACAGAAAATGGGGACATATAGAATAAATGTCTGGGCATGTATAGGGAGATGGATGATTTCAGAACCATGTACATGCAAAATATAGACGCGTCAGGACCTGACAACATAGACGTGTCAGCAGCAGTGTTTTGGAACCTGTACATGGATATGTCACTACACACACATGCAGGCCAGCCATTTTACAAACAGAGACATGCAGTGGAATGGAAGTACACATTATATTTACCGGCTCTAGTTTTATGAGAGGGAAACAAGTATTAGGGAATTGAGAGGGTATTCCCCTCTCATCTGTACTCTCAAGAGCTAGCCAAAATGAGTACTTTTTCAGTGCCTATTTATGCCAAGGAGCAGGTGTAAATATGGACATGTCTGCTGGTGGGTCTATACATGTGACAGCATTGTAAAATCAGGGTTGTGCATGGATCCTTTTTGGATTGCTCTGAACTGGACATGATCGGAGTAGACATGTGCAAATTTGAGCCTTTTTAAAATGGCTTTTGGGAGGTAGATCTGATTTGCACATGTGAATGGGGCTTCTGAAATAAATAGGGCAAAAAAGAGCTTAATTTCATTTCCTGTGTCATTTTCAGGTTTATTTCATTTTATTTTGTTTTATTTTTATAAATTTTCACTTCAGGGTAATTAATAATAAAACCATGGCTGTTTATTATTTAACTCACACCTTTCCAGTAGTAAATTAAGGCAAGTTGCAGTCAGTCTAAGGTTGTACCTGATGCAGTAGAGGATTAAGGGACCTTCCCAATGCCATCAGGAGTGTCAGTGGGATTTAAACACTGGTCTTTATGATTGTAGGCTCCTGCCTTAACCACTAGGCTATTTCTCCACTACTTCCCAGCTGAAAAACATAGCTGAAAGGTTAAGATTTCGGGCACATATTCGCGCTAGCTGAACTTCAGGTAGCATTCATGGCAGAGATGACCTTTTCTGCCACAGACTTGATGTTGATCGTTAAGGCTCACTGGGGCATGTTTGCTAAGACCTATGCTGGTAACACATGCATGGGCCATGTTAATAATGCTGGGATTCAGCACTGACTCAAGCAGGCGTGTGCTTCCATCACCTTGCAGTGAGCATAGGCCTAAGACTTCCCGCTAACGCCCACACTAGCCATGACATGACCGCAATTCCTGCATCCTGTCCCCACCCAACGCTTGTTACCAGGGTAGAATGGGATTTTTAGTGCTAGCGCCTATGCTACTTTTAGTGCCCAAATCTGCATGCGCTTCAGTAAATATAATCCACTTTGTGCAATTCCATTCTTACATAATCTGCAGGACTTCTCTGGTTTAATCAACCTGTGCTGAAGTTGTTTTCAAACTGCAGAAATTAGTATTTTCATTACTTATTTGTAAGGACCACTGATCTTCAGTATGATAACACTGCTTGTGCTGGACATCTGTTATAATTTAGCTACAGTATCGCGGATTGTTGTTGTAATATTTTTCCTTAAGTGTTTCAGTCTTAATGCAAGGCGCTTCTTCAAATTATAAGAGGTAACCATATAGCAGCTATATTAATATATATCTCCATATTAATAGTTGGTTCCTGTAGGTTGCATGGTTTTGCTTTATGTGTGTAATTTGCACTCTCTGTAGTTCATTTTACAATCTATAAGGATTTCTAAATAAATAGATCAAGTATAATAAAGCCATAGGTGGCCGGCATTCAATCACATTCCTCTTTTCCTCGCTGTGAGAATTGCTTTTATGTAGCACTTCATGCGACACAGATAGCTGTATTAGCATCAGCAAGAAACAAGGAACCCGAGAGGACAAGACATAGGGAAATAGAAGGAGGTAAAGATTGGGGAAAGAAAATGAGTGAGGGAGACAGAGGGAACGGGGCTGGATGACATATTGCAATTGATTGCATCTGCCAAAGTATCAAGCTCAGAGTGATTTCAGTTACTTCTTATTTTTCTCAGAACCACCCACATATAATTTAGGAGACTCATCATGGCAAGAATCATAGTGGAAGACAACAGAAAAAGACCAATTGGCCCACCCAGTCTGTCCAGTTATTCTTGTCCGGGCTGCTAAGGATGTTCCCCGACTGTAAACCATAGAAGCTGTTGCGCCTGTTTTCTAATGGCGGCATGCAGTCGCATGCTTTCAGTTCCTTCCTTAGTCAGCTTGCGCTGACTTCTTCTTTGAATTTTTGCCCTTCCAGTAAACGAACAAATAAAATCCCAGTCTGAGTCTAATGCCCAGCCCCATTCCCCTCCAGTGAGTGCTAGCAGTAGCAAACAAACTCTGAGTCGATTCAAAGCAAGCAAATCATTGATATCCCCATTTTACTTTGATTTCATGTTTTGTTTTGGGGGAAACATTTACTTTAGGTTGTCCCTCCTTAATTACTTTTTTTGCCTGTCAGTCTCAGACTTTTTTTTCCCAGCTGCCGCAAATATCTTATAGTCAGCAGAATTCCGGGTGGGCATCACACTGATGTTTGGGAAGTAAGAATATAGAAGGTATTTCATTAAAAAGGATTTTCAAAAAAACATGCATTACTAGTAATGGCATACACTCTGCGCCATAAAAATATGGAAATGTCACAAATATAATAACATTGGTGCAAGAAAGAAAGGACAACTGAGAATAAAGCCCCAGGAGGATGAGCAGATAAAGAAGCAAATGAGTTGATTTTGTTAATAACTGTACTGCTTTAACTTGTAAAAGAGTGTGATACCCATAAGGGTGGGAAGTGATGTTACCCTA
Organism: Ichthyophis bannanicus; assembly: GCA_033557465.1. Lineage (NCBI taxonomy): Eukaryota > Metazoa > Chordata > Amphibia > Gymnophiona > Ichthyophiidae > Ichthyophis > Ichthyophis bannanicus. The sequence continues at coordinate 1,696,627,707 of CM066031.1, forward strand.
CAAAACAGATAGGTATGAAAATTACAGTATACTAGGCATGTGATCAAAAGTACCTGATTATGGAAAGTAAAATAATGTGCATAGTAATTGTATTCTTTTCTTTTTAATTTAGTATTTGAGTGCAACCACAAAAATTATTTTCCTTGTCAAAGGGACATTTTACTCTGCACAGTCATCAGTAGTTCGTTCAGTCATACCTTGGTAGGTGCAGAGATTTAAAGTCACACACAATATCAATGCTTGGGCTCGTGTGGTCATTCATTTGCATATCTACTGTAAACATTAAAGCATACACTCAAATTGTGCACACTTAAATTCATAAGTATATGCATGCCCAAGCAATTTGTGTGTGCAGTAGGGGGCGTATTTGAAGCAATTAATGTGGTTAGCAGACCTGCTAATGTTAATCACTCTGAGCAGGATATTCATTGGCACATAGTTGGTTTGTGCTGCTGCGTATTCCCCTTCAATGCTATTAGGCGCAGAAATGGGGCATTCTGGGGGCAGCGCCGAAGATAAACAGACAGCGGTGATATTCAGCCTCTGGCCGGTTATCTTAAAGAGGCTAAAGTTAGGCAGAAAAATGCCCATGCTAACTTTAGCCACTTTAGTTAACCGGGCAGTGACTGAATATCGCCTCTGGGTAGTTAGCTGAAGTGCTATCTAGCCAACCCAGATACTCAGTGCTGGTGGCTGCATATAACACTGGCATTGAATATCTGGTTCATAGTTAAAGGGATGATGGCCAGTTGCTTTAACTGCGTTGGCTGCCACTACTGAATTTCAATAACATCATATGGATGTGAAAGCTGGACAGTGAAAAAGATAGACAGGAAGAAAATTGATGCCTTTGAATTATGGAGCTGGCGGCGAATACTGTGTATACCATGGACTGCCCAAAGAACAAACCAGTCGGTACTAGAGGAGATCAAACCTAAGCTTTCTTTAGAAACTCAGATGACAAGACTTTGACTTTCATACTTTGGATTCATCATGCGGAGAGAGAGATCGCTAGAGAAAGACATCATGCTTGGCAAGATAGAAGGTCAACGCAAAAGAGGAAGGCCAGCAATGAGATGGATCGATACAATAACAGCAGCTACGGGTACCAGTCTGTCAACAATGAGCCGCCTGACTGAAGACCGAACACAATTTAGGATAGCTATCCAGAGGGTCGCCATGAGTCGACTCCGACTCGACGGCACTTAACAACAACAACAACAGGTATGCAATCACAACAAAAACAAACAAACAAAAAAAACCTAGCTCGTTTTCAATGAAACAAGGCAATTTTTGGTCCTGTATATGCCTAACAGACATTGAACAACCAAATACTGGCATGATTATTTTAAAAAGCATGCCTTTTCTATAGCCCAGTATCCTAGCTTGTGACTTTGTAATTTTATTGTGAGGAAGGATGGCTGAATCTGCAGCAGACTGGTGATTTGAGCTGAGAGAATGGGGTCTTTCTGTCTCTCTTTTTCTCTAACACTACTCTTTCCTCCTAAAATACTTCACTGACATTCACGGCCACTATCATCTTCCATATGCTACACTTAAGTGTCAGTTATGTATCTAGTAACAGCCCTTCAGCAAAACGTTGGTAGCTGACAGCAAGACCTCAAAGGAGAGCCAGGGGGCACAGTTTCAGAAGATAACACACGTACAGGGCATTTCACTAAAGATATTTTTGGCAGAAAGATGAGTAGTGCTGGAAAGGTGCAGAGTTAGTAGATTTATTGGTCCTGTTTTTTTGTGCCTGGGCTCATCTATTTTTATGTTGTAAATCATCGATTCTACCATGGATTGAAAAAAACTAGCAAGGAAAAGTGGAAGTGTGTCTGACTCAATATGTAAATCATCCATACTGGCATGTAGTGCCCAGCTCTGAACTACTAAGAACAAAACTAACTGTCTGGGTTCATATGCATGCTGCAGCAGAATTGGAAGACATTAAATGTTAACCATACCCATTGTACATATGCATGCCAGATAAAAAGTGGCTTAGGAAACACTTTTTAAAGACCTGCTGCTACTCTCCCTAAATCTCTGGGTGGCAAGGCCAGGTAGCACAGGATATTTTCACCAGCCACAGGGCTGGAGGATACTCTTCCAAGTCAAAAACTCAGTACCCCCATTTGCCAGTTAGCTGTTAATGGAGCTGCTATCGCTTTAAATATTCATCTGAACACAATTTTATTTTGTCTTCTAAACTTTAATTTACATTCAGAACAATTTTGTTCTTAATACCTTGCATCCCCCCCAAACCCCCCCTCCCTAAAAACTTTCACTAGTGACTTTGCCTTTATAACTCCAACTCCCTCCTAATCACCATTTCTGGATTTCTGCTCTTGACTGTGTCTTACTTGTCATTTCAAGTAACAAGATGTAAAGGTCTCATTTGCACTTGGACATTATGCAACTTAACCCTTTGAAGGCCTACTTTAAATTTTTAATCCACATTCTGCAGCCGGGTTAATTTTTGCATATTTCAGAAAAGTTGTACCCATCTTATTCAATATGTTCTAATAGTGATCTTCCTTCTGCTATGGTCATGTATTATATACCATTTGATAGAAATATTTAGTCAGAATTTTGGATCCCGAGAGTTTTGGGCTCGGCCTGGAAAGGGTTAAGCATGCAAAAGAGTATTTCTAAAATTACTGGGAATATGTTTGCATAACAGTGCTCAAAAACACACACAGGCTATTATTCAAAACAAGTTATAGGTGCATTGGTGGTCAGTGAATCTTTAATTTGCTTACCAGTGGATTTTTGGACCCTATATTGATAGTATTGGGTCAGAAATCCATTTGAATGGCCCAATATTATCCATATGAAAAGGCAGAAATTAACAATTCCCAAGTGCCAGTCTACATGGCGACTACAAGTTTCTATCTGGTACCTCAGATTTTTCTGTCCCCTACCCCAGCTTTCTTTTTTTCATGGCCACAACCACTGATTGAGCAGCAGCTGCCTCCTCCGTGCACAGCGCGGCTCTGTAAATCTAAGCCACGCTGTAGAGGAACTCTCACGCTGGTCTCATGAGACCTGAGATCCAGAGACTAACAGAAAGTTCCTGCATGCTTTGACTCAGACTCAGACTCACAGAAAACCTCTCTGGGCAGGGAGGGGACAGTCCCTGCTCAAACATAAAACGAGTGTTTCATCTTTGAAAGTGCATCAGCACAGTCGGGCAGGCAGGAGTGGATGCTAGGGTTTGGGGGACGGGGGCTGGAGGCTACTGGCTGATGGGTTTGGGAGAAAGGGGCTGTAGGCTGATGCTGGGACTTGGACTGGAAAGATAGGGACTGTTGGATGGTGGCTGACTGGCTCGCTGATACAGGAGGAAGGAGTGGGGATGGATGACTGGCTTTGCAGGAGTGAGGGACTTGTGGACTGACTGGTGAGGACTAGTTAGGGGAGATTAAGAGCTGGGGAGTGGCTGACTGGCTAATTGGGGCAGACAGAGGTAAGGATTGGGGGACACTCTAATGGTTAGAGTGGTGGGTTAAAAACAAGACAGTGAGGGTTCAAATCCCACTGTTCCTGCGTAATGGGGGTGGTAGTGCTATCTTCCATATCATACTGCTAGACCAGTCCAGACAAATGGTTGTATTCCCCTGCCAGCAGATCTTGGAGACAGAGAATTATACCAGAGCTCTGATAGGCTGTACTCTGGTGATATGGGACTACCCCTAGGGGTCTCCCTCAGTATTTCTCTGTCTCCAGCAGATCTGGTGGCTTTTTTGTTTTCTCTTCAAAAAAGTGATTCAAGACTTGCTTAAGGCAATATTTAGCCTTCTGCCTTCCTTACTGACATTTGAATCCATAGTGTATGCAGCTGAGCTCCTGTCTCTAGGCAGTTGAGCTCGCTGCTGGAAGGCATCCCCAGCACCTCACCACGAGGGTGTGAAGGCTGGGAGGAGGGCTCCCTAAAATCCTTGTCTGGTGGGAGACAGATTTTAGTGGTGGGGGGCATTTTCATCGGTTCCCGCCTCAGCCCTTGACTCCTCTGCACCAACTGGCTCTGTAAGTACAGTTTGGCTACTTTTTCCGGGCGCCTGCTGCTCAGGAACGTCAGATTCAGTTTTGACGTTTTTTTCTTCTTCGGCTCAGCAGGATCGATTCTCCTTTTTTCCCCCTCCTATCGGGATTTATTCCGAGTAATTTCGCCTCTTTTTGGGCCTTCTTTTTGATGTGTTCCTGGAAACACCTCCAACATGTCCCATTCAGAAATGGACATCCTCAGAGTGGGCTTCTAAAATGGCTCTTGAGATGTCTCTGTGTTTTGCACATTTCTATGCCCCTTTTCAGAAGTCCAAAGTACGGATAGGTCTAAAATTCCACCCATATTGAGCACCACTGATGATACTCATATGAGATAAGTCATTAATGCGTGACCTCAAAAATCCACAACCACACACTATCCAAATATTAATACATTCTAAAATTGTATTAACTTTAAAATATAGAGGTTAGAATTTATTGCATAACCACTTATGTACAAATACCAAATTCAACATGAATTCATGTTTCTAATTGTCTGCATCAATTCAGGCATTTCTTCAACGCCTCCTGATAGATGTGTAAATTCATGAAAAAAAATGTCTGTTGCCTGGACTTTACTCACATATTAGATCCTGCTAGTTGGATTTCAGCCTTCTTTCCCCAGGAGAAACTGAGCAGGAATGTGATGGATTATCTCTGTGTGGTCTAGTATACCTTTTGGGCCCGATATTCAGTTATCTGTAGTTTGGAAGGGCTATGCGCCAACGGGTGCATAGCCCTTCCTGCTGACTCCTAAACTGAATATTCAATGTCACGATGATGGCATTGAATATCCAGTGATCGCCGCGATGCCAGAAGCCTCCAGAGCTAACCGTGCAGCAGCGATATTGGAAGCTTCCCAATTAGCTTCAGCGCCTTAAAGATAAGCGAGGGTTTTTCTCGCCTATCTTTGAGGTGCTAATCGCAAACCGTGCAGCTTCCAATATCGCTGCAGCATAGTTAGCGCCATTCTCCACCTCCACCCTGCCCTAGACTTCTCCAACACATCCTGATGCTAACTGGATAGCATAGGGTCGCGTAAGGGACAAAGCTGGGAATATTCAATGGCACTACACGTGTAGGTGCCATTGAATATTCCCATCTAAGGCAGTTACACAGTTTACAGAGGCTGTAAACCATGTAACTGCTTTTCAAAAACAGGGCCTTTTATATTTAATTCTCTGTGTTGGTTTAATAAATGGATTTTTATATGTATTCAGTCGTAGTGTAAGAATTATACTTTATTTCACTCATGTGCTACTGTTAAGAACATAAGATATGCCATAATATAAGTTCATCAAGCCCGGTATCCTGTATCCAACAGTGGTCAATCTAGGTCACAAGTACCTAGCAGTTTCCCCAAAAGACGCAGGTTCCACAATGCTTGTATTGGGGCAAGCAGTGGATTTCCCGGGTCCCCTTTAATAATGGTTTATGGACCTTTCCTCCAGGAACTTGTCCAAACATTTTTTAAACCCAGCAACACTAACAGCCTTTACTACATCCTCCGTATCAAATTCCAGAGTTTGATTACACGTTGAGTGAAAAAATAGTTTCTCTCATTAAACTTAAATAGGTTACCCTGTAGCTTCATTGCATGTCCCCTAGCCTTTCTATATTTTGATGGCGTAAACAATCGATCTACGTTTACCCGTTCCACTCCATTCATTAATTTATAGACCTCTATCATATCACCCCTCAGCCGTCTCTTTTCCAGGTTGAAGAGCCCTAACCTTTGTAGCCTCTCTTAATAGGAGTAGACTTCCATCCCCTTTACCATTTTGGTGGACTTTCTCTGTACCTTTTCTAATAACACTATATCCTTGTTAAGGTACGGTGACCAGAATTGCACACAATATTCAAGATGCGGTCATACCATGGAACGATACAGATACATTATAATATCCTTTGTTTTTTTCTCCTTTCCTTTCTTATGATTCCTAGCATTCTATTTACTTTCTTGGCTGCCGCTGTACGCTGGGTGGAGGGTTTCAACATGTTATCCATGATGATGCCAAAATATTTTCCTGGGTGGTGGTTCCTAATGTGGAACCTTGCATCGTGTAACCATAGTTTGGGTTGTTCTTTCCTAGGTTCACAACTTTGCACTTGTCCACATTAAATTTCATCTGCCATTTGGGTGTCCAGTCTTCCAATTTATCAAGGTCTTCTTGCAATTTTTCACAATCCTTTGAATCATTTTTCATCTGCAAATTTGATTACCTCACTCATTATTCCCATTTCCAGGTCATTTACGAATAGGTTAAAAAGCAGCAGACCCAGCACAGATCTCTGGGGTACTGCACTATTCACCTTTCTCCATTGGGAAAATTGACCATTTAGCTGTACCCTCCGCTTTCTATCTTTTAACCAGTTCCTGATCCACAGTAGTACACTGTCTCCTATCCCATGACTTTTTAGTTTAGTTTAGTTTTTTTGAGGGTCTGAAAATTCAGATACACTACTGTATATCAACTGACTCACCTTTGACTACCTGTTTTTTCACACTTTCAAAAATACATAACAGATTAGTAAGACAAGACCTTTCTTGGCTAAAGCCATGTTGGCTGTCTCCCATTAAGCTATGACCATCTCCCATTATACAGATAAACTTGATAGTTTATCATAAAAGTGCTTGACATAAATATGAGGAACTTGAAGGATTCTACTGGATGTTCAGTTTTCATGATCTTGTGATTAGTTGATATAGAGGTTAATCTTATAAAGATTTGTCAGAGGAAAGTTGTTACTAATGTATAGTAAAGGACTAACACATGATATTTGCCCTTATCATGTGTTAAAGGGCAGCAGCATGCATTATTTCACTTTTTTGCAAGTTATTTTACCCTAGTGCAGATTGTTTAATAAGATACTAAACATACAAATGCACGTTAAATACCTCATTATTATGCAGATCGAATAATGTTCAAAGCTGGCATTATTTTTCTGCCCAGGAGCAGTGGGCCACTAACAGGTGATCAGATGCTACCAGGCACTCTCTTAAAGGGGCCAGAACTTAAAAAATTAAAAATAAAACATGATCCAGGAGTTTTCCTTTTCCCCTCCCTCCAGCTAAGACTGAAAATATTTCACCCCCTACAAGGACCCCCACCCCTGCACAGACCCCCCTCCCTGAAGATGGCTCTCATCCCCCATACAGAGCTACAGAACTCCCCCCCCCCAAAAAAAAAACCCCACCTCCTCGTAAGCCCCCAAGCCTACATTTAGCTGTACTTAGTGGTCTAGTGATGTTAACTCCTGTCCCTGCTGGTGCTAGGCTCAAAATGGCACCTATGACCACTAGCAGTAGTCCTATGTTACTGCTGCTAGAGGTCAAGCTGCCATATAAGGGCCTTTTGCTTTATATAGAAGTGCAACTCTTAATTGTAGTAACGTGAAACTACTGCTAGGGTTCATGGGGGCCATTTTGAACCTGGTGCTGGCAGGAACAGGAGTGATTGGGGATCGCTCCTGTCTTGATACCACTGGAGCAACAGGGACAACTAAAGGTAAATCAGGGGAGGGGAGCAATGGAAGGTGGGGGAGTCTTGGGAGGAGCTATCTTTGGGGAGGAGTCTGTAAGAAGGGTGGGGGTATCCTCAGAGGGAAGCAGCTTTTACTGAGAGGAAGTGGAAGAGGGAACTTATAGAACACTTTTTTTTAAAGTGCCAGCCCCTTCAAGAGAGGCTCCCAGGGAATATCAGGCCATGCGTTAGCAACCTGAAGCTCGATAACACAGATTGCAAGATTTATAGCAGGCTGCATTATTCATGTACGGCAGGAGTTACTAATTTGTGATCAGGGCCGGCGCAGGGAGATGAGACGCCCTATGCGAACCTCATCCCTTGTGCCCCCTTCCCCAAGCGACACCCATTATCACCATTGCCATTCCTCTCTGAGACCAACAGCAGTGGCAATTTCTGAAAACATCCCCGCAGAGTTTACCTTCAAACTTTGGTGTCGGGAGGCTGTTTGCTTCCCCCGCGCTCTGTGGAAGTCAGGAAGTCAGCATCGAGAGTCGGAGAAGGGTGGAAGCAAACAGCCCACGGCACCGAAGTTTGAAGGTAAGCTCCATGGGGCTGTTTGTAGCTATTGCCATTGCTGTTGGTCCTGGAGATGGGCAACATCAGTAGAAATGGGTGCCCCCGGAAGGCCGGTGCCCTAGGTGACTGCCTAGTTTCCCTAATGGTAGCACCAGTCCTACTTATGATACGGAACTGATGCAGGCTAGTGACTCCTGTGATAAATAAAGCAGTGATAAAATGCAAAACTTTAGCACAGCTTAGTAACTAGCCCTCTCATATTTGAAATGAAAGGCACAAGAGGAAGGTAGCCTATAGGGCAAAGGCATAGAGTGTGGGGATATGTACTTGTGAGCACGCATTCAGACTGGGCACATACACAATTACATTGCATGAATGCCATTTGTATACATGTATACCTATAAATTAATGTGTCTACAATCAATTATGGGCTTAAAAAAGTTCTAGCATGCATACAGTGCATATGAGAAAAACAAATATATAAATCTATTATGACAGAAATGCACAGAAATCAAGAAAATCCCATTTTAAATGAGCACAAACTGAATCTCAACTTTTTTGTGGTTGTGCACACCCTTATTAATGGGGGTAACTTCCAGCACTTCCAGTCCTAACCACCTTACTGGGCAGACTGGATGGGGTCATGCTGGTCCTCCTTTGTCATCATTCATTGTAGCAGTCATTTTGGAAGCCCTCTTCATGCTGTGGACATTAAAACATGGGCACAGAGACGTCCAAAGCACAAATACATCTCCAGAGCCATTTTAGAAGCTCAGTCTGTGGATGGCCACAGTATGAAGACATTCAAGTCTGAATAAGGGAGTGGTGGAGGTGTGTCTGGGGTGTTTCCAGTAACCTGGACATCCTCAATCTCAGAAACATCCAGCATCGTGTCTAGACCTGCTCCAGGGACAAATCTGCATCTGAAAAGTGCTTGTTTTGATTGAAAAAGCATCCGGAGGGCTTTTATTTTAACTAGTATTAGCAGTTCAAAGCAAGTTACAATCAGCTACAGTATTTATTTATTTATTTATTACAGTTGCTTATATACCGCACTATTCGGTATCAGCGCTGTTTACAGTATAACAAAAACAACCCGAACACAAACTGTTTGGTTTTACATAGAACAGGAATACCAACTTGGATAACAGGGATTGAACTATATACATGAGGGATAAATTCAATAACAGGGTTGGACTATTCAATAACAGGGTTGGACTATATACATGAAAAATTAGTTGCGATGAGTTATATGCAACACAAAGCTTATTTTAAGACGGAATGTGTCTGATCTGCAGGAAGGAGGCTGGGATTGTAATAAGACTAAGCATGGGTGTTTTTAGGTGGGGTTATTTAGATTCCATTGCTGTCTGGGTAGAATTGGCGGAAGAGGTGAAACTTGATTGCCTTCCTGAATTTAGTTAGGTCTGCAATAGCTCGAATATCAGGTGGTAATGCATTCCAGCATTTGGGGACGTAAAGACTGAAGGCCCTGTTTGCCGTTGTACAATTGCATTTAGTCAAAATCTTCGGTGTTATTAGCAGATTTAGAGCTGTTGATCTCCTGGATGTAGTAGACATGTCCAGTAGACATTTGTCCAGTAGACATTTCATTATCCCCAGAGGGATATTAGCAGATTTAGAGCTGTTGATCTCCTGGATGTAGTAGACATGTCCAGTAGACATTTGTCCAGTAGACATTTCATTATCCCCAGAGGGCTTGCAATCTAAGTTTGGACCTGAGGCAGTAGAGGGTTAAATGACTTGCCTAAGACCAGAAGGAGTACCAGTGGGATTTGAAGCCTGGTCTTTCTGGTCCTAGGCTGTTGCCTTAACTACTAGGCTATTCCTCCACATGCAGACAATGGCTTGTTTAAAGTTGGGTGGGTGTATTTGTATGTAAAAAGTAGGCACCCTGCAAGATTGCACCTATGTTTTTGCATCTACTTGTTGGTGTTCCTGGGGGTGGAAATTGGGTGGAAATGTGATGGAGTTGTGCTGTGCACATATATTTTATAAAAATATACATGTATATACACAGATTACACACAGATATTCATACTTTCTTCACTGCTGATGTAAATGTATGCAAGAGAATACAGTATGTTCCCTACTAGAGCTTATCACAAAAACTTATCTTATAAAGGCACATAGATGTCTCTGTTGCCTTCATAAAATATATTCCAACACCTACTGGTGAAAGTACTAAAGGAATTGATTTTAAAAGGAATGCATGGAAAATTATGTGCTCCTTATCTGCATAAGTACTGATTTTAAAGGGCTAACATCCATGATGGGCACTTAGGCTTGCACTTTAGGTAATCACTATTCTGTAAGAGCAGGTGTAAGCCCTGTCATGCCTGCTTTCAGTTTGGGTGAGCACTGGGGGTGGAGCTTGGGTGATGCATAAGCAGAGCCTACATTTATGTGAATAAGTTATAAAATACCATAACTTATGCATGTCTGAGCAGTCTAGGCACAGACACTTATGCCTGCTCTAGAGGTGGCATAACAGCTGCAACTAGATTGAGGTGCATCTTTATGCCCCTATTTTAGAAAATATGGCACACTTCACTTTATAAAACAGGTTCCAAATACATGCGCGGCATCATTGTGGATACCATGTTAAAACCCTCGGCCCAGTGTGCAGTGGCGGCCAAGAGAGCAAATAGAATGCTAGGTATGATAAGGAAAGGAATGGAAAATAAAACAAAAGATATTATAATGCCTCTATATCGTTCCATGGTGAGACCGCACCTTGAATATTGTGTGCAATTCTGGTCGCCGTATCTTAAAAAGGATATAGCGATTTTAGAAAAGGTACAGAGAAGAGCCACCAAAATGGTAAAGGGGATGGAAGGATACTCCTATGAAGAAAGGCTAAAAAGGTTAGGGCTCTTTAACCTGGAAAAGAGATGGCTGAGGGGAGATATGATAGAAGTCTATAAATTAATGAACGGAGTGGAACGGGTAAACGTAGATCGATTGTTTACCTTATCAGAATATAGAAAGACTAGGGGACATGCAATGAAGCTACAGGGTAAACTATTTAAGACTAATAAAAGAAAATATTTTTTCACTCAACGTGTAATCAAACTCTGGATTTTGTTACCGGAGGATGTAGTAAAGGCTGTTAGTGTAGCTGGGTTTAAAAAGGTTTTGGACAAGTTCCTGGAGGAAAGGTCCATAAACCATTATTAAGAAGTGACCGAAGATATCAATGCTTGACCCAGTACAAGCATTGTGGAACTTGTGTCTCTTGGGGTAACTGCTAGGTACATATGACCTAGATTGGCCACTGTTGGAAACAGAATACTGGGCTTGATGGACCTTGGTCTGACCCAGTATGGCATATCTTATGTTCTTATGTTCTTAACCTGTGCTAATGCATGGGAATTTATAGACCTACCCTGTACATTACCAAAGAACGATACATGAACCTTCCACTCATGTAAATATTTCTGTACTCCAGTTACCCAATGAAACAGCAACTACAAAGATCTCAGTTAGTACTGAACACAGCAGCCCATCTTGTGTCTAATACTAAATGTGCAAACATATTACATTGGTTACCTATCAGTGAATAGAATTTAAAATTTTGTTTAAATCTAATTATAATACAGAGTCTGTACTTACGGTGCTGATGAATGCTAAAGGATTTACCAGACTAGTTCGGATCGAGGTCGGCTGCTTTTAACCCAGTGGTTTATAATTTGCCATTATGTAAACTATCAGATTAGTAATATCAGGAATGGTGCCAAAATGGTTTTTAGAATTTCTAAAAGGGCAAATGTGTAGAATTAAAATTGCAGGTCATTATTCAGAGCAATGGAAACAAAGTCTGGAATTCCTCAGGAATCTCCATTATCACCTATTCTTTTTAATGTTTACTTGAGGTCTTCAGATTCCAAATTGGATGCTTTGAGACTCACTCATTAATCTTAAGCAGATGATGTTCATATGATTTCTCTGCTTACTACATTTTTGGAACCTACATTTGAGAAGGTTGACAAATGTATAACAATAGTGCAGAAATTTATGCTGGACAATTCCTTGTTGCTTAACTCAGAGAAATCAAAGATTTTATGGGTTAGGGGGCAGAAAGCAAAATGGCCTCATAAAGAGCTAGTGGTGAATGGTCGTAACATTCAGTTGGTTTCTCAAGTGCATAGTTTAGAATCAGGACTTACTATATAAATGATCAAATATCCTTACTCTGACAAAAAAGGGCCTATTTCTCAGTCTCAGCATAGGTCGAACATGCAAGTAAGAGTTATTTCAAATTTGATGTACTTTGGTCTAAGAAAGAAACAGTTGGCAAGACTGCAATTAATACTAAGCGTGGCTACAATGAATTTCATGAGAGTCAAGAGCTGCAATAGCGTTACTTCCCTTCTTACTGCATTATACTGACTCCCAGTCCAATTGAGGATAATGTTTCAGGGGCATGCTTACTTAAAGGTATGCTGGTTGAGCTATAAAATTAGAATGGAGTCCCATACAAACTTTTGGGGGCATATGCATCCATCCCCCTGCCATTAGCACCTTGATAATACACCATACCATATTAATTCTGAGGTGGCGTGGCATTAAATGCACCTGAATTAACGGCAACATGCGCAGTTAGTGCATGCCCATAGCACCAGTGCTAACTGAGATGCGCAATCAATGCCCATGTTCCGCCCCCAACCCAACCAGTCCCCACCCAATCATGTGCTACCCAGTTAATGTGGGATTTTTGGGATAGGGCCCATGCTAACTGTACACACAGGGTGCTTACCTCAAAGCAAACCCCATGCTAATGGTTAGTGCTCGTTAGTAAACATGCCCCTAAATTGCTTATAGTGGTTCATAAGGTTATTTGAGAAAGGGCAGCAAGATACTTGAATGAATACCTAATAATTTATTCTCCTAAATGGTCACTGCATTCTGAAAATTATATCCTATTAGAGATTCCATCATTAAAGCTTTGCATATCAGTGGGGATGAGGGATCGATCTTCATAAGGTTTCAGGCCAGATGAGTGGAACAAATTACCCATGATTTATGACTAGAAAAAAATCATATCTTTAGGGAAAAGTTAAAACATAGTTATTCTTCAAATTGAATGCGTAAAAGATTTAGTAGGTCAGCTAATTATAGTTTATATTAATTTTGCAAAAAGTTGTATACTTGGGGCTTAGAGATGAAAGTTCTTTATCAATTGAAGGCCGATGGTTATAAGATTCGGGTTCCATTCTGCTTTGATTAAGTCAGGAATTTTTATGTTAGCAAAATTTTTTTAAATTGATAATTCATATATTGTAATCGTAGCCTCTCTTTTGTTCCTTGCTTTCAAATTTGTAATAGAAGCAGGTCATAAATCCTATTTTAAATTTAAATTTAATTTAATTGAAATATGTTCCTGGTTGAAACTTGCAATCTGTTGGCCAAGCCCCGTTGTAGATCCCTGCAGGGGTCAAGCTAATGACAGTCAGTAGTAGAGCCTTCTCAAGTGCTGCTCCAGTCCTATGGAATCACTATTTTGAGCTTAGAACAAGTACAGTTACTTTTCACAAGCACTGTAAGGCCTGACTATTTTTATTTGTATGAACTAATGAGAGCTTAAATTGTACCTTCTGCTATTACTATAATACATTGCATTTATTTTGAACTGCTATATTTTTATGTATTTTTAGTCTTGTAAACTGCTTCATAGATTTTGAGGAAAGGCAGTCGAGAAAAATGAGAAATACATTAATTAATTGAACGTGACAATTTTATAATAGGTCACCTAGGAGGGGAGGCAAAGTGGACACCTGTTTTGGGCTTTTTTATAAAGATACAGAGGGGGTAATTTTATAAGGTGCTGCGGAAAGTTATCTGCCATCTACATACGGAAATCATGTATTTTCAATGACTTACGTATGCCGATGGTCTTTACACATGCGCTTTAGCTGGTTGCTATTCTATAAGTGCAAGGCCGCTGTGCCACGTCGCGGCAGCCGCATGTAACCGGGTGTTCAGCCCGGTGTGGGGACCTCGCACATGGCTGACGGTGGAGGCGGGTCAGGGGCTTGATGCGGGATGCGTCTTTTGAATTCATTGGCTCCCCCATGTGCATGAGTGCAGGGAGCCAATGAGGGACGAGGATCTTGGGAGAGAAGGTGAGAGGAGGCAAGCGTACGTGTCAGTTCGCCTGCTCCTCTGCAATGGCAGGACTCATGGTGCCATAGGGAAGCAGCGCCTGGGGCCTGCTGGGCACACGATAACCTCCAGCATGCTACACAGCGAAGGGGAGCTGCCGGCGGTCATGGCGCATATTGTGCTGGGGCGGGAGGGCTCCATTTTGCGAGGCAGCTGGAGGAGCGACCCGGGTGACTGCGGCAGGTGCGACGGTCTGATCTAGTGTGGCCCGGTGAAGGAGGGTTGGTGGAGGAGAGATTTTGTGACCGGGAGACGAGGACGTCCGGGCTGGCTGTGTGGTCGTGGTTCTCGAGCTGAGCAGTCCCTTCTTTTGCGGCGTGTTGGAGGATGGTCTGGTGGGATTTTCAGGGCTGGTTGCTCAGTTCTTGGTTCTCATTGGGTAGAACAGATGTACACCATTTCCGTGGATGAGGACATCCCCTCCTCCTGATCACATGTGGCGCATGAGGCCGGGTGTATTGTTCCATCAAGCACAGAAGGGGCAATATTGGCAAGAGTTGAGTGTCTGCCTGTGGTGTGCTGTCATGCACTTTGGCGAGGTTTGTCCCTATTTTGAATTTTGGCGGTTTACTAGGAAGGCCCTGTGCCCGTGAGCAGCACGGATAGTGCAGTTGGCCCAGCAGACCTCTACACATGAGGGGGGAGTCAGTCCTCTGGTATGTGGGGGTCCAGGGTGGAGGCTGGCGGCTGGAGTTTGCGGGAGAATGGCAGATGCCGTTCAGGTGTCATGGCTGCATAGCGTGACAGCTGAAACGGAGACCATTTGCATTCTTTGGTTTACGGGGCATAAACAATGTGGGCTTGGTTTGGAAGAGGACTAGCGGTTGCGGTATCCTTGGGGTTGATGTTCAGCCATTCTGGTAGCTGGAATGGGTGGGTGCCTGCTCCTTAAAACCAGGACTAGCCAGGGGTCTCTCTCTTGGCCCGGGACAGCTCTTTGAACATTGCGGATATTGCAGGGGCTCATCAGCAAGACTATTGAGGCATAAATTATGGTAGCTGGTGGGGGTTGGCTCTGTTGGCATAGCTGCGGTCTAGGGGGCAGGTTTACTTGTGGGGGGTATGCGTAGGGCTAGCTGGTTGTTTGGAGGATGTGTCCGGGGGCAGGTTTGCTATGGGTTGGCATTCTATGGGGGAGGTTGGGGGCACGTTGACGTGGGTGGTGGTGCCCTAGGACACAAATTTTGAGTGTACTGGATGGCATGCCGGTGCATGTTGAGCATTTCATCCATAATTGCGTGTTTGTAATTTGCCTGTGGGATCAATTTAATGGTGCTCCTGGTGGCTTACTGCAGTGGAGGTGACGCAGGCATTTACAGTGGAAGGCGTAGGCTAGATTGAATAAATGGTACTAGCTTTGTGGTTAGGCAACCACAATTGCAGTGAGGTCCGGTAGGGCCTAATGTAGCTAGTGAATGCTTTGTCTGCTTGCCTGCCAGCCTGCAGCGCTGGAGACATGTTGGGAGATGGTGAATCAAGGACTAAGGTTTTGGCAGTTGTAGAGGGCAGTTTAGTCCATGGATACCCTTGTTTATGGGGGCAGGGGCTTGTGGATGGGTGGTGCCGTGAAGAAGGGGGTCCTTTTGTGGATCATGGAGTGGACCAGTGTTGTTTGGTTGGGGTGTGTGATGGTGGGTGGTTTGTGTGGGCAGGCTAGGCCCTGATGCTGTGGTTATTTGGGGGGTTAGAGGGGTAATTGGGGGATGGTGCATGAAGCCAGGGAGGGCCATTGGAGGGCACCCGGGGGATGTTCTCCGTTCTGGGCTCAGGAGGTGATGCAGGTGGCAGCTTGGCAGTGTTGACTGATATGAATATTTCTTGGAGTCACTGGGCTTGCGTTGGTGCAGCCTGCAGAATGGTGGCACTTGTATAGCTGGCTGTGGCGGTGCCTTGTCCAAGGATGAGATGTCCTGGGTTGTCAGCTAGGAGAAGGGACAGAACAGAGCAGATGCTGCATATCATGTGAATATGGTGGATCGTTGGTGGTTTGTTGTTGAAGGGTTCTCCCAGACATTTGGCTTGGGGGCATGGCAGTGTGCCACGTTTGGGTTGTTTTACGTTTGCGGGTCGGGGCTGAAGGATGGTCTGTCGTTAGTAGCTGGTCGGCTTCTGAAGGTCATTTGAGGTTGGATCCTACCAGGGCATCAGCATTTTGGTTGACTTTTTCATCAGATCCTACGACTCTATCACTTGTCATCGAGGGTTCCATTGGAGCCTCGTTAAATGATCACATCCCATGTGAGTTGTGTAAGGTCGGATATGCTTTGTTTGATCGGGCGGTCAAGTTAGTCAGGAATCTGGTCACAAAGTTATGAGGGCAAAAGTCGACATTGAATCAGCTCATCGTCTGTTTCCAGTGCACCTGTCGGCGTTTAAGTGGCTAGGTTTCCTTTGGAGGATGGAATTTATTTGGATAATGTATGCCTATGGGCTCTCAGTCTAGTGCACCTGTTTTGAGGAGTTCAGTACTTTCCGGCAGGGGGTGTCAGTACAGAAGACAGTTGGTGCGTAGGTGGAATTATCTAGTGAATTTTATTCGTGGAAGCAGCTCATTTCGCGTAGGGGGTCTTCGGCTTTTAGAAGGTTTTGTAGATGTGGCGGGTGAGGCCCGTCGACAAGGATCACCTGTTGGGAGTTGAATTAGATTTGGTAGAGATGGTGAATTGGCAGCCTATGGAGAAGGTGGTGAGCCTGAGGGTGTCAGTTGCGGTTTTGGTTTACTCTAAGTTGTCGTTGAGGGAGATGCATGTTTTGATAGAACTTCGCGTGAAGGGTTATCCCGATGGGTAGGGTGTTTCTAAGGCGAGGGCGCATCAACGGCCGGGGTGCGGAGACCACAGCACTGGATTAGGATTTCAGAAGTGATTAAAGCCGATTTGCGGATCCGCAATGCCTTCTTGAAGGACTTAAGAACATAAGAACATAAGATATGCCATACTGGGTCAGACCAAGGTCCATCAAGCCCAGTATCCTGTTTCCAACAGTGGCCAATCTAGGTCATATGTACCTAGCAGTTTCCCCAAAAGACACAGGTTCCACAATGCTTTTACTGGGTCAAGCATTGATATCCTGGGTCCCTTCTTAATAATGGTTTATGGACCTTTCCTCCAGGAACTTGTCCAAACGTTTTTTAAACCCAGCTACACTAACAGCCTTTACTACATCCTCTGGAAACAAATTCCAGAGTTTTTTTACACATTGAGTGAAAAAAGATTTTCTTTTATTAGTCTTAAATAGTTTACCCTGTAGCTTCATTGCATGTCCCCTAGTCTTTCTATATTCTGATAACGTAAACAATCGATCTACGTTTACCCGTTCCACTCTGTTCATTAATTTATAGACTTCTATCATATCTCCCCTCAGCCGTCTCTTTTCCAGGTTAAAGAGCCCTAACCTTTTTAGCCTTTCTTCATAGGAGTATCCTTCCATCCCCTTTACCATTTTGGTGGCTCTTTTCTGAACCTTTTCTAATAACTCTATATCCTTTTTAAGATACAGCGACCAGAATTGCACACAATATTCAAGGTGTGGTCTCACCATGGAACGATATAGAGGCATTATAATATCTTTTGTTTTATTTTCATTTCCTTTCCTTATGATACCTAGCATTCTATTTGCTCTCTTGACTGCCGCTGCACACTGGGCGGAGGGTTTTAACATGTTATCCACAATGACGCCTAAATCTTTTTCCTGGGTGGTGGTTCCTAATGTGGAACCTTGCATTGTGTAACCATAGTTTGGGTTGTTCTTCCCTAGGTGCATAACTTTGCACTTGTCCATATTAAATTTCATCTGCCATTTTGATGCCCAGTCTTCTAATTTATCAAGATCCTCTTGCAATTTTCCACAATCCTCTTGGGTTTTAACAACTTTAAATAGTTTTGTGTCATCTGCAAATTTGATAACCTCACTCGTTATTCCACTTTCCAGGTCATTTATGAATATGTCAAAAAGCAGCGGACCCAGCACAGATCCCTGGGGTACACCACTATTCACCTTTCTCCATTGGGAAAATTGGCCATTTAGCCCAACCCTCTGCTTTCTATCTTTTAACCAGTTCTTGATCCACAGTAGTACACTGCCTCCTATCCCATGACTCTTTAGTTTTGCCAAAAGTCTCTGATGAGGGACCTTGTCAAAGGCTTTCTGAAAGTCCAGAGAAACTATATCAACCGACTCACCTTTGTCCACCTGTTTATTCACACTTTCAAAAAAACATAACAGATTAGTAAGACAAGATCTTCCTTGTCTAAAGCCATGATGGCTGTCTCCCATTAGGCCATGACTATCTACATGCTGAGTAATTTTATTCTTTATGATGGTTTCTACCATTTTTCCCGGTACTGACGTCAGGCTCACCGGTCTGTAGTTTCCTGGATCACCCCTGGAACCCTTTTTAAAAATTGGTGTTACATTGGCGATCCTCCAATCTTCATGTATTAGAGATGATTTTAATGATAGTTCACAGATTACTAATAGCAGGTCTGCAATCTCATATTTCAGGTCTTTCAACACCCTTGGATGTATACCATCCGGCCCAGGTGATTTGCTACTCTTCAGTTTATCTAATAGTTGTAATACATCTTCCCGATGTATCGATATTACCTTCAATTCTTCCGCACCTTTAAATACCACTTCAGTCATGGGTAACATCCCTACATCTTCCTCAGTAAAGACCGAAGCAAAGAATTCATTCAGTCTCTCTGCTATCGCCTTGTCGCCTCTTAGTGCCTCTTTATTGCTACGAATGTACTTGAAAAAAATCTTTATTTTGCGTTTTTGCTTCTGCAGCAAGCTTCTTCTCAAATTCTCCCTTTGTCTGCTTTATCAATGCCTTGCATTTGATTTGCCAGTGCTTGTGCTGTTTCCAGGTTTTGTCGTTTGGCTTGGAGGGGAAGGCAGCTATTATGGAGCTTGAGATGTCCTGGGTAGACTGGCAGCTCTACACGGATGCAGCTGAGAGTATGGGTGGGGGAATTTATTGTGGGGCAGCTTGGTGTACATCGTGGGTGTGGTCGTGATTTGAATCCAGTCTAATCAGCAGCATAACTTCCTAGAGTTATTTCTCATTTTAGTATTATTGGAGTTCTGGCCCGATGGGCTTCGCAGCCGCCGGGTGGGGTGGGATGGTGTGACAACGCAGAGGTGGTGAGCATAGTTAATCATTGCGCTCCACATGGGGTTCAGGTGCAGCATTAAGGTGGGAAGTGGTATTAGTATGTTTTGCATTTGAATGTGCTGTTAGGGCTAGGCAGCACCAGGAGCGGACCCAGAAGGATGCGGGTGGCGCAAAAAAGTTATGGAGGGTTGGCAGGATGGGATGCTGAATTTACTGCGGAGTTTGATGTCAACAGCGACGTGGTCAGCATACCGGCAAGTGGTGACAAAGTGGTGGAATTTTGAGTGGCCCGAGGGGGGGCAACTGGGGGTGGCGTCCAATCATCTGATGACAGTATACAGTGGTTGCAAGAGGAAGAGGGGTCTTCAGATCATTGGTGCGTACCCATTTAGCGGGCTGTGCCTTTTGGTTACTGCGTGGGTGGGGCTCCTCAAGATGGGATGCTTAGCTCACAGAATGATACGGGGGGGAGTGGGAGTGAGGCTGACTTCTCGGGGTTACTGGCAGCCGTTTACACATGAGTTGCTGGTGAGATTATGCGCTGCCTTACCCATGGTGGCAGCGTCAGTTTATGAGGCCACTCGGTTCCGGGTGGTTTTGCCTGGTGTGTTCGCGGCGCATTCTGTTTGGGCGAGTTAAGAGCGAAAGCCGGTAGATCCGGGCTCGGGGGTAGGCTGTAGCGGCAGCATGTGGTGGTGGCAGATGGGCGACTACAGGTTCTACTGGCTATATCCAATATTGACCAACGTGAAAAGGATTCTGGGTTGTCTGGCAGGAGATTGTGGGTCTGTCAGCATGCCCGAGGGACACATTGAGGAGGTACATGAGGGTGCGTCCTACACAGGAGGGAGGGCTCATTATACAGGAGGATGCAAGGGTTTTAGTTTGTTTTCAAGTTTCAGCGGTTCGGAGGATGGTGTTTTTACACTTAGGTGAAAACCTGAGCCAGTTTGCTGCGCACTCCTTCTGCATGGGAGCGACAATCAGCGCGGCTGCGGCAGGACTGCCGGACCAAGAGATAGGAAGCATTGGCAGAGGATGTTCCCGGGTTTTTCTGGGCTATATTCGGCTTTAAGGGGAGAAGAGACAGGTAATTTACTGGGACTAATTTGTATTTTCTTTTTCAGATGGGGGACAGAGTCCCCGGGGTGGTTGGCTGATGGGCCACTCCGTCATTGCTTGGGCTGGTCAGCGAGCAGTGGTGCGACCAGCGGGGCATAAGCTCAGACTTGCTCTTGTGGGGTGTCTGGGTTATGGCTGGGTGAGTGCAGTCCCCACAGGACATGGCTTCTGCCCTTGCTTTGGCACCAGCAGGGATGGTTGAAATACAGTCACTGTATTAACATGTCATGAAGACAGGAAGCTTTACTGAAAGCAGGCATAAACGGATGAGCCAAACTGGAATGTACAGAAAGGATGGGCCAATGTTTACGAAGAATCCCAAAGACTGCATTGCTGCGGACCATATATGGAAACACCCCCACTATTCTTTTATCAGCCAAACCCTTGGTATTAGTGGGAGACGGGAGCATTAACCAATCGCGATGAGTGTAGCGAGCACGTTTATACGCTTGATCTACTACTAAAGGAGGATCGCTGTTGTCTTCAACGATTGACTTCTGACACTTCTATTACCATACGTAGCGCTGATAAAGGGGGCACTATTGTGTTACAAGCAACAGAGGATTATATGGCGCGGCTTCGTTCCCAATTGTCGGATCAACAAGTTTATCAGCGGTTGACCAGTGACCCCATTTCTATATTACAAACGGCTATTTTGGCCTTAGTTACAACGGGATTGGATCGTGGGTGGCTGACAAAGAAGGAGAGTATTTTTCTTCGAGTCTCTCATCCTAAAATACCCACCATATATACAGTGCCGAAGATTCATAAATCACTTCTTTCACCTCCCGGGAGACCTATTGTTTCATGCAGAGGCTCAATCCTTGAGCCTCTGTCAAAATTTTGTGATGTTTTTTTTGAAGGAGAAGGCCTCGTCAGTACGTTCCTTTATCCGTGATTCCACTCATTTTATGATCCAGCTATCGACTTTAGTTTTGCCTGATTCTGATATCTATCTGGTGACTTTAGACGTAGCAGCACTTTATACGAATATCCATCAGGGGGAGGCATTAGACCTATTGCAAACTTCATTCACCACGGCCCCATCAAGATTACCGAAGACCTTTTTGCTGGATTTAATCACCTTAGTTCTGACAAAGAATTATTTCCTTTTTGAGGGAACATTTTTCCAGCAAATATTTGGCATTGCCATGGGTGCCACAGTGGCTCCCTCCATTGCCACTTTATACTTGGCTCAGATGGAGGAAAGTCTGATTTATGTATCAACTTTTTTTGCCCATGTGCCAATTTGGAAGAGGTTTTTAGATGACATCTTTTTTGTATGGACGGCCAGCTTGGATGAATTGCAAGATTTTATATCTTGATTGAATGGACTTAAGAATAACATCAAATTTACGGCGCACATGGATTCACAGAGGATTGAGTTTCTTGATCTGCTCATTTATAGAGCTGATGGTTCTCTTCATACCACTTTGTTTCGCAAGCCAGTGCAGAGAAACAGTTTGCTGAATTTATTATAGCTTTCATCCTGCCTCTCTTCGGAGGGGGTTACCATATGGTCAATTTTTACGTCTGCGCCGGTTATGTTCTTCTACATTGGACTTTAAACATCATGCCCAGGAATTAAAACAATGATTGCTTGCAAGGGGATACCCCCCTTTAGTAGTAGATCAAGCGTATAAACGTGCTCGCTACACTCATCGCGATTGGTTAATGCTCCCGTCTCCCACTAATACCAAGGGTTTGGCTGATAAAAGAATAGTGGGGGTGTTTCCATATATGGTCCGTAGCAATGCAGTCGTTGGGATTCTTTGTAAACATTGGCCCATCCTTTCTGTACATTCCAGTTTGGCTCATCCGTTTATGCCTGCTTTCAGTAAAGCTTCCTGTCTTCGTGACATGTTAATAAAATCCACCACTACGCTGGACAGTCCGTTGGGGCCGAGCACAACAAGGGGTAATTTTCCTTGCCAGAAGTGTAAATTTTGTTTCAACACTATGCCCGGAATTTCGTGGGACCATCCTAAGACCGGGCACACATATTGGCGGAGATGGTTTACCACCTGTTCCTCGGCTTTTGTGGTCTATTTGATCCAGTGTGATTGTCCTTTAATTTAGGTGGGAATTACGGCACGATCCATCAAAACCAGAATCAGTGAGCATGCTTCCCGCCTTCATCAACGAGTCATTTCGGCCCCAATAGTGGAACATTGTATTGAGCGGGGGCATACATTTGAAACATTACACTGGACAGTGATTGATCACATCCCTAAGGACCCCCGAGGGGGTGATAGGGTGATTTGGTTGCAGCGTTGTGAACAGAGATGGATCTATGATTTGGGAAGTGTGGATCCAGGCGGGCTGAACTGGGAAATTGAATGGTTAAGTGTTCTGTGAGGGGAGCCTGTCGGCTAAGGGGTTCCCTGCAGTGGTGGGACATCCCTTCGCCAAGGGCTGTTCTTTGGTAGGCACTTATTTGGTCATTCACGTCATGCAGGGTTGCTGATTTCATCCAATCGGAAAGGGGATGCATGGTGGGATGATCCTCAATCCGTGATTGGTTCTCCTCGATGATGGACATGTTTTGCTGGCCAATGATAAGAGGAATGTTTTCCCTCAGTGATTGGTTGTCGGTGAGGAACCTGCGGTTTTTAAATGAAATGAGGCCATTATTTTGATCACGGTTATGAGAAGACCAATGCCTGTATGACCTACATTGGAGCACTTGATACAGGGACTCTTTTGTCCCAAAACGTGCACGTCGTCTCAGGATTTTGGATGTTCGGTACACGGACTGAGTCAGGCTTCTTTTCTCAATTATTTAAGATAAGTTGGGTTTTAACTACATTTTCACCAAAGAACTGTTCTATGAATAAAATGGATTATATCTGTCTGGTGGGGTTTTGAAGTCATTCTTAACCTCCCTCAATGCGATCCGACAAAAAGTATTGCTAACAACGTTTCACTGTGGATTCTTTTGGAGATTTATTTTGGGTAATATATAATAACTGGCAAGGACATATGATGCAGTAAACTACATATGTTGAATCGCAAGATGTGTGATGTTGTAAAGAATATTGTCGACCTCGATGCTCAAAAATGCTCAATTCTAAAGTGATGGCACATATCCCACATGCACCACACTTATAATGGCCATTCATAGTTTTTGTCGTCTGAGAAGTAATAGACCGGAGCATTGTGGGACTCAGTAACTCTTTAAAATTTCTGTGCCTCTGCCATACACAGCGAATATGGTAGTTTTCTAATCCCGGCATGCTCTGTAAAATGTTACTATGTTTTTTTTAAATTCGGGTAATTTTATTGTTGTAAGGAGAGTACTTTGTGATCAAGTTGACATGAGTATCCGGGGCCGATTCACGTGATACCGGATACAATAAATGCTCATGATGTGTGAGTTATGAAGGAAGAACAAACCTGGAAAACATCCATATATCGTAAGCCCACAGATAGGAATACGTTCCCACATTATGGTAGCGCACACCCTAGGAGGCTGAAGGATAGCCTCCCATTTTCACAATTCCTTCGCTATCGTAGAAACTGTTCAGATGTAAAGGACTTTAAAATCCAGGCAGTCATACTAAAAAAGAAATTTGTAGCACGGGGTTATCCTGCTTCTGCAATTGATATCGCCTATAAACGAGCACTGTATAGTAATCGTACGATATTTGCTGTGTATGACACATGGAACATGACTGACATGGTTCTAGCAGTGGCGCTTGTATACAACTTCGAAGATGCATTTGCGTCAATTGACGCACTTTGGGGCTTCTAGTGTTAATGATAGTTCACAGATTACTAATAGTAGGTCTGAAGTCTCATATTTCAGTTCTTTCAACACCCTTGGATGTGTACCATCCGGTTCAGTTGATTTGCTACTCTTCAGTTTATCAAATAGTTGTAATACATCTTCCTAGTGTATCGATATTTCTTTCAATTCTTCTGCAGCATAACCTTTAAATACCATTTAAGTCATGGGTAACATCCCTGCATCTTCCTTAGTAAAGAATGGAGTAAAAAATTAATTCAGTCTCTCCGCTATGGCCTTGTTCCCTCTTAGTGCCCCTTTACCCCTCTATCATCTAATGGTCCAACTGACTCTTTCACAGGTGTTTTGCTACGAATTCACTTGAAAAAGTCTTTATTAGTTGTTTTTTACTTCCACAGCAAACTTCTCAAATTCTCTCTTTGCCTGCCTTATCAATGCCTTGCATCTAACTTGCCAGTGTTTATATTGTTTCCAGTTTTCGTCATTTGGCTCCTTTTTCCATTTCCTGAAAAATGCTTTGTTGGTAACAATAGCCCCTTTGACCTCACCTTTAAACCTTGCTGACAGTTTTTTAGACTTCTTTCCACTTTTCTTAAAACATGGAATACAGCTGGTCTGGATTTCCAAGATAGTATTTTTAAACAACACCCGTGCTTGATGTAAATCTTTAACCTTTGCAACTGCTCCTTTTAGGTTTTTTTTAAACTATTTTCCTCATTTTATCATAGTCTCCCTTTTGAACATTAAAAGGTGGTACTGTGGATTTCCTTGCCGCCCATCCTCTATTTATTAAATCAAACGTGATCATGCTATGATCACTATTGCCAAGTGGCCCCAACACCTTTATCTCTTGCACAAGATCTTGTGTTCCACTAAGGACTAAGTCCAAAATGGCTTCCCCTCTTCTCAGTTCATGAACCAGCTGTTCCAAGAAGTAGTCATTTATTTAATCTAGAAACTTTATCTCCCTAGCATGTCCTGCCATGACACTGACCCAGTCGATACTGGGGTAATTGAAATCACCCATTATTATTAATGTGCTGTAACTTTTGTTAGCTTCCCTGATTTCTTTGAGCATTTTATCATCCATTTGTTCATTCTGGCCAGGCAGTCACCCCCACTGCCATCAGTTTCCTCTTTCCCTTTTTCATGGAATTTCAATCCATAGAGATTCTACAGTGTATTTTGTTTCCTGCAAAAATGTAATCCTTTGTGACTCAATGCCCTCTCTAACATAGAGTGCAATCCCTCCACCAATTTGATCTGCTCTATCAATATGATATAGTTTATACCCAGGTATCACAGTGCCCCATTGGTTGTCTTCCTTCCACCATGTCTCTGAGATACCAATCATATCTAACCTCTCATTTAGTGCTATATATTCTAACTTTCCTATCTTATTTTTTAGACTTCTATCATTTGCATGCAAGCATTTTAGAGGCTGTATTTTATTCATGTTAATCTGGTTATCAGTAGGCAGGTTTAATATGGAATCTTTAAGCTCTGTCTGCTTTGTACTTAAGGGAATTTGGGTTCCTTTTGTCTTTATTGGAACCACTCTGTCGATATGTCCTAACTTCAATCTTTTGCTAGTATCCTTCAAAGATACACTGTTCCGAACCATGCGCTCTTGGGCGATTGTCGGCTTTCCCCTATTATCTACTTTAAAAGATGCTCTTTTTCCTTTTTAAAGGTTAATGCCAGCAGCCTAGTTCCATTCTGGTTAAGGTGGAGCCCATCCCTTTGGAAAAGTCCCTCCTTTCCCCAGAATGTTACCCAGTTATTTTATTTATTTATTTAACATTTCTTATATACCGCGCTATATGTCATCAGTGCGGTTTACATTGAAACAATATAACACTTGGTCATTTGAGTATGACCTTCATTTACATATAACAGGGCTTTAACTTGGAGGTAACTGGGGAAAACTATATACATTTCTAGCAATTTACATGTTGGTACTCAGTTCCTAACAAATCCAAATCCCTCTTCCTTGCACCATTGTCTCATCCACACATTGAGACTCTGGAGCTCTGCCTACCTTTTGGGTCTTGTGCGTGGAACAGGAAGCATTTCAACTTCCTACCTAAAATCCTAAATTTGGTCTCCAGAACTTCCCTATCACGCTTTCCTATGTCATTGGTACCCACATGTACCAAGACAGCAGACTCCAACCCAACACTGTCTATGACCTTGTCTAGGTGGCACATGAAGTCCAGTACCTTCCCACCAGGCAGGCATGTTACCAGTCAATCCTCACATCAACCAGCCCCCCAGCTATCTACATGCCTAATGATTGAATCACCAACTATAACGGATGTCCATGGCACATGGCACATGGCACTGGAGAAATCGCCTTGGTGCGAGAGGGTTTTACATCACCTGGAGGACAGGTCCTAGCTGCAGGATCACTTCCTGCCACACCAGGGTAATGCTTTCCTGCCACATGACCTCTCTCCTCCATGGCAACAGGGATGCTGCCAGATTGGAGGTGGGACTTCAGTACTACATCCCTGTAGGTCTCTTCTATGTACCTCTCTGTCTTCCTTATGTCCTCCAAGTCTGCTACTCTAGCCTCCAGAGATCAGACTTGTTCCCTGAGAGCAAAGAGCTCCTTGCACCTAGTGCACACATAAGACTCCTCACCAACTGGGAGAAAATCTTACATGTGACACTCAATGCAAAAGACTGGAAAGCTCCCATCTTGCTGCTGGAGTGCTATCTGCATATTAGTTTTAAGGTTGTGTTGAGGGATTTAAGTTGTTTACTTAGGTCAGCGATGGCGAACCTATGGCACGCGTGCCAGCTGTGGCACGCGAAGGCCTTGCAGCTGGCACGCGGGAAGGTCCGCATTTAAAAGGTCCCAAATTTTAAAAAAAAAAAAACCAAACAAACCGGCTGCTTCTGCCGCGGCAGCCTCAAGAGCTCTGCCGCGGCAGCCTCAAGAGCTCTGCCGCGGGACCCCCCCCCCTGCCCGGCAGAGCCTCCCTGCATCATCTACCTTCAAGTCGCAAAACGCGGGCTTCTTTCAGAGCCGCGAGAGTTTCCTTTCTCGCGGCTCTCCCGCGAGAAAGGAAACTCTCGCGGCTCTGAAAGAAGCCCGCGTTTTGCGACTTGAAGGTAGATGATGCAGGGAGGCTCTGCCGGGCGGGGGGGCCCCCGCGGCAGAGCTCTTGAGGCTGCCGCGGCAGAGCTCTTGAGGCTGCCGCGGCAGAAGCAGCCGCTGTGTGTGGGTTTTTTTTTTTAATTTGGGATGATAGGGGGGAAGGGGGTTTAGGACTGGTAATGGGCTATGGTGGGGAGGCTAAGACTGGAAATGGGCTGATGGGGGGGGGTAGGACTGGTAATTGGCCATGGGGGGGGCTAAGACTGGAAAGGGGCTGATGGGGGGGGGTAGGACTGGTAATTGGCCATGGGGGGGGGGCTAATACAGGGAATGGTCTGAGGGGGGGGTTAGGAAGGGTAATTTGCCGGGGGGGGGGGGGTTAGGACGGGTAATTGGCCATGGGGGGGGGCTAATAATGGAAAGGGGCGGAGGGGGGGGGGTAAGGACTGGTAATTGTCCAGGGGGGGGGGTAGGACTGGTAATTGGCCGGGGGGGGGGGGTAGGACTGGTAATTGGCCGGGGTTAGGACTAGTAATGGGCCATGGGGGGTGCTAAGGCTGGAAGTGGGCTGGTGATGGTGATGGTGATTTGGGGGGGGGTAGGACTAGTAATGGGCTATGGGGGGGGGGCTAAGACTGGAAATGGGCTGATGGGGGGGTTAGGACTGGTAATGGGCTGATGGGGGGGTTAGGACTGGTAATGGGCTATTGGGGGGCTAAGACTGGAAATGGGCTGAGTTGAAGGAGGGCTTGAACTGCAAATAGCTGATGGGATTGGGGCTTGGAATGGAAATGGGTTGTGAGGGGGAGGGAGCTAGGACTGGAAATGGGTGAGGGGGGGCTAGGACAGGAAATGGGCTGATGGAGGGGCTAGAATAGGACTGGAAATTGGCTGTTGGGGGGGTGCTAAGATTGGAAATGGGCTGTGGTGGGGGTTTGGATTGAAATGGACTCATGAAGGGGCTAGAACTGGAAGTAGGCTCATGGGGGGCTTGGATTGGAAATGGGCTGAGTGGAGGGGAGCTAGGATTTGACATGGGCTGATGGTGGGGCTAGGAAAGGACTAGAAATGGGCTCATGGGGGCTGGGTTTGGAAATGAGCTGATGGAGGGACTCGGATGGGACTGCAAATAGATGGGGGAGCTAGGACTGGAAATGGGCTTATGGGGGGTTAGGACTGGAAGTGGGTTGATGAGGGGGGGCTAGGACTGGTATTGGGTTGGGAGGTTGCTAGGACTGGAAATGGGTTGGGGGGCTGCTAGGACTGGAAATGGGCTGATGCAGGGACTAGAAGGGAATGGATGCTGGGTGAGGCTGGAACTAGAAGGGAGCTGGTGTTGGGGGAGGATTAGAATGGGATGGGGCTGGGAGAGTAAAATGGAGAGGGGAAAAATATTTTGTGTGGGAGGGATAAAAAATCTACAATTGGCCGGGTATTGGGAGAATAAGTGGGGATTGAGGATGGAGGGGTAAATTTTGAGTAGATGAAATAGGAATGAGGAAAGAGCAAAAGGAGAAAGATTAGTATGTTAAAGCAGATGTAGAGAGAGAATGGAAAAAAAAACCCAAGAAGAAGACAGAAGAAAGGACAAATGGACAGCAGATGGAGAGTTAGGAGAAGACACGAAGAAACCAGAAGAAAGTGGCTGGAGCAATTGCAACTGAAAAAAAATGCACAAAAGGTAGAAAAATATCTCTTTATTTTGAATTTATTAACTGGAATATGTCAGCTCTGGGAAATGTGCATCATTAATTTTTGCGCTTTGTTTAGTACAAGAGGAAATTAATTTATAGTTTTATTTCTACAGTGTTGTTGTATATTCCAAGTTTGGCTTTTGGGGTTCCCAGTTTAATTATTGTCTTCCTGTTTTTAAATTGTGATTCCTTGTTTGGTGATGGTCTGTTCTGCATGTGTAACTGAGCTGAGGTATTCTGTTTATATAATTCCTATTTGACATTGCCACTTGTTCTTTCCCCAGTAGGTCATGTATTGTTGTTCTCTGAAATGTATTGGTTTAATATTTGCAGTGTTGCCTTTTGATAGTTAGGGTATGGTGCTTTGTGAGTCCTGGTAGTACTGTTAGGATACGGCGGGTTTGCTATGGGTTCTAAATGGGCAGCGTTTGTAGTAGTTCCTAATGTGCCTGGCGGTTGGTACTGGATTATAGTAATGTAGAAACCTTTTAGTCTTTCTTTATCCATATACTCATTAAGAGGCATGTTTACTAAAAGTTAGTGTATGGTAACATTATGCAAATATTTATGCAAATGAGGCACCTTATGCAAATGAGGCTTTAATGGACGTGCTGGCACTTTGAGGAAATTCTTTGGTTTTGTGCGGCAGTTTGGGCACTCGGGCTCAAAAAGGTTAGCCATCACTGACTTAGGTTATCCTAGGCATACTTATGTTAATGAGGGGGAAGAGTGGCCTATTAGTTGGGCCAACTTACTTCAGGCAAGAAGGCCAGGGATTCAAATCCTACTAGAGGACAGCAACCTTGGGCCAGAAGGACTGGGGTTTCTAGTCCCTCAGGTGCTCCTTGTAGGCTTGGGCAAGCCACTTAACCCTCCGTTGTTTCAGGTACAAAAACAGATTGTGAGCCCTTCCAGGACAAGGGGAAAAAAAAAAAAATATATATATATATATACATACAGTACCTGAATGAACACTGCTTTGACTTGTAGAAGGGCAGTATATAGGCCTAGTTAAAATAATAAAACTATACCTAATACTTTTAATAGACTTTGTTCACCCCAAGATTAATTAATCTCAGGTCCTTAATGTATGCCTGATGAGAATAAACAGCTGCACCTGAGAGTGAATATGGCACCACCTTTCCTTTAAAATGTTGAAGCACTTATAAAGCTATGATTATCCCACAGGTGGGTGGGAGTCATGGAGGGAGGGAGAGAAAGAAGACTTATTAAAAGTTGGCTGCTACACTGTGCTCTGTCCTGTGTTTCTAAGGTAAAGGCTTACGAATATACTTTCTAGGTTAAGCTAAACTCTGATTTGATTTAAATGAAAATCTCTATAGAAACAAATTTATTTCGAAGTCTATTTACTCTTATTTTATGTTCTATGCTAAGCTATACACTTTGACTTAAATACAAAGCTCACTGGTGGTAATAAGACCTGACTGACTTAGCAAAAACACTGAATTCTAAAATGCACAAATTTATCAGCTTTAATCCCAAGAAGTCCCTTTTACCCCAAGATTTAGAGTTTATTCCAGAAGATTATACTGACAAGTGCAGATCTACTTCTAGTTGTAGCAGTCCCTTTTGATAGTCCTTCAAGACTGGTTGATTGATACTAACCAACCTGATCGGAGGGATGCCGTTGACAAAATCATAGGCATTTTACCTTACATGACCAGTTCTTCATGAGTAGTATCTATATTGCGGAAAAATTGCTATGTGTCAGTCCTTCATTCATGTTTTCAAAAAGATTTGACATTGGCTTTTATCCACGGATGTAACATCAGAGATTGGGTAGTCCACACTATATCATCAGCAGATATGTTTTCCCCCCTTCAAACACATGGGCCGGGTCATTTCTCCTGTTCTCACTGTAAATTTTGCCATGTGACCTTGGAAGGTCAATCTTGGACTGATCCTCTTCTGCAGATATCATATTCTACAGGCTGGTATACGACCTGTGAGACCCCTTATGAGGTCTATCTTTTGATTTGCCCGTGGCCACTATTATATGTGGGCATGGGCATTGTGTTCGGTAAAGATATGACTTGCTGAACATCGATCATGCATAAAAACAAACCACTTGCAGCACATGTAGTATCTCATTGTTTGGAGAAACATCATAATTTTGAGCATTTTAAGTGGCAGATAATTGATTTGGTTCCTGCTGATCCATGGGGAAGAGGGGAGGGGAGGGGGATAGAGTGCCGTGCCTGCAATATCATGAACAACAATGGATTTTTTTCTTTAAACTCTATTCATCCTTTTGGTTTAAATCTTGAGATCGATTGATGGAGTATAATTTGATTTGCTACTTTTCCTTTTTATGAGCAGGACAAATATAGTTACTGTCTGAGGGGACTTCCCTTTTTTATAGCTGTTTAATGGTGGCGCCATTTTCGATGGCATTTAAGAGCATCTGGTTGACCTTCTTCATGTATAATACACATTGATCTATACGCCAAGAACTGTTTTGAACAAACCTGTTGCAGAGCTCTTTGAACAATATTTGGTGCTCAAAAACACAGCCTGTGTCACTATTGGATGTCTACTGGACCATCACCATTGGTACTATTGGATTGCTGTTGCTATTGCAGAATAAGCCTTTGAGGGACGGGCTTTCGGTTATTAAAAGCTAAGTGCAGTGTTTTCTGTTTGTGGTTCATTTTGTGGTGTTCTTACTTTTTGATGTCTATTGGCGTCTTCAAATGTAAAAGAATAAATAGGAAACTTTGTTACGTGAGGAGCGAGTAGCTTCTCGAAACAAAGATTCAAACAAAAAAAATGGGTCCACTATCTTTTTGAAATGTGGTAGCTCTATTTTTGTACATATATTCTGGCCTTATTTTTTGTGAGATTTGTGTTGCAAGCTGGAATTTCTGGTGATTATTGTGCTTGTTGAATATCTACATCTAACTTGAAACTTCTGAGTTAGGAATTTGAGGTTATAACCTCTTTTTATACAGGTCATCTAGATATATAGTCTGCACATGTGAAGTGGCATTTTAGAAGGGATGTCCAAGAGGAATCTAGGACGTCCAGAGCAGAGCGTCCAGAAATCCGTGGGAGTGGCAGCAATGAAGGAAGGCACATATAAGTACCTTCTTAAATCGCTCCATCTCCTCCCTGAAAGATGAACGTCCCAATAAATGGTTCTAGAGGCGAGCCCCATGCAGCTAGCAAGCAGGGTATAGGCCTTTTCACAAATGTGGAAGGCCCCAAATTGCATGCCTGCAGAACTGGGTACTTGTATGTCCCGGCTGTGGTTTTTCAGAAGGAGTTGATTATGTTCTGAGACTAGCACCTCCTGGTTTGCCATTTCAGATATTCAGCTGTGCAGTGGCAGGCCTTTAATATTTGGAGTATGTATTTACATGTAAGTTTCTTCGGCCAGGAAATATTAACTGTGGTAATCAAAGTGCATTTTGTTCTTCACCCTGGAAACATTGAAGGCATGAAACAAGCACTTTTTTGTACTTTATTTATGGTGAGTAGCAGATATAGGCATACATGCCTCAGCAACCAGGGCCAGACGTGCCTCTGCTGTTCTGAAATCACACCACATCATACATCTCCCTTACTCCACCCAGAGCACGCCTCCATGCCCGCATGCTACATGGACATTCTCGAGCTGGGGACATCTATTTACCCATTTTCCCTAAAATGGCTCTGGAGATGTCTTCATGATTTACATGTCTAAGTGCCCATTTTCAGATGCCCAAGTCACGAATAGGGGGTTGTTTTATAAAGGCGATTTTGTGTATATATGCATAAAATGCCTCTTATAAAATTACCCCATGCATACAAGCAAGTGTGATGACAAGAAGTTGCCTACATGGACGTAGTTCCACTGTAATAAATCTAGCCTTTAATGCAGTGACCGTGCTGGCTGGAATTTGGCCTATTTCCAGTAGTGTTATATCATAAACAATGAATGGAAGAAATCTTACAGAAAGCAGAATCTTAAGGAACCTATTTACAAATTGAATACTGTTGCAGTGAAAGCACCATTGCACTATGGCACGGCACTAAAATTTGTGGGCTGCGAATTAATTATGTGTAGGGCTTTTGATTTTAGTTTTTAACTGATAAGCATCAATAAACACCCCCAATGCAAAAAAAAAAAAAGTCTTGATTGGGTAAGCACCACAAAAAATACCATTTCTGCAGTACGTTTTTTACCCCTCTCTTGGCTTATCTTTTATTCTCCACTCAGTTTTGTGTCTTTTCTGTATTAATGAATCCTACATGACAGAAATGTAGCCATTTGATTCCACCGAAAAGGTAGTCAGCAATAGTACCTATGATGTGAAACCTCTGATATACACTGGTTTTTGTACCCTCAAAAAAACATTTAATTAGCTAGAAAACAAAACCTGAAATTTATAAGTTATGAACACTTAGGAATAAAAGGCTCTAATTATATGTAGTGCTCTTGAAGAGCTAATTAAAGGGTAGTGGGTCTAGGCTTTGCCCTCAACCCACTTTAAAGATCAGGTGGAAAATAATATTTTTCTCACCAATTTCTGAAAACACATGAAGCCCACAAAACTGTCCAAGTACACAAGTTTACAGGGACAACTTGATAGTCTGCCGAGTGGAGACCTAAACCTCTGGGGATGAACTGAATCTTTCAATCTGACCTGAGCTATCAGTAAATCAAATGGGATATTTTCTTGCAGTGTTTTCCAGCCAAAAGATAACAAGAGTATGCTAGGAAATATACAACACATTCTAGCTAATGCAAAGAAAAGAAAAATGTGTTTAATGTATTGTATGAATTTTATGTGTCTAGAAACAGTTTTGAAGGTTCTGACTTGGATCAACTCGGCAGGACTTCTGCTAATTAATTATGTATTTGTTCCTTTGTGCATGCCTATTTCTGTGGAAACTGCCAAAATTAAATGTGATGGGAGAAAAGATTTATGCAGAACAATTTAGACCTACCTCTGATCTTTATTTAGGGTCATGAGGAGTACTATTCTTAAAAAAAAAGGCATGCAATGTCAGCGTACGTGAAGTGACACCATGATACCCAAAAAATCTCAGCTATTCATGGCTTCATTTGCCAATACATTAGTTTATTATATTAAATATACCTTTTGAGTCCTTAACAAAGTGCATCTTGAACAAACAGACTCATATTTTGTCAGCAAGTTCTTTAAGCTTCTAAAGTCAGGGCTACAACTGGGTCAGATGATAAGAAGTGCACAAGAGAGAAAAAAGGAGAGTGTCTCTGATAAAAACTGATTGATTGATGTCTTGCTTTGCTGCCATCACAAGCAGTTGACAGTTAGTTTGGGATCAGATGATTTGGTTTTTGCGATAGAAGAGGCCTGGTAGGCAAACCTGAAGGACAAAAAGGTCAGTTTCTGTGCAGTTTCACAAGATGCTGGACTCCCAGAAGATAGACACTGGGATTTTATTGTTTAGTATCAGTTTTTGTGTTTCATGGCCAGTTATAGAATCCAAAGGACCACCTAGAATCTCTTTGGTGTTCCATATGTCTTGTTCAGTATTTTTTGTTCATTAAGTCTGAATAAGACCCACCTTGTAAATGACTAATTAGGCCAGCTGACAAAATGGTCCGTCACATTTTCTCATCTTCCAAACAAGCTTTCTTTCATTAAACAAGAAAATCAGCGAGGAAAGATTATGGGCTGAACTATAAAAATAAGAATACACTTAATTGTATGGCTATTTTTTGGAATAGCAGTCAAGAAATGCATTTTTTCTCATGTCCCTAAATAAAAATCTGAAGTATTTGTGCAATAATGTATAGAATTTCTTTTCCAGTCATAATACATTTTGGCAAACCACTTCCACAATGTAACTGTGCACATATATATTATATATGGGTACTTATTTCTATCTGATGGATAGATAGATATAGATATAATATTGATCTTGAGGGGCATGTGATCTGATTAGTTAGCTTGGTGTCCAGCTCTCCACATTTATTAGATAAATGGATTTTTAGGAGCTCATTGTGGATTATTTCAGTTCCTACAACATTATGTGACTATTTAAATGAATATTCTCAAATGCTTTCAAAACAGAATGTGGATTATTTTTCAGAGTCCAATGAAGTCTTGAATTTCTGAAAAATGTGAACCATTCAGAATAAAGGACATTTTCTTCACTAAGAAATAGGATTTTTTTTAATAGGTTGCAAGCTGGTCAGGTTTCCTGCAAAACTTACTGCACTTAGTAAGCATGCCCCAATATGCATTAAAATGTGCAAAATGCAATGCTGATGCATTAACACAGGGAACTTTTTCTGCTCTTTGAAGAGGTGTACTTATGCTTTGCTTATATACCGTTTTTGCATGCATCATTTGCATCTCATTTATCAGAAGTATTAATTTGGAAATTGAACACCACACGCTAAAGGGCTAATGCCAACCCAATTTAGTAAATCAGACTCAAAGTCATTGCCCTAGAATGTTGATTTATATCTATAGCAGAGTACCAGAAAGATTACGGCCCCTTAAAATCTCAAGTCATCAGTATCTTCTGCAGTGGGTCCCTTGGGTAACTTTCTTCTAGAGAATGGTCCATAGTTCACACTTGTGTGAAAGGGAGACCACTCCTTAATTTTGTATGGGTTCTAAG
Source organism: Ichthyophis bannanicus (assembly GCA_033557465.1). NCBI lineage: Eukaryota > Metazoa > Chordata > Amphibia > Gymnophiona > Ichthyophiidae > Ichthyophis > Ichthyophis bannanicus. Next base: position 1,696,663,396 of record CM066031.1, read on the forward strand.
GTGATAGGAAAAGGCTTGCTTTAAGACTCTACTTCTCAGGATTTTTCATGGTAGTCAATTTCTCACTTTCACATTTATTATTTATTTATTTATTTATTTATTATATTCTCTTATATACCGCGCTATTCTGCATCAGTGCGGTTTACATTGAACAAACTGAAATTACATTGAACAGGGCATTATAACTTGGAGATAACTATTTTACATTTCCATCTGTGAAAAATGTTTGCTCTAAGAGGATATGAAGGAAGGATTTCTTCAAATTTAAAGATGTTATGTTTCTGGATTGTAAAGTGAGAATGTTTCCGGTTGTCTGTCATGAGACTCATTGTGATGCCAATAGGCAGTATATAAGAATCTTAAATAAATATGATGTAAAGTGTACATGTATAGTATGAGGAAATGGTGTGTTTCCTTTTCATCCATATGCAAACTCATGGATGTCTGTGGGGTATGTTTACTAAAGAGTATTAAGGGAGCACTGGGTATCGAGTGATAATGGCAGTGTTAAGGGTGTTAATGAGCAATAACGGACAGGGCAGGTAGTAGATGTTCCGGCGGTAAGGGTGCTGTGCTCTGTTTATCAGGCACAAACAGGACAGCAGGCGTTAAGATTCCCAGCGTGCACCTTAACACCTGAAAACGGCTGTCACCTTAATGCTGGATAAGGGAACCCAATGAAAGTCAAGTTACAGCAGATGGATGGAAGGACAGGTAGGAGGAGCTGATGGACCTAACAGATCCATGGTCATCCTACGTGGCAGTCAGTAAGTGGGATAAGCATGTGCGAGGCAGCTGTACTGATTCAGTGAGGGGTTCCCAAGTAAAATTAGGTAATGTCAGTGTGTGGCATAGGATGGGGAAGATGTGTCCCCCTGCGGAGCCAGAATCGCCATGATGTGTACCTCAAAAGGATGATGGAGCAGGAGTGGCAACATGTAGATCAGTCACAGGAGAGGAGTGAATGAGTGATACATTACAATGAGGGAAAGTTCATGTGTGGGCCATGGTATAGCAGCTGGCAGGAAAATACATGACTGCACATAACCGGCAGATGCTGATGGATAGGCTGAAGGAAGGATGGCGGTTGATGAGAGTGTGGTATGGGCTTGCAACCCCAATGTACCTGATGTAAACTCACAAATGCATGTGACTGTGCCACAGGGAAGTCACAGTACCAGTCATGCGGGTCTCACAGCTGTCCCAGCCTCCCAACCACCATATGACCCTCCTGAGAAATGTGCATAGAACAACTGGAAAAGAGGCACTCATACTGGCCAGGTGGAGCAAGTAAGGAAGTGTGATGATCCCTGCAGGTGGCCATCCCAGGGGTAGGATGTGGCTGCATGGAATGCATAGATGTGATGGAGCTAAAGCTGTACAGTCACAGTTATGATAAAATAGTCGAGTCATGTTGTTTATTTTATATATGTATTTATGCAACTGTTTTTCATTATACTGCTTTATCATTTCAGTCAAAGCAATGTACATTGTAATGTAAACTCGGTAATCTACATTAAAAACAGGGACATTGATAACTTGGATTCATCTGAGGCAATGGAGGTTTAATGACTTGCCCAAGGCCACAAGGAGTAGAGGTCATTCTATGAAGGATGTTTCATACATAAAATGCCTCTAAAAATTTTTCCAACTAGTCATACAATGAGTGTTAGTATGAATCAAACCATAGTCTCTTGTTTCCTAAGCCAGTGCTCTAACCATTAGGTTGCATCTCCACTCAGGTGCCATTTATCTACAGGGTAAACCTGTCTGATCCTTTGCAATGGCCTACAGCAGAGCCAATAAAGTCAAGCTCTCAGAAGGGCATGATCGCAAATTGCATGTCTGCAGACCCAGTGTGCTATAGCAAAGCATTATATCCGCCAATCCCTGGCCTGTTCTTGGCATTAACATGAACTGACTATCCCACAGCCACAAAGAGAACACATGGGGATCAACCCCTCATCTGTTGCTTACTAAGCCAGTGCTCTAATCATTAAGCTAAACTTCCAGGCCATTCTGCACATCAGTGTCTAGAATCAAAGAGACTGCAGGTCCCTGTCTGCAATGGGCAAAATCCAGGACATGAAACAATGTGCCTGAGCACATTCTGAGACCGTGGTACACCACACCTGGGCCATTCCTACAGCAGTGCACATGCAGTACATAATGCAAAGGACATGCAAAACAGACACACTGCTGCAGGCTACATCTCTTGTCCAAAGTCCAAGTCACATGTGAGGTCAAGATGCCCATTCCTCCACTGTTCTGCCAACCGGCAAGCAAAAGTCACATGCAGGGGTATGCTGGGCTGCAGTGTGGCACTAATCCCAGAGCCAGCACATGTTGGACCTGACAGATCCATGTCCTGCTGCACATGATGAGATAGGTGCACCTGCACATATACCAAAAGCCCATGACCCATGTGCACCAGTGACCCATATGGTCCATTGCAGACCATCCTGGCCTCCCTGGGGGGCCATGCATATGTCTCCCAATATTATAGATGATAGGCACGTACTGGACAATGCCACAGTGATTACAGTCACAACTATAGTTGCAATTTGTGCTCTGTGTGCCGGTATAGATAAGCCCCTCCATTACCCATGGTGCACTGCACCTTTTGAACAGCTTTCTGCAACTGATCACCAAATGGAGAATGCGGTGCTTCATCACATCAGCTCAGTATTATGCAGGGACAGTGTGTTGCTTCCATCACATAACAGCTGCAAACTATTCTACTCTCCGGTTTCAGCGGTCTCCCTGAATGTGAGGGGTGGGGCACACATCACCTGATCCCCAGAGCTTACATAGCAATAGATGGACTCACCAGGTTCTCAAGCTGATCTATATCATAGCTAGTGTACTATAGGTGTTTTCTTCAGTGTATGATGCTAGTCGCTTAGTTATCTGCATTGCAGAATCCTGGCATGGCCTGTCATATCTGTGCCTTGTGTCCTGCTCCTGTTGGCCAGGGACTCTCCTATAACATCTCAGGTCAGTCCCCAACATTGCAACAGCTGTTTCCAAAGAACCCGAATGCAGTGACCTTTGTCTAGGCAGGGAGGTGCTAACACATGGGCCTGCCAAGACCACAGTTATCAGCCCTAGAGCAGCTGCTAGCCTCACATTCTTGGACTTCCACTCTACTACAGCAAGCACAGTCAAGCTGCATGTGTTGGTCACCACAGGATTGTACCTGGTCTGCTAGTCACTGTGCACAGAACAACTATATACACCCAACAGCCTCTGCAGTGATTGGATTACCAAGAAATGAACAACACCCACATCACTGCAGCCTGGCACTAGATAGCACAATGTGGATACATAGCCATGACATGGTCACAGCTCGGTCAGAGTGAGAGGGACCTCTCAGCAAGAAATGATATGTGCACCCAGGCCATGGCTGTGACAGACTGACACTATGATGGCTCAGCCATTGACCCTACCTCCGACTCATAAACATCCTGTGCAAACTGCTCTGTTTCATCCAATACCACAATCCTCTGCTCCTAATTATGTACTCTTTCAATCTGAACTTGATAACAGCTTATGCAATGCAAGGCAAAGTGGAAAGTGGCCCAGAGACAGACTGTGAGTGCATTCTGGCCCACAGTACCCTACGTCCTTCACCAACACCAATACGGCGCCCCTCCCCCTCAGCTGTTGGCAGTGAGATATTGAAGATATTGCCATGCTTGTGCTCCCACAAAAGGTCATGTCCCTAACCATGGACACTGCAAAACTGGGCATTGTAGCACATGCACTCTTCCATGCTGCAGAACAATTGTGCCTCTCCCCACAGAGCACGTGCAATCATGGTATGGTGGACATAGGGCTGGATGTTGGAACAGTTGCTGGCTTCACATACCACACCATACTCTGCTTCTTTGTACCCTAACAATATCCTAGTGACTGTCACACTGTTTTCCCATGGGGAGCCAATGCAGCTGTCATGCAGGCTGTCTGATAGAGCACATGTAGACACTGAGTAGGCCCACATAATTTCTGTCCATGCGAATAGAGGCTTTGGCCACCAATGCCACCTATGAAGGGCAAATGCTAGACTTGTACGGTACTGTTCGCCACCCCCTACCTCCACCCCAAAATTCACCTCAAGGCACTGCCTTCCCATATGCTGGAGGATATTGCAGAGACCAACATGACATGCTGTGCCACATTTCAGCAGCTGGAAGCGTGCCCGCACCATTCTGAGGTCTCTGTCACACTGTCCCAGTAAGGCACACAGGTGCATTTGGAATCCAATTTGAAGTAATAGGTAATGTACTGCTGGATGCTTTAGCCAATGATCATACAACAGTGCTTAATTGTTGGTTCCTGTGTGCAACTTTGCCTTCTATGTACCTTCCCCTATGTGCATGCACTGCATGGGTCCAAGGGACCCTTCACTTGCACGATGGCAATGCAGAATGGGAAAAGAGCAGCGTGCATGTATGTAAATCAAAGATTCCTGCAAATGTCACCAACTGAGTGGATAATTGGACATTCTCAGAAGCCAGCCCTCCCCCTGAGCCTAGTTCCCAATAGGCTGCATCTGCCCCATGTGGGTGGACACTGTTGCCACGGATACAGCTGTTATGGCAGTTTGGAGTCATCTGGCCACTCACCTGTGCACATTGGTGTGTCATGAGGCCTGGAGGCTATGTCAGAGGTGAGGGTTGCAACACTCACACGTGTGTCCCCCCTGCTCACTCCAGTTGTACCAGCAGATGATTTTGCAGCTGCACAACAGAATGATGTTGGGAGGTAAGTGTAGGGGAATGTTATGGTGATGGGCCTTGTCGATTGTGTAACTGGGAATGCATTACAGTGTCACAGCCACAAGTCGCAACTGCTTTCTGCAACCTAACCTTATAATTGTAATTGTTGTCTCACACAGTATGTGGGCTTGTTGTATAGCTGACCAGCAGCATGTTGTATGCACACATGGAGGCATGGTGCATTGATGAAGCTCACAATACTCTGGAGATAGCAGACAGACAGACACAAACACACACATGACCCCTCCATTCAACAGTGATGCTGGTTGGCACTCCTTCCTACCCCTTAGACTTCCTTTGCTGCTCAAACATTGTCAACATCTGCTCAGTGTACAGGTGCTATTAGCATGCTCTGCAATGCTCAGGGTGCTGTCAATGCCTGCTCAGTGTATGGGTGATGCAGCTTGCCTGCCATCCATCCATGGGTGGTGCAGCTTGTCAGTGTGGCTGATGAGTATGTGGACTCTTGCTGGATGATTTGTTGTAGGTTGTACATGATGATGCAGTCCCTGCAACATAGGATGATGTTAACACACCAGGACATGCAATTCTAGATCCACAACCAGGTCTATGCACCAGTGACCCTCCTGTTATATTTATTTATTTATTTAACATCTTTTATATACCGCGCTATTTGTTTTCAGTGCGGTTTACAAGTAACAGATCTGCACAATCAGAAAACACTGGAGTGCTTACATTATAACAGGGAACTTAAACTTGGAACAGAGGGTAATAAAACTATAACTATGTACACACAGTGAAACTATGTACAAAAAGCAGTGTAAAAACTGAGCTATGTATAAACATATTGGGTTCTTTAGTATTCACAGGTAGACTATGGTCGGAATAAGGTAGGACATAAGAGAATTTGAGGCAGAAATTACTTGTGAGGGAATTGGGGAGAAGAGTGAGAGTTTGTCGGTTTAGGAGGGCTGATGATCAGATGAGGATTGGATGCTTGTGCAAAATGGCTCAGGAAGATGTGGTGCTTGATTGCCTTGCGAAATTGAGAGAGGTCTTTAATCGCTCTTATTTCAGGTGTGAGGTCATTCCAGCATTTAGGTGCATAGAAGGCGAAGGTCCTTTTCTTGGTTGATTGGGTACATTTGATGGACTCCTTGGGGATAATCAGGGTGTTGTCCGTTGTTGTCCTTCTCTCTCTGTTTTTTGGGGTGAGGTAGATGAGATCGTTAAGAGACGTGGGGGCAAGGTTGTTGATGATCTTGAAAGTGATGATGAGGATTTTATAGGTTATCCTGCAATGAATTGGTAGCCAGTGTAGTTCCATGAGAGTCGGGGTGATATGGTCTGATCTTGATAGACCACAAAGCACCCTAGCAGCCGCATTCATCGCCAGTTGTAGAGGATTAATGGTGTTTTTGGGGAGACCGTATAAGATGACATTAGCATAATCAAAATGAGGTAGTGTGAGGGCCTGGAAAATGGTCCGGAAGTTGTTGTGAGGTAGCATGGGTCTGAGTTGTCTTAGCGTTCTTATTTTATTGTAGACAGCCTTTGTGACGTTCCGAATGTGTTCCTTAAATTCAAAATGCTGATCCAGAGTAATCCCTAAGTAGCGAATAGATGGTTTACAGGGGAGATCCGCATCTCTTACTTTTAGAGAGGATGGAGGTGAGAATGCTTTGTTTCTTGATATGAAGAGAACTTCGGTCTTCTTGAAGTTTATACGGAGGTTTTGAGAAGCTAACCAGTCTGTGATGGCATTGAAGCATTGGATAAGGTTGGTGAAGTCTGGTTGACTGACTTTAAATGGAGTAAACAGTAGAACATCGTCAGCGTAGATTAATGAGGAGATGTTGAAGGTGCGTATGATGTCACAGATCGGCTGTAAGTATACATTAAACAGAAGTGCAGATAAGGACGATCCTTGCGGAACACCTTGGTGTTGGTGGAAAGGTGTGGATGTGGTGGGACCGACTCTGACATGTTGCCATCGCTCAGACAGGTATGACCTACACCATTCCCAGGCGAGACCCTCGATTCCCTTCTCGAGGAGTCGGGCAAGGAGTAGATTATGATTAACTGAATCGAAGGCAGCGGAGATATCTAGGAATATTAGAGCAAAGCCGTTTTCTGCTTTATCAAGACCTCTGTTCAGTGTATTAGTTAGGGTGGTAAGGAGAGTTTCTACACCGTGTGATTCCCTGAAGCCGTGTTGACTGGGATCAAGCGGTGAGGCTGTATCAATGTGATGTTGTATCTGTCTCTGAACAACCTTCTCTATTATTTTGGCTAATAGAGGTATGCTCGAGATTGGGCGGTAGGAGTCAGGCTTTAGTGGGTCAAGCCTAGAGTTCTTCAGTAGAGGTCTTATAGAGGTTTGTTTAAGGAGAGATGGGAACGTGCCTGTTGCAAAGGAGAGTCCAATGATGTTGACTAGGATTGGGCTCAGTTTGGCACGTAGCGATCTGACCCAGTATGCTGGGCATGGGTCACTTGGAGCTGTAGAAGTGTTGATGGAGGTGATGAGATCTTGAATGTTTTTCTCAGAGGGTGTTGTATATATACTGTTATATACACAGTGGCCTTGTGTGTGGAGCTACACAGCAGCCTTATGGGTTCAGTAATCCATGGGTGTAGATGTTGTCATTGTCAGGGTACATGCAGGCATGAGTAGAGGGATGGCTATGTCTGTGTAGATCTCTGCAGGCTCTGTGCCATACCTGTTCAGACAAGGTGTGTTCGGCGTGGGTGGGAGAGGGAGTTCTTGTTAGATATGTATGCTGCAATGACTTGCTTTGCTGCTTGTACAACTGGCATTCATGTCTTACATATGTGGTCTGTCCATCCAAAGGAACAGCCCATGATACAGATACACATACATCGCAGAATCACTACTAGCAGAATGGGCATTCATGGCATAATCACATATCTCACAGACCAGCATAGCTGATGTGGATTCACATGTATCTCAGATGGTTGTGATTGACTGCATTCTTACTTATGGAGGGGTTACCAGTTCAAACACAGATTATGGTCATCATCTGGCAGGTGAAGGGGCTGGGTAGGCATTTTTCCTCTGACATAGACTGTTATCCTATTGTGTAGTATTCCTGCCTCAGTGGCATTTCTCCCCCCACATGCACATATCCACTCAATATGTGTGGGTGGGGGCATCCTGATCCCAGGGCCATCCCATCCACTTGGATAACTAGCCTCGGGTACCATGATACAATGCTCATGGTGGACAGCATGCCAGCTGATCCCTCCCTCCCTGCCATGGTGGCACACCCCCCGCTTCAGTGCTGCAGGCAGCCTCCTTGATGTTGTACATGTGCAGCTAGGCATACCTTGATACTCCAGCCCCCCTCCACCGGGAGATGTGGGCATGCATGCTGCTATCTTAGACCTTGGTGGGGAGGGATCACCATGTGCTCCATTGTACCTGCTGCTGATATGCTCGTCAGCCCACTGACAGTGGCAAATGCAGTGTTGCACTGGACACACAGTGCTGGGACAGTGTTTTTGTATGAAGCAGGCCGCAATCTCAGCGACTGCCACCATCACCTTTACACCATGCTGACATGGCAGCATGGTGGCATTGGTGGTCGTCTAGTCTGCCCGGTAAGAGTAGGTACACCTGCCGCTCCATGCAGGTCACCCCTCGCCATGCCTTTGTTTAGGGGTATACCCACCGCTCTGTGTAGGTCACCCATATTTGTTGAGATATAAGAGATAGATATGTTTATTTTGATTTTATCCTTTTTCTATAAAGGGATCCACTGTGTCTGTCCCATGCCATTTTGAATTCAGTCACTGTATTTGCCCCCATCACTTCCATTGGGAAGGTATTCCAAGCTTTGGCCTTTTTACTAGTGGCAGAATATCTGTGTGCTGTCGCTGTCACTGAGGGGGCATGATGGATATCACAGATGTGCACCCTAGACAGCGACCTGGTCAACCTGGCGGACCAGCCAGCCCCACTGCTTCACCCACGTGACACCTCCTTTGACACATTTGCACCATCAACATAGTGTTGAAGAATGGTCTATCAAGACCTAGTAAACATAAGCATAAATGGGGTCATTCTGAGCCACAAATAGCAGGGAAAGATTTCCCAATGGGACGTCCATCCTCACTATTCAACCCCCTCTGCATCCCCAGCTAACTTCCCCGTACGAACAAGATGTGGGAAAGGGGTGGTATGGAGGCAGAGTTAGGGTGGGCAGTGGGAAGTTAGGGTGATGTCGGCCTTGTAAGTTTGGGGCCGGCAGACTTAATGGAGAACTTATTCTATCTCTGAGGTGGAATAAGTTCCTCTAGAAAGGTGAGGGACAGCAGGCCTGGGCAGCAGAAGGGGTTAGGGAGGTGCAAGTGATTCCCCACAGTACGACTCTGGCCTTGGGAGGCTAGATGGGGGGTCAGGCTGTGGGGAATTTAAGAACAGGTCAGGGGCTGTGGATCGTGGCTCCTAAATGGAGCCGTGGTGCCATGGCAAGCGGATGTCATGGTGCCATAGCTCCATTCAGGAGCCTTGACTGAGTCAGTCGGGTAGAGGCCTGTATGTGCAGACCAGCTGGAATCAGGTCCCGGCCTGCATGTACAGGTCTAGTTGCGATTCTGATCCCGTGGGGATAAACGTGCCCCATGGGATCAGAATCATGTCTGCCCCTGTGCGTCCGATCCTGATCGGGCACACAGGGGCATGGACATCCTGATCAGAAGGAGGCCCAAGCATAATAGGCCACTATGCTGTTGCTGCTAATGGAGCAGTACTGCCACCTTCTTGGGTGTGTAGCACATTGCTGACATTTAACTGTCTCTCTCCCCTCGAAAATACCCCTTTCCATGAGGTTTCCGATGGCATTAATGTTCCCAGCGATGAAGTCTCTAATGTGTGATTGGGCAACCTGGTGGTAAAGGAGCACACAATGTCAACGCCCACTCTCTGCCCTATTAACGCCAACTCTTCACCTCCTTTTCCCTTAACATTGCCGGCCCCTCTAACAAGCGTTAATGCAGTTTTATTGGTGCTTTCCATAGCGTTAACCGCACACAGCTGCTGATAACACACGTTAACAGCACACTTTCTCCCTACCACCCTTTAGTAAACATACCCCTGTGTGTGTTTAGGGTGAGGGGGATGTGAAGAGATATGATAAAGTCTGTCTGCTTAGAGTAGTAGGGTCCTTGTAGCTCCTCTTTGAATTTTTTTGTGTGGATTTATCTCTATTTTCAGTGTGTGGTTGTGGTGCTTGTGCAATATAGGTATGGTGGTGGAATGAAGGACTGGGTATGGGTGTGTGCTTCTGTAGAGGGATGACTTGGGAATGGGGTAAGAGGCTATGTGTATGTTTGCATGGGTATGGGGTGGGAAAGAGTGAGGTGCTCTGTGGGTGCATACATAAGAGGGTGGGGATGTGGAGCAGGTCAGGGGTTGTGTACTGTGTGCATGCATGAGAAGTAGGGGTGGGGGTGGCAAGTATTGTGAGGGGCTGTATGTGTGTGGGTGAGTGTGTATGAGAGTTTTGGGGCGTGATGAGGTGGAGTCAGGAGATTTATGTTTTTTGTGCAAGCATGATAGGGTAGGAGGTGAGGTGAGTGGCTGTGCATGCATTTATGGGTGGAGAGTAGGGTGAGGAACTGTGCATGCATGGAAATAATGACTGGTTATGAGTATATATTTGTCTGTCAGTGTGTTTGTGCGTGTGTGTGTGCATGGGTGGGTCAGGTGGAGTGAAGGGTTGGGTTTGTAGAAGGGAAAGTTTGTAGAAGGGAAAGTTGTGGGGACAGTAGTAGTTGGTATGCAAGGGCAGAATGGATAGGCCAAATGGTCTTTATCTGCCATCATGCTTCTATGTTTCTCAGAGGATGTGAGGTGCAGTAGTGTGAGGGGGCACTGTATGCGTGTGTGTGTGTGTGTGTGTGTGTGTGTGTATATGTGTTTAACGTGTGGGGGGATTGGGTGAAGGCAGTGTAGTGTGTATATGTGTCTGTATGAGAGGGTGAGGGGTGGGGTAAGGGGCTCTATGTGTTTGTGTGTATGTGTGCATTTATGAGGGGATGGGCTAGGTTGAGGGGCTCGATATGTGTGTGTGTACCCATAGAGATGGAGTGAGAGTTTGTATGTGTGTGCATATGCACATGCACATATGAGGTGGGTTGCATTGAGATGGGGCACGAGGCTCTGTGTGTGTGTGTGTGTGTGTGTATATGTGTGTGAGAAGGTAGAGTTTAGAGAGTATAGTGAGTGCTTGTGCATGTGTGCATGCAGAGGTGGGGTTTGTGGTTGTATATGTGGGAGGTTGAGGGGCTGGGTGTTTGTGGGAAGGGAGAGGAAGGGGAGAGGGACTATATGTGCAGAGTGTTTTCCTCTCAGCATAGAGGCATTTTGGCCCCTTTCTTCCTATGCATTCAAATTCTCACCCTCACACCCTCTTGCAGTTTTTCTTCCCCCTCCCACACACTCTCTTTCTCCCCCTCTCCTTCAATTCCTGAACTCTTTTAACTCCTCTTCCATTCTAAGCCCCCTTCCTCTTCCACTCTGAGCCCTCTCTCCTCCCCTCCTACTCTGTCCCCTGCCCTCTCCATCCCTTCCGTTTAACCTTAAAATGAATCTCACAGAAAGGGATTGCAGTCCTTCTTGGCCATAGGTGTGGCCTGGTGCGCTCCAGTGCTGGTGGTGGATGAGGTCCCTGCTGGTAAGCATTGGGCCATTTTGGCCACTTTGCCAGAGGGTGAGAGGCCTTGCCATTCTTTATGACAGAGCACAGAAGGTTCCTCTATTAGAAGCTTAAGTTTGTTTCTAATTGATTTTAATATAAAATTAAAAATCTGTATATTAACATAAAAACTACTATAAAACCCAGCATGGCCATGCTTCAATATTCCGCCTGCATACAGTAGAATAGAACGTAATATGTTATAGATTAGATAATATTACAGTATTAATACGGTTGCCCATTTTACTACTGTTTGTAATGCTGTATTACATGCTTTTATAGGTCAGTGAGAGAAGTAACTATTTTAACTGCATTAGGCCACTGTTTAATATTGGTTGTAAAGCGTATTTAATATCAGTGTTCCCCGGATGTAGGCAGAATGATGAAATATGGCCCTTATGCTTTTTTTATTCTATATTAAAATAAATCAGAAATGTATCTTTACATAAGTGTTTTTATGCTGATGTGTTTATTTTTACATAAACAGTACATATAAATTAATTTTATATTCATAATGGGTTATCTCTGCACTTTGGTGCCATTGGTGTGCAGCACATGGGGAAACCACCCCCCATTAACAGTATAGCCACACCAATCAGATCTCCCCCTCCCCAACAGAAGACCGTCCAACATCCAAGCCCCTATTCTCTAGTGGTCGGAGGAGGAGCAAACACCCTTATTGACAGTACTGCGTTATTACTGCTATGAGTCAAATTCGCCATCATGATTCTGATGGCAATGTAGCAGGAGCCAAGTGGGATCGATCCTGCTCTGACCATTAGACACCAGGGACAACCCTTTTTGAGTCCAAGGGAGGTGTCAGGGGGGACTATTGGGGACTATTCTTCAGGGTGGGAGTAAGTGGATCAGAGAGATGTCTTGGAATAGGGTGGGGATTGGATGCTGAGGAGGTTTGATGGAGAGTTTCAGATATGGCTGGTCTTATTTGGGGGGGGGGGTGAGAAGTTGTGGGATGTTGTGCTTGCTAAGGAGCAGCTTCGTTACAAATTACTGGACTGCTATCAGCAGTTGTGATAGCTAGCACCCAGCAACATCCTATGGTAGTGTGGCATGCTGTGGAAAGGGTTTTTTGTTAAAAGACAGAACAGGCAGCAATCATAGAAGCATAGGAACATGGTGGCAGAAAAAGACCACATGTTCTATCTAGTCTGCCCTTCCATATCAACCACTACAACAGTCCCCTTTTTTCACAGCCTGATGCTCTTGGCCCTTCCTCCATCCCCAGTTAAAGCTCATTCCTTCACACAGCTTGCCTGGAAAGGACCTCTGGCTCCCCGGGCCCCTCTCCCTCCTGCAGCCTGCTGGTTTTTAACCTCTCCTTTCCAGCCCTTAATTCCTGGCTGCATGCTCTCTTAAAGGGGCCTGTTGACAATCCCTCTGGAGAGAGACAGGCAATACCCTATAGACCCAACACACACCTTCCCCTTCAGATCAACCATGCCCCATTGACCACCTCCCTCACCTGGGACCCCCACCCGGGAAAGGAAGTCTGCGATCAGATGAGCCTGCCCAGCCCTTTGGTGGGCTTGGAACTGGTAGGGTTGGAGACTTAAAAGCTACCTCATAATACGACTGTTAGACTCTTTATGCTGAGCTAGCCATTTGAGGAGTTAGTGGTCTGTTATTAGCATAAACAGTAGGCTGAGCAGGTAGTATTTGAAAGTTTCAAGCACCCACTTGACAGCAAGGGACTCCTTCTTGATCACTGCATAATGCTTTTCCCGAGGAAGCAATTTCTTGCTGACTAATGCGATAGGATGTTCTTCACCCCTGACTTCTTGGGCCAGAATGGCTCCTAGGCCCACCTCTGAGACATCGGTTTGCACAATAAATGATAGAGAGAAATCAGGGCTATTCATAACAGGCTCACAACACAAAGCCTTCTTGAGTTGCTGGAAGGTCAGGTCCAGATCTGGTGACTACTGGATCCATTCAGGAACTCTGTTCCAGAGGAGATTGGTTAATGGCTCCGCCACCTCTGCAAAATTAGGGATGAGCCAGTGGTAATAGCCAGTCAATCTGAGGAAGACATGAACCTATTTCTTCAAGTTTGGGGTGGGGACCTTGGCAATGGCATCCACCTTCCATAGTGGAAGTCATATCTGTCCATTCCCAGTTAAATACCCCAGGTATTGAAAGTCTCAACCATCTCAGTTCTTTCCTTCCTCCTGCACTAACTTTTTAAACATCTGTTTCAGAGTTTTATTGAATCGCTCAACAAGGCCATCCGTCTATGGGTGATAGACTGATGTTTGCAGCATCTTGACCTTCACCATGGCACACACTTGCTTCATTACCTTGGATACAAGGGTGTTCCTTGATCTTTGATGATCTCATTGGTTATTCCCACCTGTGAGAATATTTCCCAGAGGGCATTTGCAATTGTAATAGTCTTCATTTTCCTTAGAGGAATGACCTCCGGATAGCAAGTAGCATAGTCTAGTATAACTAAAATATATTTGCTGCCTTGGATAGTTTGCCCCAAGAGACCTTCCAGGTCCATGGCCACCCTTTCACATTGAGTTTCAATAATAAGCATAGGCACTAATGGAGTAGGTCAGATTCTGGCGTGGTTATGACGTTGGTAGGTGGGGCATGACTGTCATTATAATTGCACCTGTTTATGAACTTCGGGCCAGAAAAATCAGGCTAAAACACTCTCTAATGTTTTCTCCACCCCAGGTGTCCTCTAATAAATAGTTATGGGCCAACGATAACACCTGCTGATGATAAGGCCAGGAAACTATCAGTTGTTCTAACTTTTTTCCCTTTAGGGCCCCCTTGGCCACTCTGTATAATAGATCCTCCTTTAGCACAAAATAGGGAAAGGTTCTTGCAGTGGACTCTGCATTATCTGCAGGAAATCCATCCTCCTCCAAACCCCACTCTAAAGCATGTTTAAGGGACTCATCCTCTTGCTGGGCCCTCCTGAAGCTCCCTGGGTCTTCCCCCAGCCCCCACTTGGGAAGGGGACAGTTGTATTTGGATCACTACTGCTGAACCCTGAGCTATCCCCAGGGGTTTCTTTCCTAGGCTGTCCCTCCCTGGATCCCTTCCACATAGCCCAATTCTGTGAGTAGCAGTGTTTCCCTGGCCACACTGACTCTGGGACTTAGCAGGCTTGAGAGTCTTGACATACAGATCTGGGTTTTTCAGGGGGAAGATCTCTGGGAAGTCTTCCTGGTCAGCAGAGCCATCAGTTACTGGGCCCATATCGGTCCGGAGTTTGGGTATTCTCGGCTGGATATGGTAGCCAGGGCAGCACCATGACCTTGAATGTGGCTTGCCTTGCTGGAGTCTTAAGTGAGACCTGTGCTGTAGGATACTATCTCTAGTCTCCATGCACACAGGCCAGTGTTACTGTCTTTGCATGGAGCCTGGTTCTGGAAGTGGTGTGTCTGGGCCATCTGGATGTCCCCGCTGAAGACGGGGCCATTAGGACCTGATTCTGGTCCACAGGAACAAAACATTCTCATGGGAGCCAGAATCTGGCCCGAGGACAGCCCGGTGTGCCACTCAGGCCTGTGGGGATGTCCTCTCTGCAGGCACCCCAGACTGCCGTAGTTACGAACCCCAAGATCCCCGCCGTCCAACCCATGGCTGGTCTCTCATGGCCTGGATTGGGCAGCAGGGACCCCCTGAACCCGGCCCTGGCTCAGGTGGTGGCTGCTGTGCCCTGATTTTTAAAAAAAATCCTGCTTATACCATCTCTGAGGTGGTATAAGCAGAACGGCCCAGCAGGTCCAGCAGCACCTATGGGGCCATGACTTGAATTAGCCCTGTACTTGCTTCTGGGCAGCCTGCCACCACTCTGCTCCTGGTCCCGCCCCCCCCCACCCCCCCGCTGACTCTCACTGTCCTAAAGCACAGGGCGTATAGGGAGAGCCGGTGGGGGAATAGGGTTTAGGCAGATTGCGGGGCTGTACATCCCGGCAGGACATACAGCCCCACAACCTGCGTTATAGAATGAGAGCCATAGTCATTTTGAAACTGGGTTATGATTTCTCAGCAAATAAGGGGTCACAAGTGCTTTAATTCAATGGAGAACCCCTACACATTTCGGCAACAGCCTTCCTCAGGGAGTGTACATTCTCAAAAGAATACATAATTTAACAATTATTAAATATTAAAAGCAGTATAAAAGTACAAATATAAGTAAATAATAAAAACAGTACATAAAGTGATATTAAAAACAAGACCATAAGTCTAATACAGTAATTATGAACTTAAATCCAAGAATACCAATAAAACTCCAAAGCAGAAAACATATAATGCAATGATAAACCTAATGGCATAAATCAGGTCTGAAAATATGTACAGGAACATATAAATGAGAAATGAGGAGGAACAGGAAATATAGTATGCATTGGGTCAGTACTCACGACAGCACTCTGTGCAGCAATATCTTGAAAAAGAAACAGCAATCACTAGGTTCAAAAGACTCTAGGAGGTGAAACAAAAAGAAGTCATTGAACAATAGGTATTTCCCACGCATGATATAAAGTAATTGTAACCTTATCCATAATGGTGATAAATGGAAACTATCAAAAAACACCAAAACCGTGGACCGCCTCCTATCTGCCCGAAGTAGAGGAACAGGGGCAAACAGGAGATCAGAGCCAAAGGGGATAGGTAAATTGACAAATAAATAACAAATTCCATTTAGGAGAAAAGACCCTACATTTAAAACAAACATTTAGAGCAATCCTGAACATACAAAAGACACCCAAAGTGAGAAAAAATTCCTTACCAGACACAGACTAGTCATGCACTGAATTATGAAACCAGTGTGTTAGGAACGGAGCACTTTTGAACTTGCTTTCATTTCGTGCCGAATAAAGGTCAAAGTTCAATCATTTATATATTCACCCACCCTTGAGAAATGGGCAAAACAGGAGAGGAAGGCCACAAAAACCTGGCCTTGATGCAGGTTGTGGCTGGCGAGCAAAATTTTGCGGTGTGGCACACTCCATTCTGATGCCTTTGGTTTATGGACTTTTCCTCCATTTTATTTATTTATTTGTTTGTTTTTATATACTGCTCTAATTTACAGTCAGAATGGTTTACATATAACAATAATATTGGAACATTTTACATTGAACAGGAATGTCAACTTGGATATTTAACAGAGCTGAACTATATTAATATAATGGGATATCCCATTATATAATATTGTTCAGGTCAACCTAAGAAAACCAACCTAGAAAAAAGCAATCCAGCAGCCTACAGACCAATCTCCAGCATACCGCTTCTGGCCAAACTTATAGATAAGGCAGTGTAACAACAGCTCCAGGACCACATCGACGAACATGCCCCACTGTATATACATCAACATGGCTTCCGCCCAAACCACAGAGTTGAAACACTTCTGCTATACCTATTCAATGACATCATCCAGACCATAGACAACTACAAACAAGGAACTCTAATGATCTTCCTAGACATCTCAGCTGCATTCGACATAGTGGACCACAGAATCCTCCTAACCAGACTACAGAACATTGGAATAACTGGCACCATACTAAATTGGTTCAACTCGTACCTAACAGACAGACAGTTCCAAGTCAAGATTGGAACCAAAATCTCACAACCCGCAAAGATCAAGCAAGGAGTGCCACAAGGATCCGCACTATCCTCACTACTATTCAACCTATATATCCTATATACAAAAAACTGGCACCATACTAAATTGGTTCAACTCGTACCTAACAGACAGACAGTTCCAAGTCAAGATTGGAACCAAAATCTCACAACCCGCAAAGATCAAGCAAGGAGTGCCACAAGGATCCGCACTATCCTCACTACTATTCAACCTATATATCCTATATACAAAAAACTGTCTAAATAAATAAATAAATAAATAAAATATATCCAACCAATCTGCGACATCATGAAAGCCCACAAAATAGACTACACAATCTATGCAGATGACATCATGATTTACACCCCAATCAACCTCGACAGCCCCGACTACACCAAGATAACAAACTGTCTCGACAGCATGTCCACTTGGCTCATGCACAACAACCTAGCCATAAACTACAACAAGACAGAAGCACTCATCATCACACGAAACACCAACTTCAGCCCCCCACCCTTCATCAAAACCAACAACATGGCAATACCACTGAAGAACGAAGTGAAATACCTCGGAATAACACTTGACAAAGAGTTGAACCTACAATCACACATCAGAAGAACCATCAAAAACCCATACTACAAAATGAGAATTATTAGACGCCTCAAGCCTCTACTCTCACATGAACACTTCCGCACAGTCTGCCAAGCGCTCATAACCCCCATACTTGATTTCTGCAACCCGATCTACAACGGAATGCCGAAACAATCACTCAAACCGCTTCAAATGGCTCAAAACACAGCAGCCAGAATAATCACCGGTTCTCCAACACAAGCCCACATCACCCCCATCCTAAAAGACCTCCACTGGCTCCCAATCAGCCACCGCATCAAATACAAGATGATATTAAACATATTCAGAATCAGACACAAGAGTTCAGCACTCAGCCTCCAAGCCCTCATACTCCCTGACACCAGCAACAGACCGAGAAGAAAAACCACAGCAGACACACTCAGCACCCCAAGCAACTACACAAAAGCATGCAAATCCACTGCACAAAGAGCACTATCACTGGCGGCCCCAACAATATGGAACACACTTCCACACGACCTACGATCAACTGAAGATCTGAAGGACTTCCGAAAGCACCTAAAGACTGTACTCTTCACTGAGCACTACGGCCCAAGCACATAGCCAGAATCTACAGACTTGGACCAACCTTGGACTCAATTAAAGTTCAGTCACAACCAGCGACGGACCCAGCAAACCCATGTATATAACTGTAAAACGCACACACTGTAAATAGCTCACTTTAATCAGCACACCCGCACCGATGCACCCTCACTGTACATAATCTCACCCGACATACTCAACATTGCTAATGATCGTTTGATGTGTTCACCGCCTTGATTGAAGGATAAAGCGGGATAGAAATATCCTTAAATAAATAAATAAGGTAAGCAGTGTTGTGGGTTTTCTGACTGTTGAGTACTTTATGGTATATGGTCATAGAACTGTCAGAATAAATGGGTCTTTATTGCCTTACGGATGGTTGAGAGGTCGGAGATGGTTTGGATCGGATCTTGGAGGGTGTTCCAAAGGGTTGGTGTATACAATGAGAAGGCTCGATCACTGGATGTTTGGGTGCTTTTTATTATCGCTGCTGGGGTCATAAGTGTGTTTGCCATACTTTGTCTCCTCGTTCTGTTGTTTGGTGTTAGGTGTATGATGCTCGAGAGGGAATCTGCAGACATATTATTTATTGCTTTGAACGTCATTAGTAGTGCTTTACATTTTATGCAGCTTGCTATTGGTAGCTAATGTAGTTGCATCAAGATGAGCATAATATCCTCTGACCTGGAGGTGCCATGTAGGGTTCGGGCTGCAGTGTTCAGGGCCATTTGAAATGGTTGTAATATGTATTTTGGTAGGCCTTGGAGGATGATATTGGCATGGTCGAAGTGTGGGAATTTGAGGGCTTGGAAAACAGTGCAGAAGTCGTGTGAATCCAGGAGTGGGCTTAGGTCTCAGAAGGTTCTGATTTTGTGATATACCGCCTTAATGATGTTGTTGATGTAAGCTTACATGCTGTCGCTGGTCCAGGGTGATTCTGAGATAGCACACTTCTTATTTTATCATAAGTTCTGCATTCTTTATCTTTAGAGTATCTGGTTATAAACAACACTTTGATTTTCTTGTAGTTCACTTTGAGGATATGCCTGGAGAGCTATTCTGAGGCTGCATTGAAACATTCTATTATGTTGGTGTAATTAGGTTTGTCTGTAGAGAAGGGCGCATATAGCATGAAATTGTCAGCATATATGTGGTAGAGTATGTTGTAAGACTGTATTATTGAGCAAATTGGCTGAATGTAGATGTTAAAGAGTAGGGATGATAGTGATGATCCCTGTGCGACCCTTGTGTTTGCTTGAATGTGGCTGATGCGTGCATGCCAATCCATATCTTATGGCTGAAGGCAGACTGGGGTATTTAACATATTTCATGACCTAGATTGGCCACTGTTGGAAACAGGATACTGGGCTTGATGGACCTTGGTCTGACCCAGTATGGCATATCTTATGTTCATATTAAAGCTGGATACATTGGTCAGACAGAAGTAACAGTTCATTTTGTGATCCTTCTGTTCTCGTCAAATCATCAGGACTGCAAACGGCATTGATTTCTGAGTACCTCTGAGCCAAGCTCTGAGATGGACAGCATATGTTGCACAGCAAATGTGAGGAGCTCAGGATTTGTCTTGATTGCCAACTTTACAGCCAACGTAGAGCTCATATGCTTTCTTAATAAGTGCAGTCCTGCTGTGTCTTTGAGGCTTAAGCATAAACTCACCACAAGTGTAACAGAATGTTTCGTGGCTGTTGCGACATTGATGAGACATTTCTGCTGTAACAAATTGTCATTTAGACAAGAAGCTTACATGCAAATGTTATTGTTAAGTACACAAACTGATATCAACGGCATGCAGATGTATGAAAGCTGCTTTTTTAGTCTGTTCTGCCAGCATCCATCCTGACTAAGCATGCCCATGCATTCCTAAGCAATAGCATTTCCATTGCACGTTGTGAGCCTGCACTGAATGCATGCCCAGGCATACCTGGACTAAACAAAACAGCTTATTTTCTAGACAACATATGAGTAGACTTAAAATCTGTGAGAAAATCACAATAGTAAGCGATTGCAAAAAAATGCTCTGTGATAGGAAAATTTCAAGGTAAATTTCGTGATCAGCAACCCAAAATCCATAAGATACACTCAAAAAAGTTCAGGAAGCAAAATCTTCATTGTCCAGTGATTCCAGACCAAACATTTTGAGAGCAATGTAATGTTATATTGAATACATGTGGGTTGAACCTTATGTTGTTAACTGTGAAAATCCCAAATCAGATTGAAAAAGAGATTAAAGATTAGATTCAACAAAAGGAATATAATTTGAAACAAAATAGGCCAATGGGGGAATTTGAAGATCCACTTTGTGATTGTAAGTTGGCCATTAGTTTAAAGAGTTTCTGAGGAGTGGTACAGTACAGGAGGTGAGGTATTTTGGTCCATAAAAGAAGAGCAGGACTTGAGCGCAATTGTGTCCGATGATCTTAAAGTAGCTAAAGAGGTAGAAAAGGTGACTGCAAAGCTAGTAGAATGCTTGGGTATATAGGGAGAGGAATGGCCAGCAGAAAAAAGGAGATGCTGATGCCTCTGTATAAGTCTCTGGTTCTACCTCATTTGGAGCATTGTGTGCAATTCTGGAGACCGCACCTTCAAAAGGATATAAGCAGGTTGGAGTCGGTGCAGAGGGTGGCTACTAAAATGGTTAGTAATCTTTGTTTTGTAACATATGAGGACAGACGTAAAGATCTTAACATGTATACTTTAGAGGAAAGGCTGGATGGGGCGATATGATAGAGATGCACAGGAGGGTCTCTTTCAATTGAAGGCAAGCTCTGCTATGAGGGGACATAGGATGAGAGAAAAAGAGGATAGATTCAGGAATAATATACCAAAATATTTCTTTACGGAGAGTGGTGGATGCGTGGAATAGTCTTCCAGTGGAGGTGGTGGACATGAGGACAGTATCTGAATTAAAAAAGCATTGGACAAACACCGAGGATCTCTAATGGTAAAAAAGGGACTATTGTAATTGATATGGAAGGGCAGACTAGATAGGCCATGTCATCTTTTTCTGCCATCGTGTTTCTATGTTTCTAAATTTAAAAATTTAAATGTGATCATTTGGATTATTCAGTGCGGTCATAGTTATTAGTCTCTGAGATGTCGGAAAACAGATTTGGTGCTGATTTGGACTCAATTCTACAACCACTGGAGCCATACATTCCCGTGATTGCAGAATCAGGGCATTTGGACAGCCCAGCATGCACAGAATTCTGTACCGGGATACGTACAAGTACCTACCTGTCCCCGCCGCTCAAGGCTCTGGCTGGTGTGCTGTGCTGTGGTGTCCCATCGCCATGGCACTGGCATGTTCAGCCTCAGAGCCCAAATGCCGCCCACAGTAACAAACCATTTCCCGCCGCCTGACTCTCAGCAGGGTCAGTCAGGACTGGGATTGGGCGGTGGTGGCACTGTCATGGCAGCACTGTTGTGTTGTGGGGTTGCATGGTCCGATCGCACAGGCGCCCAGTACTTATTCTACCTTCAAGATGGAATAAACTGGGCATACAAATTGGGGCCGCTGGACATACAGAGGGCTGATCTGAATGCCCTCTGTACGTCTGGCCACTGCGGCCCGCCCCTGCTCCGCCTCCATGCTGCCAAATCCTGCCCCCATCCAGCACTCCCTGCACAACAGCCTTGTACTCATGGGGAGAGCAAGCATTGGAATCAGGTGCAGTGGCTGAGCACAGGTTGTATGTCCATCCATCAGAAGATTTATTATGATATGAATGCAGAAGAATGCAGAGCTCTTCATGAATTGAAAAATAACGATGGTGTAATTATTAAAAGGACACAGATGAAGGTATTGTGAAAGAATTATTAACTCAGCACCAATATCTTAGTGAAATTACTCTTAATTATCTGATTATTATTTTTTTTAGCAACTATTGCACCGGGTTATGTTAACTTCGAAAGAGAATTTTGAAAGTGAAATATCCATATATATATATATATATATATATATGGACATTTCACTTTTAGAAAGTGTATATATATATATATACTTCCTAAACTTTACAAGATATTGAATAATTCCCTTAGTAAATCAGTCACTCTGCCCATGGATCTTTATTAAAGCCTTTAGCAATATTTGTCAATTTATTTATAAAATCAAAAGCATGTAGTATTAGATCTTATGTTCAAGATACAGCCCACATGTTCAGATATTTACAAGATCTTCAAGAAACAATGTAAATGTATTTGGATGGTAACACAGAATGTGGTATTTCTTTATATTTGGATACGTCAACAATAAGCATTTGATTTCATTTTAGGAATATTAAAAGAGGGTAAAGACATCAGAAGATTCTCAGCAGAGTTTTTGTTTAAATTGTTGAGGTTGGTATTAAAGAATATTTGTTTTCTAGTTTAAAGTCAAGTTTTATATGCAAATTCATAGTATAGTGATGGGGTTGTCCGTGGTCCTTCTATTGCTACTTTATATCTTGCAAATTGTGAAGAGACATTTTTTTATAGATCTGAGGGATTTTTGGATATTTTTTTATATGGAAGGCATTTAAATAAAAATAGCTGAATGCTCTTGATTCAAATGTACAATTTGTCAAGCATTGCCATCAATCTAAGATAAAACTTTTGGATTTTCTCATTTATAAAGAGCAACAGGCTATCTACAACCTTATTTAGGAAAACAATAACAAACAATTATTTAAAATTTAATAGTCACCATCCTCCTAAATCAAAATTGAGTTTGGCGTTTAGCCAATTTTTGAGTCAGAAGAATCTATTTGTCAATCGAGGAGTATAAACAAGCTGGACAGCTTATTCAGAGATTTTTGCAGTGTGGTTACCTGTTGACAGTTTAAAAAACAAAACAAAAAATAAAAGGACGAACGCAGAGTCGTGAAGGACGCCGGTAACCGGGCGGTCGCCCCGGTCCCGGCCCGTCCTTCCGGGCTCGGAAATATGGGGAGGGAGGGTGAGCAGGCGAGCGGGTTGGTTAACGCCGGCAGCATCATTCAAACTGATTGGCTCCGCAGTCTGTGGGGAGCGGAGCCAATCAGAGCTGCCGGCGTAGGAGCTGCTATAAAAGGGGGGGATCGCTTTTCATCCCCCCCTTTTTTCTTCGGCGGCTGTTGTTGGTGTGAAGGAGTGAGAAGGCAGGGGCGGGGGGAGGGGGTTTGGAATGAGGGCTTTAGGGCACCGGATGCGGCCTGCCACGGTTACTTAAATTTGCATGCAAGGTATGCATCAAGGGAGATATTGCTAGAATATAGATCTAGTAAGGAAAAGGATAGATTAACATTTGTATTACCATATTTGACAGCTTATAATTTGGTCGTATCTTCAGGTCTGTGCCATTGGAATATTTTGTCCTTCCCATATTTTCTTCATCTTTATTAATCTGGTCTTTGATCTGGCTTCAGCACCAAAACAGCTTTACGTTCACTGCTGAGTGATGAGTTGGGGGCTCAAGATAGCAGCAAAGCCATCCTTCTGGTTTCATTGGATCTTACATTACATCAAGATTTCCAGTATGTTCACAGCACAAAAATCGTTGACATCTGCCATTCCTCTCTAGTATTTGTTATGAGGGTACCCGAAAATCAGTTAGGATGAGGGTGTACCTATATAATGTCTAAATTGTTCCCTATAATATGTAACTGAATGCAATCTACATATATATTATCATTTTTGTATCTATTCCTGACCTTTCATATCTGTTTGGCTTTTATGTTGCTGATTTTAATCTTGTAAACTGCTTTGATGCTTCTGTTTGTGGAAGGCTGCATGACAAATGAAGAGAAACTGAACCTGTAGGATATTCTTCAAGGTCATCCCCTGATTGCATATAATAGAGGCACAAAAATATAGAATAAATTGTGACTTGGCTATCATTTGAATTTGATTAAAAACAGAAGGGATCTTCAATAGGTCATTTTGCTTGTGGTAAATGTAGTTAGTATGAACAGGCAATTGAAGGTGCTTTGTGGCAAAATCCTATTGATGGTCGAGTATGAAGCTCTCTTCCTCTCACATTTTGTGAATCAGAGTTAATTATTTATATATATATATTTTTTCCCCATATCCTAAACCAGTTTTATTAAGCTGGTCCTGGTGTACCCACTAACCAGATTGTTTTCAGGATGCTCACAATGAATATTTATGAGGCAGATATGCACGCACTGCCTTTGCATGCAGATCTCATGAATATTCAATGTTGATATCCTAAAAACTAGACTGGCTAAGGGATGCACCAGGATCTGCTTGAGAAACATCCTAAACTTCATGTGGGTTGAACATTAGGCATAATGAACTTTGGAGCAGATTATATATGGAAGGTGACTGCTCTTATAGTAGAACACTGCATGCAAAAGCAACATAAATTTCAGGATTTCAGATGGCATGTAATTGATACAGTTATGTGGACTCTGAAATAACCAAGGTAGTCCATACATGGGTACCGCCTGCTCCCCCTTCTCTGGTAGACTTCTTGAAACATAGTACTATGTCAAATATGGGTGTTTGTTCATATATAAACATTTGATTGTAATTTATCATCTCCTTTATATTGATCTATTTTTTGGGTATATTTTATGAAGACAACCTAGATGCCTATGTCCTTTTATAAAATAGGGTCCCAGATCCAGCTCCAATAGCGCACAAAGGCCTATGCAGACATTTATACCTGCTCCAAAGAAAGTATAAATGTGTACATATAGGGCCTGGTTCTGTCCCACGAATAGCAGGGATGGACGTCCCAATGGGATGTCCATTCCTGCTATTTGTACCCTCCTCGCCAGCGTCTAATCTCCCCTCCAGTTGTATGGGGAGGTTAGACAGGGGTGGGGAAGGGGCGGAGTTAGAGTGGGCGGTGGGCGATCACCGGCCCTGGACATACATGGCCGATTCTAATGTCAGCCCTGTACATCCAGGGCCAGCGACTTGTGCAGGGAAGTTATTCCACCTCTGAGGTGGAATAACTTCTCTAGATGTCTTTTTTCAGCTGACCCGGGGTGAGGATGGGGCGGGGGGGGGGCCTGAGGACATTCCCCGCAGTCTGACCTTGTCCTTAGGAGGGCAGACCGGGAGTTAGGCTGCGGGGAAAGCCTTTGTTCAGTCGGCGGCCGGGATCGCGGCTTTACAATGGAGCCATGGTGCCATGGCAACCGGACGCCATGGTGCTGTGCCTCCATTATAAAGCCCTGTCTGAGTTAGTCGGGCTTTCCCTGTACATGCAGGCCGGGCTGAATCGCAGTCCCAGCCTGCACGTACAGGGCTGTTCGTGATTCTGGTCCCGCGGGGCTAGATGTGCAACGTGGGATCAAAATCACGACCCCCTCTGTACGTACGGTTCAAACCAGACATACAGAGGGACTGTATGTCCGGGATGGAATGAGCCTGATGCTCTATCCATGAAGAGATCTATTTTATAAATTATGAATGTACATTGTACATATACCTCTGTCCCACCCAAACTACATGCCTAGCCTACATGCCTAGCTTACAAACATATCTCATAAAAGAAGGTGCATACTTTCTGTGTGTGTATTTTTTACTCACATATGCAATCATGCAATAGTGTAAAAAGCCTTTTTCCATGTGTAAAGCTAAATATCCAAAGACAAAGCTTGCTAAAATTACCTCAGAAAATACTGAGCATCAGCACAATTTAGTTAACTTTTAATTCTGACCTCAGAACTCCTCTCACCGTCCGTCCTGTATCAGAATAACTTTGGGCCACTCATTGGGATTTCCGGTCAAATGCTATGCAGTTGGTTGCCTTGGATTTTAAAAGCTAGTTATGTGGTAACTGCAAAGTTAACTGAATAAATTATTTTGAATATGTTCTTTCTGAGGCTGCTATCCGGGCTCCAGATACTTAAGCACCATGGCGGTCAGCCACGGTGTTTAAATACCCTCCATATAGTCAGTAGCTACCTCTGAGTATCCAGATTGTGTGGCCACTAGGGATGTGCATTCATTTGAAATGAAATGGGAAATATCAATGATAATTCCTATTTCATTTTGTATTGTTTTCAAATGAAAACAAAAGAAAAAAAAACAATTTCCTCACTTCCCGTCTATCATTAATAGTGCACACGGTTGAGCCATAGTGCACACTATTCATACCTCCTATCGGACTGTTATAATGAAATTACTACTTGGCTAAAAGCACAAAACCTCCACATAAACCACACTAAAACTGAAGTTCTAATCGTGACCAAGAACAAATCCTATATCCCCCAACACACATAAGACTTCAAAACCAAGAAATTAAAATAAAAAACGAAATAAGATATCTAGGCGTAATTCTAGACATACACCTTACGATGGAAACACACATTAGCAATACCATAAAGAAAATTTATTTCAAACTCAAAACCCTCAAACAACTTTGTCCGCTAGTATTTACACAAGACTTTATCAACATAATCCAGGCCACCATAACTCCACATTTTGACTTTGCCAATCTAATTCTAATAGGCATATCAAAACAAAACATCAAACGATTGCAATTAGCGCAAAACGCAGCGGCCAGAATCATATTGAAAATTAACTCACTCCAACACATATCACCAATACTAGCCTCTCTCCATTGGCTACCAATTCAAAGTAGAATAATCTACAAAACAATAATAACTTCATTCAAGGCCTTATATGATATGGCCCCAACTATGCTATGTAACTTAATACACAAAGAACCATCTAAGTCCACACACAGAAAAGGACAATTGAACAGATTAAAGATCCCGAAAGATTATACAAGAGCCCATAAATCAACAAATAACAGAGCCTTTTCCCACATAGCCCCAACGATCTGGAATTCCCTCCCAGAGGAGCTACGAACACTAACGGAGATCATGGAACTCCGCAAAAAATTAAAAACTTATTTGTTCACCAAACACTATAACATAGATAACTCACAACCTGCTTTAGACAAAGGTTAAACAGGTATCTATCTGCATCAAGCAAAAACCCTAACCCACACAATTGACACACAATCATGATGACTTCACAGCTTATGTCCTTTCACTTCCATGTATATAAATACATATATAAAACTGTATATAGTTTATTCTGTTCTGTATTATCCCACATTGTTTAGACTGTATATTCTATATATAATATGATGTTCCTTGTAAATATGTTCTGTTATAATATGACGTTCCCTGTAAAACAAACTTGCTTTGTTAACTATTGTTCACTGTAAACTGCAACTGAACTTTGGAAGATGCGGTATATAAATGTGTATAAAATAAATACCTCTCCTAGAAAGTATCACAGATGCAGCAGACATACTTTCTGTGTTTACAGACCAGTGTCCAGTCATTTTCTTCTAGAAAGTGGAATCTCCATTGTATAATTTGATTATTACCTAATAATGCCTAGTGCTAAAGTCAGGTGAAAGGGTGTGGATAATGCTTAAATTGTCAAAATACACTGTGCATAGGTTGGCAGTTAGAAAGGAAAACAATCAGATTATGGTCTGCAGTTTATGTGATTGCATGACATATTGATATCAGAGCTATCCTGACTAATCTCGTATTACCTTTTCTGATAGTAGATGTTAACTGATAAACATTGGTAAAACACCCCCGATGAAAAGAAATTAAAATAGGCATTTATTGGATACGTATTAGGAAAACACCACCCTCTCGCCCCTTCCCTAAATAGTTGTACTTCCTCCATCAAGTTTTTGTGCCTTTTCTGAATTATCAACTCCTGCAATGTGTGCCTTTGAATCAATGCTGACTCCTGCGGACCCAGCAGCTCTGGGATTTTCTTGCCAGTGTAACCTGAAGTAGATTGCCAGTCCTTTCTTCAGAGGCAATGGAGGGTTAGGGGACTTGCCCAAGGCCACAAGAATTGCTAGTGGGAATTAAACATTGGTCTTTTGGTTATCAAGCCAATGTTGTAACCACTAGGCTACTCCTCCACGCCATCAACTCCTTCACTCCTAAGCGACACAAATCTATATATTTGATGCCATTGGAAAGGCTACCCTGCAATAGCATCTGTGGCACAAAAACACCAATAAACACTGATTCTTTTCATTTTCAAAGAACCTGTAACAATTGGAAAATAAACATCTAAATTTGCAATTTCTACATGCCTAAAAAGCAAAGCCTTAACATAAGTTGTATGTTTTCCCAGACTCCTGATTCAGAAGGTCTCATCACTATCTGGGAGATGAGTATTAATATTCTTACGTGGAAGGCTCTCCACAAACAGATTCTGGGTTATTTTTGATAATTTTATTTATTTAACTAGACTTCTATACCACTTTTCACCAGGTCAAAGTAGTTTACGATGAACAAAAATAATTTTTACATAGAACAGATGAATATCTTAATTACCCAGAACAGGATAACGTTACATTTAACAATCAATAGTAATACATCTAACATATAACTTCCTTATTATATAATATATTTAATATATATATTAACCAGTTATTTTCAATCATCAAACTATATACAGTTACAATAGCTATACCTATTGGTGTGTTCTTTAACTATTTACAGATGTAGGTCCTATTCTGCATGTGTCTATTACATTGTAATCATGTCAGTGGGTAGAATATGTGGTTGGTCCAAAGTGGTTGATGAATAAGTGAATTTTCAAGTGTTTGCGGAAAAAGGAAGGTCAGTGATGTTCCTTAGTGTTTCAGGTAGCGAGTTTCAAAGGAATGGTGCGGAGAGTTCAAATGATCTTTGGCAGTTACGTTGATTGAATTTTGTTTTGGATTGAGGTATTTTGAGCTTATTGGATGTGGTAGATCTTTGCAATTTGTTTGTGGTGAACCTCTGAAGGAGGGATTGTAGGAGGATGGGTGGGTGTGAGTGTAGTGCTTTATGTGTTAGAAGCAATGTCTTATATTTAATTCTGCTTGGGAGGGGTACTGCTTGGGAGGGGTAGCCAGTGGAGCTGTTTTAGGATGGGGGTAATGTGGTAAAATTTAGCAGGATTCTGTATTGTGTGTGCAGCTGTGTGGAGTGCAGATTGGAGGGGTAGGAGGGTGGCCTGTGATAGTCCTTGCGAAAGTCTTTTGATTCAAGGAGCGAACGGAGTTGTTGTAGGGTCTTATTTTAAGATATATTTTGTTGGCCGTTTTTGTTATATGAGTTTTGAAGGAGAGTTATTGGTCAAGGGTTATCCCTAGGTATTTTAGTTCTGGTTTAACATTTATCTGGAGAGTGATTGTGGTTGATGGGATGAATGAAGGGTCCCTTGTAATGAACATAGCTTCTGTTTTTTTGTAGTTTATTGATAGGTTGTTCATCGTGAGCCAGTTGGAGACGTCTCTGAAGCAGTTTTGGATTCGTGTGTAAGTTGGTTGTTTGGTGTGTAGCGGATAATATAGCATGATGTCATCGGCTATATGTGGAAGTGGATCTTATGTTTTTTTATGATTGAACAAATGGGTTGTAGATATAAGTTGAAGAGGGGTGCAGAGAGTGTGGAACCTTGAGATACATCTTGTGTTTGTTTGTATTTTTTGGAGGTGTTTGTGTGAGGTAGGATTGAAACCATTTGAATACAGTGTTTTTAATGCCATATGACTGTAGTCACTGGAGGAGCATGCCATGGTTGACAGTATGAAATGCTGCAGAGATGTCTAAGAATATCATTAAGTAGGTTTTTGAGTGGTCTTGTATTCCTTGGGTTAGAGTGTTGATAAGTGGATGTCATTAGAGTTTCAACTCCATGCAGTGGGCGGATGCAGTGTTGCTGTGGATCAAGTAAACAGTTCTCATCAATATGGTCCTGAAGCTGTAGTTGTATGGTTTTCACAATGATTTTTGATGGGAATGGGAGACTAGTGATGGGTCTGTAGGATGCTGGATCTGACAGGTCAAGGTTTGGTTTCTTTAAAGTGGGGCAGATAGAGGTGAGCTTGAGACAGTTTGGCATTGTTCCTTGAAACAGCTAAGGCAGTAGATGCATTAAATTGCATTCCAAAAGAGGAGAGAAAGCTTTATGACAGGAGATCACGATGTGGTCAGGATCTGGGGGCCCATGGAATGGGCTCCAAAGTAAAGTGTTGCAGAAGAAACAGTAAGGTTCAAGAAAACAGTATGCACATAGGATCACTGGATGTGATCACAGTTTTGGTCTATGGCTATGCACAGGAATGAAATTGGACAGGCTAGATGAGCCTTATGGTCCATTTTTTTGTCATCATTTTTGTTCTTTCTATGAGAGGAGGTAGGGTAAAATGATATCAAAATTCAAGAAGGGCAGGGCGAGGCAACTAAATATTAAATGATGGGGAAGTGAATGCAAAGCTTAAGTTCATGTATTGGAGCAAGCAAAGAAAATAAACTAGATAGGCCTTGTGGCCTTTCATTTTATTTATTTTTTTATTAGCAAGAAGCCAAGTTTTATTTCTTTGAGCTTTTTCCCAAGTTCTAAAATTTTGCTCTCTTGTGCCAAAAACAGTTCATCATTCATACGTATATGCATATCAAATGTTTTACATTCTGAGTGATTTTAAGATGCCTGTCATATTTTTAGCCAGACTGCTCTCCCCAAACAGATTTTTGTTTTAAATATTTGCTTCTGGGCCAAATATGTTGCTCACTTTTGTACCTTATTAAGAATGCTAGGTCCTTGAAAACTTTCCAGGATTTCTAGTTTGTTGTTTTTTAATGCAGTAGAGTTGTTATAAACTATGCATTGAATTTAACCGTGGGAGTAAAAAAAAACTAAAGCCTGGATAAAAGCACATTTACTAGAACAATGAATAACTTAATTTGTAAAAGTTCAGATAAATCTTTCTGTTGATATAAATAGTATACAGTGTGAGAAAATAAAAGCTTTAGGACTCTTTGTGAATAAACTTAAAAGGCAGTGGGGGTAGGTAGGGTAAGCCAGCATGAGCAAAAGATAAACTGAATGAAGTTTGATAAGAACAAAAGCAGTCCACTGTCTTCCGCCTCTGAAGAATGAAGTTTAAGTATCATTTAATGGAAAATAGGGGTGCGCAGGGCCAAAAAATATTTTTGGTTGGTTTTTATTTTTCTGATTCGTTTTCTGATTTTCAAGTACACTTTTCAGTTCCTTTCACACGTTCATTTTCAGTGCACTCATAGTAGATGCAGTAGAACTTTATAATGTGTGGAAACTGGTTTTATGCACATTAATTTGTAGATATATGCACATATAATGAATTTGCATGCACTAACATTATTTATATATACCCACTTAATCTACTCCTGCCATTATATACTGTGAATAGTTCAGACTCAGCTATCACAATACCTCCATATAGGTGCTTAGCTGACATGTATATAGTTTCTTGTACCGTAGTTGTGATATGTTCTCTGTAGCCAACTTCTGGAAATTATTGTTCATTGTAAATCGCTCCTGATCGATGAAAGAGGCGGCATATAAGAAATGTTTAAATAAATAAATTTAGGAATCCAAATGAACTGAATGTGTGCTAATGAATGCACTAGTTAACTTCAGAAGTTAGAAAAATAATAGGGCCTTTTTTGTGGTGGATAAAACTTAGTTTCAACAAACCATTTCTCCAAAGTCTCAAGGCGATAGTCTTGGCACTGTGGTCTGTTTACCCTTGACCTTTTTCAGTAAAAATGAGATGTCCCTTTGTAATGCTGCATGTGAACGCCTTACCTTGGACTATGGTGGCAATTTCATATGAAAGAGCATCTTTCGTAGTATATACAATCTTGTGCTTAAACTTAGGACAGTCTTAGAACCCATTTCTGCCCATACAGTAATACTTTAGGCACAGAAATGAATGCTTATAAAATTGTGCTTCAGATTTATGCGTAAAATTATGTGTCTCTACTTGCGGTACTTTACCTAAGATAAGCAGAGTATTTCTGGGATCAGGGTTGAGAAGGTGTTTAGGATCATACACATGCTTCTGAAAATATTATGCATGCAAATTAATGAAAAAAAAATCCAAACTCATGTGCCGAAGAGGAAGTGTAAATGTGAGCACAAAATTCCCAGGAGTAATTTTCAAACCAGAATATCCCCTTTGGGGCATGTTTACTAAACTGCTAACAATTAGCATGGGGTTTACCGTGCACTAAGTGTGCTGATCTGACAGCATGGGGAAGCTTGATAAAGGTTCCATGCTAACCGTTAGCACCGGAAAGGGCAGTGACTGAGTGGGTTAGAGGCGTAGTGTGTCCGTTGATGTCACATCGCAGTTTGCATGGCCATTATTAGTACATGCTAACCGTGATGTGAATGAGTGAGTGGATTAGAGACATAGTGTGGCTGTTGATGTCACATTGCAATTCACGTGGCCATTATTGGTGCATGCTAACCATGATTGTTGCTGTTAGCGTGAGTGCACATATCACCTCCTCAATGGCTATGAATCAGTGCATGAGCGTTAAATGTTCCTGCCAGTTAGTGGGGTGAGGTGCTTCTCCTTGCAGTAACTGCAGAGGGACATGCCGTGCCCACTGCAAATAGTTAGTGTGAGTCTACACCACCTCCTGGTGCATGCTAACTCAGCATATTTTGGCAAACATGCCCTTTAATTTTGCTTTGAAAATTCACTGATAACCACACAGGGAAAAATATGAATATAGGGCTCGATAATCAGCGGCGGTGGCTAGCGTTGCTAAACTGGTTAGCTGCTGCCGCTGAGCTTTAGACCCAGATATTCAATGTTGGGGCCATATCTGGGCACCAGCATTGAAAATCTGGATTGTCCAGATTGCCATAGAGCTACTGCGTAGTGACAATATTCAGCCCCTGCCTACTTAGCTTCAGCAGTGAAAGTTAGGCCAGCCTTTACTGTGCCTGACTTTCGCCTTTTTACAATAACTGGGCAGCGGCTCAATATCGCCGCTGCTCAGTTATCGCTGGGTGCCACTACTGGAATGCCCCAACGCTAACCAATTAGCACTGGAGCATGCAACAGTGGCACCTGTGGATAGCATCAGGTCTGCTAAACATGTTGATATCTTTCAATATCAGGCCCACATATTTTTGCAAAATGTACTGCAAAATAAAACTATATTGAAGTGAGCCTGAAAAAAGATATGCTGAATTATTAGGATGACAATACACCATAAAGAGTTTATTAAAGCCCTATAGTCAGTCCATAGATCTGCCTGAAAACACCTCATCATTGATATATGTAAATTGCATTTATTTAATTCTGGTAGCTCTCAGACATGAAGATATGCAGTTTTACTCCAGTCTGGTGTATGTCTGGCAGGGTGCAGCTATACTCATGCAACTCCTATTTTAGAAAGGACGTCCAGGTGAAATCTGGAGCATCTAGGGCAAGACATCCAGAGAAATGCCAGGGACATATATATTTTGGCCTGATTTTGGCAACTTGGAATGTCCCCAACATGGACAGCCACATGGGTGGCCTTATAGACATTCCCACTACAAACACTTGAGGTGGGGACGTCTATCCTATCCTGAATACATTTTCATGCAAGCTGTTTTGCATGTAAGGATGTGCATCGGCATGCCAGACCAAAAACAAGTGTCCTTGTTTCCCTGCTGTTTTCGTTATCATCATGGAAAGTATAGGGCAGGCATGTCAAACTTTGAACAGGTTGTG
This sequence comes from Ichthyophis bannanicus, assembly GCA_033557465.1. Lineage (NCBI taxonomy): Eukaryota > Metazoa > Chordata > Amphibia > Gymnophiona > Ichthyophiidae > Ichthyophis > Ichthyophis bannanicus. The sequence goes on from CM066031.1 coordinate 1,696,697,182, forward strand.
ATCTACTTTTTCTGGCCAAAAGTGCCAGTGATCTACCACCATGAAAATTAAGTTTCAAATTAGTTTCAAATTAAATTTTAACCCAATAAAGTTGGAGGATTCCCCCCCCCCACACACACATTTTTAATGAACCTTCTGTCATTTACGTGGATGTGATCAGCTGTTAAGCAAATTAAGCAAAAACAAAACAGAGAGACAAAGATCCAGTAAGAACTGCGAGGGGAAATGGAAAGTACACTTTTTCTTAAAGTTTTATTGAGTAATAACTTTCTTTAACTATCTTAATAACTTTATTTAACTTTTATTGAGTAATTTGTGTTAAATTTAGGTCGCGTATTGATCCAGGCTGATCTTGCACAATCTTTAATATTTTGCTCTTGCTCATTAGTGAGACGTCAGCCTGCATTTCATCCACCAGCTTTTTGAAGTTGGGTGAATATTGCGTGAGGGCCAGTCTCGGAATCCTGGAAATGTTCATCTGTCATGTTGGAACGTTGTGTACTCTTAGTCATTTTCAGATGGGAAAATGCAGATTCACACAAATAAGTTGAACAGAAACAGGAGTGTACAGCTTCACTGTATCTCCTCAAGTTGGGAAATTTGTCTCAAGGCACTAGCTTCCAAAACGATTCTTGCTCAGCACGGTCTTGAGAAAAATGTCACTTTTAAGGGTTAATATTTCGTTTTCAAGAGATGGCTTGTTCAATGAGTAATTTTTACTGATAGCAGCTGCAGTTTCTTTAATGTCCACATCTACTTTGAATGACAAGTACTCCACAACTGTTCCAATTTTTTGGAAGTCACAGAATCTATTTTCGAATTCCTTGATAACAGAACAGATTTCTGTCACATACTTCTCGTTCTGAAAAACAAAATTTGGATATTGTCCCAGATGGTCCTGCTTATTAGGAAAATGATCAAAAGTGTTGTTTGCAAGGTCAGTCATCATTAGCTCAAATTTGCTCTTGTAGGATGAAACTGTACTCATCATCTTGCCAAAGCATTTGTTTTTACCTTGTAGTTCAAGGTTCATATCACTTAGTTCGCCTGTAAAGTCAGCGAGAAATGCCAGATCACATAACCACTCCTCATCTTCCAACTCTGCTTGGTCATCTCCCCTCTCCTTCAAAACACCTCTTATTGCATTCAGCAAATCACGAAATCTTTGCAGAAATTTGTGCCTACATAGTCACCTTACATCTGTGTGCAAAATGATTTCCGCTGCCCCTTCATCAAGAGTAAGATTGAAAAGCCGTCTTTGAAGTGATCTTCCACGAACTGAATTTACAATTTTGAAAGTGATGTCCATGACAGTCTTTGTATTGAGTCTCTTGCTTGCCAAAACTTGCTGGTGAATGATGCAGTGGTATGAAAGGAAATCTGGGAAGTCGTCATGCTCTACAGAGGGCTATGAAACCGTTAACCTCACCTGTCATTGCTCTTGTCCATCAGTAGTGATGGAAACAAGTCTATACAATGGAAGATTACACTTTGTCACAAAAGAAGGGAAAGAACTGAATATTTCCTGACCGGTAGTTCTCCCTTTTTGAAGAAATCATTCCAAGTAGTTCTTCTTTAACACTGAAGTCTTCAAAAACTATCCGGATAAAGACTAGCAACTGGGCTATGTCTCATGTCTGTAGATTCATCCAATTGGAGTGAGAAAGCAACACAATTTGAAACATCCTCCAACAATTGTTCAGTTGTGTCTCCACACATCTTTTCTATTCGCTGCACGACGGTGTTTCTTAACAATTGTACATCTTGAATAGCAGCTATGATCTTTTTCTTATTTTTAAATCCTTCAAAAAGATTGTCAGCTGCTTCAAGAACACAATCTTTTACAAATTTCCCTTTAGTGAAAGGTTTGCATTTCTTTGAAATCAGGTTGCTAACCTTGAAGGATGCTATGGTTGCATTGACCGGATGTGATCTTGGCTTCGCCATCAACTGTTGCTGAGTAGCCAATTTCGATTTAAGTTCTTTGAGCTTCAGTTTACGAATTTCATTTTTGGGTGGAAAATCTGCATCAAACTTATTGCTATGCAGAGCCTTATAATGACGTTCCAGATTACCTTTTTCAGGCTAGGATACAAATTAGACAACAACACTTGTCTTTCGCTATGATGAAGAAGTAGTCCATTTCCCATTCATCATGAAAGTGGTAGGTTTTGCTCTTATTTGGAACACTCATCTTTGTTATACTGGGGTGGCTGGATGTAAGAAGGCCACATCTGCTAAGTTAGTATGAACACTGGCTGAATCTGGTCCAAAACTGTCACTGTCCCAAAGTATTAAAGATCAACAGGAACTGAAGACCTCTGGATGATGTGCAATACAAGGACTGGAGATGCCAAAGCAGTTCTAAAAATAAAAATAAGAATTCATCATACTGGCACCAATAATCAAATACCACAAAACAATCCTCGAAAAAACTCAAACACCTGTCCAGCAAACCAGATAAAATCAAATACCGCCAAACAAGTTCAAATACCACCACATGCAATTTAATAAATTCTGCACACAGTGTAAAATCAATGCAAAGGCAAGATGAAATAAAATTGCAGTGTAGAATCAACGCAAAGGCTAGGCAAAATAAAATTGCAGAGGCAAGCAAAAGTCACAGTGGTTTGAACCAATTCGAAGGCAAGGCATAGGCAAGTTAGAACAAAATTGGAAAAGCCTGCCAAAATCACCAAATTCTTTACACTTTGTTGTGTCTGCCAAAAAACGTTTAATGAAAGCGAACTATAAAGCGACCAACGACCAGCACACAAAACAACTAATACAGTAAGTGTATTCAGGTAAAGCCCGGGCGAATGGATATTGCCTGGTATATAACACACTTCTAAGGGGTGTTGGGTTGGGGGCAGGAATGGGTGATTCTTAGAGGCAGGAGACCAGGTATGATGCCGGGCCTGTGTCGTCTCGTCGCAGGGCGCCGGCGGCAGACCCCTGGGTTACCCACAAACTATTGGCAAGAAAACAACAAGCGCCCCCAATACAACTGCAGGCAAGATTCACACAGGCAGGGAAAAAAGACAGGCAAAGGATCAGCAGAGGCAGCAAGCCCTCGGCAGACGACCTGCTGGCACGAGCTCTCTCCTAGCAACCGAGCGAGCTGCTGGAGAGATGGAGCCAAGTGGGGCTGGTGATCTACCTCTGACCCCTCCGCGATCTACAGGTAGATCGCGATCAACCTGTTGGACATGCCTGGTATAGGGAATATCAGAGTACGTTCTTCTCTATGTTCTAAAGGAAGCCTATTCCAATGGGGTAAGTCTGGACCATCCAGACGTGCAGAAATCTGGACAGCTCGTATATGCACATGATTCTGATCCCACCTGACCCCCGATTTGGCTTTCTGGGCCGGGATTGGGCTGTGGGGAACCCCCTACCCTTCTCAACTTGTCCTGGGGTCCTGGCATCAATGTTCTCTGTCAAGGGGGGGGGGGGGGTGGACTTATTCCACTTCCGAGGTGGAATAAGTCCCACGACTAGATCACCGACCCCGGATGTACAAGGCTGACACTGGAATTGGCCCTAACGTCTGGGGTCAGGGCCCCACTTACTCCCCGCCCTCACTCCTCCTCCAGTCCAACCCTTCAAGGAGCTCTGTGAGTGGAACTAGCAACCTGGCATTTAGCGGGGATATACATCCAATCCAGATGTATATTCCCACTAAATGAGACTCGGAATGACTCCCCAGGTGTCTTGATGGCAGAACAAAAGCTTTTCTGATGCCTATTTGTGTCCTGGGGCAGGAATAGACATGGATGGTCTGACTATTGGTGGGGATGTGCTCACCATTTCTGAAATTGGAAACACATGTCCTACTTGCCTAGAACAGCCCCGGTGATGCCTTCATCATGCCCCTTTGTGACTTGAACATCCTCGTGCTAGGGAAATCTATCATAGTGGCTTCTGAAATGGCTCTGGGGTTGTCTCTGTGATTTGGATGTTTGTGTGCTTGTTTTCAGACATCAAAAGCATGAATAGGGCTTTGAAAATAACCCCCCAAGTCTCATGAATTTTATTACTTAAGCATTTTTTACATATTCTCTACATTTTTTTTAATGTTCATAATGTTATTTATTTGGTACTGTTCATCTTTGTAGAATAGCATGGGATGAACATTTTTCCTTCTTTCTAATATCAAAGCAGTGTATAATTAGCTATCAGAGCCAATCCAAGGATATCTGATGTCATAGGTGAATTTTCAGCCAAGTCCCCCCTATAGTCCAGCATCCCCTCTTCCCTTCCCCCTCCTTCGTGTTCAGTATTTTCACTTCTCTTCACAAATTGTGCATAGTCCTGCATCTCTCCTTCCCTTCCTTATACTCCATGTCTAGCATCTCCCCTCCTCTTCCATTCCCTCTGCTCCATGTTCAACATTTCATCTTCTTTTTCCCATTCCTGGATAGTCCTACATTTCCCCTTACCTTAACCAGCTCCCCTATAGTCCAGTATCGCCCCTTCTCCTCTCTTCCCCCATGCGACAAGGCAGTGGCGAAAGCCAGGAGGATGTTGGGTTGCATACAAAGAGGAATTACCATCAGAAAGGAAGAGATACTAATGCCACTGTATAAGTCACTGGTTTGGCCTCACTTGGAATACTGTGTTCACTTTTGGAGACCATATCTCACAAATGATGTAAAAAGACTGGAAACGGTTCAGAGGAAGGCGACCAAAATGATTTGGAGCCTGCGTCAGAAGCCTTATGAGAAGAGACTTGAAGACCTAAATATGTACACTCTGGAAGAGAGGAGGGATAGGGGAGATATGATTCAGACCTTTAAATACTTAAAGAGTATTAATGAACAAACAAACCTCTTCCAAAGACAGGGAAGCTGTAGAGGGCATAACATGAAGCTGCAAGGGGATAAATTGAAAGGCAATGTCAGAAAATACTTTTTCACTGTAAGGATTGTGGATGCTTGGAATGCCCTCCCGATGGAAATGGTGGGGGTAAATACAATGACAGAATTCAAAATGGCATGGGACAGACACAGTGGATCCCTCTATAGCTACAGGATAAAATCAAAATAAATGTAACTATCCTCAACTTCCTCTCCTCTCATGCCCTCCTAGATCCTTTACAGTTTGGCTTTCGTCCTTTACACTCTACTGAAACGGCTCTTGCCAAAGTCTCCAGTGACTTGTTCCTGGCAAAATCCAAGGGCCTTTACGCTGTCCTCATCCTTCTTGACATCTCTGCTGCTTTTGACACTGTTGACCACAATCTTCTCCTCGATACCATGTCCTCGCTTGGTTTTAAGGGTTCTGTACTATCCTGGTTCTCCTCCTATCTCTCCCATCGCTCTTTCAGTGTGTGTTCTGGTGGCTCCTCCTCCTCTGCTATCCCGCTCCCAGTTGGTGCACCCAAGGATCTGTCTTGGGTCCACTCCCTTTCTCTCTCTATACCCAGTCTCTTGATGTGCTTATCTCTTCCCATGGTTTTCATTACCATCTTTATGCTGATGACTCCCAGATCTACCTCTCTACGCCTGAAATCTCTCCGGCTATCCAGACCCGGATCTCTGCCTGCCTTTCTGACTTTGCTGCCTGGATGTCTCACCGTCACTTGAAATTGAACATGGCCAAGACTGAACTTCTTATCTTTCCCCTTAAAACCTCCCTCCCTCCTTCTTCCTCCTTTCTCAGTCTCTGTGGATAACTCTGTACTCCTTCCTGTTTCCTCAGCTCGCAATCTTGGGTTTGTCTTCGACTCTCTCTCTCCTTCTCCACACACATTTGTCTGATAGCTAAGACCTGCCATTTCTTTTCTATAATATCAATAAAATCCGTCCTTTCCTTTCTGAACACACTGCTAAATGCTTATCCACTCCTTAATCCCGTCTTGACTACTGTAACCTACTCCTTGCTGGTCTCCCTTTGAATCATCTCTCTCCCCTTCAATCTGTTCAACACTCTGCTGCACGGCTAATCTTCCGCCAGCCTCATCATGCCCATATTACTCCTCTTCTCAAGTCACTCCACTGGCTTCCTATCCATTTCTGCATCCAGTTCAAACTTCTCCTACTGACTTATAAATGCATTCACTCTGCAGCTCATCACTACCTTTCTTCTCTTATCTCTCCTTACAACCCCCCTCGGGAACTCCGCTCTTCTGGCAAACTGCTTCTATCTGTGCCCTTCTCTTCTGTTGCTAACTCCAGACTTTGCTTCTTTCACCTTGCTGCACCTTACGCCTGGAACAAACTACCTGTGTCTGTATGCCAGGCACCTTCTCTGACCCTCTTCAAATCCAGACTGAAAGCTCACCTCTTTGCTGCTGCTTTTGGATCTTGACTCACCTGATCTCCTTTTCTTTTCCTTTCCCCCTTGTTTTATCCAAGCTTACACCTCCTGTGTTGTCTCTCTTGACTAGATTGTAAGCTCTGATGAGCAGGGACTGTCTTTTACATGTCTATGCAGCGCTGTGTACGACTTGTAGCGCTATACAAATGCTCAGTAGTAGTAGTAGTAGTAATTTCTCAACAAACGGGTGCCCTACACAGAGCGGTGGGTTCACCCATAAACAAAGACATGGGGAGGGGTGACCTGCATGGAGCGGCAAGTGCACCTACTCTTGCCACCTTGCTGGGCAGACTAGATGGACCATACTGGTCTTTATCTGCCGTCATTTACTATGATCCTATGTTACTATGACCTATGCCCATCACCTCCCCTCTCCTTCTCTAACCCCTCAAATGTCCAGCATCTTCCCATTCCTTCCCTAAGTCGCTTGTGTACAATATCTTCCCTTCCCTTTCCTATTCCTTCAGGTGTCCAATATCTCTCTTTTTCTTCCTTACTACCCTCAAATCCAGCATCACCCTTTTGTTCTTTATCCCTCCCTGCCCCGCATCTCCCCTTATCTTCCCTTTCCCTTGCCCCCCCCCCTTCACTGCTGCCGCCATCCCCCTGCCTCTGCCCCCTGAGCACTATAAACCAATATGTATGGTACATGTCCTCTGAATATAGGCACGTGCTCAAGGTTTACTGGGTCCCACCCCTAGATGCAAACTTCCTGCTGGAAGAGGTGGGACTGACAGGCCTTTGGCTTGAGTCTGTGCTCAAAGGCCCTGAACTATGCATGCTGGTTTACAGTACTTCAGGGCAGCCTGAACAGAGGCAGGGTCTTGGCTGTGGTAGTGAAGGAAGGGAGGGATCGGACTACCATCCATGAACTTTGCTGCCCTAGGAAGATCCCTAGCCTGCTTATTGGTAGGGCCAACTCTCCTGGTTGCATAAAGCATCCAGTGTACTGTGCGCGCACTACAAATCTGAAAAAGTATTCAAAAATGTGTTCACAAAAGGTATATCAAAAAGGCTCTCAAAATAGAACTAGAGAAGATGTTGGCAGAAAAGGACCATTTGATTTACTCAGACTGCCAATTTGTGCCTGCCTACTGTGCTATCACAGATCTTACTCAATCTGTAGTTTTCTCTCTCCATCTGCTAATAAGGTTCATTTGTATACATCCCACGCATGTTTCAGTTCTGCTACTGTTTTGACTCCTATATTCTTCTTTGGAAGTTTGTCCCACCTGTCATAACACGATAAGATGAAAGCAGATAAAGAACTGAATGGACCATCCAGTCTGCTCAGTAAGGCGATTAAGATTGCAACTGACACTTCCTACAGTTCATCACTCCTCCATCATGCTTTTGTTTACGATTGTAGATGCCACCCCATGCAGTTTACTACTTATGCCTTGGGTGAAAAGAGATTGCAGTGTTCTTCTGAGCTAACATGTTCAATGCTTGGTTTCCATCCTTTCGGGGGCAATTTCTCCAAATTGGTTAGTTTTGTGCACTCCTAAGCCAAGGTATGTGGATTCTGATTTCAGTCTCTCACATTTACTGCTAATGCTTGGCGTAATACTTGCATTGTGTCAAAAAGAGTCCCCTTTTAGAGTTCGCAAGATGTGGCATGAATGGGTAATTTGTCAAGTTGAGCTTGGAAATTTCTCTTAATCAAGCCTGTGGTACCCAACACAATAGGAAAAAAACTCACTATCTTTCTGCCGCATTTTTTTGGTCTCTGACTGCATTTCTTGGTACTTGAAGATCACTCTCTTTCTACATAATTCACAAAATATTCACATGGAACTGACACTTCTCTAATCAATGCCATTCTAGTAGTCTAGTATTCTTCTCCTTTATCACTATGTCCAACTTCTTTTATCAGTCAGAATGGGAATATCCCAAGTGATCATAACCTCTTCATTCTCCACAATTGCCTTAGGGTCATGATCTCAGTGCTTTTCTGGTACGGTGAGTTTCCAATGAATGTGCAACTTTATTGTGCCTTTTTTGTATAGAATTTCTCTGCCATCAGGACTTCACAGCCAGCTATGAAGTGAGTCACTGTTTCCAGTTCTTTCTTTTGGCTTCTAGAGATCTTCTGTCTTTATCCTATTCTTTTTAGAATTTCATCACTTTTTGTTGCCAAGACCTTTCCTCCAGGAAACATTCCAGGCATGTACTATCCTTTCTGTGAAAAAAAAATGTTTTCTGACTTTGCTTTTGAGTCTGCCTCCCTGCAATTTCATATCATGATATCATGTCCGCCAAGCTCTATAGTTTCCTTTCCTTTGGTGAATGCTTGCTTCTTGTGCATTAATACTTTTTAAGTATTTAAATGTTTGTATCATATCTCTCCTATCCCTCCTCTTCCCTAGTATATAAATCGTATATTCTCAGGTCTGTTTTTGAATGTCTTCTGGAGGATAGACTGAAAGCATAATGGGAGAGGTAAAAAGAAAACCAAGATAAGGCAGAGTCCTTAGTACAGTGTGCAGAGGAGTAGATGGTGATCAACATTATAAAAAGCAATTGATATGTCAAGGAGAATGAGAACAGAGTAAAAGCCTTAGGCCTTGGTCATAAGGAAGTCCATAGTGACTTTAGCAAGAGCACTTTCTGTAGAATGTGGAGGGCGAAAGTTAAACTGGAATGGATCGTGAACAAAGTGAAATGAAAAGAAGTTAAGGCGATGAACATGAACAGCATGTTCTACCAGAATGGATACAAAAAGGAGAAGGGAGAGAGGACAATAGTTAGGAAGACTGGAACAGTCCAATGCTTTCCTCCTAGTTTGGGGGGAGGGACTGCTATATGCAAATCCTCCAATGCCTCTCATAGCAAAAAATCTCCTGAAACTTGGGTATCACAGGGAGCTATGATTCTCACAGTTCTTTATTGGCCAAGACAACCATGGTTTTCTCTGCTTCTGAAACTCTTGATCAAAGATCCCATTCAGCTAGGCAGTTCACAAACTAATTACGCAGGATCAAAGGACACTATTGTACCCTAACATCAGATCCTCACAGCCTGGATGTTGAAGGGTTAACTCTATCCTCTCTGAAACTGCCGGTTAGTGTAGCCAATGTCCTTTTGGCTTCAAGGAGAATTGCACCAGAAGGTCATACAATTTTAAGTGGAAGAAGTTTGCTGTCAGATGTGATAGCAAGGCCCTAGATCCTTTCACTTGTCTCACGCAAAAACTGCTTAAATACCTTCTCTGTTTATCGGACTCAGGTCTAAAGAAAAACTCAGTAAAGGTACATCTTATTGTAGTTGACACAGATCACCATCATGTAGAAGGTAAACCCTGTACAGACTTTAATTGTTCATTTCAAGGGTCATTTTAGCTCTCTTCATGATTTGCATGTCTGAAAATGTTCATTCAGATGTGCCAATCATATCCAGGTCCCAAGAGCCATTTTAGAATAGTCCAAATTTACACATATCTGGCATGTTCATCTCTATGTTGCATGGGATGTGGTGGAGGCGTGCCCAGAGCAGTCTGTAAAAGATGTATATGTACAACCAATTTTAGACTGACTCCACATGTCTATGCTTGCTGGTAGACACATCTATCACCACTTGGATCTTAAACAGGATAAACCAAACCACACTTGTGATACAAGATAAATGCTGTGATTGTTGAGTCCCCACTGAATTTAAACAATTAGGATTCAAATATATTTTTGATGGACTTCATTCTCTTAAGGCCACCACTGAAAAGCTGGTTTCATTGTTGATAGTCCATTTTACTTTTTAGCAATTAAAATCAGTTATGGTGTTTATCATAACTGAATTTCACTTCTTCACTTTACTTCACTTTCCACTATTACAACTATTAAATGCTGACCATGGCTGCTGCGTTTCAAAGAGATAAAACTTTCTTCTGCATCAGGGCATCATCATTCTCTACATTAAACAAATAAGGAGTAAAGACAACCAAACGCTCATCTGATGTGAAAAGTCCAGACGATCGTTCCTCCAATTCTCAGGTGAACAGTTTCAGCAGTGAGATCTCCCGGCTTTGCTCACATATGGCCACGGCGTTTTTCTCTGTTCCATATTAGTCACTCCCACAATGATATCCAATCAAATTAGAGTATACCACTCAACTTGCTGATTCAAACCTGCCAGTTGGACAGAGTGAAGAGTAAAAATCCAGTACTGTTCTAAATGATTCAACCGAGCCTGGCAATGTCCACCTTGCCAGGAGAAGAGGACGTGCAATTATTCTCCATCATAGATCACTGAACAGATGAGCCTTTTGCAAACAGTGATTAGGACTCCATGTTGGTCTGTGCATAACCATCTATGTTCACGTAACCTGTGGATCATGGTTCTTGACATGCAACCATCGTATATCATCTTACAGGGACATTCAATTGCATAGACCACATACGTGGTTAGACATGATGGTCTCCACTGAGCCCGAATCTTTATCTCAGATGATGGTGAAAACCAAAATTACCCTTCTGTGATGCATGCACAAAACTCACACTGTCCACAGGCAAAATGACCTCTCTGTTCTTGCTGTTCCTCCAAATCATGTCTCCAAGTAACTGATTTGCTAACAGCTGCTGTAAGGGAGTAACTGTTTTCACTGTGTGCATGCACATGGATGAAACCTGAGAACAATATGGATGCAACACACAAGTAGGCATGTAAATTATCAAATACTATAATTACTATACATTTTAGTGAAATCTAGGGGCAAGGATTTACGCTAGCTATAGGACTTGTGTAAGTGATTGCACCTAGATGTGTGTATTTTCAACCAGTTATTTTATAAAATATGCATGAAATACAGTATGTGCAGAAAAACATGTGTTAGCTATGTGAGACTTTATAAAATTCTGCTGTTAGTGGTGGTCACTACAGAGGTAATTTTATAATGAACTGCAAACATATGTATTTCATTAACACACATATGTAACCTATTTTAAATGACTTACATGCCGGGATGGGCACTTGCATATAGGGTGTACTGTAGGCAATTGCCATCACTGTTCTACAACCCAAATACTTCTGAAATACATTTGATCACACTTTACTAAGTCTATGTCACCAAGAATGAAAATGATGCTTAAAATTGCTTTTTGACTCTAGTTTTCAATTTACACTACTGGATCAGTACAGATGATCTTGACTTCAGAGTGCTAAGGATATGCGAGTTATAATGGAAGGGTTCTCAATTTAAACCATAAATTACTAAAGTACAAGCACATCTTTAACTGGATTTGTGATAAATATTTGTTTTTGTTTGGGCCATATTTGCTTTTCAGGCAAAACAATTAATGAATGATAAAATTTAAAGGAGCTGTTATGTCATACATGTAACCGGGTAAGGCGGACATGTCGCCTCTCGTCCCTCCCCAGACCCCACCCCAACTTTCCTTTCCCCGACAGATTAATTCAGAACAAACACATGACAACCATTTGGGACTTAAACTGGTCGCAGCTTTAATAACCTTTTAAACACACATAATACAACATCAACACATTTTAACTCCCCCCCCCCAAGCAGAGCGAGCTCTCACCCGCCGTGTTAGTAGCAAGGTGACGCCGCATCCGCTTCCCCCGGGCACAGGCCCGACATTTTCCACGCCCTCCCTCTTCCGGCTTTGCCATGCTATTAGCAAAAGCCTGAGGGGTTAACCGGGTCGGGGGTACCCCACCCCCGCCCTCATGCTTGCCACTGGCTCCGGACCCCGGAAACCTCCGGGATCCCGCCAAAGCCCCCCCCCCTCCAGCTGCAACAACCCAAAACCCCCCCAACCAAAGCCTCCCCCAGCCAGGGTGGGCGGGCAGGACGTCAGGAGCCTCCAGCCTTGACCCAGCAACTGCCGATGCAGCGCTGGGTCCCCGCGCCACTCACCCCCCCCGCTGCCGAGTCCTAGCCTCCTCATTGGCTCCCGGGCGTTTCAAACGCCGCGGGGAGCCAATGAGGCGCCCGGCCGCGTGGGCCCTAACGAGCCGCGCGCCGCCGCAACCGAGGGGGGGGCGAACGGCCCGCCGCCCCCCCGGTTAGGAGCGGCCACGCGGACGGGGCCCGCGGCCTTGCTGTAACCGGGTAAGGCGGACATGTCGCCTCTCGCCCCTCCCCAGACCCCACCCCAACTTTCCTTTCCCCGACAGATTAATTCAGAACAAACACATGACAACCATTTGGGACTTAAACTGGTCGCAGCTTTAATAACCTTTTAAACACACATAATACAACATCAACACATTTTAACTCCCCCCCCCCCCAAGCAGAGCGAGCTCTCACCCGCCGTGTTAGTAGCAAGGTGACGCCGCATCCGCTTCCCCCGGGCACAGGCCCGACATTTTCCACGCCCTCCCTCTTCCGGCTTCGCCATGCTATTAGCAAAAGCCTGAGGGGTTAACCGGGTCGGGGGTACCCCACCCCCGCCCTCATGCTTGCCACCGGCTCCGGACCCCGGAAACCTCCGGGATCCCGCCACCGGCTCAGGTCAGCCACGACCAGAGCCGCCCCCCAAAGGTAAGCTGCGACCAGCCCTCGCCCCCAACGGAATACCTTCCAAGGCCTCCTGCCAATCGTTAAGCAGTAAATCTAGCCCTATCGGGGACAAGTGCACCCCATCCGGCCTATAGAGGCCCGGGCAGTCCACGTCCACCCAAGGGTGAAAAATTTGACAGCCCCCTTGCTGGCCCACCCACCGGCCAATTTGATGGTTAATTTTGGTCACACCCCGTGACCACCGTCGCTGAGCCCTACAGGACGGCCTTGGAATGATATCCGACCATAGCAATAATACATCTGGAAACATCCCCAAAACCACCCCAAAGTCCTTGATAGCTGCTCGAATCAACTGCCGGCAAGTCCATGAAGCGAGATCGTTGCCACCTAAGTGGAACAGTAACAAATCCGGGGCGCCTCTGGTACGCTGGAGGTGCCGAAGCAAAGGCAGGAGTTGGATCCACCGGAGTCCGCGCTCGCCCAGCCATGTGATCGTCACCGCCTGCTCGGAAAGTCCCAAATTCAGCCCCATTGGGCGCGTCGCTGCTCGCCGACCAGCCCAGAAGACAAAGGAGTGGCCAAGAATCCAACAGCATCTATGCCCCACATCTGAAAGACAAAGAATAGCCCCGTTAGTGCCCCCCCCACTCCCCTACAAACGCACATAGCTGTGGAAGGCTCCCGACCGCCATCGCCCAATGCGCTGTATCTCCTGATCGGGCAGCCCGGCCACCGCTGCACTGGTCGCCGCCCCGATTCGGAAGGAATGAGGGGCGAACGCACCAGGGTCCTCACCTATCTGCCGTAATGCCAGCCGTAGCACTGCGGTAAATTGGAAACGCGTAAGCACCCGCTCGTCCTGATGGATAAAAAGGCTACCGCCAACCTCCGGACGAACGCGTAAGTACGCTTGCAGTAACGCGACCGGACACGAGGGAGAACCCTGAACCGCTGCCAAGTCCACCCACATACCTTTACCCGCCTGATCCGTCTTAGAATGGGCAAGGCGGATACGAACCCTACTCCCGAGCAAGTGCACGTGATGCACGTGCACCTCCCTCCCATTGTGAATCCGCCCCGACTCCGAAACCAGCTCGCCCACCCGAAAAGCGCCGAAAAAGGCTAACGAAAAAACGGCCTGAAAGAGCACCCCCTCATAGTAGGAGGAAACCACCTGCGGCAAAGCCCCGCATAACCGACGCAGTAAGTCATGAGTAATAGGACGCCGCCAATCCCCGGGCGAGGGACTGGACCGCTCCCAACCCCGCAACAATGTACGCGTTAAAAATCCCCCTCCCGCCCCCCCCCACCCGATAGCCCGTGCGAAAAAGGCGAATCTTGCTAAGTTCCTTCGGACAGTGGTCCGTGACAGGCCCTGTTCCTTAGCCGCCGCCACATACTGACCCAGAAGCAGATCCGACGCTGGCCCAGGACGCCATCCATGGAGTAGCAAGAAGGACACCACACTGCAGCAGCCACGTTGATACGTGACCCATGTCGCCGAGGAGACGGACTTCCGCAACAGCTCGATCATGGCTGGAGGCCAATCCGCCATAAATGCTCCGGGACCGCAGATCCCACGTCGTCCGCATCCGGCGCCAAGGTCCGAAACAGCGCCCACTTGAAACGGGAAAGAGCATCGGCAATCTGGTTATGACTCCCAGGAATATGACGAGCCTTAATCACTAAATTCAACTGCAAGCATGAAAACACCACCTGCCGCATCAGGTCAGCTACCGGCTGACATCTTGGGGAATAGTTATTGATCACAGACACTACCGCCTCATTGTCGCACCACCAGCGCACTCTGCGATTGCGGAGTCTATCCGGCCACAACGACAGGACCACCAAAATGGAAAACAACTCGAGGAAGGTAATATTCCTCGTAAGCCCCACCGCTCGCCAAGATTGAGGCCAGCCTTCTGCGCACCATGCGCCCCCAAAATAAATCCCCAAACCGGAACCCCCTGCTGCATCAGTATACAACTGCAGATCCGCAGAAGTCACCTCCGGGTCTCTCAGCACCGTGGTACCATTAAAGTCACGAAGAAAATCGTCCCAAATCCGCAGGTCTGCCCGCAAGCTGCGTGACATCCGAATCCGATGATGCGGCCTAGAGACGCCCGAAGTAGCTGCGGACAACCGGCGCAAGAACACTCTCCCCATCGGGATCACCCGACACGCAAAATTCAGGGACCCCACCAAAGACTGCATCTCCCGCAGCGTTAGCTTACTAGAGCCCAGCGCGTTGGCGACCAACACCCGCAGACTCGTAACTTTCTCTTCCGGCAAGCGGGCCACCAACGCCACGGAATCCAACTCAACTCCCAAAAAGGTAAGAGTAGTCGCCGGACCCGCTGTCTTTTCGGATGCTAATGGAACACTCCACACTTGGGCCAACTGGACAAACCCATCCAACAAAGCCTTGCACTGCCCCGTATGCGCCGGCCCCACGAAGAGGAAGTCATCTAAGTAATGCACTACCGAGCCGCACCACACCCAGTCCACGAATGCCCAGTGTAAAAAGGAGCTAAACTGTTCGAAATACGCACAGGAAATCGAACAGCCCATAGGCATGCATTTATCGAAGTAAAAGTGCCCTTCGAAGCAAAACCCCAACAAATGGAAAGCAGAAGGGTGCACCGGCAATAAACGGAAAGCGGATTCAATATCCACTTTCGACATCAAGCACCCCGGCCCACAGGCACGTACAAGCTCAACAGCCTCATCAAAGGATGCGTACCGTACGGCACACAAAACCTTAGGAATGTGATCATTAACTGAGGAACCAATAGGAAAAGAAAGATTATGTATCAGGCGATACTTCCCCGGCTCCTTCTTTGGAATGATACCCAACGGAGAAACCACAAACTCTGCAAAAGGTTGCTCTCCGAAAGGACCCGCCACCCTACCTAAGGCCAGCTCAGTTGCCAACTTATCTCGTACCAGCTGCGCGAAACGCCGCACCGAAGGCGAATTCCGCGCCTTGTGTACCCCTACACTGCCCACCACCGGTATGGGAAACCCCTCCTTAAACCCATATTCCAAAAGACCGCTGACCTTTCGCTTCGGATACTTCTTAAGCCACGGGCCTAACACATCAATCGCAACCGGGGTGGGGGCCAAACTCCAGACGTCCCCATTACTTGTGGCTGGGGGCTGACATGCCCCCGCCACTCTTCTTGACACACTTGAGAGCTGAGTGACCTCCATTACAGACGGAGCAGGCGTGCCGGAATTTGCAATCCGGAAAGGGGCAGGAAGACTTGTTGAAGCGCCAGCACAAGTCCCCCGCTCCCCCCCCCCTGGAGTTCTCTGCAAAACAGGGGGCACGCCCGATCGAAAGGGCCGATCCGCCCGCGCGGGGGTGGCTACTCCACCTCTTTGCCCACCCATACTTCCCCCGCCAGGTCTGATCGCCATCTGCGTTAGCCAAAGATTAATGTCCTGCGTTCCCCACGACAACAGGTGATTCTCCTCCATCTTATCACGGAATTTCTCATCATAGTTGAGCCAAGCCCAACCGTCATGAGTCTGTGAGGCCTCCAGTATGGAATCCGCGTAAGCCAAAAGCATACCGTACTGCTCCGGATGCGAATGACCCCATACACTCGCCAATCGCAAGAAAGACCGAGTCCAATTAACCACATTCCGAGCCACTCTCTTGATCCTACCCGCCTTCTCGTCCTCCTTACGCTTCCGTCGGCTATCCCCCGACCGTTTTCGACCTTCGAGTAAACGGAAAATATCTAAGTAGCGACGTTTTACAATCTTTTTCCGCAGAGTCTTTGGCACCCCCTCCCATAACTCCGAGAAAAACGCCACCGAAGGCACCGAACCCACCTGTCCCACGCCGACCTCCCCACCAGTGGCCCGCGGACTCCCGGCCAAGTCGTCTGACACCGAGCCGGACGAAGACTCAGAAGTTGAAGAAGAGGAGGACCCCGAACGCCGCCGCCGGTGACCTGAACACCGCTTGCGCTTGGTCGCTCGCTTCTTACCCCCCTCTCCTGCCCCCCCCCTAGCAGCCAACTCACCTGCCACTGGTGCTGCTACCTCGGAAGACACGCCCGTCTCCGGTGGCGTCAACGCTGATGCTTCCGCTCCTCCTCCGCTTCCGACAGACACGGGGCCTCCACTTGTGCTCGCCCTCCCGCCGTCCAGCTGTCCAGCAGGAGCCCCCCACGGTTGCCCCAAGTAGTGCCAGCCAGTCGAAACCTGCGGAGAAAAAACAGGGAAAGGCGAAGGAACACCCGCCCCCGGCCAAGGCGGCTGCCACGCCCCTAGCCATTCCGCGCGGGAAGAGCCTTGACCCCCGCCCTGCCAATGCGCCCACATGGGGGAATAGGCTGCCCCAGCAGGAGCAGAGCCACCCCCCGGACTCGCAGCGTCCATAACCACAGTGCTCGACTGAGGAGCAGCCCCTTCGCTCGCCCCCGTGGGACCTATAGCCACCCCCAAGCCACCGGGGGCCTCTCCCCGCCCCAAAGCACCTCTAGCCGGGGCTTTTGACCTACCACGCCGGCCCCCAGCTAACAGGCCAGCCGAAACCCCCCTACCCCCCCGCCCCCCGGCCTGGTGACAGGGCTAGTACCACGGTCGGACGCTGGGCCACGGCTCGGAGCCTTGCCCCTGGTCCCTCTTCCAAGAGGAGCCGAGCGCCCCAACGGAGCAGGCTCTCCTCTCCGAGGACCGGCCGGCTTAGCCTTCCCAGACCCGTGGCGCTGACTGGAACCCCCCTTTTTTCCTCCGCCGGCCATGGCCAATTAACAGGCTGGAGGCAACCTGGAAACCAATTCCACAAAGGGTTGCTCACTTTTTTTTTTTTTTTAAAGAGAGGGGACTCTCTGAGTATCCAAATTAAATAATTAGTAATTTATTTATTTTTTGTTGTAAGGGGATAGAAAAAACTACCCCACAGAGCCAAAAACAAACTTGCCTGGAGAGCCACGAGCCTCCCGACTCCCCCGTCGCTGGATCGCTGCCCCCCGGAGCTCCGAAGACGGCGCCGCTTCTCGTGCTGCCTCATGCTGCTGCCCTAGGCCCTCCAAACCAACGAGTATCCTGCGCAGCAAGCCCGCACACGTCAGGAGCCTCCAGCCTTGACCCAGCAACTGCCGATGCAGCGCTGGGTCCCCGCACCACTCACCCCCCCCGCTGCCGAGTCCTAGCCTCCTCATTGGCTCCCGGGAGTTTCAAACGCCGCGGGGAGCCAATGAGGCGCCCAGCCGCGCGGGCACTAACGAGCCGCGCGCCGCCGCCGCAACCGAGGGGGGGGGCGAACGGCCCGCCGCCCCCCCGGTTAGGAGCGGCCACGCGGACGGGGCCCGCGGCCTTGCTGATATGAATTGCATTATGTTATTCCTAGAAGTCATAGATGATGCAATCCTAACTCAGCTTAATTACATCCCTCTGCAGAACAAATTGTGCAACATTCTTTTAATGAACATGGCATGTCAGTAGTATTTTGGATATAGACCAGTCTTCTCATTGTATGATTTCTTTCCATTTAGCCAGAGTGAGAGATTCTTCATAATTGTTTAAATAATACAGATCACATCTGCTATATTTGTGGTAAAGTGACTTTTGCATCACAAAAACACTGTATAACTGCTTTGATTATGAAAGCCTACCACATTTACTTTGGCTGCAAAATTGGAGATCAAGACCAGAGTTGGGATCCCACACATATGCTTCAACACTTGTGCAAGCAAATCTTCGCCATTGGTTAAAGAGAAAAAGGAAATCAACGCCTTTTGCAGTGCCAATGATTTTGCCATTGATTCCAGTTGGTCACGCAGTCCATATGAAGGAAACCTATGACAATATAAAACAGCTGTTGAGATGCATAAACTATGACTAACATCAGTGGCAACTTTGTCGTAATTTGAAAGTCATTGCTCTTTTGCTCGGTCTTCAGACTGGATACACAAAATACTGCAGTTTTCGCTGCGAATGGGATAATCATGCAAAAGATTCCCACTGCATCAAGAGAGATTGGCTACTCCAACAATCACTGGGGCCTGGAAAGAAAAGTTTTCAGCATCTACCACTTGTTGATTCAAGGAAAAGTATCTTAAGTGGTAAATTTCCAAGCCCAAGTGAAGTTAAGATAAAGGCAGATGTCTTTGTTGTTCCTCAGATTTGTGAACTTCTTTGAGACAATGCATTTAACCATGCACTATAGGGCAAGGGATGGACAGTTTGGAAAGCCTTCCAGTTAGTGGCAAGAGGTTTTCTCAGAAACAAGGCAGAAAACTACAGGGAGTTAGCGGAAAAACTCATCAATGCATACAAAAGTCTTGACTGCAACATGTCACTAAAAATACATTTTTTGCTCTCTCATCTTGATATTTTTCCATCGAACTGCAGAACAGTGAGCGATGAGCATGGTGAGCGATTGCAGTGATGGAGAAAAGATATCAAGGCAAATGGATCCTGTCAATGTTTGCAGACTATTGCTGGACAGTGAGAAGAGATACTCTGTTTACAGAATACAATAGACAAGCCAAGAAACACTGAGTAGACACTGAATAAGGTCTGAAATGAATACTAATGCATACATAGTAATTTCTTGCTTTCTATTTCATACTAACTTTTTAAAATAAATTGTATTTAAATAACTCTTTGGCTGATTTTTAAACTTTTAAACACAGATGATAGGTGAAATATTATCAAGGTCATATTTATGGCAACCCAGGTAACCTGCTTATCTCTATTTATTTAAAAGTTATATGAATAATATTGGGCTGTTTAAATTGTGTGGAAGGTAATTTTATAACAGGTTGCATATGTATGAATTTCAGGTCAAGTAGGTGTCTATTTTGAGGTTGTTTTTTTTTTAAACTAAAGATATATAGATGCCTGTATGTGTTTATAAAATATTAGAGGCAAAGCAGTAGAAAACACACTTAGTATGAAGCCATGGGCATTTATACTTGCTTGAGCTGAAGAATGTGCATTTTTATAAAATGCACTATGCACCTTTCCTGTAGTAGGCCAAGGCAAGTTACATTCAGGTACAGTAAGCATTCTCCCTGTCCCCAGAGGGCTTATAATCTAAGTTTGTACCTGAGGCATTGGAGGGTTAAGTGACTTACCCAAAATCTGGTCTTTTTGGTTCTAGGCTGCTGCTCTAGCTACTAGGCTACTCCTCCACTCATAAGGCACAACTGAGTACATATTCCGCCTAAGTTATGCCCCAGAGTACGCCTATATGTGTGTTGTATAAAAGTGCACACCTTGTCACTGCACTGCATTGGGGTAATTTTATAGAAGCCCTTTTAAACATGTTTATTTATTTAACAGAGTTTTTTCTACCGCTGTATCTACAAGTCACAATGGTGTACATTGAACAAATTTGACGACTTTAACTTTATATAAAACATAGCAAAACTTCAACAATTAACTGAATATAATTCCACATAGAATGTGTTTAACAAGCAAGCAGCGATGGTTAAACAAGCAATGAAATAGTGTCTTATGGTGTGCAACAAGTGAGATAACAGTGGGGAAGTAGATATTTGTACAAAGCAGGTAAAAATGAGGGAAATAACATGAATCTTGGATGGTTGGAGGGGGGATAAATTAGTCACTAGGTGTCTGAGCCAAAGTGCTCTAGGAAGAGCTGGGTTTTTAGTTTGCGCTGAAACTCCCTAATGTCTGTCAAGAAACAAATCTCTGGAGAGAGGGAGTTCCAAATAGAGGGAGCATAGAATGTGAAGGCTCTGCTAGTGGTGGCAATGTCGGAACGAGAGAAAGAGGCTGGGACTGATAAAAGGTTATGGTTGGCTTTTCTCCTTGATCTGTCATTGAGAATCTTGAGAATGAGTGGCCGAAGGATGTCTGCTGAGAGATTATGGAGGATCTTGAAGATGATGAAGGAAACTTTTTACTTAATTCTCATATAGATTGGTAGCCAGTGGATCTATTTTAGAACAGGGGTAATGTGAGCTAGTCGAGTAGAACTTGCAATTATTCTGGCCGCTGTGTTTTGTGCGAGCTGTAGTGGGAGTACAGTGGTTTTTGAGAGCCCCTGGTATATGATGTTTATATAGTCAAATACTGGAGTGATAAGGGCTTGACAGACGTTTCTGAACACACAATGGTCCAATAGAGGCCAAAGATTCTGAACCGCTTTGATTCTGAGATATGCAGATCTGGTAACTTGTTTAATGTGGGTGTGGAAGTTAAGATTTTGGTCAAGCACAATGTCAAGGTATTTTACGTGGTCCTTTACTGTACATTTATTTATTTATATATATATTTCTTCTATACCGCCCCTTCCAGAGATCAAGGGTGGTTTACAGTTACCAGTTAAACAACTTTTACATGGAAGAGTGGTATTAACTATTTACAAGGAACATATTGTACAAACAAACTCGTGTGTCAACTTTGTATTTACATATATACAGAGAGTCGGCCTCTTAACTTTGCTTTTTCTTTGGAAAGGGTGGGGGAAGGCTCTGAGGTTGTTTAGGTGAGGGGTAAGGGAGGGGGGAGTTAATAGGCTGTAGGTTCTGGAGGTTAGTAGGTTGGTTCTGTTTTTGTTGAGAGGTAGCTAGTAGGAGGTGAGGGATTTCAGTTGGGTTTTCAAAATGTTCAGTGAAGAGGTGTGTTTTGAGTCCTTTTCTGAATAGTTGGAGGTCTTTTGTCATGCGGTGGGTAAGTGGAAGCTCATTCCAGAGGGTAGGGGCAGCAAATGAAAAGGCTCTGGAGCTTATAGTTTTCTTTGTCCTGCAGATGGTCTGGGGTATGACAAGTGAGTGTGTTGCATTTTGTCTGCGTGTTCTGGATTCTGGTGGGGAGTGTAGGAGGGTGGTTAGGTGTGAGGGGGAGATGTCAGGACATATAGTGTTAAGTTGCCCATGTTGATGGTGGATGGTGGGGAGAATGTAGGGTTCTTGGTTATATGAAGGACTTCTGTCTTGTTATAATTGATGTGCATGTTGTGATGGCCTAGCCATTGTATTTATTTTTTATTTATTTATTACATTTTCTTTTATACCGCGCTATTTAAGATCAGTGCGGTTTACAATAAACATTAAATCTACACATCTCAGTTTAGTGATTTGTGCTTACAATAAACAGGTAAAAATAACTTGGGTATACAATAAACAAGTTTCTTAACAGGGAGAACATGATAACTATGACTGCTTCCAGGCATTGCCCTATTGTGGAGAAGTCTGGATTTTATTTATTTCTTTTTTATACCATGCTCTTTAGAATCAGTGTGGTTTACATGTATACTAACAGGTACTTTTTATTCCCTTGTCCCCGAAGGGCTCACAATCTAAGTGTACCTGAAGCAATGGAGGGTTAAGTGGCTTGCCCAAGGCCACAAGGAGTGGCCATGGGACTAGAGACCCCAGTCCCTCCGGCCTGAGGTTGTTTGTCCCCATGCGGGAATTGAACCCCTGACCCTCTGGCCTGAGGTAACCTGTCCCAACTACTGAGCCACTCCTCCCTGGATTATTAATTGAGAACAGTGCATAGATTAAAATATCATTACTGTAGAGGTGATAGAGGATATTGTGGCTCTGAATAATGCTTCATAGAGGTTGTATGAAAATGTTGAACATTAGAAAGGATAAGGCAGATCCTTGGGGTAGTCCTTGGTGTACTCTGAAAGAGCATGGGGTTTTCGTTCCAATTTTAACTTGTTAATATCGGTCGTCCACGTGTCTCTCTTAGGCCGACTGAGTGAAGACGTACAATGAGTTGCTCATGTATAACAGTCAAAGACTGCTGAGACATCAAGAAAAAAAAAATGAAACCTTGTGAAGTTTTTTCAGTACCTGTGATTAAGGTGTCTAGGAGAGAGATTAATAAGGTTCCAGTACTGTGAAAGGATTCAAAGCCATGTTGCTGTTGAAGGGAGGCGTAGGAGTCAACATAATCCTGTATCTGTAGTTGCGCTGCTTTTTCAATGATTTTAGCTAGAGATGGGTCAGTATGAGGATGCTGATGAATGGTCAGCTATCGGATTTTTTATTAATGGTCTGATGGATGCCTGTTTGAAGTTCTTTGGCATGTAACCCAATGATAGTGATGGTATTCACTAACAAACAACTCCTTTATGACATTATCCCCACAAATGACCACGTATTATTCATATATAGGGGCTGATTTAAAGAAGAGCAGAAGCAGTGCCAGAAATTATCCTTTTAATGGTTATAGTCATTAAATGCATGAGTTATCTGTTTAATTTGCATATGATGCAATATGTACCTTCCAGGCAGTAGCCAGCATCTCCTGGATTTTTTTGGTAGTATGATCAGAAGTAGATTGCCAGGCCTTTGTTCCAAGGCAATGGAGGGTTAAGTGACTTATCCAAGGCCACAGGGAGAACTAGTGGGAAATGAACACCTGTCTCTTGGTTATGAAGCAAGTGCTCTAACCCCTAAGCTACTCTTCACTGTCTAGGTTAGGCATAGCTAAATAGCAGGCCTAAATCTTAATGCAGTATTTCTCAAGCTGGTCCTGATGTAACCCTAGTCAATCTGGTTCTTAGGATATCCACAATGAATAAATTTCTGACCCTAGTACATAAGGTTCTCTTTGATAAAGCCCCTCTGTATCTTTCCTCTCTCATTTCCCTCTACGTTTCTTCCCGCTGCCTGATTCCTTCTCCCGCTCACATCAATTATGATTCAATAAAATGCATCGCTTTCTTCTTGCTTGCCCTCTCCCTGTGGAACTGTCTGCCTCACTACAGTTGATTAGAGCTTTCTCTACCAAAATTCAAGTCTTTACTGAAAACCTATCTCTTCAAACAGGCATTCGGCCCCTTTGCCTCTTAGGCTACAAGTTCAATTAGTGCAATTTGGTGCAGTTAAGTAGGATGTTCGTATATGTTTCTGGACTGCATGATCAGTGTATTTTCCATGTTCTGTTCTATCATACGTTGTAGTTCCTTTTTCCTATTTCTGTATATCTTATTTTATTTTGTAAACCCTTCTGTATGACCCACAGAGGGAGATATATTGACTGAATAAAACATAAAACATAAACATAAAACAGGAAACAGATCTGCATACAGTGAAGGCAATGAGGCCTATTCCCTACTGGATGTCCAGCCCCTGTACAGCCCCTCAGAATCAGGACGTACAGCAGTAGACCCGATTCTGATCCCACAGGGGCATCTAGCCCCCACGGGATCAGAATCAGGTCTACTGGTTGTGCATGCCGACTGAGCCCCAATTCTGAAGGGCCACATGTATAGACACATCCATGTCAAACTCTGCCTGGCTCCATAATGGAGCCGCAGTGCTATGGCATCTCATTGCCATAGCACCATGGCTCCATTATGGAGCCATGAACACCAGCTGCCGCCAAGAATGTCCTTTCCCCCCAGCCAGATCC
Organism: Ichthyophis bannanicus; assembly: GCA_033557465.1. Classification (NCBI taxonomy): domain Eukaryota; kingdom Metazoa; phylum Chordata; class Amphibia; order Gymnophiona; family Ichthyophiidae; genus Ichthyophis; species Ichthyophis bannanicus. Next base: position 1,696,721,342 of record CM066031.1, read on the forward strand.
CCAATCTGGCCTCCCATGGCCAGAGTCCAGCTTTGGGGAACCTCCTGCACACCTCCCTGCTTTGTCTCTGCTGGCCGCTGCTGCTACCCCATGTCTAGGGGGACCTATTCCACCTCTGAGGTGGAAAAGGTTCGCTGTCTAATTGACATATCCCTGACATACAGGGCTGACCTCAGAATTGGCCCTGTACATCCAGGGTGACGGTCCACCCTCACTCTGCCTTCTGTCCACCCCCTTATGCCCCTGTCTAAGGCTCCTTGTACAACTCCATTGTTCATACAGGGAGCCTTGCACGGGGATGGCTAGGGGGACAAATAGGGGGGATGTACATCCTTGCAGAATATACATCTCTGCTATTCGTGGTTCGGAATGACCCCCAATATGTGCAACTCTATTTCATGCATATTCACTGTAGGTATCCTGAAAACCAGACTAGTTAGTGCTAGGGGGAACAACAAGACTAGCGTGAGAAATACTCTCTTAATGGATAGTTCTGGTGTGGTCATCATTGAACATGTATATTCAGCACCATTACTTATATGGACAGCAGTGTTGAATATAGGTTTTAAGTTAATTGCTGGTACCAGAATTTAACTTAAGATGATGAGCATGCTGGCTTAATATCGGGCTCAATATAAATAAGCTTAGAGCTCCAATTTATAAATATTTACTGAGTTCCATATGTACTATCCATATATGAAAAAAGTTTTCAAGACAGAACATTCCATTCAAGAAATAGCACATAGGACCAGTCCACTGACTCAGTGGCAAGTACTAATGTCTTGATCCTCACTTAGTGAGTTTTCTATTTATAGATGAGTAAAATAAATTGGAAAAAAATAAATATCATGCACTTCTGTGCAGAGGCCATGAATTTGATTCTTGTGTTATGTGGCCAAAGATGGTGTAGAGGCACCTTTCATCACCCCCAAAGAGGCAGGGAGACTCAGTCATCATTCCATGGAGATTCATTTCAGCTAGGTTCCAAAGAAAGCCACAATGTGCATTATAGATGGGCCTACAGGCTGTTTAGGGGAGATGGTTGGAGGATCTTTTTCAGTTGGTGGGGTTTCCTTGGGAGGGAATGGAGTCCTTGGAGATATTTTGAAAGGGTTGGGGATGGCCATTTGGGCTATGGTGGGGAATCTTCTGGGGGTGGGAGATAATCAATCAAACTCTGGAATTCAATACCGGAGGATGTAGTAAAAGCTGTGTAGTTGGGTTTAAGAAAGGTTTGTACAAGTTCCTGGCGGAAAGGCCCATAAACCATTATTAAAGAGGATCTGGGAAATCCACTACTTATCCTGGGACGAACATTGTGGAACCTGTGTGCCTTTTTGGGAACCTGGCAGGCACCTCTGACCTGGATTAGTCACTGTTGGAAACAGGATACTGGACTTCATGGACCTTGGTCTGACACAGCATGACATTTCTTTTCTTCTTATGTTCAATTGTGGGAATGGGGGGGGGGTGGATCCTGTGATATTAAGTTGTGCTGGCCCCTGTTGTCATGGCTGGGTTAAGTTGGAAATGTGATTTAAAAATAAGATGAAACAGCTCCCTGGGTGTTTGCAAAAAAAGGCTGCTGGCATGGGAAATCCAAAGAAGTGGGAGGGAATCATTGCCCCAAAATAAAAGCAAAAAGTGAATAACAGGAAACGTGTAAGAACGTTGGGTAAATATGAAGAGGACCCTGGCGCTGATGTAGAACAAAACCATAATTCCAATACCTATCCCTGTAGAGTTTCTCATCTTCCTAGTGGACGCTTTCCAGTAGTGCATTATTATTTGAAAAGGATAGACGGGAAATTAGTCTCATTAAGGGTGGAAAAGAAGAAGTGGGAGAAGGAAGGAATGGAGCGCCAGAAAGCAATGCAAGGGAAAGGTTAAAGGTTAGGTGCAAGAGGATGTAAAAACATCATAAATAAGTAGGCCTGGCTATCCTTTAAGCCTAAACATCTGAATCACTAACTTGTTTCACTTACTGAGAAGGAACGTGATCCAGCAAGCAGAGAGAAAATAAAAGATGCACCCTACTACCTGGCATATCTGTGGCATTGTCTTAACAAGAATCTGAAAGGCAGAAGCCTTCTCATCTCTAGAGCTTGTTCCTCACTTTAAGGCATCACCCCTCCTAGGAGACAATATCTGTCAAATGTATCTTATACATGCCACATGTAAATTCAACAGCAGCATGGACAAGATGTATATTAATTACAAATGAAGTCTACTGATTCTGTATAGTGGTCACAAAATTACATTTGTAACTATGCAGCATAATGAGTCCAGTGAATCTGGACGTTTTGCTCATGTCTCTACTCAGTGACTGCTCCAGAGTCTCCAGATTCGGCTTAGGAGCTGTCTGCTGTAGAGGAATTTCTCTTGTTCTGCCACCTCCCCTTTGGAGTTGCAGCAAGAGACCATTGTGATTTCACAAAGAGAAATCTTTCCTCTCACTAGAAGCCCCCAGATGTTCCGCTTCCTACTCCTCCTTGCTGCAGTTGCATTACTGAGGGAGTCCAGATTCACTGGACTCATTATGCTGCATAGTTACAAATGGAATTTTGTGACCACTATACAGAATCAGTAGACTTCATTTGTAATTAATATACATCTTGTCCATGCTGCTGTTGGATTTACATGTGGCATGTATAAGATAAATGTAACTACTACTGGAAAACTGTGCACTAAATAAAAATTAACATGCTAAATGGCTACGGCATACAATAAACTGACAGTGTGTAAAAATACACCATACTATGCCCAGCATGCAGTGGGGAGGGGACTGGGTAGAGCTTGTGTATGGACTGCACATTGCAGTTAGTGTGTAGCAATTATTGGGTACAAACCATAACTCAGAAGAACTACTACTACTACTGCTTATCATTTGTATAGCTGTACAAGGTGTATGCAGCGCTGTATATGTACAAGTAAGAGACATTTCTGCATGATAACTTCAGGGGACATGTAGGCTGTGCCCTTCTCCCCCCAGTTAATACACATCCTTTGTCCTTATTGTGCATTAATATTTGCTGTCAGCGTGTGATAATTGCAAAAACTTTCCACACTTTAGTAAACAGAACCCTTAATCTACAGTGCCTTCTTCCAGTTTCATCCGTTTCAACCACAGTGTATCTGCTGCTCTCTGGATTGCTCATCTCCCATACCCTGCTCAACTCACAGCAACATGGATTCTGACCAGAGTTGAAACTCTCCTAACTTCTCTCCCCTGAACAACTTCATAAAGGGAATTCAGAACATTCACCGAGGCTTCATCCTCATATTCCTTGATATTTCAGCAGCCTTTGACACCATTAACCATAACATAGTAACATAGTATACGACGGCAAATAAAGATCAATATGGTCCATCTAGTCTGCCCAGAAAGGCGGCAAGAGTAGGTACACATGCTGCCCCGTGCAGGTCATCCCTCCCCATGCCTTTGTTTAGTGGTGTACCCACCGCTCTGTGCAGGTCACCACTATTTGTTAAGATGCAAGACATACTTAAGTTTATTTTGATTTTATCCTGTTGTTATAAAGGGATCCACTGTGTCTGTCTCATGCCATTTCGAATTCTGTCACTGTATTTGCCCCTACCACTTCCATCAGGAGGTCATTCCAAGCATCCATCACCGTTTCAGTGAAAAAGTATTTCCTGATGTTGCCTTTCAGTTTACTCACTTGCAGCTTCATGTTATGCCCTCTAGTTTTACAGCTTCCCCTTCTTTGGAAGAGGTTTGTTTGTTCATTATTACTTTGGATCATATCTTCCCTGCCCCTCCTCTCCTCCAAAGTGTACATATTTAGTGCTTCAAGTCTCTTCTCATAAAATGGCTTCCTCTGAACTCTTTCCAGTCTTGTTATATCCTTTGCAAGATATGGTCTCCAAAATTGAACACAATATTCTAAGTGAGGCCTCACCAGCAATTTGAAAAATGGCATTAGTACCTCTTTCTTTCTGCTGGTAATTCTCCTCTGAATGCAACCCAGCATCCTTCTGGCTTTTGCCACCGCCTTGTCGCACTGTTTCGCCACCTTGAGATCCTCAGAAACAATCATTCTGAGATCCTTCTCCTGTTCTGTGCACACCAACCTCTCGCCCCCTATCATATACACTTCTCTTGGTTTTCTGCTTCCCAAGTGCATATCACTGCACTTCTTCACATTAAATCTTAACTGCCAAGCATTAGACCATTCTTGAAGCTTTTGTAAATCTTTCCTCATGTTATCCATTCCCTCAGGGGAGTCCACTCAGTAGCAAATTTTCATGTCATCTGCAAAAAGAGACTTTTCCATTCAATCCGTTAGCAATATTACTCACAAATACATTGAACAGTACTGGTCCCAGGACCAAACCCTGGGGCACACCGCTAATCACCTTCCTTTCATCCGAGTGAATTCCGTTTACCATCACCTTCTGTCGTTTGTCAGTCAACCAATTTCTGATCAAGTTCACCACCTTGGGACCCATCCCCTAGCTGTTTACTTTATTGATAAGCTTTCTATGAGGAACAGTATCAAAGGCTTTGCTGAAATCTAGGTAGATAGAAACATAGAAACATAGAAACATAGAAAAATGATGACAGAAAAAGGCCACATGGCCTATCTAGTCTGTCTTTCCATATCAACAACTACAACAGTCCCCTTTTTTCCTTTAGAGTTCCTCTGTGTTTGTCCCATGCTTTTTTGAATTCAGATACCGTCCTCATCTCTACCACCTCCACTGGGAGTCTATTCCACTGATCCACCACTCTTTCCGTAAAGAAATATTTCCGCATATCACTCTTGAATCTATCCCCTTTCACCCTCATCCCATGTCCTCTCGTAGCAGAACTTGCTTTCAATCAAAAGAGGCTATCCCCCTGTGCATTTATGCCATGGAGGTATTTAAACATCTCAATCATATCACCTGTATCCCGCCTTTCCTCTAAGGTGTACATATTAAGATCCTTAATTCTGTCCTCATATGCTTTATAATGAAGTCCACTAACCATTTTAGTAGCCACCCTCTGTACTGACTTCATCCTGTTTATATCCTTTTGAATGTGTGGTCTCCAGAATTGCACACTATATTCCAAATGAGGTTGCACCAAAGACATACAGAGACACTATCAGCTCCTTTTTTCTGCTAGCCATTCCTCTCCGTATGCACCCAAGCATCCTTCTAGCTTTTGCTGTCGCTTTTTCTACCTGTTTAGCTACTTTAAGATACTACTTGAAGGATACTACCAAAAGCAGAGAGGTTCCAAAAAAGAGTAAAGTAGCCCAAATGCCCTCGAGTATGGAGCAGACAGAGCTTAAAGATCCCAAATTACCCATGTCTACCAATTGCCAAATTAATATGAATAAAATACAGTCTCTAAAATGCTTGTATGCAAATGCTAGAAGTCTAAAAAATAAGATGGGAGAGTTAGAATATATAGCACTAAATGAGAGGTTAGATATGATTAGAATATCAGAGACATGGTGAAAGGAGGACAACCAGTGGGACACTGTGATACCTGGGTAATGATAGAGCTGATCAAATTGGTGGAGGGGTTGCGCTCTATGTTAGAGAGGGCATTGAGTCAGAAAGGATTAAAGTTTTGCAGGAAACAAAATTTGCTGTAGAATCTCTATGGATTGAACTTCCATGTAAAAAGGGGAAGGCGATGGCAGTGGGGGTGTACTATCGACCGCCTGGCCAGAATGAACAAATGGATGATGAAATGCTCAAAGAAATCAAGGAAGCTAACAAAAGTTACAGCGCAGTAATAATAATGGGTGATTTAAATTACCCCGGTATCGACTGCGTCAGTGGGTCAGGACATGCTAGGGAGATAAAGTTCCTAGATGAAATAAATGATTGCTTCTTGGAGCAGCTGATTCATGAACCAACCAGAGGGGAAGCCATATTAGACCTAGTCCTTCTTGGAACACCAGATCTAGTGCAAGAGATAAGATTGTTGGGGCCACTTGGCAATAGTGATCATAGCATGATCGCATTTGATTTAATTAGTGGAGGAGGGATAGTAAGGAAATCCACAGTACTACCTGTTAACTTTCAAAAGGGAGACTATGATAAAATGAGGAAAATAGTTAAGAAAAAATGAAAAGGAGCAGTTGCAAAAGTTAAAGACTTACAACAAGCTTGGGTGTTATTGAAAAATACTATCTTGGAAGCCCAGACCAGCTGTATTCCATGCTTTAAGAAAAGTGGAAGGAAGTCCAAAAAACTTCCAGCATGGTTTAAAGGTGAGGTCAGAGAGGCTGTTGTTGCCAAAAAAGCATCTTTCAGGAAATGTAAAAAAGAGCCAAACGACGAAACCTGGAAACAGCACAAGCACTGGCAAGTCAAATGCAAGGCATTGAAAAGGCAGTCAAAGGGAGAATTTGAGAAGAAGCTTGCTGCGGAAGCAAAAACGCGAAATAAAGACTTTTTCAAGTACATTCATAGCAAAAAACCTGTGAGAGAGTCAGTTGGTGCATTAGATGATAGAGGGGTTAAATGGGCACTAAGATGCAACAAGGCAATAGCGGAGAGACTGAATGAATTCTTTGCTTCGGTCTTAACTGAGGAATGTGTAGGGATGCTACCCATGACTGAAGTGGTATTTAAAGATGCGGAAGAATTGAAGGAAATATCGATACATCGGGAAGATGTATTACAACTATTAGATAAACTGAAGAGTAGCAAATCACCTTGGCCGGATGGTATACATCCAAGGGTGTTGAAAGAACTGAAACATGAGATTGAAGACCTGCTATTAGTAATCTGTGAACTATCATTAAAATCATCTCTAATACCTGAAGATTGGAGGATCGCCAGTGTAACACCAATTTTTAAAAAGGGTTCCAGGGGTGATCCGGGAAACTACAGACCGGTGAGCCTGACGTCAGTACCGGGAAAAATGGCAGAAACCATCATAAAGAATAAAATTACTCAACATGTAGATAGTCATGGCCTAATGGGAGACAACCAGCATGGCTTTAGACAAGGAAGATCTTGTCTTACTAATCTTTTATGTTTTTTTGAAGGAGTGAATAAACAGGTGGACAAAGGTGAGTCGGTTGATATAGTGTATCTGGACTTTCAGAAAGCCTTTGACAAGGTCCCTCATCAGAGACTTTTGGCAAAACTAAAGAGTGATGGGATAGGAGGCAGTGTACTATTGTGGATCAGGAACTGGTTAAAAGATAGAAAGCAGAGGGTAGGGCTAAATGGCCAATTTTCCCAATGGAGAAAGGTGAATAGTGGTGTACCCCAGGGATCTGTGCTGGGTCCGCTGCTTTTTGACATATTCATAAATGACCTGGAAAGTGGAATAACGAGTGAGGTTATCAAATTTGCAGATGACACAAAACTATTTAAAGTTGTTAAAACCCAAGAGTATTGTGTAAAATTGCAAGAGGATCTTCATAAATTGGAAGACTGGGCATCAAAATGGCAGATGAAATTTAATGTGGACGAGTGCAAAGTTATGCACTTAGGGAAGAACAACCCAAACTATGGTTATACGATGCAAGGTTCCACATTAGGAACTACCACCCAGGAAAAAGATTTAGGCGTCATTGTGATAGCATGTTAAAACCCTCGGCCCAGTGTGCTGCGGCGGCCAAGAGAGCAAATATAATGCTAGGTATCATAAGGAAAGGAATGGAAAATAAAACAAAAGATATTATAATGCCTATCGTTCCATGGCGAGACCGCACCTTGAATATTGTGTGCAATTCTGGTCACCGTATCTTAAAAAGGATATAGCGATTTTAGAAAAGGTTCAGAGAAGAGCCACCAAAATGGTAAAGGATAATCCTATGAAGAAAGGCTAAAAAGGTTAGGGCTCTTTAACCTGAAAAAGAGACGGCTGAGGGGACATATGATAGAAGTCTATAAATTAATGAACGGAGTGGAACGGGTAAACGTAGAACAATTGTTTACATTATCAGAATATAGAAAGACTAGGGGACATGCAAGGAAGCTACAGGGTAAACTATTTTAAGACTAATAAAAGAATATTTTTTCACTCAAAGTGTAATCAAACTCTGGAATTTGTTACCGGAGGATGTAGTAAAGGCTGTTAGTGTAGCTGGGTTTAAAAAGGGTTTGGACAAGTTCCTGGAGGAAAGGTCCATAAACCATTATTAAGAAGGGACCCAGGATATCAATGCTTGACCCAGTACAAGCATTGTGGAACCTGTGTCTTTTGGGGAAACTGCTAGGTACATATGACCTAGATTGGCCACTGTTGGAAACAGAATACTGGGCTTGATGGACCTTGGTCTGACCCAGTATGGCATATCTTATGTTTTTTTCTTATGTTCTTATCAGACACAACCATGCCTAGGTCCCGCTCTTCTTTATTGGACAAAAGTACTTCACCACCTATAACATATTGCTCCCTTGGATTGCTGCAGCCCAAATGCATGACCTTACATTTTTTAACATTAAATCCCAGCTGCCAAATTCTAGACCATTCTTCAAGGTTAGTTAGATCCCTCCTCATGTTATCTACTCCTTCCTGGGTGTCTACTCTATTGCAGATTTTGTTATCATCTCCAAAGAGGCAAACCTTACCCGAGAGTCCTTCCGCTATATCACTAACAAAGATGTTAAAAAGAATCGGACCAAGGACAAATCCCTGGGGCACGCCACTGGTAACTTCCCTATCCTCTGAGTGAGCTCCATTTACTTGTACTCTTTGTCGCCCCCCACTCAACCAATTTCTAACCCAAGCAGTAACTTTAGGGTCCATCCCTAGGGTGCTTAATGTGTTTATAAGTCGCCTGTGAGGAACGTTGTCAAAGGCTTTACTGAAATCTAAATACACGACATCTAGGGCTCTCCCTCGGTCCAACTCCCTGGTCAGCCAGGGGTCAGCCAGTTAAAGAAATCAATCAGATTTGTCTGATAAGACCTGCCTCTGGTGAATCCATGCTGCCTCGGATCCTGTAATCTGCTGGACTCCAGAAACCTCACTATTTTCTCTTTCTGCAACGTTTCCAATCATTTACTCACCACCGAAGTTAAACTAACCAACCTGTAGTTTTCAACCACATCCTTACTTCCACTTTTGTGTAAAGGCACCACATGAGCTTCTCTCCAGTCCTTTGGCACCACTCCTGACTCCAATAAGGCATTGAAAAGGTCAGTCAGTGGAGCTGCTAGAACATCCCCAAGTTCCCTCAGTATTCTAGGGTTTATGCCATCCGGTCCCATTGCTTTGTCTACTTTAAGTTGAGCTAGTTTCTCACGAACACAGTCTTCTGAAAATTGTTCAAGATGTCCCTCACTTCTGTTCCTGTTTGTGGATGTTTTCTGAGGTCGTGTTCCTGGTTCTTCATCTGTGAACACAGAACTGAAATATTTGTTAAGCAATTCCGCTTTATCCGCATCAGCTTCTACATATTCCTCCCCTTCATCCTTGAGTCTGACAATACCACTTTTGCCCTTCCTCTTCTCACTAACATATCTGGAAAATATCTTATCCCCCCATTTTATTGCATTGGCTATTTCCTCCTCTTTTTGAATCTTTGCTTTCCTGACTACTTTGCTAGCTTCTCTAAGTTTTTCCAAATATAGATGCCTTTCTTCCTCTCTCTGTGATCTCTTTTATTTCATGAAGGCCTCCCTCTTTTTCTTCACCTTTTCAGCTTCTTCTTTCGAAAGCCATAGCGGTCTCCTTTTCCTTTTACCTTTATTTACCATTTTAACAAAAAGGTTTGTTGCCCTTAAAATATCCCCTTTCAGTTTTGCTCACTGTTTTTCTACATCCCCCATTTGTTCCCATCCCGCTAACGACTTCCTGTGGTATCGGCCCATCTTGCCAAAGTTAGTTTTCCTAAAGTCTAAGACCCTCACTTTTGAATGGATTCTAACAGCCCTAGTCCTAATACTGAACCACACCATCTGGTGATCACTGGATGCAAAATGATCTCCCACTATAACATCAGAAACACTTTCACCATTGGTAAGCACCAAGTCTAGTATGGCCCCTTCACATGTGGGGTCTCTTACCCATTGCCTGAATAGTTCTCCCTGTAGAGAATCCAGGATCTCCTTATTTCTAGATGATACTGCAGCAGGAATGTGCCAATCAACATCTGGCAAATTGAAATCCCTTATCTTTAGCACTTCCCCTTTCCTAGCAATACTGTGTATGTCTTCAATTAACTCTCTGTCCACCTCTTCTTCTTGTGAGGGAGGTCGGTATGTCTTGCCAATGCAAATAGATTTCTCTTTCTCTCTTTCTAGTTTAACCCACAATGCCTCTTCTCTCCCTTTTAAGCTCTGTAATTCCAAACTTTTAATATTATTTTTTATATATGTGCCACTCCTCCTCCCCTTCTTCCTACCCTGTCTTTCTGAATAAAGTATAGCCTGGTATAGTTACATCTCAGTCATGGTTTTCTGTGAACCATGTTTCTGTTAATGCCACTAAATCCAAGTCGTCCACTCCCATGAAAGCTTCAACATCAGGGATCTTATTTCTCATGCTACGGGCATTTATACACACTGCTTTCCATATGTTACCCCTTTTACCCATTTACATAAAGGTATTTAATGTTTCACTTACCTGTAGGCTTTCACTTACCTAGGGACATTCTTAACCCATCCCCAACGAATCTAGTTTAAAGCCCTCTTCAGTAGATTAGCCTGTCTACTACTGAAGACGTGTCGACCTTTCTTGGACAGATGGACACCATCTCTGCTCTGCAACCCTTTAAAATGTATACCTTTACTGCAAAATTTATTAGGAAACGAGGTCTTTGCAAATCTAAAAGCAAATGTGTATTGCATGCCCTAGTTGATAAATATCAAGGATTTAGTGTCCCCGGCCAGTAGACCTTCTAGGAACTGAGAGCACACTCAGATCTAAGAGAATATAAACAGATAAATAGGCAAGGAAAATTTATATCAAAATCACCCAAAATAGAAAATTTATAAGCTTAGCTTTGTAGTCTTTTGGGGTTGTGATGGCAGTTGCTGTATCAGAACTCCTGCTCTTACAACACCTTCAATCAATCAGAATACAAGATGCCATATTAGAATCGTTCCAAGCTTACCTTCACAACAGAAAAGAATTGGACTGCTATCATCAACCCCATACACTCAAACTCAAGTTTATATATTTAACAGGTTTTATATACCGCTTTATCATTTCAATCAAAGCGGTTTACATTGTAACTGAAACTTAGTAATGTACATTAAACAGGGATATTGATAACTGGGATTTTTCTGAGGCAGTGGAGGGTTTAGTGACTTGCCCATGGCCAAAAGGAGTGCTAGTGGGAATAAACCCCTGGTCTCTGGCTTCCCAAGCCAGTGCTCTAACCATTACTCTTCTCTTCAATATTGTCATGCAACCCCTCTGCAACATCATCAAATCACACAGCATCAAATATCACATCTACGCAGATGACATCCTGCTTTACACGCCATTCAATCTGAACAAATCATCCTACCATGGACTCCAGCAGTGCTTCTCAGACATTCATAACATATATGTACATAGTTTCACCAAGTTGAATCCCAGTTGAATTTTCCTGTTTCATGTAAACCTGTTGCTTGCTGTGAGTATTCTTGTTCATTGTAAACCGCGCTGATGAAAAAGAGCGCGGTATAGAAGAGCTATAAATAAATAAAATAAATAAATTTCACAATGGCTACCTGCAAATCATTTATCCATAAACATCAAAAAAACTGAATCCTTATTCGTCACCAAAAATTAATCATTCACCCTTCCCTCCTCCATCACTCTCAACAACACAGAAATCCAAGTAAAACCAGTAGTAAAATACCTGGGAATCACTCTCGACAGTCACCTCTCCCTGAAGACAAAAAAAAAAAATACTGCAAAATCAATCTATTACAAAACCGGAACCCTCCAGCACCTCTGCCCTCTCCTTTCCCCATCACACTTTCAGTTGGCCCTATGGGCTCTCACTATACCACACACTGACTACTGTAACTCAATATAGCATGGACTCCCAAAATCAACTCTCCATCCCCTACAAACAGCACTCCACATGACAGCCCGGACCATCCAAGGCGCCAATAGACACAATCACATCATCTCCATCCTCGAGCACCTTCACCAGCTCCCACTTCAAAGCAGAATACTCTACAAAATCATTCTAATGATACACAAAACTCTTAATCATCAATCAGCCCCCACCTTCTATCCGTCATCACACCACTGCAGATGAACAGATCACAGAGATCCTCCACTATGAACACCCTGACCAAGCAATAACAAGAAGCACCCACCATGTATGCGCCAGATCCTTTGTGCTATATGCCCCCTCACCTTGGAACTCCCTCCCTGACCCCATAAGTAACACCACAGATCTCCCCACCTTCCGCAAGCTCCTCAAGACCCACCTCTTCACCCTCCACTTCAGACCCACCCCTCCTAACTCCCCCCTCCTCCACCTCCCTACAACATGAAGAGCATTCTGTATATAGTTAGAGAGCAAATACCACAAAGTGCATTCCGTATAGAGTTAAAGTTAACTAAGCCTGTCTGAACGTATAACAACTATTTCTGTTACGTTATCTTTATTGAACAAAGTTACATGTTCAATATAAACTTTGTTTGATTTGTTCAAGGTTCCATGTAAACCGCTTTGGCCTTTGTGAAAAGCGGCATATAAATCCAGCCAAATAAATAAAATAATAAAACAAAGGCATGCAAGCCAATCATATTTCATTAGCATCCTATTACACCAATAAATATGCTCATTCACTGAGAAAATTCACCCTCATCTCTCTGTTATGCCTGTATGGAGGATATATTTGTTTATACTACATGCTACCCTTATTCACCACGTAGCTCTTTATTCGTTAGTTCTTGAAGGATTCCTAAACTGCGTTCATACCACTGGATGCAAATATCAAATAAAGATGTTCCTTTTCCAGTTGCTTTACTTTTCTCTCATTAGCTCTCTATTTCTTCTCGAGTCTGCAGATATATTCAGATTCGATACCAGTACTGATAAGTTTCAGTAGTGATTTACAACAGCTGTTTGACCATGGTCACTTGCCATCTAACTTCTGTGTACAGTGCAAGTCTGAACACAGAAATAGCAAAAATAACTTGCATTTTGAGCATTCAGGACCGAATGCACAGCCTGGCTGAATATTACTACTATTATTGCTATTTATCATTTGTATAGCGCTACAAGGTGTACACTGTACAAATGATTGGCTAACCCACTACATATTGACCCCAATGTGTTTACTTCACCAAAGACGTTGGTGGTATCAGAAGAGTGATTCTTCATTCTGAACTATCTGTTATGAAGGTCAGGCATATAACATAGAAAGGCAGCTAATGATCTGAAAAAAATACATAAAGGTATTTTTGTTTTGTTGAAAAATGCAGATGCTGTGCACTGTGTTTTGTGACATAGAAATTGAATAGTAGAGGTGTGCACAAAAGAAGATTGTTCATTTTCAAATCATGTTGAGGTTTTTTTGACAACTTCCAGACTTCTGGGTTCATTTTAGAAATGCAGATTTGACTAATGAACATAAAAATGTTTTAGCATGCATAAATCTAATTTATGCATACTAATTAGGAGGTATTATGAACATAACATCAATTAAGTGATATGCAACATTTTCTGAACTGAAACTGCTAACCAAGTAACCAAATGCATATCCCTAGGAAATATTTGGTTCTGAATTTGGGTGACCTGAGCCCAAATAGTATTATCGTGCTTTATAATGAATGCAGTGTTTCAGAGCAACAATAGCATAAAAGATAAACATTGCTGTTGGCAGTTTTGTTATTGTTATTGTTGATGCAAAAACACTTTTTTACATAAAACTCCAATTTTCTAAAGTTGCTTTTTGAACATTTAAAATAAAGGATTTAGAGGTCTGATGATTGATTGAATGGTTAGCTAGTGGTAAAATGTGTGATCTGCAGTTTATTTCTGACTGAAGTCCCTTAAATATAAACATTTTTCCTTGCTTATATATTTGGATTTACAGTAGATAAAGAGCGCACTAGGTGAGAGATAGTGTTGACGATTAGCACTTCCTTGGCTGGGCTAGTCTTATCCAGTGGTGTCCTGTATTAAATGCATGCATACAATGAGTTTATCAGTTTTATTGTCAACGTTTCTCATGACAGATTACTGATCTTTAAAAGGTTACGTGCCTGCAACAGTGAAGACTGCAAAGAGTTGCCTTTCTGCTGAAACCCCTGGTGCTGCACCGCAGCTGACCATATTATATCAGTGCAACTTGAAAGAAATAGGTCATAGGATATAGCAGAAAAGTGCGCTGTATATACCAATTATTGCAGAGGGTTTGAAGGTCAGCCCTTGAATGCATGGGGTTAAAATGCCAAAGGATGTTGTGTCTCTGAATCCCAGACATACTTTATTAAGATAATCCAGCTGCTTTTCTATTTCTATCTCCTCATTATCAGCATGCTTATGGTATGGTTTCTTCCCCCTCATTCCCCGTGCCAAGAATTTGGCAGAAACTGCATGTGAGGAGGTCAGGGATTGAGTGAGAAGAAGTAATGAAGTTTAGGAAGCAGGGAGAGGCGACTGAATAAAAGTCGCTTCTTCTAGTCTTTTGTTGCGTGATGCAGAGGAAAGTGTTTCTACCAGGAGCTGCAATCAGCTACAGCTATGTTCGCATTTCATTTTCTTGCAGTCCTCCTTTTGGCATCCTTCGATATTCAAGAGAAAGAAATATTGCCATTTTAGTGTGGTTCAGAAATAACAGTGAAGATTTATGTTCAGGACAGAGATTCAGCGAGCTGTTGTATATGTTGGATCTGGCCCTGGATGACCAAAGAGTGAAAAACATGTTCCATAATGTTCAGAGGAAGGAAACTGGAGGAAGAAAGGCCTTCTCACACGCTTTCCATAGCTTCCATTTGAAAATACATCTATCAAGCCTTAGGATATTATCTTGATTTGAATATATTGTTGCTGTCTCTGAGGGAATATACCGTAAATGTGTTGTAGGTTAGAGGAATTCATTTGTCCTGGGACCAGCAGCTCCATTAAAACTGACCCCTCCTCCCCTTCAAAAGAAAATCATTTTCTACTGTCCTCAACAGGATGGCAACTGTGAGCTGAACAGAATGTTGCTTCCTTTTTCCTGTTTCAAGGCAGCATTTGGCTTTGGAAAGAATTGTAATAAAATTGCTTTTCTGGCTTCATGTTTTTTATTTATTTATTGGTTGTGGTGCTGAATTTTTAAAAAAGTCACTTGAAACTTTTTAAAAAATTTCAGCTTTAGTCTCATTTTTGTTTATTTTGTCTTTTCATACATTTAGGGACCGGTTCACTAATCTTTCTGCTATTCCGTCTATAGGTAAAGATATTGATGATTCAAGAGTAGACTGATTTGAGGTTTCAGGAACTTTGTAGATGCATAGAGTTATTAGGCTTAGATGTATGACTCATATACTCCAGGTCTAATATAAATTTAATAAGTCGTTGTGATTCCTAAAATCCTAGAAGTAGATATACTAAGCTATCAATGGCTCTGTGGGAATGGCCCATTAGCACAAGATTTTTCTCATATATTTTAGTCATTTAAATGATATGCAACTAGGATTTGCAAGAAAATTAAACATTGCTAAAAATAGGGCTTCTAGCACAAAGCTATACCTCTCCAAGGTCTAGTTAAGTTTCATACAAAAATGGACTTTTGTATAGTTTCATGCTTGTAATTTAGCTATGCAAACATAGATAATTAGTTGTTTTGCATAATTATGCAACACCTTACCTATTTTGCATAGTCAGCTTAACCAAATTAGCAAATTCAAAAATCTGTGCACCAAAAACACCATGTGTACATTCACATGAAAATACACATTATTATTTTAATGTATAGAATCAAATTTACAAATTTGGTTGTGCTTCAGTGCATTAACCTCTCAGACTATTTGATACGATGCTACGGATAGAACCTGAACTAATGTTCTATTACTAGAACTTTTGGATTGCTCTTCAATTATAGAAAAATGTCCATTCATATATAAGCTCAACTGCCCTTCCTATGCATATTTGGGAGTGGACTAATAATATGGCTGACCACTTTTGAAAATGGGTTGGTTCCATGACTAAGGTACAGGGTAACAGTGTCACAGCTTAAGTGATAACAGAAGGTTAGAGACCTCCCCTATCCCAGAATGGTGTGGGCCAAAAGATAAGGGAGTAGCTCCCACGACATGGGCATCACCACCATGTGTGGCACAGGTCACAAATAAGACTCCCATATTCTTGAAGTTGGTCTCAGCCTGGCACAGCTACAGGATGGGGGAGGGGGTTAAGAGTACTTGGCTAATGTTGGAGTGAATAGGGCTAAGATGACACCGACTAGCCCTGTCTGATGTTAATTATTTGAGATTCAAATACAGTTGCTATGTTATAAAGATAGATATCAAGTTATTAATGGAATAAAAGCTGTGGCCATGTACTGTGGTGGCTATTTTACCTAGGAAAGGAAGTGAGCCAATGAATGGTGGTTGTGTTCATGCCAGTGTTCATTTTCTCTTTGAAAATTCAGCCAACAGGGGGCCAGAGGGACCAGTGTACCTATGGAAAATCTGATTAGGGTTTTCAAAATGAATGCCTCATATGGACTTATCCTCACTATCTCTCTTCACCCCTTACAGTTGTGGTCAACATTGTTTGCATCCTTGCATTTTAGGTATGTTGTGTGCAATATCTTGAGAAACAAATGGAAATATTCCAACTGTATGTCATCATATTTTAATAGTATGTTCAAAGATATACAACAACAAAAAAACGATCTGTGCAATTTAGACTTAGTAATTTTTGAGAAATAAACAAAATATGAGCTGGACAGGATTAATGGCACCCTTCACTAATATTTGGTTGCACAACCCTTGGCAGTCATGACAGCCTCCAAAGATTTCTTGTAGCCATCTGTAGGTTTCGTACATCTATCTGTTGGTAGTTTCTCCCATTCTTCAACTGTGATTTGTTCCAGTTCATGAACGTTTCCAGGATTTCTTTTACCAATGGCAGATTTCAGCTCTTTCTAAAGGTTCTCAATTGGACTGAGATCAGTACTCATTGCTGGCAAATTTAAAACAGTCCATTTGTCCATTTTAAACATTTTTTTTGTACTTTTGAATGTTTTGGGTCACTGCCCTGGTAAAGGACCCATGATCTTCGACCCACCTCTAGCTTTCTGACACTAGATAGCACATTTTGCTCCAAAATAACTTGACAGTTCTCTGACTTCATGATTCCTTTAATACATTTCAGGGCTCCAGTTACTGAGGCAGCAAAACAGCCCCACGACATTATGGAACTTCCACCATATTTAACTGTAGGAAGGGTGTTTTTTGCTATATAAGCTTAATTTCCTCACCTGTAAATGTATCGCTGGTCTGCATTGCCAAAGAGCTCAAGTTTGGTTTCATCTGTCCACAGAACATTTTCCCAGAAGGACTGTGGTTTCTCAAGGTGGGTTTGGGCAAAGATCAGGTGTACTTTTTTATGTCTGTCTTTGACCAGTGGGGTCTTCATTGTCCTTCGCTGATCAAGTCCTTCTTTTTTTAGTGCATGACATTTTATGTGGGTTGATATCACCACTCCAGATTGATCCAGGTCAGCCTTAAGCTCTTTTAATGTTGTACGTGGTGTTTTTACAACAATTCACACTAACCTTTGCAAAGACAAGGAAGCTGCAAAACTAGAGGACATAATATGAAGCTTCAAGGGGATAAACTGAAAGGCAACATCAGGAAATACTTTTTTGCTTAAAGTGTGCTGGATGCTTGGAATGCCCTCCCGATGGAAGAGGCGGGGGCAAATACAGTGACAGAATTCAAAATAGTATAGGACAGACACAGTGGATCCTTTTATAGCAACAGGATAAAATCAAAATAACCTTAACTGTTTCAGCTATTTCAACCAATAGGGGTGACCTGCATGGAGCGGTGGATACACTCCTAAACAAAGGCATGGAGAGAGGTGACCTGCATGGAGCAGCAGGTGCACCTACTCTTGCCACCTTGCTGGGGAGACTAGATGGACTATGATGATCTTTATCTGCCATCTTATACTATGTTGCTATGTAATCTTTGAAGACTTCTTTGATTAATTTTACTCTTTCCACCATGTCCTGGTAGGTTCTTGACGGTTCCATGAGCAGAAAACTTTGTAATAATATTGTGAACTGTAGACACAGGAATCCCAAGTTTTTTGGAGATGGCTTTGCATCTTTTTGAAGTTTGATGTTTGGTGATAATGGCTTTTCTGACAGTCTCAGGCAGCCCTCTTGTCCTCAACATTGTGAAAATGGAACAGGGAGTGAATGTAGCCATTTTAAACATTAGAGCCACCATTCATTGGTTGATTCAAGTCATGTGAGCACTGACAGTTGATCACAGGTGCATCTAATTTTACTGCATTGGGAATGTGATACTTCTGTTCAAACTGATTTGAATGTTTTATAAGGGTACCAGTAAGTTCTGGCAATGTCCCAGTTGTTATACTATTTCCTACTGTTTCCTGTTTCCTGGTCTTGTTTAATTTGATTCTTTTATGTGTCAAATATGTGTGCATATATAGTCTAAAGCCATTTCACTGGCCACTTTTTTTATTTATTTATTTATTTATTTTATTTAACAGTATTTCTAAACCGCCTTATCTTGATAATCAAGGCGGTATCACAGCAAACAATCAGGTAAAGTGTGTGTGTTATACATGCAGTGAGGGTGAAATTTAGTTGAGTGTGTGTTGTATTGTGTGCTAGATTGGTTTGAGCTATATACAAGGTGGTCTATATACAGTGGTGCTAAAAACTTTTCTTACATCCATTGTTTGGGTGGTATCATGTACTGTTGTACATTCTCTGAGGTTATGTGATGTGTCCATAGTGTTCTATGAATAGCATGGTTTTAAGCTGTTTTCTAAAGTCTTTGAGGTCAGTAGTTGCCCTCAGGTCGTCCGGTAGTTTGTTCCATATTGTTGGAGCAGCCATGGAGATTGCTCTGTCTGTTGTGTCCTTGCGTGTATGTTTGTATTCACTTGGGGTGCTGACTTGGTTGTGTGTTTGTTTTCTTCTGGGACGTGTGCTGGTGTCTGGTTGTATGAGGGCGTGTAGGCTGTTGGCTGATGTGTGCTGCTTTATCTTGAATAGGTTTATGATAGTTTTGTATCTGATGCGTGCATCTGATGCTCTTTTTTTAAAGAGATATTGGAGATTAAGGGCTTGAACTGCAAGGTTGCCAATAATGTTGACCAAAACTGTATACTTATACCCCTTTTTTGATGTTAGCAAAAAATCCAGATATTTTTATTTGCACAGATGGGTGCGCTCTGGGTAATTTTCAGCAGGATTATTCCTATGCATAAACATCTCTGTACTGATGAGAAAAGCTTTTAAAATTTTCCTCATTTTTGGGACAATATTTTGTTGTGCTGGCCAGCAGCATTTAAGGTAACACATATATTCAGCACCACCTCACATATTGTCAGCAGTGCTGAATATAGTTGGAGACTATTGGCGGCCAGCTGCTATAGTTATAATGATGATATTGAGCCACTGTCTGTATAAAGAAGCAGTTCAATTTAAAACAGCCTTTTTTCTGGCCTAACTATATAGATGGCATCAGAATATCGCCGCTATGGGGGTAATTTTATAATAGGTCATTTAGGTTGAGAGGGCAAGCAGGGGCTTATTTGTAGTCTATTTTGCAAAGACATTATTGTCTTAATAAAACACTAGGGGTAAACCGGCAGAAATCACGGAAGATGGTTAGCAGGCACAAATGAGCGTATCTGGGTATTTTTTAAAATACACATGAGGTTCGTGACTTTGGCTGCACTCCATCCAATCTCTACCCTAGAGCATGCTTTCTTGTAGCCGCATGTACTTTTGTGAGCATAATCCCTGGGGTGATTTTGTAAAAGTCATTTATGCACATGGAACTGGATTTTATATATGGGAAACATTTATAAAATGATCCCCTATCGGGGAAATTTCGTAAGGTGTGTCTAGCTTAACACATATTGTAGCATGTGTATTTTGCACCTGTTTTATACTGCAAAGTACACACATTCTTCATAAAATATGGAATAAGCTGCAGAAAACGTGCATTAATCTAGGCGCAAACACTTACACCTGCTCTATAGCTGCTGTAAATGCCCGTGCCTACATTTTGCAGGAATGCACATAAATTATAGTATTTTATAATCTATGTCTGTTAATTTGCACTCCACCCGTGAGCCATCTAAGCTCCACCCCTTGCATTCCACTAGTGAAAGTACACACCATTGGTCTGATGGGCTCACTTAACGAATAGTGACATCTACATTACGCACATAAATGGCTATTCACTCATGTAAATTGCTAAAATTCCATGATTTACCTATGCAAACATGCAGAAATGTAGGTCCGCCTTATCAAATTATGCCCTGTTTGTATTGTTGGATGTTACGCTCTCGCTCTGCCCTCAATTGGCTCTGGCACAATTAGGATAGTTTCAGGCATTTAGAGAGATTTTGGACTGCACTATACACATTCAGCCCGATTCTGTCCTGGACGTACATGCCCGCTGTACGCCTGGTCTGAACCGCGGGATCAGAATCACGATCAGGCCTGTAAGTGCAGGCTGGGACTTGCGATTCAGCCCGGCCTGCACATACAGGCCTTGCCCGACTAACTCAGTCAAGGCTTTTAAATGGAGCCTTGGCACCATGGCGTCCAGTTGCCATGGCACTGTGGCTCCATTTAAAAGCCGCAATCCCCGGCTGCTGGCTCCTGCAGCTAATTCCCTGTAGCCAGACTCCCGACCTGGCCTCCCAGGGCCAGGGTCGGGCTGCAAGGAATACCTTCTGCCCCCTGCTGCCCCTTCCCAGCTCTGGGCCCACTGATCCTGTAGAATCGTGGATAACTTCCCCATTCAAGTTGCCGGCCCTGGACACACAGGGCCGACATTAGAATCGGCCCTTTATGTCCAGGGCCGGCGACCGCCCACTGCCCGCCCTAATGCCACCCCCGATCCTCCCCTTTCCCGCTCCTGTCTAATTTCCCTGTACAACTGGCAGGGAAGTTAGACGCTGGTGGGAAGGGGCACAAATATTCATGGGACAGAATAACTCCCATTATGTTCCTGAAAATAAGTGAATAAAAAACATATACTCTAAGGGAGTAATGTAAGTTATGCTTAGATTTACATATGGGTTTGCACACATAAATCTAATTATATTAGTCTTTTTTTTAATGCCATCAATTCAATGCTGACTCCTGACTACCCAGCAGCCCCTGGGTTTTCTTCCAATGCACTAGAAGTAAAGCAATTTGCTCAAAGTCACAATAAGTGCCAGTGGGAATAATAACCCCGATTTCTTGGGTTGTAGGCTGTTGCTTTAACCACTAGGCTACACCTATATGCACATGAGTGATCATTTATGGATGTATATAATGCAGTTTCTCTTCTGAAGGTATGTGCATTGGGCCGATTGTGCGTACATTCACCGTGACATGTACAGGGGCAGAGTTTACACAAAGTCATGCATTTAAGTTATAGAATATTACAATTTGCAGATGTGCTCAAACAGTAGTTGTGGAAATTTACATCAGACAAAGAACTGGAGGTAAGCCCTTATGGCTTGAATTGATGCGCATTTCTGACAACTTACATCCCCTATTTTATATATTATAGCTCACACTTATCTTACTTTATAAAATGATCATGAAAAATGTGTTAATCTAGGTGCACCTCATAAAATTACCCTCCACGTGTATAAGTCCCTTTGAATATTGGGCCTGTATAAGAGAAATGCAAACTGCTAGATAATAGGCTGTGTATTAGAGCAATATGAAACATGAAGATATGAAACAGGGTGCCTAGGTTAATTGGGCAGCAAGGCACCTATTTTTTCCCATTTTTAAAGGCATGCAGATACCTATATGTCTTTATAAAATACTAGCACAAATCCATCAGTAATCACGGCTACTTTGAGCTCCTTGGCTTTTATGCCTGCTCAAGCAAATTTATTATCTTTATCTTTATTATTCACTTGATATACCACCCAGACCAAAATATTGGGGCAGTGCACAATACAAAATTTGCTGCAGAAATAAAAGGAGGAAAGGAACGCCAGTTATCGATAGGACAGAAACAGACACACAGTAGAAGGAGGGAATCAAGAGAGGGGAGAGGGAGAGAGAGGATATAGAGCAGGATGTTGGCTAGAGTCCTGGGGGAGGAAGGTCAAAAACAAGGTGAAATAGGTAGGCCTTTAACATGGATTTGAACTTATTGTAGGAAGGTTCCAGGCGAGGTGCGGGAGGGAGGGAGTTCCAGAGGGTGGGGCCAAGGAAGAAGGCAGAGTTGCGGGTGATTTCCAGATGAGCCTAGGAGTCAGAGAGGAGATGCAAGTGATTAGTGTGAATGGAACGGAGGATACGAGGGGGAGCGTGAAGGTGAATAAGGTCAGAGAGTGAGGTTTTGGGGAGTGCCAGTATGGATTTATTTATTTAACCCATTTTATATACCACCTTTTCCTTTAATCAAAGTGGTTTACATGTAACTAAGTTGTGTACATTTATGGGGTTAGGGTAAGGATAGGTACTTGAGAAGGAATGGTTACTAAGGGAGGTAAAATACGACATTGACAATTTGCAATAACTTATAGAGACATTGCTTGTTGTTTGCGATCATGTTCATAGCTTGGTTTGTAGGCTCTGGGAGGGTCCATAGTATTGTACAAATAGTATGGTTATGAGCATATGTTTGAAATCCTTTATGTCGCTCATAGATCTCATGCTGTCAGGTAGGGTATTCCATAATTCTGGTGGATGAGTTTATGAACTAAAATAACTATTTTAAACCAAATCCAGAATTTAATTGAGAGCCAGTGGAGGTGAATAAGCAGGTGGGTGACAGGATCTGGCATGGGTGAGAATATGGGCAGCAGAGCTCTGAAGCAATTGGAAACAGTATAATTGGTAATGGGGAAGGCCGGCAAGGGTGATATTACAATAGTCAATGCATGCAGTAACCAGAGAGAGAAGGAGTGTAGTTAAGGAAAGAAGGGGTTGGAAAGGACAAATGGTGCGGATTTGTCTCAAAGAGTGAAAAGAGTGACAAACAAGAGAAGAGAGGTGTTCCTGAAATGTTAAAGATGAGTCAAGTATAACACCCAGATAGTGATCAGAGGGAACAAGGGGAATGGGGGTATCTGAAAGTGAGGGGGCAAGTGTAGGACAAAGACCACCGAGAGAAAGCCAAATGGCTGCTGTTTTGGAGGGCTAAGATGCAAGAAGTTGGCGAACATCCAGGAACTGATCTGAGTGAGGCAGAGGTTCAGTGGGGCCAAATTGGGAGCAGAGGGATTGGTATGATGTATAAGAATTATATTGTTGTCATAATAATATGCCGAGATGCTAAACTGTTGACTAGGCAGTGTTAGGGAAGCCAGGAAAACATTACAGAGGAGAGAAGCCAGGACTGAGCCTGGGGAATGCCACAGAGAAGGGGAGTGGTTGGGGATGAAGAAGCCCCTTAGAGAACAGAGAAGGATCCGGAAGATAGGAAAGAGTGAAACCATTGAAGTACTATCCCGCGAACACCAGTGTCGTGCAAACTGATATGGAGGGTGGAATGATCAACCAGGTCGAAAGCAGGTCTAGGGGGAGACAGCCAAGGAGATGTCACTGCCATTGTTGGTGTTAATGACCACACATATAGGAACATTTAAAAAAAACACATGAAGATTAGAATAGAGATGTTGAAGGGACTGAAGTTCACACTTCTGGAAATATTTTAGAAAAGGCTCTGCTAAATATGTAGCCTTTTCTAAAATACAGAATAAGGACATGCAGGAGTGCACATGTATGTGCCGATATGTGGAACTGGAGGAGTCATTATGCAAATCTACACATAGGAAAAATCAGTGTGGTAAGCATGGCCACCATACATGTGTAAGTTCTGGATTTCACAACTTACACATGTATGTGCCAAGACTTGCAAGTGTGTGGTGGCTGTTTTGCAGGCCTGCATGTATAAATGCCACCAATTAACAATAGATGCTGCAATCTCTAACTCTTTTGAGTGGGAAATAAACAGCAGGGAATTGAGGAGGATAACCCCCCCCCCCATCCCTCCTATAAAGGTCTGACCAAACCCAGCAATTTTGTAAAACCTAAAAGTGCCAGGGAACAGGTGTAAATCCTGATATGGACAACTTGGTCATATATGTATATTGCTAATATGAAATGAGGAATACGTATATACGTTTTTGACTCATCCAGGCCACTCCTTAACCACACCCCTGACACACCCCCTTGCCATTTTTACATAGTAAAGATATCCACTTGTAAACTGAGCCCAAGAAATTTTATAACTACCTATTTCTACATGTAAAACACTATTTTATATGCAGAAATAGCTTATAATATTATTGCTCTTGTATATGCAGGCCTTACACATACAACCTATGCTTAAAAAACATCTGTACAAAGACTTCATGCCTGCAGTGCAGAACATGCTTAAAAGAAGACCAAAAATGTTGAGCAACATATACCACCCCAGGTGCCCGCAGCACATTATAACAAAAAGAATGCAAAATCAATACAAAATATAGGATCCATCAATTATCCTAATCCCTTGGTGTCAGTTATCAGATCATGAAGAAATGGTACTGATTGTTCTGAGGATTAGAAAGGTCTGCTTTGCTATCTGAGGTGTCGGTGTTAAACCTCTAAGGGCAGGAAAGGTAGACTACAGACATGGGAAAAAAAGAATTAACAGTTGGGAAGAAGGGAAGTTGGAAATGTTTTTGTCCTTGAAGCTAGTAGTTGTTGATGCTTTTCTGCCGTTGGCTTGTCGGTTTTCTCCATGAAGAGGTACTGTACATACGTTTTAACTTGTTTGTTTCCTTTGAAATGGGCATGTGGCTCCCTGTATGTGTTTGAGAATATTTAGTAAGGCAGTAAGCTGACTGAAGCCTAAGGAAGAGTTTTTAGTTTCTTGACCTTAGGTTGCAAACATGCCATGCTCTCATGCTGCCACTGCCCAGGTCGAGTTGCTGATGGTAACAACGTCCCAAAATGAATAACAAACAACTTCCCAAAATGAATAATGAGCCTCCTGCATAATGTAATGAGGTTGATGATGCAGTATGCACTGGAGAGTAAAGACAGGCTGGATACCCCTCCTAAAGCAGATTCATTTGGGGTTAAGAAGATGTCCAATGACTTTCAAACCATAGTTATGCTGGCGAATGCAAGTTTTGCAGCAACGTTTTTCTAAATCCCAAGTGGGAGTGAAACAGCTCCTTAAAAAGCATCTGCTATGGACTGGGAATTGGATTCCTTGACATAACAACTTCAATTAGCACAAAACGCGGCAGCAAGGACCATTACGAAGGCCCCACCTTTCCAACATATAACCCCTATTTTAGAATATTTACACTGGCTCCCGATTCAAAGCCGAATAGATTACAAAACTCTTTTAACTACCTACAAAGCCATAAATAAAACAGCACCCCCGACCATAAATAACCTCATCAAAATAGAGCCCACTCATAATCTTCAAAGGAGAGACCAGTTAAACAAATTAACAACACCAAAAGAATTTATAAGGGCCAAAAAATCCACAAACAAGAAAGCCTTCTCCCATGCAGCCCCCATTTTGTGGAACACAATCCCATTAGAATTAAGATCCTTACCTCACTTGGTTTGCAGCTTGTCGTGCTGTGAGGGCTTGTGTGCATCAGTGATGCTGAGAGCTAAACTATCGGTAGTTTAACTACTGGCAGGGTCTCCCAAGATGGACAGGTCTCAGCTGAGGTGCCAGACGAAGACAAACCACCCATCTGGGCAGCAGCAGAATGGGATAGTGTTGACGGCGGAGGATCACATTTCTGTGACAACGGCAACAACACCAAACTTAAACTGCGCAGAAGGAAGGCCCGGCAATCTACTTCTGTATCTTGCCATGAAAACCCAATGGATAGTTACAACAAAACAAATTGTGCTATGGTGCTGGAAGATGAGACTCCCAGGTCGGAAGGCACTCAACTAGCTACTGGGGAAGAGCTGAAGACTTTTCAGAGTAAAGCCAGCATTTATGATGTGGTTGGATCAAAGCCTTCGGGAAGTCTGACTGCTGATGTAGCTGCGCATGAAATGAGAGTCAGAAGCTGTAAAGATGTCTTACACATTGGAACATGGAACGTACGAAGCATGAACCAAGGGAAGTTGGAAGTGGTCAAGAATGAAATGGAACGTGTACAACTTGATCTGTTGGGTGTCAGCGAACTGAAATGGACTGGCATCGGGCACTTTGCATCAGATGATCACATGGTCTACTATGCTGGAAATGAAAGACAAAGAAGAAATGGTGTTGCATTTATAATAAAGAAGAAACTTGCAAGAACTGTAATGAAATACAATGCAGTCAGCGAACGCTTAATCTCTATTCGTCTACGAGGATTGCCTATCAACACAACTATAATTCAAGTATATGCCCCAACAACAGCTGCAGAAGAGAATTAAATTGAAGAGTTCTATGAACAAGTACAAGCTGAAATTGACAGAACATGCAAACAGGATATCCTGATAGTCATGGGTGACTGGAACGCAAAAGTTGGCAACAAAGAAGAAGGCAAAGTAGTTGGAAAATATGGACTTGGCAACAGAAATAAAGCTGGAGAAAGATTGATAGAATTCTGCAAGACCAATGATCTATTCATCTCAAACACCTTCTTTCAGCAACACAAGCGACGACTGTACACATGGACTTCACCCAATGGATTGTATAAAAATCAAATTGACTACATCTGTGGAAGTCAACGATGGAAAAGCTCTGTAACATCAACAAAGACAAAACCTGGAGCTGACTGTGGTACAGATCATCAACTACTAGTATGCAAACTCAAGCTAAAGTTGAAAAAGAGCAAACCACTCATGAATGCACCAAAATATGACCTTGAGAATATACCACTGGAATTTAAAGACTGCCTGCAAAATCGATTTGCTGCCTTAGATACAAATGACAGAGCTCCGGAAGAGTTATGGAATGACATCAAGAAGGTTGTGCTGGAAGAAAGCGAGAAGTCTCTACAAAAGGTGAAAAAGCAAAAACGGCCAAAATGGATGACGGAAGAAACTCTGAAAATTGCCCAGAAACGCAGAGAAGCTAAAGCCAAAGGAGAAAGAAAGACAATCGCAGAACTCAACAGAGATTTCCAACGTGCAGCAAGACAGGGCAAGGAAAAGTACTACAATGACACTTGCAAGGAAATAGAAGCAGAAACTATTAGAGGAAGAACAAGATCGGCTTTCCTAAAGCTGCGAGAGTTAAAGAAAAAGTTCCAGCCTCGAATTGGAATGTTACAAGATGCTCAAGGTTCTATGTTGAATGATGCTGAGAAGATCAAGAAAAGGTGGAAGGAATATACAGAGTTTTTATATGATAAAGATCAAGTGGACCTACAGCCGTTTCAACCTATACCTTATGATCAGGAACCATTGGTGATGAAAGAAGAAGTTGAAGCAGCATTGAAAGCCTTATCAAAGAACAAAGCACCAGGCATTGCTAGCATTCCCATAGAAGTATTGCAGCAATCTGATGCAGCTGTTACCGTACTTACAAGGCTCTGCCAAGAAATATGGAAGACAACATCATGGCCAACTGACTGGAAAAGATCTGTGTTTATACCAATACTAAAGAAAGGTGATCCAACTGACTGTGGAAATTATCGCACAATCGCTCTGATCCCACATGCCAGCAAGATTCTACTGAAGATTATTCAAAAGAGACTACAGCCATACCTAGAACAAGAACTACCTGAAGTGCAAGCAGGGTTCAGGAAAGGGCGAGGAACGAGAGACATCATTGCGGATGTGAGATGGATCCTTGAAAAGACTAAAGAATACCAAAAGGATATCTATTTGTGCTTTATCGACTATAGCAAGGCTTTTGACTGTGTAAACCATGAGAAACTCTGGGCCACATTAAGAAGCATGGGTATACCAGAACACCTGATCGTTCTCTTGCGTAATCTGTACATTGATCAAGAAGCAACAGTTCGAACGGAACAAGGAGAAACAGAATGGTTTAAAATAAGCAAAGGTGTAAGACAAGGCTGCATACTTTCCCCCTACCTGTTTAATTTATATGCAGAACAAATCATCAGAGAAGCAGGACTGTATGAAGACAACAGAGGTGTGAAGATTGGTGGAAGACTCATCAACAACCTTCGCTATGCTGATGATACCACATTACTGGCTGAAAGTGAAGATGATCTGAAACATTTGCTTCTCACAATCAAAGAACATAGTCTCAAAATGGGCCTGCACCTTAATGTAAAGAAGACAAAGATCATGACAACTGGCATAATCAACAGGTTCATCGTTGAAGGAGAAGAAATTGAAATCGTGAACAACTTTAACCTACTTGGATCAACTATCAATAAAGAAGCAACAAGCAGTCAAGAAATCAGACGACGCATTGCTCTTGGCAGAATGGCTATGAAAGACCTAGATAAGATTCTCAAGAGCAGAGATGTCTCTCTCCATACAAAGATTCGACTTGTTCAAGCCATGGTATTTTCAATAACATCATATGGATGTGAAAGCTGGACAGTGAAAAAGACAGACAGGAAGAAAATTGATGCCTTTGAATTATGGTGCTGGCGGCGAATACTGTGTATACCATGGACTGCCCGAAGAACAAACCAATCGTACTAGAAGAGATCAAACCTAAGCTTTCTTTAGAAGCTCAGATGACAAGACTTCGATTTTCATACTTTGGACACATCATGCGAAGAGAGAGATCATTAGAGAAAGACATCATGCTTGGCAAGATAGAAGGTCAACGCAAAAGAGGAAGGCCAGCAATGAGATGGATTGCTACAATAACAGCAGCTACGGGTACCAGTCTGTCAACAATGAGCCGCCTGACTGAAGACCGAACACAATTTAGGATAGCTATCCAGAGGGTCGCCATGAGTCGACTCCGACTCGACGGCACTTAACAACAACAACAACAACCTGAAATCATGGAGTTTAGGAAAAAACTTAAAACACACTTATTTACAATGCACTATGGGTCCGTGATGAACTCACCTCTCACCTCTCAGCTAGATAAAGGATAACCCTATTCCAGCTAATATATTTTTCCAGAAAAGGAATGAAGTACTGAAGCCCTAAAACAATGTATTGAAGAAAATTGAATAACAAATAACTCTGTATATAGTTTAATTCTGTTCCTTTTTATATAGTTCACTATTTGTTAATTGTTAAATGTAAGTTCCAATTTGTTATATGTAAAAACAGCTCTCCCTGTTTACTGTTGTTCCATGTAAACCACATCTGATCAATGGAAGGAGCGGTATATAAAAAATCTGTTAATTAAATTAAATTAACAGATGTGAGAAATAATTTGCATTTAAGGGAGGTCTTATTTTTGCCAAAGAACGATCTGAGTTTTGCTCCCGTGGTAAATTCATTCAATCCATGCCAGCCGGTATTTCAGGGTTTAAGTAAATTAATGAATTTACTTAATAATATATAGAATTCACAACTGGAAAATTACTGCTTGAAGTGTTGTTATTTTTACATTCTTCAGCACCTAAGCTGGTGGCATCTTGTACCATTGCAAGAAGCCGCTTACAATGAAACAGCTCAGATTAAGAAACAGAACATCGGCCCTTGGCATCTTATTCAGCGTTCCATCCTTTTTTTTAGCTAGAGAAAATTCATTTGTTTCTTAATTAAGAAAAGCATGAAAAATCTGCCTATGGTACCTGAATGATAATTAGGAGGGAAAGGTAGAAAAGACACACACACACACAATCCACTAGCAGACAAAATGAACTTCAGCTGATAAAAATGAACTAAACTACCCTTGCATAAATCGAGGCTGAAGAAAGTGTGCCATCGTTATGGCTAAGACAATGTACAAACTATCTTCAAAGAAATCAAATTGCTTGAGTGTTTTCATTTGCATGTATTAACTATTAACATAATGAAGAGAAGTGACATTGGACCTGGATTTCGTGTCTGTTCGGATTGATAACTCCACTGCATCTGCAAACAGGCACCCAAAAATCATACTAGTAGTCAGATCAGTAGTGAACTTTGGAGAGTGTGCTTCCTTTATCTGAAACCCTGAACCAGCCTTCTGAGGTGCTGAATGGGTTTCATCTTTGCTTGCCGATTATTTCTGAGCAGAGAGACACTTCCTTTGTCTTTGAAAAGCACAGGGGGCTGGATAAACTTGTTATAAAACTAAAATAGCATTGCACCGCACCTCAGTGCTAAAATTTGCACCCTGGCTATTTAAGATCTGAGCACAATTGAGGTGCTAATTAAAAGACCCAGGTCTGATGCTGGCATTATTTAGAGCATTTGTCATTGGTCTTAACTCTGACAGAGATAGGTAGGGAAATAGATTTTAAACCCATGGCTTGGAAGGAAAGAGAACTTCTTTCTTATGTATTATTGGCTGGGGTGGATGCTGAAGTCATCTCAGCAAGATTTGCATGTGGTACCATCTTGTCCAGAAATCTGTCTTCAATGTAACAGACAAGAGTCATTTAGCTGTGTGGCCCCAACAGTCTGGAATGTGATTCTGTTGGTGATTCACTTAGAACCAAATCTTCGTATATTTCATAAGGCTCCTAAGGGTGGTGATTTACTCTGGCATCAGGGTAGAACTTATTTACGTGGCTCGGCATGGCGTTAAGAGTCTGCAGGATAAGAGATTAGAATGGTCTTTACTACAGAGTGCTAGCTATCAGTGCTGAATTGCTCATTGGCATGGTAAGCGGCAGGCTAGGGAGAAAGGGTGGGCATGGTGAGCACTGCACAGATAGCATGGGGTAAACCAGAGTTACTTACCTGTAACATCAGTTCTCCAGGGACAGCAGGATAAGTCAGCCACAAGTGGTGACGCCATCCGACGTTGCCAGAGACACAGAAGTACTCTCACTAGCTTCTGGGCATGGCTAGTAGCCCCACCTCTGAATCCGCCCCTAGCTAGCCAGATTTTTCCAGCTGAAGCGGCGATGCCCAGAGCTAGGAGGCGGATGAGCGGAACGGAGTCTCTCCTTTCCCCCCCCCCCCCGCCGGGGAGGTGGGTGGGAAAGTGTGGCTGACTTATCCTGCTGTCCCTGGAGAACTGACGTTACAGGTAAGTAACTCCGGCTTCTCCCAGGACAAGCAGGATGAGTCAGCCACAAGGGGTGCCTCCCCAGCTACGTACGCAGCGGCAGGGGGGGGGGGGGATGAAGGAACTGAAGGAGACCGGAGGCAGTCAGCTAGGTGCAAAACGCTTTAATATGGAGAATCGTTTCCCTCGGGAAAGCATAACATAAGCCAAAGACAGTGCAAAATCATGGAACACAACAAGCATAACATAAGCCATAGACAGTGCAATATCATGGAACACAGCAAGAGCAACGTGCATGAAAACAGGCTCAATGTGTGCAATAACAAGGATTATCATGGAACACAGCAGGAGCGAACGTGCATGGAAACAGGCTCAACTTGTGCAATAACATGAAACACAGCAAAGTGCAACGTGCGTGCAAACAGGCTCAACTTGTGCAAAAACAACTTGGATGTAACAAGAGCAGGGCAATGAGAATTCGTTCAACAGTGCAGAGCAAACACAGTGCGCATCACCATACGGACTGATCAAGCATTACCAGCAACCTCCCGCACATCAGATGCGGTGGTGGCCGAGGACAGCATGGCAAGGCCAAAGGCGGAGGCTCCTTGGTCGGTTCTGTCCAGGCAGTAATGCCTTTGGAAAGTTTGGACGGAAGCCCATGTGGCCGCCCTGCAGATGTCAGTTATCGGAATAGAGTGCAGGTTGGCCATGGTGGCAGCTAGGGCACGCAGGTGATGCGCCTTGACCCCAGAGGTTGGCGGGGCCCCTGCTCGCGACAGGCACACAGAGATGCAAGAGGAGATCCAGATGGAGAGGGTCCGCTTGGATACTGGAAGCCCAGGTTTGTTAGGGTCGTAAGAGACGAAGAGCTGTGAGGCTTTCCGCAGGGGAGAAGTGCGATCCAAGTAGCACCTCAGGGCCCTGACGCAGTCCAGCGTGTGGAGCCTCCATTGCTCCGGCCTGGAGTGAGGTTCCGGCATGAAGCAGGGTAGCTCGATGGCTTGGTTGATGTGAAATGCTGTAGCTACCTTAGGGACGAACTTAGGATGGGTCCGCAGGCAGGCGCGGTCGCGGTGCAGTATGGTGTAAGGCGAATAAGCGATGAGGGCGTGCAACTCACTGATGCGCCTGGCAGAAGTAATGGCGATAAGGAAGAGTGTTTTCCAGGAGACGAATTTGAGGTCTGCAGACAGTAGTGGTTCGAAAGGCTCTCCCGTGAGCTGGTTGAGAATGATGTTCAGATCCCACGGGGGTACTGGTGCCCGCATGGGGGGCTTTAGGTTGGACAGGCCCTTCATGAAGCGGGCCACAAACGGGAGCGCCGAGACTGAGGCATCTCCCTCGCGGTGGTGGAAAGCAGCAATGGCCGACAGATGGACCTTGACGGACTGGGTCTTTAAGCCTTGTGCTGAGAGGAAGTTGAGATATTGAAGGAGTTGAGGTACAGGGCATGAGAATGGGTCCAGATGCTGGGAAGCGCACCATATGCTGAAGCGACGCCATTTCAGGCTGTAGCATTTTCTGGTGGATGGCCTGCGGGCCGCCAGTATGACCTGTTGGACCTCGGCTGGGAGGTTGAGGTGTGCTAGGGTGCTCTTTTCAGCTTCCACGCCGAGAGCGATAACATCCCTAGGTTGGGGTGGAGGATCATGCCGTTGTCCTGCGAGAGTAAGTCCGGTCTCCGAGGCAGGCGAACAGGGGGCTCCAGGGCCAGGCGGTGTAGAAGGGGAAACCACACCTGTCTGGGCCAGAATGGTACCACTAGGATGGCAGTCGCCCTGTCCCAGATCAGGCACTGAATGGTCCGTGCGATGAGTGGGGTGGGGGGGAAGGCATAGATTAGAGGCCACTGTCCCCAGGAAACGTCAAAAGCGTCCGCCGCTACTCTGTCGGGCGCGGGTCTCTTGGAGCAAAACAACTGGCATTTGGAATTGTCCTGAGTCGCAAAGAGGTCGATTTGAGGGTGGCCCCATCTCTCGAAGAGAGACAATGACACTTCTTGGTGGAGAGCCCACTCGTGGGGGCTCAACTGCCTGCTGAGGCGATCTGCTATCACATTCTCTTCTCCCGGTAGGTAGCAAGCCTGGAGGCTGCAGTGGTAGGAAAGGGCGAGGTGCCAGGTGCGCAGGGCCTCCCGGCACAGGGGCCGCGATCCAGTGCCCCCTTGCTTGTTTATGTAGAACATGGTCACTTGGTTGTCTGTTTGTATCCGGACCGTCTTGTCCCTTATAAGATCCCGGAAGGCTCTGAGTGCGAGGCAGACAGCTCTGAGCTCGAGGATGTTGATGTGTAGGCTTTTCTCTGGGGCAGACCACAGTCCCTGGGTGCGTGTCCCGAGGCAGTGCGCTCCCCATCCAAGGGTTGAAGCATCCCTGGTCACGGTGATCTGGTGAGCAGGTGTTTGGAGCCGTCGCCCTGTGCGAGATTGGACGAAAGGGTCCACCAGCGGATGGCCCTGGACACCGTCGAGTCGATGGGAATTAGTGCGGACAGGGGTTCCGAGTGCTGTCACCAGTGAGAGCGAAGGTGCCATTGTAGGATTCTCATATGTAGTCTTGCAAGGGGGAGGACATGGGTAGAGGCTGCCATGTGGCCCAGGAGACGTAGGATGTTCCTTGCTGTGGAGTGCGTGGAGCTGAGTATCCATAGAGCGAGAGTCCTGATTGCTAACTTCCTGTTGTGCGGCAAGAAGGCTTTGGCCAGAGTGGTGTCTATGTAGGCACCGATGAACTCTAGCCTCTGGACTGGAGTGAGGTGAGATTTCATGTGGTTGACTAGGAAGCCAAGGGACTTGAGGAGGGCGGTGGCTCTCCTGACAATTACTTTGAGCTCTGCGGGGGAGGGTGCGGACAGCAGCCAGTCGTCCAGGTAAGAGAAGACACACATCCCGAGTTTGAGAAGGTGCGCGGCAGCTACCGCTACACACTTGGTGAAGACTCGGGGTGCCGGGGAGAGTCCAAAGGGCAGGACTCTGTACTGGTAGTGTTTCCCCGCAATCCTGAAGCGCAGAAATTTTCTGTGCTGAGGATGTATTGGAATGTGAGTGTAGGCATCTTGGAGATCCAGTGAAGCTAGCCACTCATTTTGATTGATGAGGGGAAGGATGGAGGACAGGGAGTGCATCCTGACTTTTTCCTTGATTATGAACTTGTTGAGTTTGCGTAGATCGAGGATCGGGCGGACGCCCCCTAACTTTTTGGGTACCAGGAAGTACCTGGAATAGAACCCCGAGTTGATCTCGTCGGGAGGGACAGGTTCGATGGCCCTGGAGGCCAGGAGCGCAGCAATTTCCGCAGTCATGGGGGCAAGGTGCTGCGATGGGATTTTGTTGGGAGGATTGGAGGATAATCTGAGGCAGTAGCCCTGCTCGATGATGGAGAGCACCCACCGTCCGTCGTGATTCTTTTCCAGGCGCTCAGGAAAGCAGACAGACGCCCCCCGGTTGGTAGGTGCGGGCAGGGCGGCGAGTCAAAAGCTAGGGTCATTCTTCCCTGGAGCAGCCGCATTCTTCTTCTGCGCGCGTTCCCGCTGTCTCAGTTTGTGCTTGTAAGGGGCTTGATACGACGGTTGCTTGTATCGTGGTTGCTGCCACTTGCGGCAGGAACTGTATCGTTTGTTGGCTGAGAGGCCTTGCAAGTGTCCTTTACGGTATGCGCGAGGGCGTTCAGTACCCCCCTTGAGGGTTTGAAGAGTGGTGCATCGCTCATGCATGTCATTGACAGTGTCTTTGAACTTGTCGCCAAAGAGCAAGTCTCCAGTGCAGGGGGTATCCGCAATCTTGTCGTGCGAGTCACTCTGTAAGCCTGAAGCACGAAGCCAGGCAAGTCTGCGTGCTGATATGGCAGCTCCAGCTACCCTGGTGGCTGTCTCGAAGGCGTCATAGGCCGCTCGGCCCTGATGTTTTGTGCAATCATCAATATCCGCCAGGGCTGAGGAGATTGCCGGCGGGGTTTCAGCAAGCTGTGCGATGGTACCTTTGATGTTATTGATTAGGAGGTCCTGGTATATGGCATGCTGAAATTGGTGCGACGCAATTCTGGCATTCAGCATGGCGCCTTGGAAAACCCGCTTTGCCACATCATCCAGGAGCTTGTTGTCCTTCCCCGGGGGTGCATTGGTGATGTTACAGGAGGACTTGGATCGTTTGAGGGCTGATTCCACCACGATGGATTGGTGGGGAAGCTGTTGTTTGTCAAATCCAGGCAGGGGTTGGATGAGATACTTAGGGGCATGTTTACTAAAGTGCGGTAAACGTGACTAACGCGCGTTATACGACGTTAATGACCGTAAGTGCTGTATAACGCGCGTACCGACGCGCTAACGACCGTTAACGTCATACTACGCGCGTTAACCGTAGTTAACGATCGTAAAGCTCCGCAGCGCGTTAAAACAGCGCAGAAGGTGGAGAGTGGGCGGAGAGAAGGGGTCAATGGGCGGAGAGTGGGCGGGGAGAGGCACCCCTCACACTAACGCGCTGAATTTCAGAGCTCAATTCCAACGAGAATGAAAACCTGTCGTTAAAAGGCATTTAAAGGGAAGAGAAACCATTTCCGTCAGCAATGTACAGAAAAACCGGGGAAACCCACAAAACGTGAGCAGTGTGATACATGTGCACAGAACAATATTTCACATAAAACGTTAAAAATGACCACAAGAAACATTTTAAAAAGCATAATTCAGCTGGGCAACAGTGATAGCAATGGGCAACAAGGAACAACACTCCCTGGAAAGCACAAAAATAAAAAGAAATGATGTGTGGAAGGGTCTACGCTCTGCAGACCCTTTCAAAGAGCATTACATTGTAATGGAGCTGTCCTGGGCGTGTGGTGTAATGTTTTCCAATGATATCATTGTTGCCCAGCTTGGTTACGGGTGTGTGCCCCTTTTTTGAGGTCTTTTATGAGGTTTATGTACACCTTTGTCTGCATAAGGTAAATGAGGCCACAGTAAACCTGTTGCAGAGCAGGGTTTCTGGCTCGTCAGGCTGGTTTAACTAACTCCAGGGAGTGCACTGTCTCTGTGGCCACAGTGTGGTGCAACAGACACAGCCAGTGCCTGTAAGACCAGAGGGTCACAGGTTCAAATCCCAGCTGGGGCTCTTGCCAACCCAGTCCCCATAGTTTTACCCACCACTAAACAGTGATAGTACAGACACTCCTTTATTGCAGAGAACATACAAATGGCCTATAGTTTACCACACCAAACACAGACACCAGAAACAGGCACATTACAGAGTCCCCGCAAATGCAGTCCTGGAGGGTCCCACACCATTCCGGCTTCATGCTGCCTCTAATACAGATGCCTGTGCTGCATAGCTATGCACCACCCCCATGGTATGCAGATGTAGCTCATGCATATTTATGAGGGACAGCATGAAAACCTGAACAGTGTATGGAACACCAGGACTGGAGTTGGGGAACTCTGCCGTAAAGCAGCAGCCAACAGGGCCACACACCCACCCACAGGCCCCATTGGCCAATGCCTCCTGGAGAGGCAAGACATTGGGCCCTGCCTGTATCTCCCAATACTAGCAGTTGCATACCTTAGCAATGCCACCCTACACCTGGGTATATGGTACAGAGCTATCAAACGTTCCCTATGATAACTGGCAGATATCAATTCCTACGTTAAGCACAGTTTGCTCATTGCGCTCCACCATAACAATCATTCTGATGTCTGCGGTGTTTGCTGCAGGTCTGGTCTCTGACAGTGTTCACCACCCTGGGGAGTGACCCCCCAACAGCCTTGTGTACCATATCCATGCCTGTACTATGCCCATGACTGGTGTAGTGGGTATGGCTGCTGACCACCTCTATAGTAGCACAATGCTGGCATAGGTGTGGGGGTGGCTGTCTGTCTATCCAGCAATGTTGCCAGTATTGGGCTGCCAATGTGCATAATGAGGAGCAAGGTACCATGGGTATAGGCCGGACAGGGTGGCCTGGCCAGGGTGCATCTGCACAGGGCATAGGGCAGTGACAGGCACATTGTAGTGCCCGGCCACCACCTACACAGACAGGGTGACCTCAGTATATCCTGCTGAGAGGTCACTATCACCCTGACTGTGCAGTGACCACAGCATGGCTAGGCACTCCTATAGTGCTATCTAGTATTTCTCTCATGTGATAAATATGGGTTTCCTTTTGGGGCCCAGTCACTGATGTATCTGCTTGCTGTGTATGCTGACATCCCAGTTCTGGGTGCAGGTCTCTCCACTGGGCACTAGCAGACTGTTTGCAGCTGGTAGGTGTTGTGATGGAGTGGCTTGCAGGGTGCAGTGGCTGATGGCTTGCACCAGGGGAATATCAGATAGTGGTGGGGTGCAGCATACCATATCCAGGCCTAATGTCTGTCTGCTGTTGTGTTATGGCTGTGTACCGAGCTGCATTGACTGCCCTGTGGGGTGTCTGTTCCTCAGCAGGACTAGGGTTAATGTTCCCCTCTACTTCCACCTTTGCAGGGAGGTAGACTGTGGGTCTTTTGATGGGAGACCCTGTTTGCCACCCTCAGCCCTGGGGGAGGGGGGTGGTGGTGGTGCATGGGGGCTACACCTGACTGAAACAGACAAAGATGTCCAAGGTGGTCCTGCAGAACCTACCTATCTCACACAGTAACACAGCTTTGGACCTGCGCCATGGCCGGTGCTGTGGACCTGGTGCTGGGCACCTCACTGCACCCTCAGGGTGAGCACAGTACCCGCACAATGTGTCGGTGTGTAGCTACTCTGTGCCAGTACAACACACGGTCAGTACCCCCTATCAGGCCGAGGTGCTGGGGGGGTGCACATGGTCAGTTCTCCCTACCAGGCCGAGGTGCTGTGGGGGTGCATTCCCCATGGTGTGTATCTGTGGACAGCTGATTTGCATGTGCAGTGCATCTTGGGTGTGACTGGCCCAATCCAACCCTGTGAAACTCCAGCAGCTGCTCACAGGCTCTGATAAACCATAGGCCATCACACGTACATCTGTTAGCATAATGCATAGGTGCAGGACACCCTACAAAGTCTGTAATATCAGATGCCCACACTGGTAAAAACACACGTATCCACGCACGTAAACAAACACGTACCCACGCACGTAGCAACGCACGTACCGACGCACAATTGTACGCGCGCAGCTACGCACGCACCAATGCACGCAACCTCGCACGTATCAACTTACGTGGCTAAGCACACTCCGAGGGAGTTTTTCTGACACCAATACTCAGCGTAACGAAAAACATGCCTCCTCTTTCCCTCTGTAATGTGCAGGGTGATGCCTGGGACAGCCTTCTGCGTTAAGCACACTGGGGACTCGAACCCATGCTGCCTGTAACAGCGGTCAGTACCGTAACCATTGTGCTACAGCTCTGTTTCAGTGCTTTGTGTCTGTACGTCTTCTTATGATTACCGCGCAGTAACGCGGCACGGCGCCCGGTAACGCTCGTTACGTTTTCTAACGCGCGGTAGTGGTAACGATGTACCGCCCATGTCCTTATTTGGGGTTTCTTTCACTACTGCGGCTCCTAACGCGAATTGCACTAACGCACTTTAGTAAACATGCCCCTTAGAGTCCAATCTGTGTGGGCAGGTGTGGTTAGATGCAGGGGTTTGCCACACCTTGGAGAGGTTATCGCGGAGGAGTTAGTGGACGGTTAGAGCAGTGGTCGTCTTGGGGGCATCCACGAATTTGAGTGCGCTTTGGACTTCGTCTCGTTGATCGGGGGTATCAACTGAGGCAATGGAGAGAGCTGAAACAATCTTACGCACAAACTTGGAATAGGTCAGGTCTTCTGGTGGAGCAGGTGTGGAGTCGTCCGGTGGAGCCGGGGCAGAGTCGCTGACTGACGCAGCCTCTGTGCGTGAAGAATCCTCTGCACCCTCTTGTTCCGTGAGAACGGGGGCCTGCGCGGGGGGCGCAGCCACGGTGGTTGAGGCAGGAGGTTGCGCTGGAGGGGGTGGTCGCTGATTTGAGGCCAGGGAGGACAAGGTAGATGCCCACTGTTGCAGCATATCAGAAAAGATGTGCAGGGCGTCCTGGGGGTCGGAGGGACGAGGTAAGGCAGGCTCGCTGTGCCCCTGTGGATGCAGGGCTGTATCCGGTGATGGGAATGCAGCCTGCTCGCAGTCCTCTTGTGTATGCAGCGATGAAGGCGAGGACAGGAGGGACTCTTCCCCATAATTGAGTTCGCTGGCAGGGGAGCTGGAAACATGACGTGAGCGTTTGCAGCCGGAAGGGGAGACATCATGCCGAGATCTATGGTGTCTGTGCTTCCTTCCTCTGCTGTGGCTCCGGTGTTGGCGACCATAGAAGGAGTTGCTGCTGCGCCGTCTTTTATGGCGCCTGTCCTTGTGGTGCTGGCTGTGGCTGCGGCTGCTGTTTGTGCTCCCCGATGCTGTGCGCGGGCTGCTGGAGTCTCTGCGCCGTCTGCCAGAGCTTCTGCCCCGACTGCCAGACCTTCTGCGCTGATCGGATCTGTGCCGACTTCTTCTGTGCCGACTTCTGCTGCTGCTGCGCTGTTCGGATCTGTGCCGGCTTGTTCCTTGTCGACTTCTGCTGCGCCGATCCAAAGTATGCCGACTCCCCAAGTGAACAGAGTCTCTGCTCCGAGGAGAGCGTCGGGAAGAGGGGAGGTGTCTCCTGTGCAGATC
This sequence comes from Ichthyophis bannanicus, assembly GCA_033557465.1. NCBI lineage: Eukaryota > Metazoa > Chordata > Amphibia > Gymnophiona > Ichthyophiidae > Ichthyophis > Ichthyophis bannanicus. The sequence goes on from CM066031.1 coordinate 1,696,761,097, forward strand.
AGCGGAAGCCTCGATCAGCTGGCAGGAAGTGGGTAGCGTCGGTCCCGGAAGTGCATCGGGGAAGGAGGCAGAAATGGCGGAGGACGTCGGAGGAGGATCGCACTTGGCGGGGGAAGCCTCCTCCACACGACGGGAGGCGGAGGCCGGGATAGGCGCGCCTCCGGTCGTGAGGGCAGATTCAGACGGTCCAGGAGCAGGAGCGCTGGAGGCAGAGGTCGTCGCGGCAGGATGAAGGTAATCATCCAAGGCATGCCGGCGAGATTTAAGGGCCCGGGGAGACATGCGGGCGCAGCAGGGGCAATCTTCCACGCGGTGCTCCTTACCGAGGCAACGGATGCATGTTTGGTGATCATCGGAGTTAGCCATCTTCCGGGAGCACTGGGGGCATTTTTTGAATCCAGGTTTCTTCATTTGCGAAGTAGTTGTTGGAGAGGTAGAGAGAGTAAAATAAAAAAACGTCTTGCTGGCAAGGCGGAAAATGAAGACTGTCTAGCTAGGGGCGGATCCAGAGGTGGGGCTACTAGCCATGCCCAGAAGGCCTTCTGGGCTAGTGAGAGTACTTCCGTGTCTCTGGCGCCGTCGGATGACGTCACCACTTGTGGCTGACTCATCTTGCTTGTCCTGGGAGAAACACCGTGCACTAACTGCGACCCTTGCAGTTAACCTACGTTAACCTAATGCCACCTCAATAGGTGGAGTAAGTGCATTCTTACTATTTGTATGCCGTGTTTCACGCTCACAACAGTGAACATGGTGGTGTTGCACCTAATCCATCCTGGTTTTGCCATTATTGGTGTGTTAGGTGCAACACCATATTGCCCTTTAGTAAAAGGCCCCTGGGATATGGCAGGGAAATTGCTAGCGGTTTGGTGGTTTTTTTAAAATATATTTATTTGCACAAACTGCTTTGATCTTATGGTATATGAATAGTCAATCAAGTGATGTTAAAAAAATAAGCTAGCCCAACTGGATGACTGTATAGGAAAAACTCAAAGTGTAGGACATTTTTGAAATCTTTGCCATCAAACTTGTTCAGGCTTTTCAGCAGCAGTAGTAAATTTGGAGATCAAAGAAGGCCAAACAGGTATAATTTACTTTGTGCATTACACTGTACAGTTTGCTTAGTTGTTTTGACTGATTTTCTTTAAAAAATCAACTGGGCCAATATCCAGAAGGGCTTTTCTGGTTAAAACGGCCCAGGTGCCGTTGTACTGTATATTTGCTCTGACCGCTGCAGCACTATCTGGAGAGTGCCAGGATAGGCTGTGGGCAGAGCTGTGGAGGAGCCAATATTTTTCTGGAGGGCAGCAATTTTCAATGCTGCTATCAGGATAAGTTTTCACTTTTCTTCGGACTGGAAAAAAATAGTCCAAGTGTATGCAGACTGGTTATCTGAATAGCAGTTGAAAATGACCATTTTGCAGCTAGCTGACATCAGTGAATGCAAAATCTGGATGCTGCTACTAAATATCCAGATTTGCTTTATCTGGGGTGCCCAGCATTTAGAAATTGTTAATCGCCATTGGTTAGATGGTACACAAATAGCACATAAAATTAGGTCACAAATCTTAATTTAATTTACTTTAGCTAATATATATTCTGCCTGTACAAACAATCTAAGTGGATTACAAAATTTAAGACCTAACAAAATCAGAATAAAACATCAAGGTTCACCCCAAACGTATTACAATAAAACATATAAAACTTGTAATCTTCACCCAGAGCGCATATTTAAATTCTCATTTTTAAATCAACAGATTCACTGATGCAATTTAATCCAACACATACTTTCTAAACAATCTAGTTTAACTGATTTCTAAAATGCATATAATTAACGGTTTCTCTAATTTCCACAGGTAAAATATTCCATTCCATAGCAACTCTATAAAAATAATAGCATTTATCCATAATACGCTTGTAGATACATGAGGGGATAACAAGCATAGCTTTTGTTACTTGTCATCATGATCTAAAAGATATATCAGTATTAACCAAAGATGACATATACCATATTTTCATGCATATAACACATGCGTTATATGCTATTTTGCAAAAAATTCATCCCCGCACGTTATATGCGTGGGCACGTTAAATACGTAATTATTGACAACACGAAAAGAAATTCAGTCATTTTTAATTTTTCAATAACTTCTTTATTTCTGAAATGCTGAATTTCAATGAGGCTAAATGAAAGTAAATTAAACTAAGACTAAATTAGACTAGGCCAATTCCAGTCCAGTCGACGTCATCATCATCAGACTCCTTGAACCCTTCAAAGTCCATTACTTTCTCACTGTCATCATTGAAATAACTAAGAGCTAACTGCAGATGCTCTTCTGTGATTTCTGAAATGATGTCATCATCACTGCTATTGGCATCTTCACCTTCATTTTTGGTATCCGAATATGTCTTATTCTGCTGGTAGACAATCCCAGCCTTTCTGAAGCCATTGCGGATGGTTTGTGCTGTTCTTTTACCCCAAGCAGAAGACACCCATTTGCAGACTTCTGAAAACCGCACCTACTTCAGTCTTCCTGATGGTGTAAACGTCATGAATTCCAGACTGCATCGATTTGTCTCACTCTCTTCTCACTAAACTCTCAAATGGGTGGTTAATAGCTATATGTATTGGCTGTAGCTTACAGGTAAGACTGCCAGGTATTACAGCTATGTAGGCACCAGTGGAGTTTATATAATTTTGAACATTTTTTTCTCTGTGGTCAGCCCATGGCATCAAAAATTAGTAAGGATTTCTTTGAGAAGAATCCCCTCTGCCTGGTTCTGCAACATGTATCAATCCAAACTTTCATAAGGTCACAGTCCATCCATTCCTTTCTATTGTAATGGACAACCACACCAGTGGGCAGTTTTTTGCGGGGCATAGGAACTCTCTTGAAAACCACCATCAGCTTTAATTTAACCCCTCTCGCAGTATATCCAAGGACTACAGTGAAGCAGGCCCTCTCATGCCCAGAGGTTGTAATGGCTTCAGTTTACATACCTTAAGGAGCTATAGTCCTGGTGACAGGGATGTTGAAAGACATTTGAACATCATCCATATTTATAACATCCATTGCAGAGATACCATGTTCAGAGATTTCTTTGGAGATAAATTCATGGAAGTCAATCATCTTTTGCTCCCAGTCATCCGGACGTCACTGGCCTACAGTGGTTCTCATTCTTACTGAAAGTCCTTTTCACTTCATGAATCTAGAAATGCAGGTGAAACACGATTTGAAATCAGTGATTCCTCTTCCATTTGCCAGAAGCTTCGCTTTAATCTGAATTGCGACAAAGATAGCTTGATTTTGTTCCCTCTGAGAAAAAATCCCAGTCTCTCAAGTCATTCTTCAGTTTAGACCATTTTGCTTTGCACCCATGATCTGCACATTTGCAGGGGCTCATGTTCTCTTGCTCCTTTTTCTCCTTTCTCCATCCGTGAATGGATGTCTCTTCAACCTCAAATTTTCTCGCTGCTGCGCTGTTGCTTGTTTCTTTCACTCTCACAACGACTTTTAGTTTGAAGTCGGTGGTGTAGGACATGCATTTCATTCCTGGCATGATCAGTAGCAAAAAGGGCATGTGCATGTGCGATAAACGCATGGGCGCATTATCCAAAAAATCTCAAACAGAATAGTGTCAATTCCGCATGTTATACATGTGTGCACTTTATATACATGGGTGCGTTATTTGCGTGAAAATATGGTATTTTGGGATGAAACCATAATACATCTTAAAAACAAAACATGACAGGTTAAAAGTAGTTCTAGTGTTTATGGGGAGCCAGTGTAGTGAAGTTAAAGAGCTTAGCTGCCATATTCTGTAAAGCCTGGAGCCATGAGAGGAATTTACTTGATATCATATACCTCCATATATTACAATAATCAAGTTGTATCGGTGTTATAGCCTGCACCAGGATCTGAAAATCTTCTATTTTAAAAAATGAATGAATCTGACTAACACATCACCGTTTAAATAGCATGGGCCCAATATTGCAAGGTATTTACACATTTACAGAACTGTAAAGCATATAAACCACTAATGGCCCTGAGTATCCCAGAGTAATGCCTCTATATGCCCGGATGCTAACCGCTTAGCATCGGGTCGTGTCAGGGACATTCCGGGGACAGGACCCAGGGATAACCAGGCAGCTGCAATATTCAACTGCTGCCCAGTTATCCCTCAGTTTCCAAAGTTAGGCACAGCAAAAGCTGTCCTAGCCGCCGAAGCTGACCTGGCAGCAGCTGAATATCGCTGCTGCACAGTTAGCTTCTGTGCCATTTGCAGCTGTGTGACAAACCTGGATATTCAATGCCGGTGGCTGAATATGATGTAAACGTTCTATGGTAACGGCTATGTCACAGCTCAATATTCGGCCCTCTTATCCTTACAGAAGCATGAACCTGTTCATCCTTGGTTAGAGTAGACCCTATAATCATACCTAAGATTTTTCTAGATTTAAGTAGAGGAACATTCACTCCCTCCAATATTTTATTTATTTGTTTAAAAGAATTTAAACTAGACGGATCATAATTAAACATACATAATTTCATAAAACAGACATTATCAATATGTTGCATACATCCTACTGTCACTCTGCTGGTGCTCACATGGACACTAAGGAGGTTATTTTAGAAGCTCTGTTCTTGCTTTGGATGTCCAGAAATGGGCATAAAGACTCCAAAGCACAGAGACTCTCTCCAGAGCCAATTTAGAAGGCAACTGTGAGGATCTCTGAACCTTAAGGGAGGCATGGCCAGACCAGGGAACAAGATGTCCCTGCCTGATCGCTGAAACGTCATGGATATCCGATGTCATGCCTAACTATAGATCTTCTCCGAGGCAAGCACAACGACAAATCAGTATCTAAAAAAGTGCTTGTTTTCGCCGGAAAATATCCAGAGTGTGTGGAGAAGAAAGTACTCTACTATCCTCAATACTCAGAACAATTATAACTATAACAGCAGTGGGATTTAAACCCTAGCTGCCTTGTCCCTAACCACTACTCTAACCATTATGCTATCCTAGATGTCTGGGATCTGAAATATGGTTCTGGGGATGTCTAAATAGATGTCCCTGCAGATGTCCCTAACAGGCATGTCCAGATTTGTAAAATCATGTCTGCACCTGGACGTGCCTGCGATTTTTTCAGATGTTCTGGCTTAGATTTATTTATTTATTTATTACAATTGCTTATATACCGCACTATTCGGCATCAGCGCGGTTCACAGTATAACAAAATGACCAAAACACACTTCTGTTTGGTTTTACATCGAACAGGGGTATAAACTTGGATAACGGGGGGGGTTGAACTATGTACATGAACTATATACATGAAATATACACATGAAATAGGTCAAATGCATGACGTAAGAGACCTATAACATGATTGAACATTGTGAAAATGGGCTGTGAGAAAGGCAGGGTTTCTTGGTGGTGTTATTTAGAAACAACGCTGGCTGTGTTTCTTAGTTGGTGTTATCTGGAATCATCGCTGGCTGGGTAGTATTGGAGGAAGAGGTGAAATTTGATAGCCTTCCTGAATTGGGTCAGGTCAGCAATGGATCGGATGTTTGGTGGGAGTGTATTCCAAATTTTGGGGACGTAAAGGCTGAAGGCCCTATTCGCTGTCATGTTATTGCATTTAGTCAATGTTTTCGGGGTAGTTAATAGATTTAAGGCGGTTGACCTCCTGGCTCTGTTGGGGGGCACTGTTTGAATGAGATCAGTAAATGCTGTGGAGGACAGGCGCTTGATGGCCTTGAATGAGAGGATTAATGTTTTGAAGATAATCCTTCCATGTATAGGTGATGTCCCAGATTGCACTTGGATGGATCTTCTAAAATTCCCCTCCATCTGTCCATTTATTGTTACAACCAGAGATCTAGGCGGAGTAAAATTTGGAAAAAGCCTGTTGAAATAGGGTGCATTTTTAGTTTTTTTTTCAAAACACCACCAACTCAGTGGTTGCACGTAACTCTGCTGATAATGACGTCCACAGTTTAGGAACTGTCTTTGAAAACATTCTATTATGAAATTCCTGAATGTGTACACAACAAAACAATGGCACATCCAAAAGAGAAGCATCCTCAGATATTAAAACACAAGGTAGATATTGATGGAAATAAATGTATAACATGCCCAACCCATAGAAATTTAGGGAGTCTTTTACTAAAGAGTGCTAGCTGTCAGAATGAGTCTGGCACATGCTAAAGGCGTTTGCTGGACACATATTACAACTAGCGTGGGGCCATGACAGAGCTGCCGGATATTAGTGCTAACTGTCCAAGGGGGCATTAAGGTTCCAAGTGGGAGGGTTAGGAGTGGAGAGTGGGTGGTGCAAGCTCCATGCAGACAATACACCCGCGCTACCTGCACGCTGGGTTAGGAGCACCACTCACCCTCACCTCCACAGGTGGTGTTGAATGCACCCGTGCTCTTGTAGAAACATAGAAATATGATGGCAGATAAAAACCATATAGCCTATTCAGTCTGTCCTTCCATACCAACTACTAGAATCCCTTTTTTTCCTTCAGAGATTCTCTGTGTTAGTCCCAGATACTTTCCATGTTCCCAGCAGATAACCCTATGGTGTTGCCCTAACACACCATGGATTCACGCATTATGGGCACATTTGGTGCAACACCATAGCACTCTATTGTAAAAGGGCCCCTAGTTTTTTTTTTCTGGGTTTAGTTTCATGAAATGAGAAACCATCCATGAGCTTATATTGCAAAAAAACTTGATGCTTTCATGAGGATGCCAGATAGATCAGCTTGACAAGGAAGAAGTATGATAACATTATCTGCATATAAAGCACATGAAAATGGAAGCCTAAGTAATATAGGTGTTCTGCGAGTGAGCTCAAATAAATGGTAAATAGTACAAGTGACAAGAGTGGTAATCCATATTTTAGCTGCCAAGCTGAAGATAGCTTGCCCTTTCATTTCATCCTAATGGTCCAGTTGACAAGGAACCTGTATATCCAATTCTAGATGGCATATGAGACACCAACCTTGCTTAGCCGATTCAAGAAGGTTTCATAATCCAACAGATCAAATACCAACGAGAGGTCACACTGCATAAAAATTTCTTGTCCTCCTTGGCTTACTAGTCAATGTAATTCGGACATCAATGTCAATAATAAGAGTCTCAGTGCTATCATGATTACAAAAGGCCCTCCACTTACCATGTAAGAAGTCATGGTCATCCATATTATTTTACCTACTTTTGCTAGAATGGGTAGAGCACAACAGATTGGTAATTTGTGGGATCAGTCTGTCTGATGATTTGAAATTGGGGTTAGTACTATCAAACCTAAAGATGAATGAAAAAATCCTTCTTTTGATAATCTTCCAATTAAAAGTGTCAATCATCATAAGATTCCCAATGGTATTTCTTGCAAATAGTTCTTTGAACGCTGACTCTATGGGGTCTTTTACACATTGTGGGTGTTGCATGTAATGCGCCATTAGTGACAAACTCATGGCACGTTAGGCACAACACCAATGTGTCAACTGTCAGGAGCACGGAAAGCATTTCCCCAGCAGTTAACGCAGAACCCTGTCCTATTGAGGTGGTGTTAGGTGAAGATGAGCTAATGAAGTTAGCACACGATGTGAACATGGCACTAACTGAGCTTAGCTCACCAGGCCCAGTCTCCACCCGTAACCTGCCCACTAGTGCCCCTAACGTGGGTTGCACAGTTAGTACAGGAGTCATCCTGCACTATCATGGCCCTGTGCCAGCTGGCAACACGCATCACAGGCTTAAGAACATAAGAAATACCATACTGGCTCAGACCAAGGTCCATCAAGCCCAGTATCCTGTATCCAACAGTGGCCAATCCAGATCTCAAGTACCTGGCAGGTTTCCAAAAAGGCACAGAGGTTCCACAGTGCTTGTCATGAGGCAAGGAGTGGATTTCCCGGGTCCTCTTTAATAATGGCTTATGGACCTTTCCTCTAGGAACTTGTCCAAACCTTTTTTAAACCCAGCTACACTAACAGTTTTTACTACAGCCTCTGGTAAAGAATTCCAGAGTTTGATTATGCATTGAGTGTGCGCCAGAACATGCACTACTAGCTAGCGCCCATTAGTAAAAGCCCCCTATGATTATAAACTGCAAACCCAAGTGTAAATGAACTCTGCTTTAAGGATTACAATTTTAAAAACTGGTTTGGAAATAAGACATCTAAAATCTGCACTTAGATGGCCGTTAACGCATTAAACATATTTTCAGATATCTCCTGTTGTGCCTGTAGGTTCCTGCTTCACTATCTTTCCCCCAGCTCTGCGTTCATGGGAAAAAAATCCCTAGAGTCAATATTGTCAATACTCAAAATATTGTTGTGGTTAAAATTGGCTTTCAACTGCAAAAAATCTAAGGGCCCGATTTTGAGTTAGGCAGGCCCTTAACCCGACATTTCATTTCCTCGGTGGCGGAAGTGAAAATCCAGGTTATGCTGGATGCGTCAGCAGCCACCGAGGCTAAATGGGTAGCAGCGATTTTCGATGCTACCCGCTTAGCCCCTGTGCCTTAAAGATAGGTGAGGAAAAACCTCATCTATCTTTAAGATGCGGCAGGCTAAGCGAGTAGCATCGAAAATTGCTGCTATACATTTAGCCCTTTCCTCTGCCCCTGCGCCGCCCCAGAACACCCCCAGCATGCCCTGATGCTAAATGCATAGATGCCTTTCGAAAATCCCTGATAAGGCATTTACATGGGTAACTAGGGCAGTTACTCTTCTAAATGCCTTCATAAATCAGGCCCTAACTGTTTAAAAATAATGGGGGGTACATTCAAAGGCATTTACATGGTTTGCAGACCTATAAATCGTGTAAATGCCATTCTGTGAGTTATTCAGTAGCACTAACATGGTTAGTACTGCTGAATGTCCATGGATGCTGCCACTACATGCCCCAATACTAGCTGGTTAGCATTGGAGCATGCCAGGGGGCATTCTGAGGTGTCACCCATCGCTAACCGGGCAGTAGCGAAATTGATAAACTTTCTCGAAAGAAGCTAACCGGTCAGCAGCTCAATATTCAGTGCTGGAACCCAGATAAGGCCCTAGCATTGAATATCCAGGTTTTAAGTTCAGCACCAGTGGCTTGCCGCTTTATCAGTGCTAGCTGCAGGTGCTGAATATCGGGCCCACTATTTCCCCCAAAACTAGCAGGAATACTACTGCCCCTTCCCAAATCCACTTGGAATCTCTTTATAAAATTGCTGTGTGCACAGATTTAGCCAGACTAAAAAAGGGATCTGTCCAGGATATGCGCTATGTATTAATGTGCAGTAGCCAGTTAACACATGTTAATGCGCATGCATGCATGTTATGCGATGTATAAAATGTTAAATAATGCAAGACCTAAAACGTCCAATATAACCCCTACCAATCTGGGAGTCCCATGAGGCAGTTAGTCATGTGCACTTTCCTCTCTAGCAGTGTAGTTCCTTTTCTGTTTCTGGCTTTCCTAATAAATATTATTGTTATTGTAAATTGCCCAGATGGCTTCCTATGGACAGTCTATCAAATGTTTTAATAAAGATAAAGATATCTTCAAGGAGTCAATACTGGCCTTGCAGGCTTAACTCACTGGGAATTTAAGGTTCTTAGGTCAAGACCAGTAAAAACTGTGAGGCTGTTGGCATCTTAAATCTACCCCCTCCAGTCCTCACTGAATAAAGCAGTCAAGGCCAGAATTTAGTATTTCGAACCGAGGGTTTACTGAAAAAACAATGCAAAAATATACTGACAGAGAATAAAGAATGGTTCCAGTACTTCCTTCCATGGAACTCTTCCCTCTTGCTGCTCCTTTCCTCTGTATCCCCAAAGTACTTGTAGACGTTGCACACCTTAGGTCTGGTCCTCTTTGTTTCAGCTGCAGAGGATATTCTGGGTCTCCTTCTCCTCTCTTCCTCATGGATTGCGGCTCCCTGCTGCTCTTTCAGTCTTCAAGCCTCCTTCTTTCCTATTTGTTCCCGACTGTTCTCTGATTTGTAGTGAGGTGATTTAAGCTGCTCTTGCCACTACTGCGTTGCTGATTCCCGGGCTGGGTAAACCAGACCCTATCCTTCTTCTTGGCATTGAAATGGCCATGCGGCCAGTTTCACCTGCCACTGTGGTGCAGTGGTTATGCCAGCCAAAGATAAGCAACTGCCTGTGGGCGGAGTATTTATGCTGGTTTAAATTTCTCTCCCTGAAAAGTCCCCTCCCAGCATTATGTCTCTGGAATAGTGAAACCTCCCTTGTTCTGGAAAATTACAGTAGCATAAAAGGACACATTATAATAAGAACATAAGAACTAAAGATATGCTATATTGGCTCAGATCAAGGGTCCATAAAACCCACTCTCCTGTTTCCAACAGTGGCCATTCCAGGTCACAAGTATTTATCCGGTTCCCAGAAGGTACATAGATTCCAAGCTGCTTTTCCATTGGGTAAGCAATGGATCCCTCTGGTTCTCTTTAATAATGGTTTATGGACTTTTCCTCCAGGAACTTGTCAAAAGTTCTTTTAAATACAGCCACACTAACAGCTTTTACTACATCCTCTAGTAACAAATTCCAGAGTTTGATTACATGTCGAGTGAACAGATATTTTCTCCAATTAGTTTTAAATGTGCTACATTGTAACTTCACTGCATGTCCCCTAGTCTTTCTAGTTTTTGAAGGAGTAAACAGCTGACTACATTTACCCATTCTACTTATTTATTATTATTAGAGTCTCTTTTATACCGCGCTATTCAGCATCAGTGCGGTTTACAATGAACAATAAAATACACATTTCCGATGGTACTTTGTGTTTACAGTTGAACAGGTAATGCAACTTGGATAACAGGGTAACTATTTACAATTTAAGACATAATTGGGAACTCTTTTGACTTCAGTCAAGGGGGTTCTGAGAGGCTTGTGAGGATGGTGCAGTGTCCACATTGGCTTCTAGGTAAAACTGGAGGAAGAGGTGAAGGTTTTTTTTTACTTTTTTTACTTCACAAGAGGTCTCCACCTCCTCTGGAAAGAAGAACCTGAAGGATCTCTATATTAACTATGCACATAACTTGAATTAAAATGCACATACATGTGCAGTAAGGGACGATAGCAGATAGAAGCCATAGCCTGTTAGCTCGCTGTTGAGCATTATCAGCCAAATTTGTCTGCATTACTATGACCACAAAAATAGCTGCCTTGAATCTAATCACATAAGATTTGTTCAGTTAAATTTTGCTGGAGGTTCAGCACAATTTTAGCTTCTTAGCTGTACCTGAATATCTGTATAATGCTAACTGATTACAGTTAACCTAATGCGCTGATAACATGCAAATCTTTGACGCGTTAGGGCAATACCATTAGCTACAGGGGCATGGAAAACATGTTCCTGACAGCATGGTGCAGGTAGCCCTGCAGCTGCACAACAGTAGGGCAGGTACACTTACCTCCACCTTGCAACCCTAATATGCCATGGACAGTTAGCGCCAAAATCCACATGACCAACATATATCTTTAGCCCATGCCAGACCTGTGCTGATGCCTACCAACCTTTAGTAAAAGATCCCCTAATTCTTTGAAAACAAAGAACATCTAAATATGTGTCATTTGTACGTTTAATTTTGCACCAAATGTTAAAGATCTAAATAGGAATATGTCCTGAATGGAGTATGTATATATAAATGATTTTCAGTGGGCTCCATCAGGAAGATGGCTAAATGCACCTAGAAGGACCAATATTCAGCAGTGTTAAATTCTCTTAGAGTTAGAGTTTGTTGGGATAGTGTATAAACTTTTCTTGGCAGGTAAACACTGTTTTACCCTTGGGAAAGGCTTTTCTAAAATTACCCCAAGGATTACATGTATTTAAAGCAGACCTGGAGATCATTTGGGCCTACTTTTACATGACCAGAGTATAGGAGCATGTGGAGGAGGGGTTTGGGTACAGCGAGGATGATGTCATGAAATATGCTGGCCTTCATATGCATACAGTAAATTTGCACCAACTCCCGAGCAGGTATAAATGAACATAGGTGCATTTATCTGGTATTGTTGCTGGTTTAGTCAGGTTATTTTATAAAGCTACATAGATGCCCATGTTGTTTTTATAAAATATTCCCAAAATAGGTTTCTACTTGGACTTCCTACTTAGGTGAGTAGTTAGAAAATTACCCTCCTCATGGATTTTCAGCCAAATTATATGGTTAGCTCAGATCATTTAGTAAAGTTATACAGTCTAACTTATCTGAATAAAGTTAACCAGTTAGCACTGCATATCAGTGTTGTCTGCTTAACTTTCTCTGTCCCCATAATGCCCCCACACTCCATCCAAACTTATGAAAAGTTCAGTTATCTGCCAAGACATTCTTATTTCAAGGAGATTTATTTTTTATGCATTCATCTCCCAAGTGAATTTACTTTTGTTCTTTTTTCACACCCGGTAAATTATATTTTTAACCAAATCCCTTAGCTTGTAGTTAGTTTGTGGAAGAGAGTAATGAGACAAAAGAGAGCAAAGTAGTGTTGGATTTTATTCTGGTGAGGGCCTGGGAGAGTAATTTTTCCCTTTCTGCCCCTCAGCACCCATTAAAAAAACATATCTGTAGCCCTCAGAGTCACCAAGGGGTCTGCTACATACAGTGTTTAAACATCATATATATATTTAGAAAATTGTAAAAAGATAGAGACAATCAACAGTCTATATTCAATGAACAGAAGCATTTGGATAGATTTAACATATGCACAAGAATCACAAAATAGAACAGAGACATAAGTGAATCAATATCTTTCTGTCAAGATACGATTCCTTTTAGAAACAGAAAAGTGGTGGCAGATAAAGACCATACAGCCTATCTCATTTGGCCATTCATACAGCCCTCTTCTCTCCCTTGGAGATCCCGGGCCCGATTCTCATCAGAGCAGTGCTGTGTGCCACATTGGCACATAGCCTGTCTACCATCTGTCTAACCCAGATTTTCAATAGAATTGAAAATCCTGGTCTCGGGAGCTTGCCTTGAAGCGAAATGGCTGCCTAAAGGGATCACTCCTGTCCCGATAAGAGAATCCTGACCTCCTCCTCTAATAGAGCCCGGTATAACGTGCACACTTGGGTGCAGATAATAAAGCTGAATGTCCACTTTAAAGCCAGCAAAGCTGGAATTTCAGCAAGTGACCGGGCAAGCTGCAAAGCGTGCAAAACAAGAATCCCTGTCACCGCAGAAAATGGCGCCGGAGAAAGAGAACATCGGCGGCACGCGAGAAATCCTGGCTGAACTGAAAGTGGTAAAGGAACTAATAGCTACCAACGGGCTGACACTGGGTCAAATGCAGGAGGATTTGCAAGAGGTAAAAGGGAAATTAGAAGATATGAGCGGGCGTTTAGCCAAGGCAGAAGCACTGACCCAAAAACACGAGAACATGTTGGCGCAAGTAGGCCCGTTGTCGAAGAGAGTAGCAGCGCTTGAGATTCAAGCTGAGGACCAGAATAATCGGGCAAGAAGAAGTAATGTACGCATTACTGGCATACCGGAGGGAACAGAAGGAGCAGACCCGATTACTTACATGGAAAAGCTGATTCCAGAATTACTTCAAATAACTTTCACCAAGGCTTTGGAAATCGAGTGTGCACATCGAGTGCCGTCGCACGCAGTAAATCAGAGAAAAGGGCCAAGGCCTTTTGTAATTAAGGTCCTAAGATACCCACAAGCACTGCAGATCCTGCAGGCCGCGAAGCAGAAAAGCGTAATCCAACTGAATGGCAACAAGGTGGCCTTCTACCCAGATCTCAAAGAAAACGATGGACCGTAGAAAGGAGTTGTTGGCTTGTCGGCCCATGATGCAAAAGATTCTAGCACGATATGGACTATACTATCCAGCCAGAATGAGGGTAACAGTGGACAACACCACACGCACATTTGACGATGCAGTAGCACTGCGGACATTTCTGCAAGATCATATACAAATGGACACAGGGCACTGAACGGAAATTGTTGTAGCCAGGAAGAAGGGAGAACTGTAATGATAATCAGGCAAGATGGGTCATATAGACTTCCTCTAAAGAACTGTAAGGACCAATCCTTTTCTTGTAAGAGAGTTAAGTTAATATGCAGATGCTCTAAAATTGATGCATGTGTTAAAGCCGTAAGATAAGTGCAAATGTATTACGATAGCCCACATTAGGGATATGGATAGGACGGGTGGAGAGATCACTTACATGGAGGGGGAGGTAACTAAGGGAATGAAGTGTATAATTAGGGGGGTCGGGGGTGGGGGGAGCCTGCTCGCATGGGGAATCGGTTGTGCTTCACCGTACAAGAAGTTGTAGTTGTTATGTTTTGTAAGACATGGTTGTATATAATTATGTTTAAAGAAGTGACAAGAATGACAGAGGGGCACCTGATGACGAGCACTACCCACAAAAGTACCAGTAGTAATCAATATGGCTAGTACCAAGCTAAGGGTACTGTCTTTGAATGTCCAGGGTATTTCAAATCCCATTAAACGGAAATTTTTTTTAACATACTGCCAACAACAGGGCGCGGACATACTCTACATCCAGGAAAGTCACCTATCATCGTATGAATCATATAAAGTTAGCAGCAAAGTGTACCAAAACATAATAGCAGCGCCAGCAGTAAAAAAGAAGGGGGGGAGTGATTATACTGATTAGGAGAGCGCTGGAGCCGAAGATTTTTGAAACAAAAATAGACCCAGGGGGTAGATGGGCCAAGGTTAGAATACAGATTGATGGCCAAGAATATGCTCTAATGAATGTGTATGGCCCAAACCAGGAGGAACCACAGTTCTTTGAGCAGGTATTAATGGAATTAAATGAGATGGCATCAGCTCGGATAATCTTGGGAGGCGACTTCAATATAATTTAGGATCCGTTGGTTGATCGAGCTCCCTATCGACAGCAGTCCAAGCCCAAATCTGGTCGAGCACTGCAGAATTTAATGGAGGCCTTGGGGTTGGTAGACCCCTGGAGACTTATGCATCCGAAGGCTAGAGAATACTCATTTTACTCTCTTCCACATAATACTCAAACCAGAATAGACTACTTCTTGCTCTCAAAGACAATAGTGCCCCAGCTCATAGAGACGAGAAGACAAACGAAAACGGTCTCGGATCATGCGGCAGTGTCACTCACGCTGGATATGAATAAGGTGAAGAAAGCCAGGCCCAGGTGGCGTTTTGATAGAACATTGCTAGCTGACAAGGACTTTGTCACTTACATAAAAAAAGCATCATTGACTATTTTGAACTCAATACAGAATCAGAGACATCAATATGGGCCTGGTGGGAGGCGTTTAAGGCGACCATACGAGGATACATAACTACGTACAGTATACAACAGCGGAGAGCTAGGGATAAAGAGCTGTATGAACTAAATTTAGAAATACGAGCTGGAGAACGGTTACTAACCAAGCGACTGGACCCATTGGTACTGATACGACTGCAAAAACTGCGGTATCAATATAATTCTATATTAAACTCAGAAGCACAGCAGCAAATTAAAGCGCAGCAAAGTGTGTACTATCATGAGAGCAATCGAGCAAGCACGTTACTGGCTCGTACTTTGAGAGCGAAAGAATCGGTGTCGCGCATCGCGGGGCTGCAGGATACAAATGGTCAGTTGATTGTGGACGACGAAGGAATACTTGAGCACTGCAGGAAGTTCTATGCAAAGCTATATCAATCAGAGGCTGACTGGAGTGAAGAAGCTTTTGGTAAATTAACTTTTACTGTGGTAGGACCAAAGTTGTCCGAGCAGCAAGCTTCCTCATTGGAAGAGGACATTACCTGCAGAGAGATACAGCAGGCAGTGAGACAGTTGGCGAAGGGGAAAGCAAGCGGACCAGACGGCTTGCCGCTAGAATTCTATGCGACATTTGTTGAGCAGCTAACACCTGAACTGCAAGTGTACTACAATAAACTGTATGAGGAATGCCCGGAGGTTGGGGCGTTTGCTGAGGCAAACATAGTCATACACCCGAAGCCTGGGCGGGACCCTCAGAAAGTGGAAAATCATCGACCCATTTCGTTGCTGAACGCCGACTACAAAATATATGCGAAGATATTAGCCAACAGATTGGGAACAGTGCTAGATGATCTTATTCACCCAGACCAATGTGGATTTATGGCGGGCAGGTCGACCACGGATAATGGTCGCCTAATGGCACATGTCCTGATGAGAGCTCAACAGATAACTGGCCCCATAGTGGGGCTTGTCTTGGATGCTGAGAAGGGATTTGATAGGGTGGAATGGCCATTCCTATTCAGAACGATGGGCTGGTTTGGGCTCAAAGAAAAATTCCTGAAGAGAGTTGAAATGTTATACACCAAGCCCTCCGCTCGCGTAATAGCGAATGCAACGGAGTCGATGGCCTTTAGACTATATAGAGGAACGCGACAAGGATGCCCTTTATCGCCATTACTGTTTAACCTCGCGCTCGAGCCCCTGGTGCTTAAGATCAGACAACATAGTGGGATCACGGGCCTGGATGTCGGTGGATCTCAATGTAAGCTATCAGCCTATGCGGATGACCTGTTTTTGTTCCTAGAACCCAACTCTTTGACAACAGTGCTTGAAGTTATTGCTGAATATTCAGCAATATCAGGATATAAGCTGAACCTTACGAAAACGACAGTGATACCTTTAAATCCTGCTGTTACAGTGACAGCGCTGAGTCAATACCCCTTTAAGGTGGAGCAATCCTCTTTTAATTACCTGGGTATAATGTATGGGACCACTATGCATGAGACAATGCAACAAAATAAGATTATCTGTGAAAGGATCATTCAGGAATATACGAATAAGTGGTCTCCGCTGAACTTAACGTGGTGGGGCAGGCTGGAAACCATTAAAATGGTTATTGTTCCCAAGATAACTTATATCCTAAGTATGATACCGATACTATTTGAGTCTCGATTTTATGCTAAACTAAGTAAATTGCTGCTCTCCTTCTTGTGGTGCAACAAAACGCCACGAATAGCGGCATGGAAACTTAGACTCTAAACAGCGAGGGGAGTCCACTTCCCAGACTTTTTTTGGTACCATGTTGCCGCTCTTCTGAAACAAGGCGCAAGTTGGAGTGAGGAAGAGATAAATGAGGGGGATCCCCAATGGTTGCGGATGGAGGCGGCAATGAGTAAACCGCTTCCGCTGTGTATGCGCATTGGGGCTGAAGATTCCTCGGGAAACCCACATAACGCAGTGATTCAGGCTACACAACAAGCCTTTTAAATATTGGTGAATTATGTAGAAGATGCAAGAGAACATACCATGGGTACACCCATATGGTTGAACCCCAGTTTTAAAATCGCAGGACATAGCTTTATATGGACTACCTGGATCAAGAAAGGAATATATAGCCTGGGTCAACTGATACACAATAATGTCTTTAAGTCCTTTCCAATCCTTCAGCAGGAGTTCAAGTTGCCGGCAGTATGTATGTATCAATGGTGTCAATTGAGACATTGTCTAAGCAAGGCAGGGGTTTCCTCGGTAGCGTTAAGACCTGGTCATCCGCTACTACAGAAGGTGAGGGAACTGAGTATGGGATCACATCTGATATCGCAATTTGTCGCCATCCTACGTGACGGAGAGAGAAGAAAGTGTACAGGTCTACAGCTCATCTGGGAATCTGAGATAGGAGAATTAGATAACTCTGATATGTGGAATATCTTCTGGAGATCGCAGATACGAGTAACAAGAGCAGTCTCACTTATGCAAATGATGTACTTCCTGGCTCACCGAGCGTACTTGACCCCACTGAAAGTAGCAAAGTGGCACCCCCAAGATGGGAACCAATGCTGGTCGTGCGAGAACACAATTGGTATAATGGCTCACATGTTATATTACTGTCCCAAATTGAAGGGATACTGGCAGCAAGTTTGGCTGCGAATAACCCAGTTACTGAAAGTATATACGTCATTGACATATTGTATAGTTATATACAAGTCACAGGCCGGAATTCCCGGTTTGAAGAAACAGGATTTTCGGACTTTCGACCTGATGCTTGGATTGGCACTGAAAGCGATACTAATTCATTGGAAGAATTTTTCGAGCCTAAAGGCTGAATACTGGTGGAACCTGTTGTGTGCACATCGGGCATACGAGAGAGCATATGTGAGTCAAAACCCATGTTACTCTAGCATGCTCAGGAAGTGGGATACCCTGGACTTGAAACTATTGTGGAATAGTGCTCCATAAGGCATCTGGGGGGGGGGGGGGGGTGATCGTCGTCATCAGGATTGCCAACAGATTCAAGCTAGCGGGGGCTCAGAAGGGTGACAGGTGGAGAATTGAGAAGGTAATCCCTTTAGATAAGAGCTCCCAGGGATAACAATGTGTTGTTCTTGTATTGTATGTGGCATTGTATTATTTAAGGTTTTCTTTTATGTTACGTATTGTTGTACATGTTCAGTTTTGTGTAAAATGCTAAATAAAGCTTTAAAAAAAAAAAAAGAAAATCCTGGTCTCACTGCACAACCCGGAAGCTGCAGGAGCTAGCCAGGTAACACTGATTTTCGATGCTACCTGCTTAGCCCCTGCGCCTGAAAGATAGACGAGGAAAAACCTTGTCTATCTTTAAGGCGCAGAGGCTAAGTGGGTAACATCAAAAATCGGTGCAACCCATTTAGCTCTTTTCTCTGCCCCTGCTCCACCCTGGAATGCCTCTAACACGCCCCAATGCTCACCGCATAGCATCTGGGCGCATTAAGGACTTATCTGGGATTTTCGAAGGCCACTACCCATGCAGGTGCCTTTCGAAAATCCCGGATAAGATATTTACACTGGTAACTAGGGCAGTTACCTGTGTAAATACCTGGGCCCCCTGCGTTTAGCCCATGCTTTCTTAAATTCATAAACAGTTCTTGCCTCCACAACTTCTTCTTTGGAGATATTCCATACATCCACCACTCTTTCTATAAAGATATATTTCCTTAGATCACTCTTGAGTTTATCTCCTTTCACCTTTATCCTATGCCCCCTCCTTCCAGAGCTTCCTTTCAAATGAAAGGAGCTCATGTCCTGTGTATTAATGCCATGAAGGTATTTATATTTAAATATCTCCATCATATCTACCTTTCCCGCCATTCTTCTAAAGTATACAATGAGCCCGATTCAGAAAGGGGCATGTCCAGGCCATCCAGAGGGCCCTGATCAGGATGGGCCCATTCGAGGTGGAATAAGCAGCACATTCCCCCTGACACCGCAGGACATACAGGGCCGTGACCGGAATCGGCCCTGAACATCCTGCTGCCTCAGCCCGCCCCCGCTCTGCCCAGACTCTACCCCTCCCGTCCCCCGCCGGCTCTCCCTATACTGCTACTCTAGCCATGTGGGGAGGGTCTGAGGGGGAATGGGGCAGCCCCGCAAGTCACTTCTCTGAATTGGGCCTATATTGAGTGTTTAAGTCTGTCCCCACATGCTTTATGATGAAAAGCACTGCCTGTTTTAGTAGCTCCCCTCTACACTGACTTCATCCTGTATATATCTTTTTGGGTGTGCAGTCTCCAAAACTGCGCACAGTACTCCAAATGAGGTTTTATACAAAGTCCCTGTCCTCTCCTTTTTTCCTGCTGTCAATCCAAGCATCCTTCTGACTTTTGTTATAGCCTTTTCAATCTGTAATTGCCAGACTGAACTGGGGCAGCTCCTTGAGATTCCGCATTTTCACCATGTGCGGCTAAGGAAATGGAGAGATAGAGCATTTATGGTGGTTGCACCATCTTGATGGAATAAATTTCCCGATGGGTTGCAAGTGGAGTCAGAGCTGATGCTTTTCAAGAAAGCCCTGATGTCATTTTTGTTTCCTCAATAATCCTCCAGGTTGGACTTAGGCACAGCAGAGGGGCTTTGGTATGTAATGTATTTTTGTATGGAATTATATCTGGTTTATGTCTGTTCATTACAATGAATGCTCTGGCATATGGTGCTATATAAATATTTTAAAATAAATAAAATAAATACATCTGTTTGGCCACCTTAAGATCATCAAATACAATCACTCTCAGGTCTCACTTTTCTTTCATGGAGAAATGTCCTTCATTCTCTGTTCAGGGACTTTGCAGTCCAAATTCATGAACCCTGCATTTTTAGCTTTAAATCTCATCTGCCAAATTCTAGATACCTCCTCATTCTAGATACCTTCCAGAGTATTAAGCCTATTTCAGATGTTGGTACCATCCATAAAGAGGCAACTCTTACCTGGCAACCCTTCTGCAATATCACTTACAAATATGCTAAAGATACCTGAATCAATCCTTGTGACACACCATTAGTAGCATCTTTATAGTCAGAATGAACTCCATTTATCACTACTATTTCTCACCTCCCACTCAATGAGTTTCTAACCCAGTCAGTCACTTTAGCATCCATCCCAAGGGTGTGGCTTTATTTATTTATTTATTCATTAGTCACCTATGTTGAATAGCGTCCAAAGCTTTGCTGAAATCTAAGTATCTCACATCTAGCACTCTCTTCAGTCCAACTCTCTGGTCAAAGAAATTAATCTGATTAATCTGACAATACCTACCTCTAGGAAAACCATGCTGCCACAGATCTCACAATTCATTGGATTCCAGAAATGCACTATCCTTTGTTTCATCACTGTTTCCATTAATTTACTTACCACACAGGTCAAACTAATTGACCTCTACTTCTCAACCTCCTCCTTACTTTCGCTTTTGTGTAGAGGAATCACAGTCCCCCTTTTCTAGTCCTCTGAGAGTACTCTAATCTCTAAAGAATCACTGAAAAGGTTAGACAGCAGAGCCTACAGAAATGTTTTAAGTTTCTTGTATTTCATCCAATCCTATCTCCTTGTCTGCTTTTCGTTTAGCTAACTCTTCATAAATACAGTCCTACAAATGTTCCAGATTCACCTCCCTTCCATTCCTATGAACACAAAACAGAAATATTTGTTAAAGAATTCTGCTTTATTCTTATCAGCTTCTACATACTCCTTCATTTTACCTTTGACAATACCACTTTTGCACCTCCTCCTGTCATTAACACATCTAAAAAAGCCTTATCCTCCCATTTTACTGCACTTCTATTTTTTCTATCATTTGCATCTTTGCTTTCCTGTCTACTTTTCCATCCTCTGTGAGGTTTTCTAGATATCATTGCTTATCTTCCTCTTTCTGCAATCTCTTGCAATTTATGAAGGCTAACCTCAATTTCCTTACCTTTTTAGTTTCTTCTTTTAAGAATCTTAATGGCTTCCTTTTCCTCTTATTTTTACTTACTTTCTAAATAAAAAGTTTAGTTGTCCTTCAAAAATCCTCTTTCAGTTTTCCCACTGTTTTTCTACATCCCCCAAAACTTTCCATCCAGCTAAAAATTCCTTGAGGTATTCCCTCATCTTGAAAAAGTTAATTTCCTAAAGTCTAGGACCCTCATTTTTGAATGAACATCGCCACCTGAGACCTAATACTGAACCTCATGATCCAGAGATCACTGGATGCCAGATGATTACCCACTATAACATTGGAAGCACTTTCCCCATTCATAAGCCTCAAGTCCAGTATAGCCCCCCTCCTGCATGGGTTCCATTACCAGTTGCTGGAATATTTCTCCCTGTAAAGAATTTAGGCTTTCCCTACTTCTAGAAGGCACTGCAGCAGGGATGTCCCAATCTACATCTGACATATTGAGATTATCTCTCAGAAGCACTTCTGTTTAGCAATATTGTGAATTAAATCTCTGTCCAGTCCTCCTGCCTGTTAAGGAGGTCTGTATATTATATCAATGTAAGGGGCCATTTTACTAAAATGTGTTAGGATTTGCACTTAACATGTGTTCTGCATGAAAAATGTTTAAGTGCAAAGCCTGTGTGATAACTGTCAGGGATGTGACCAATATGTTTCCAACTAACATGCAAATGTGTGCAATAATGCACAGCACTATGACTCTGGGTGCACTTACCTCCACATATTGAGGTGGAGGTAAATGCACCCATGCTGCTTGCAACATGGACAGCACACACCATGCACCCCCTACCCCATTATGGAGCATGTTTACTAAAAGGCTAGCATGGGTTTAGCATGAGGTTCTGTCACAGAGCAAAAATGTAGTGTGGGATTCTGCACCAAAACCCCAATGTTACCCTTGTAGTGCACATTGGGGTTGCTACTGTGCAAGATGTTGGCATTCCCAATGTGGTGCAGGTAGCACAGGTTTTATGCCACATGTTACCTGTGCTTGGCATAGGTAGCTGAGATACAACTATATCAATGGGTGGCATTAGCTGCACCTGCAGTCGGTTGCCACATTGAAGTGTGATAACTGCAGGGGAATGGATGCACCTGAGCCTCTACATTTAGTTTGAAGCCCCACTCTCCTCATTTTGCACCCTCACATGTGATTGGCAGTTAGTATGAAAACTAGCATGCATTAAATGTCATATCCCTGCGGAAATTGTTACCATGGGCCAAGCATGCAGCCAATGAGTGCCAAATCGCACATTAATTGCATAGCGCACTTTAGTAAAGGGGCCTCTAAGCAGACGTCCCATTCCCTTTTTCCAGATTGATCCACAGTGCCTCCTCATTACCTCATAAGCCCTGCAGTTCTGTAACTTTAATATTTTTTTTACATATAGTATAGTGCCACTCCTCCTTCCATTCTTCCTACCCTGTCCTTCCTGATTAAATTATAACCATTATTGCCACTAAAGTCAGCCTCCTCTATTATAGCCTCTAGATCCAGAATCATGTTTCCCATACTACAGACATTAGTATATACAGCTTTCTAGATGTTGCCCTTTTTTCCCATTTTTACAGAGGTATTTAATATTATCTCCAGGAACAAGCAGGAATGAGTCTTCACATATGGGGTATCGTCGGTACCGACGGAGCCTGCGCGGGAACGCTCCCCAGCGTCCAGTAAGAAAGCTTTTGGGAGCATCCCACAGCGCCTGTGCACTACCTTCCCGCCTTTCCTAACCGCCTCTCTCCAGTTCTTCTTTTCCGTGGAGCCAGCAGGTCGTGTTCCTGTCACCGGTGAAGAAGTTCTTTATTTTTCTTTATTTCTTTGGTCGCGCGTCTGCCTTCTTCGATGTCGGACCGATACCGCCGGTCTTTCTTTCTTTCTTCTTTAAAAAAAAAATAAAAATCTACCGTTTCTTCCACTTCTGTGCAATTTTGTCTTTTGGGCCTTGGGCCTACAAGATTTTTCCTCATGGAAAAGCCCGCTTCTGGGTTTAAAAAGTGCACAAAGTGCAGCGGTACTCTTTCTATCACCGACACCCATGACTGGTGTCTAAAATGTTTGGGTCCTTACCACTCCATCACCGATTGTGAGTCCTGTTCCATGATGTCTAAAAGAGGTCGACAGAATCGAGCGGCAAAGCTCAGTACCCTGTTTTCCTCTGATGCAGCTTCGGTGGCATCGACATCTTCCAGGGCTTCGTCTTCTTCCCATGGATCTCAGGTAACCAAACATAAGTCCAGCCGGTCCTCGAAGGGTAGATCTCCCTCTAAGTATCGAGATGCCTCCGGGCTTGCCCTCAAGTATCTTGCACCGGCAAAATTACCCCGGCGGGAGGCTCCGGCTTCCAAAGCTTCATCT
Source organism: Ichthyophis bannanicus (assembly GCA_033557465.1). NCBI lineage: Eukaryota > Metazoa > Chordata > Amphibia > Gymnophiona > Ichthyophiidae > Ichthyophis > Ichthyophis bannanicus. The sequence continues at coordinate 1,696,784,673 of CM066031.1, forward strand.
ATGGGGTCACAGGTTGACATCGATGGCGTGGCCTCGACCGATCACCTGTTGCCATGTTCTGGGGTACCGGTGGTCTCCACTGGTACCGACATCCAGACATTGGTTGCGTCGATGGATCAGAATATTCTGACCATGCAGCGTGCCTTCACGGCATTCATACAAGCTGCGACGCCTCCGGTACCGCAACAAACTCTGTTGGTGGTACCGGTTCCGGTGCCGGTACCGATTGCATCGACATCAGCATCGGTGTCGACTGCAGCGGTACCCTGTCCTGTGATGCCCATCGTTACCGAATCGTTACCGATCACTCCTGATGTCGATACCACTCGGTACGCGTATCGGGCCCTGGAAGAGCATCCAGACAGGCGATACTTCAATTCTTCTGAGGACTCTGATGAATCAGAGGCTTCTGTCGAAGCATCGGTACTCCTTCCTCAGGAGCCCTCTTCTCCAAAAAGAAGAATGTCTCCTCCAGAAGACTTGTCTTTTCAAGACTTCATTCGGGAAGTGGCCAGGGGCCTCTCTATTTCAGTGGCCCCTGAACCAGAGCCTAGAGCCAAGAAATTAGATATTTTACAATATCCTAAGGCTCCTAAAGAGGCAGCTACTTTACCAAGTCATGAGATCCTTTATGATCACATGTTGGGCATATGGGAGACACCTCTTACTACTTCCCCTCATTCTCGCAGGTTGGACACCATGTACCGTGTTCCTCCTTGTCCTGGCTTTCATAAAATTCAGCTTCCTCACCACTCTATTGTGGTGGAGTCTGCTATGAAAAAGATAAAGAGTGCAAAAAGACACTCATCTAATCCTCCAGGAAGAGAATGCAGAACCTTAGATGCTTTTGGCAAGAGAATTTTCCAGGCCAATATGCTTACTGCCAGAATCAACTCCTATAGTCTCTATATGGGGATGTTTCTAAAAGAAGTTACAGATCATCTGCTAACTTTATCTCCTTTTATCTCAGAAGATAAAAGGGAAGAGTTTCTCACCTGGCTTAAACATGCCCAGGATGTGTCCAAATTCTCCAGCCGTGCAGCCTTTGACTCTTTTGAGTGTGCCAGCAGAGCCTCGGCTATTGCCATAGGGGCACGCAGACTTGCTTGGTTGCAAGCTTCTGATTTGGAACCCTGGGTCCAGGATGGATTAGGAAATCTTCCTTGTACAGGTGAAAACCTTTTTGGTAAGGATTGGCAAGCAAAGGCCACTCAGATGGATGCTGAAAATTCTGCCTTAGATAGACTTTCAAAGTCTACTTCTGCTCCTGCTAGAAAAAGGTTATTCAAAAAGACTTTCTTTCCCAAAAAAGGGAAATATTATCCTGATTATGGTCTCCAGGCATCTTCTACAGGTCGTTTTGCTGCAAAGTGTCAGCAACAACCTAAACAAGCCAAGCCTAAGGCTACAAGGACTGCTACGGCCCAACAGCCTCAGCCTCCTCAGGGCCTTTGACTTACAACTAGAGAACTTAGCCTTTCTGGCTCTAGAAGAACCAGAGCCTCTCACCATTCCAGGAAGGTTAGCTCATTTTGCTCCCAGATGGGAACAAATCACAGCAGAGCAATGGACCCTCTCCATCATAAGGGAGGGGTACAAGCTTCATTTCTTAAACCTTCCTCCTCACACTATGGTGAGACAGTTCAATTCTCCAACATCTCTCCTCGACCTTCTGGGTCAGGAGATTGCTACCCTTCTTGCCCAAAGGGCAATAGAAGAAGTACCCCTTCTTCAGCAGGGTTCAGGGTTCTACTCCCCTTATTTTCTTATTCCAAAGAAAACAGGAGGCTACAGACCCATATTAGATCTCAGAGAATTGAACAAGTTTCTATGCAAGGAGAAATTCAAGATGATTTCTCTCGGTGCTCTCCTTCCATACCTTCAGAGTCAGGATTGGCTTTGTTCTCTAGATCTCAAGGATGCGTACACCCATGTCCTCATCCATCCAACACACAGAAGGTTCCTTCAGTTCCTTTATTAGGGAAAGCACTACCAATACAGAGTGCTTCCTTTCGGTCTGGCCTCTGCTCCAAGAGTGTTCACAAAATGCATGGCAGTAGTAGCTGCATTTCTACGCACTCTAGGAATATTTGTATTCCCATATCTGGATGACTGGCTCATCCGAGCACCATCCCAGTCAGAGGCCCAGACTTCCCTAGCCTGCACAAGGCGTGTTCTTCAGTATCTGGGACTTGTGATAAACATCCCAAAATCACAACTCATCCCTACTCAGTCATTGGAGTTCATAGGGGCCTTGCTAGATACCACAACTGCAAGGGCCTATCTTTCTCAGGCCCGTTGCCTACGATTGGTGCAGTTAGCCTCTCAAATTCAGTTAAAATCCCATTTAACTGCTCGAGAGATGTTACAACTGTTAGGCCACGTGGCATCCACCGTGCATGTGGTTCCTTACACTCGCCTTCACATGAGGGCAGCTAAGTGGACTCTGTCCACCCAATGGACCCAGGCATCAGGTTGCCTGTCAGACAAAATAGCAACCTCCAGTCGCCTCTTTTGGTCCCTCCAGTGGTGGAGGTCCACTCAAAATCTGTTGCTGGGATCCCCCTTTCAACAGTTGCTACCCCAAGCAACCCTCACAACAGATGCCTCCCCAAAGGGTTGGGGAGCTCATTTACAAGATCTCTCCACCCAGGGCATCTGGTCTCCACAGGAGACATCTCTACATATTAACCTCTTAGAGCTCAGAGCAATTCTTCTAACTCTCAGAGTCTTCCACACCCTGCTCAGCTACAAGACAGTCCTCATCCATACGGACAACCAAGTAGCCATGTTCTACGTGAACAAGCAGGGAGGGACTGGCTCTCTGTCGCTTTGCAATGAAGCTTTGAGATTGTGGGCCTTCGCCAGAGAGCATCAGATTCATCTCATGGCAGTGTATCTTCCAGGGGTTCAAAACTCTTGGGCAGACAGACTCAGTCGAGTTCTGCTTCCACACGAATGGTCCCTCCATGGGGACCAGATAGCCAGGATCTTTCGAATTTGGGGAACCCCAGACATAGACCTGTTTGCAAGTCCATGGAATGCCAAACTTCCCCGGTTCTGTTCCAGGATTCCATGTCAGGGAGTTCAGGCCAGGGATGCCGTCCTCCTCCACTGGGGGCAAGACTTCCTCTATGCCTTTCCACCCATTCCCCTAATTTCCAAGACACTGTTCAAGCTTCAGAGAGACAAGGGGTCTATTATCCTCATGGCTCCACGTTGGCCACGCCAAGTGTGGTACCCTCTACTTCTTCATCTCTCTCAAGCTCCCTCCCTGGACTTGGGATCTGCTCAAGACCTCCTGTCCCAGGAGGAGGGAACGTTATGGCACCCAAATCCACAGTCTCTTCATCTCAGAGCCTGGTTGCTGAAGGCCTAGACCTTCAAGATTGGCATCTGTCTCAGCAAGTGAAGGATATCCTTCATGCTTCCAGAAAGCCTTCTTCTAGACGTTCCTATGCTTTTAAATGGAAAAGGTTTACCATTTGGTGTGCAGAGAAGGGTCTTAACCCTCTTGCAATACCTCTGAATTCTTTACTAGAGTATTTGCTGCATTTATCCCATGCAGGCCTCAAAACGAATTCAGTAAGAGTCCATTTGAGTGCTATTGCAGGAAACCTTAAGCCTCTCAATGGACATCCTATTTCCTGTCATCCTCTTATTGCAAGATTCATGAGAGGCCTTCTTTTAACTAAACCTCCCATTAGACCACCTCCAGTGGCATGGGATTTGAATTTGGTTCTTGGCCAGCTTATGAAGCCACCCTTTGAACCCTTAGCCACTACCTCCTTGAAATTCCTTTCCTGGAAGGTTATTTTTCTCATTGCAGTCACCTCAGCTCGCTGTATCAGTGAGCTGCAGGCCTTGGTGGCTAATCCTCCTTATACAAGGTTCCATCATGACGAAGTAGTCCTCAGAACTAATCCACACTTTATGCCTAAAGTGGTCTCACCTTTTCATCTGAACCAGGAGGTGTATTTATCTGTCTTTTTTCCAGGACCTCATGCATCAAGTGCAGAGAGGAATCTTCATACCCTGGATTGTAAAAGAGCACTTGCTTTCTACTTACAAAGGACACAGCAACATAGAAAGTCTTCTCAACTCTTTGTTGCTTTTGATCCCTCTCATTTAGGACTTCCAGTCTCTAAGAGAACTCTGTCCAGTTGGATTGCTCAGTGTATTTCCTTCGCCTATCAGAGTAAGAACCTTTCTCTGGAGGGTCATGTCACAGCTCACAATGTGAGGACCATGACAGCCTCTATGGCTCATCTAAACTCTGTGTCCATCGACCAAATCTGTTGAGCGGCCACCTGGGCCTCGGTTCATACCTTTACAACCCATTACTGCTTGGACAAGGACTCCCGCTGGGATGCCTTGTTTGGTCAGGCTGTTCTCAAACACTTGTTCCATACCTAATCAACTCCTACCCCCCATCCCTGGTTGGATGCCCGAGATCCATGGGGTGAGGTAGAGCCCTTCTCAGGGACTTACAACTTTGGAGATCTCCCTGGCATCTCTAGCTGGGGAGTCCCCATATGTGAAGACTCATTCCTGCTTGTTCCTGGAGATAGAACAGTTACTTACCTGTAACAGGTGATCTCTGGGAACAGCAGGAATAAGTCTTCACAACCCACCCACCTCCCCTAGGAGTTGTATCTCTCTATCTATCTTTCCTTTCCTCTCTCTCTCTTTGTCTCAGCTTTAAAACTCGAACTGGAGAGAGGCGGTTAGGAAAGGCGGGAAGGCAGCGCACAGGCGCTGTGGGATGCTCCTAAAAGCTTTCTTACTGGACGCAGGGGAGCGTTCCCGCGCAGGCTCCGTCGGTACCGACGATACCCCATATGTGAAGACTTATTCCTGCTGTTCCCAGAGATCACCTGTTACAGGTAAGTAACTGTGCTTTAATTACCTGAGGGCTTTTACCTACCTGGCTTAAAATTCACCTCTTTGCTTCCATTTTCGGATCTTGACTCACCTGATCTTCCTTGTGTTTCCTTACCATTCTCCCTAGATGTATTCTATGTCTCAGCTACTGTGTTTTCTGTCTTTGACTAGATTGTAAGTCTTTTACATGTGTCTGTGCGGCACTTGTATGTCATGTAGCGCTATACAAATGTTCAGTAGTAGTAGTACCTATCTGGGACCTTTGATAACCACATCCCTGATGAGCCTATTTTCAAGCCCTCTTCAGTAGCTTGGAAGACACTTTGCCCCTTCTTGATAAGTGGGCATCATTTCTGCTCCGCAGTCCTTGGAAAATCTCCTCATGGTCCAGGAAACCAAAATGCTCTTGATGACACCATCCATGCAGCTATGCATTTATCTCCAGGATGTAAACCTCTCTGCCTCAGCCTTTACCCTCAACGGGGACGCTTTTGGAGAACACCAAATGATCACCTGTCTACGTCACTCTCTTTCTCAGATTCATGAAGTCACTCTGTGCCAGACATCATTAGCAAGGTGAATCAAATACCATTAAAGATTGTATTTTTGCTGATAACTCTATACATTATTCTTCCATAGGATGTCAATATCCAAAACCTGAGAAATAGATAAGATAATCTACTAATTTTCAGCTGAACTTAACCAGCTACTGTAGGTTTTCAGTTGAATATTTGTTTAAATCTTACCTGCCAAAATTTGGCCAGTTAGATTCAGTGGGGCTGAGGTTCCCAGTTATACTTAGCTGGCTAGTTTTGGAAATTACAAATTAATTGATTAGAACTTCTTAAAAATATATGCTTCCCCTTACCTCACTGGCCCAATGCTCTCCAACTTCTTCATACCCTCCTGGCTCTCTAAAATAATAATTAAAAAAAAGACCCTGGAACTGGCTTTCCACATCCATTCTCTCACCCACCCACCAAAGTAATCTGATATGGGGCCTAGGGACCCCGATCACGCCCTTCCAGCTATCCAAAGAAAATAGTTGTTAATAGAGAAAAGACCAATCCCCTGAATGAAGATTAGACTCTTCACCCAGAATGCATATTGGCTATTTCAAGTACTGGGGCATTTTATTTTATTGTTTATTATAATTTATCTTTTTGTTTTGCCTAATTTTATTGCCTTGATCCTTGGAAATGGTGGTTACATATTAAATGAAATTGAACTGAAGGCCAATCTGGTTTTCAGGGTATGATTACTAGCACTGGCATTAGGTTCATTCCTTCTAATACCTAAATCTTCCTTGTGCTGGGGCATTGGCAGAGTGGCAAAAGCATCAGTCTCCCTGTGCAGTCTCCCTGTGCAGACTCCCTGTGCAGACTGTAATTCAAGATTTGCCAGTGGCCAATCTTGACATGCAGTTAACTTTGGAATTTCAATTTATGGCTGAAATTCCTCTTGGGGCTCTGACCCCTCCTGCTGGTAAATCACAACAAAGTCACTGCCCCTCCATGAGACTCCTTGCCAGATTTTAGGACACCACCGCATGCAGCTGTTATGGTGAAATCTATTAGCTAAGTATTTCTTATTTTTAGTTTTGGAACTGTGTCCTTTAGGTTGCATTTTTGAATTTGAGTCTATGGGCCTTAAGGCTGTCAATTGAATCTACTATGTTGTTGTTGTTAAGTGCCGTCGAGTCGGAGTCGACTCATGGCGACCCTCTGGATAGCTATCCTAAATTGTGTTCGGTCTTCAGTCAGGCGGCTCATTGTTGACAGACTGGTACCCGTAGCTGCTGTTATTGTAGCGATCCATCTCATTGCTGGCCTTCCTCTTTTGCGTTGACCTTCTATCTTGCCAAGCATGATGTCTTTCTCTAATGATCTCTCTTCGCATGATGTGTCCAAAGTATGAAAATCGAAGTCTTGTCATCTGAGCTTCTAAAGAAAGCTTAGGTTTGATCTCCTCTAGTACCGACTGGTTTGTTCTTCGGGCAGTCCATGGTATACACAGTATTCGCCGCCAGCACCATAATTCAAAGGCATCAATTTTCTTCCTGTCTGTCTTTTTGACTGTCCAGCTTTCACATCCATATGATGTTATTGAAAATACCATGGCTTGAACAAGTCAAATCTTTGTATGGAGAGAGACATCTCTGCTCTTGAGAATCTTATCTAGGTCTTTCATAGCCATTCTGCCAAGAGCAATGAGTGGTCTGATTTCTTGACTGCTTGTTGCTTCTTTATTGATAGTTGATCCAAGTAGGTTAAAGTTGTTCACGATTTCAATTTCTTCTCCTTCAACGATGAACCTGTTGATTATGCCAGTTGTCATGATCTTTGTCTTCTTTACATTAAGGTGCAGGCCCATTTTGAGACTATGTTTTTTGATTGTGAGAAGCAAATGTTTCAGATCATCTTCACTTTCAGATAGTAATGTGGTATCATCAGCATAGCGAAGGTTGTTGATGAGTCTTCCACCAATCTTCACACCTCTGTTGTCTTCATACAGTCCTGCTTCTCTGATGATTTGTTCTGCATATAAATTAAACAGGTAGGGGGAAAGTATGCAGCCTTGTCTTACACCTTTGTTTATTTTAAACCATTCTGTTTCTCCTTGTTCCGTTCGAACTGTTGCTTCTTGATCAATGTACACATTGCACAAGAGAACAAGCAGGTGTTCTGGTATACCCATGCTTCTTAATGTGGCCCAGAGTTTCTCATGGTTTACACAGTCAAAAGCCTTGCTATAGTCGATAAAGCACAAATATATATCCTTTTGGTATTCTTTAGTCTTTTCAAGGATCCATCTCACATCCGCAATGATGTCTCTCGTTTCTCGCTCTTTCCTGAACCCTGCTTGCACTTCAGGTAGTTCTTGTTCTAGGTATGGCTGTAGTCTCTTTTGAATAATCTTCAGTAGAATCTTGCTGGCATGTGGGATCAGAGCGATTGTGCGATAATTTCCACAGTCAGTTGGATCACCTTTCTTTAGTATTGGTATAAACACAGATCTTTTCCAGTCAGTTGGCCATGATGTTGTCTTCCATATTTCTTGGCAGAGCCTTGTGAGTACGGTAACAGCTGCATCAGATTGCTGCAATACTTCTATGGGAATGCTATCAATGCCTGGTGCTTTGTTCTTTGATAAGGCTTTCAATGCTGCATCAGCTTCTTCTTTCATCACCAATGGTTCCTGATCATAAGGTATAGGTTGAAACGGCTGTTGGTCCACTTGATCTTTATCATATAAAAACTCTGTATATTCCTTCCACCTTTTCTTGATCTTCTCAGCATCATTCAACATAGAACCTTGAGTATCTTGTAACATTCCAATTCGAGGCTGGAACTTTTTCTTTAACTCTCGCAGCTTTAGGAAAGCCGATCTTGTTCTTCCTCTAATAGTTTCTGCTTCTATTTCCTTGCAAGTGTCATTGTAGTACTTTTCCTTGTCCTGTCTTGCTGCACGTTGGAAATCTCTGTTGAGTTCTGCGATTGTCTTTCTTTCTCCTTTGGCTTTAGCTTCTCTGCGTTTCTGGGCAATTTTCAGAGTTTCTTCCGTCATCCATTTTGGCCGTTTTTGCTTTTTCACCTTTTGTAGAGACTTCTCGCTTTCTTCCAGCACAACCTTCTTGATGTCATTCCATAACTCTTCTACTATGTACAGTAGCATTCATTCAGTGGTTACTGTGTGGACTATTTCACTGATTATATATTTTTGTGAAAGTTGAGTATCACTTGGTAATGTTGCTTCACTTCTGAAGGTACAGGGTACATGACGATGCACCACATTGAAGGCGTTCTGGGGCCCATTGAGTGTTTGTTACGCTGAATAAGCCCTGAATTGTCTATAGAACGTTGGTTGATTAGCCCCACCTTCTACAAAAATTTTTATTAATAAAAAGTCTCATTTTTGTGAGTTTTATAAGTAGTGTGAGGGTTTATTTGATTATATGAACAGCCACTGCCCTTTATTGTTTTTTGGTCTTCGTGATTGAAAAGCATATTTAAAACATATTTATTCATTTGAGATTATTTTGTGCTATTGCATTTTTAACTAGTGTCCTAGTTAAACATTAAAAGTAGGTAATAAATACTCAATGGCTTGCATCCTGCATAATTTGAAGACATGCATAAATGATGTTGGTTGTAAGTTTCTGCAGCATACACCCTGATCTGTGTAAAAAAAAATGTTTTTGCAACATGAGAAAAATATGCCTTTGAAATTTTGTACACCGATGGCCTGAGTGAATGTACAATTTGAGATGTGTGAAAAATGCAACTGCAAGTCTGAGCCATGTGGCTTTCAGTCTAGTTGGAGCTAAATGAAAATCTAATAATCTTTCCCACGATTTGCTGGGGAAATTTGTTGATATTTCCCCAGCAAATGTTTGGGAAAAAACATGATGAAATTAAATGCAGATTTGCTAGTGCAGAAGAATCTGCATTGGATTTGCTTAGCACGAATACTTTACATGCATTCTGAGCAAATTTGCTTGAACTCTAGTATATTTCTGCCTGTTTGAAAAGCTCAAAAGAAATTTAAAGCAAATAGTATTTCTACAAATGAATATGACAAGCCTGCAGATATCCACCACTGGATAATCCCTGGAAAAGCACCACTTCCCCGAATGCTCTCTCATCCCTTCCTGGCTTATCGTATTCCCTTAACTCATTTTTTGTGCCTTTCCACTATTATGAGTCTTAAGTGACACAAACATACCTATTTGATTCCACCAGAAAAGAAACCCAGAAATAGTACCTGTGTCATGAAAACATAAATAAACACCATTTTGTATAATATCAAAGAACACCTAATTAGCAGGAACATAAACCCTGAAATTATTAATTTATACACACCTAAGAAACTCTAATCCTACTAGATAGAATGGCTTTATAATTCTACCTGTAATCTTTAGCAGCCTCATCGTAACTTGGATAGAGAAAAGAATTTCTGTAGGCCTCTGCCTGGCCATATAAATCTTCTATGACACGCTACCAGGTTCTGTTGAAACCAGTGGTAGATTACTGTAATGTCATCTATGCAGGACTTCCCCAATATCAGCTCCATAGAGTTCAACTTATCCACAATACCACTGTCGACCTTCTTGCCCATGCTATGCGCCACAATCACATCACTCTCCTTTTGAACTGCTACCACTGGCTTCCCATACAGTACAGGATCCCCTTCAAGCTTCTCACACTGGTGCACAAAATCCTCTTACCTTGCTTCCTCCATCATTCTCCATACCCAACACCGCTCCCTCCGTTCACTCCTCTTCAACCGGCTGCACCTCCCCTCTGCCTCTCAAGCCAGGTACGAATCCACCCGACATGCTGCCTTTTACTTCCTTGGCCCACACCTCTGGAATATCCTCCCCCGTGCCCTCTGACCAGAAAATTCCTACTTTACTTTCAAGTCCCAATTCAAAACCTTTCTGTTCTACGCCACCTATGATATTCCTGTCGTATGATATGCTGAGCTCACTGCAGATGATATACGCTCCCCACTGACCTTCCTTCCTTCCCCGCCTCTCCTCCCTCCCCATCGTCACCTAGTATGGATGCGTTTTCCTTTCTTATGATTTTATGGAGTTCCTTTCACCTTTTCTTTTAGGCATTTTTATTGTAAACCGTCCTGCTATTTTATTGAAGGGCGGTATATCAAATTTTAATAAACATAGTACTCTAAAGAGCATAACTTTAATGGTTAACAATAAGCAATGATCTCAGGTGGTAAAATAATTTTAAAGCATTATGTTTTATAACCTCTAAATAATACAGAGATATATAGCATTTGATATACAGAGTAGAAAAATTAGTAATTGCTAAATGTATCACTTGTTGGTATGTGCCGAGGTGGACTGGAAGGATTTTCAGTAGCAATATCTATCTCTCTATAATTGTTTTCCTTACAGAATAATAAATATCAATAAACAACTTGTAGGGGAAACCTTTCATTGGACATATTGGGGGTAATTTAAGTCATCTATATGTGAAAGCCAAGTAGGTGCCTATTTCTAGCCTATTTTATAAAAATAAATAGGTGCCTATATGTTTTATAAAATACTAAAGGGTAAACCAGCAGAAATCCTGATTAGATTGAAACAGCTAACATTTACAGCAGCTCATTTATAACTGTACACACATACAATCTGGATAAACACATATTTTCTGGTGACGAGGTTTGTGTGGGGACGGGGTTTGCACTCAGATGTGTATTTTATAAAATATGTACATAGGCGTGTAAAAGAAACTGGCATATCTTTGTGTGCCCAAGGGAAAGTATAAATGTTTGCAGATACTTTCCATGGGGCAATTCCACTGCTAATCCTTGTAATCTTGAGCAAGTCACTTAACCCTCTATTACATCAGGTGCAAGAACTTCGACTGTAAACTCTTTGGAGATGGGAATATAACTTCCGTACCTGAATATAACTTGCTTTGAGCTACTACTGGAAAGGTGACTGTCTATTTGCATGTTGTGAGCCAAAATCAAATGAATTAGGTGCAACTGCACTTGTCGAGATATGGCCAGCATATGCCCCAAAGTTACCGCACAGGCTTGCCCCTTAGCGCTCAGTCTGGCCCCTGGAAGTTACCACGCTTGTATCTTGAAGTGATTAAGCATGCCCATGTTAATTGCAAAGTTGGTCCTAAACATGAAGTGCAGTCAATGCCCAGTTTCTGCCTTCCCCTGCTCAGACCCATCGTTAATGTGAGTTTTTTGCATATGTTAATTATTCTGCCTGTGTAGTAACATTTACCATAGGCTCATGGAAGTGGTTAACATGTGCTGAAATGCGTGTTAACTGCGTAGCTTAATTTATTAAACATGCTCCTATGTCTGTGTGTGTGTGTGTGTGTAAGATCTGTGTTTATACCAATACTAAAGAAAGGTGATCCAACTGACTGTGGAAATTATCGCACAATCGCTCTGATCCCACATGCCAGCAAGATTCTATTGAAGATTATTCAAAAGAGACTACAACCATACCTGGAACAAGAACTAACTGAAGTGCAAGCAGGGTTCAGGAAAGGGCGAGGAACGAGAGACATCATTGCGGATGTGAGATGGATCCTTGAAAAGACTAAAGAATACCAAAAGGATATCTATTTGTGCTTTATCGACTATAGCAAGGCTTTGACTGTGTAAACCATGAGAAACTCTGGACCACATTAAGAAGCATGGGTATACCAGAACACCTGATCGTTCTCTTGCGCAATGTGTACATTGATCAAGAAGCAACAGTTCGAACGGAACAAGGAGAAACAGAATGGTTTAAAATTTATTTTTATTTTTATTTATTTATTTAGCTGTATTTATATCCCGCTTTTCACCGGGTCAAAGTTGTCAATTGGGGGATACATTTAACACGAGGGGATATGAGACACATACGCTAATACTTACAGGGAACATGGGCAATGGAGGGTTAAGTGGCTTGCCCAAGACCACAAGGAGTGCCTATAGGACTAGAAATCCCAGTCCCTCCGGCCTGAGAATGCTGTCCCCAGGTGGGACTTGAACCCCCGGCCCTCCGGCCTGAAGTACCTTGTCCTAACCACTAAGCAAAGGTGTAAGACAAGGCTGCATACTTTCCCCCTACCTGTTTAATTTATATGCAGAACAAATCATCAGAGAAGCAGGATTGTATGAAGACAACAGAGGTGTGAAGATTGATGGAAGACTCATCAACAACCTTCGCTATGCTGATGATACCACATTACTATCTGAAAGTGAAGATGATCTGAAACATTTGCTTCTCACAATCAAAGAACATAGTCTCAAAATGGGCCTGCACCTTAATGTAAAGAAGACAAAGATCATGACAACTGGCATAATCAACAGGTTCATCGTTGAAGGAGAAGAAATTGAAATTGTGAACAACTTTAACCTACTTGGATCAACTATCAATAAAGAAGCAACAAGCAGTCAAGAAATCAGACGACGCATTGCTCTTGGCAGAATGGCTATGAAAGACCTAGATAAGATTCTCAAGAGCAGAGATGTCTCTCTCCATACAAAGATTCGACTTGTTCAAGCCATGGTATTTTCAATAACATCATATGGATGTGAAAGCTGGACAGTGAAAAAGATAGACAGGAAGAAAATTGATGCCTTTGAATTATGGTGCTGGCGGCGAATACTGTGTATTCCATGGACTGCCCAAAGAACAAACCAGTCGGTACTAGAGGAGATCAAACCTAAGCTTTCTTTAGCAGCTCAGATGACAAGACTTCGACTTTCATACTTTGGACACATCATGCGAAGAGAGAGATCATTAGAGAAAAACATTATGCTTGGCAGGATAGAAGGTCAACGCAAAAGAGGAAGGCCAGCAATGAGATGGATCGATACAATAACAGCAGCTACGGGTACCAGTCTGTCAACAGTGAGCCGCCTGACTGAAGACCGAACACAATTTAGGATAGCTATCCAGAGGATCGTCATGAGTCGGCTCCGACTCGACGGCACTTAACAACTACAACAACAACATATATATATATACAGAGTGGCCCAAAAAAAGTGATAACATCTTGTAAATTAAAAGCTTAAATAGTTTACTTATTTACCTTTTTTAGCTATAACGTCTTTATTTCAACAATTTCAGGTCGCCATCTTTTTTTTTAAATTTGTCAATCGTATACTGTCTTTTTGAATTTTTAAATAACTTATATGCTACGAGATGGTCTCAATTTTTTTCGGCCACCCTGTATATATATATATATACTGTACATACATAGAGAGAGAGAGAGAGAGAGAGAGAGAAAGAGAGTGATAAAGGAATGTGTGTGAACATTTTCTTTTATCAGATTGGTGTAACTTACCGGTATACATGTTCTGGCTGCATAAGTTAGACAGTCTGGTATAATATTACCCTCACTGTGTTTGATCATGTAGAGGGAAATTTTATAACAGGCTGTCTGGGTTAAAGCTGCAAAACTGTGCTTATCTTAAGCCTATTTTCTAAAGACAAGCAGGTGCCTACTTGTGATATTATTGATGTAAGTGGCAGATATCGCACTGCAGATTCGGACACAGACATTAATATCTGCTGTATAGCAGGTGTAAATGAACACTTGTTAAATACACAAGTAGGCACATAAATTATTTTATAATCAATGCACTCACTTGTGAAATCTACTATGCCCCTCGCAGACTGTGCCTTATATCTATACTTTCATGTCAATGTATATAGCTTTACGCCAGTCGGTATTTTATAAAAGACCATTAATGCGTGTAAACTGCCACATACGCGCATGAATGACTTCACAAAATTACCTCCTTAAAGTGCCAGCACTAATGAGATTTTTAAATTAATTCAGTAAGCTATTCAACAAACAAGCAAACTAATTGAATTCCCTTCCATTTTAATTCATGTTGACCCACCAAGGAGATATTATGATTTCAGTTTTCTGAATCTTTCGCTAATTTACCTACTCCCACCATTATGAATCTCCTATAACAGGTACAATATGAGTCTTGCAGAACAAACAGAAGAATGCATTCAGAGAGGTAACATATAAAAATAAGTGAACTGGCCTATATAAGGAATATACGTTTCAGTCCAGAAATGGATTTGGCATTAGAAAAATTAACAAATCACTCCGTCGGTCCGTTTTTCACAGAGTATATATAATGAATGTCAAATAGGCTCTGTATTACAACTAGAAAGTAATATATGTTCTAAATTGAAACTGTAAACAGTTATGAGTATGAGACTTACAAAATGAATTTTTTATCGGCAGCTACATGGTCTCAGTTTCTCCGGGCTGAGGTCAGAAACTCTGACTCATTACCCTCACTTTCACATCAATGACCACTGAATAGTAGCGACCTTATTTTTTAGTATTCTTAAAATGGTAAGTTAGAAATGTCTCATTCAATAGCGAAAAATAGCAAAAAATGCTTAGCTTTGCTTAACTTAGCTTTGGCTTCAAATATCTTTCAATGTTGAGCTGTATATACTTCTTTCCCAAATATCTTTCAATGTTGAGCTGTCTACTTCTTTCCCAACGCTATCAGGCGCTAAGCGTTTCGCTAGCAGTTCAGCATGTTTATGTGGATAGAAAGCCAGCATGTATATTGAAAAAGCTTAGCAACCTCCCCTGAAGAACCCTGGATTGGCGAAACGCTTAGCGCCTGATAGCGTTGGGAAAGAAGTATACAGCTCAACATTGAAAGATATTTGAAGCCAAAGCTAAGTTAAGCAAAGCTAAGCATTTTTTGCTATTTTTCGCTATTGAATGAGACATTTCTAACTTAACATTTTAAGAATACTAAAAAATAAGGTCGCTACTATTCAGTAGTCATTGATGTGAAAGTGAGGGTAATGAGTCAGAGTTTCTGACCTCAGCCCGGAGAAACTGAGACCACGTAGCTGCCGATAAAAAATTCATTTTGTAAGTCTCATACTCATAACTGTCTAAAGTCTCAATTTAGAACATATATTACTTTCTAGTTGTAATACAGAGCCTATTTGACATTCATTAGAAAAATTAATACATATTGTGGCAAACAACAAAATTAAATAAATAAATAAATAAATAATATAAAGTTGATGAAGCACTACAGCTAAGGAAAAAGCATTTTATGGGGTAAAGTTACAACAGTGCAAAGATAAGAGGGTGAGGAGGTACCTGTGATAATATGGTTGCGTGGCGCATAGTGTTCAGTTAGTCATGCTACACTGACATAGTGCTGTTGCGTCAGCCTGGTTGACATGATGCACTGAGGTATTTTTTCTCCACTAGTGAGGTTTTTTTTGTGACTTTTCCTGTGCTTATGTGACATTTGTTGTTATATTTGTTGTACTGGGGTTTTGTTTTGTTTTAATTCAATCAAACAATAAACAAAGCAACCAATTTGCATGAGCTATCACCGGCTCACCACCGTTGCATTAAATCGCATCATAGGTCAAAGAAAAAACCTCCAATGTGTATAAAGCTCATTTCCAACACATAATATAACATTTATATTTAATAGCATTGTCTCATATCTTCAGTGCTTAGGGCTTCTACACAGGCGAGGGCTACAACGCTACAAGACTAGCTTCAATATCTAGCTTTAAACACGGGTCAACAACAGTGTGTTACTCCTACACTAGGCGTTTCGCCTGAGCTGCTTCAGGGAGTAAAACCACTCAATGTTCTGAATCAAAGTCACCTACAAGAATGCCAAAAACACAATAAAAAACACATCGCTGCCGGTCACCAAATGCTTACAACAAACAAACAAAACTCATACAAAACCAACTCGCCCAAAAAGGCTATAAGACTTACTCATATCAAAAATAGACAACCAAATGCTTGCCACAATTGCTCAATACCTCTGCCTGGAAACCGCTGTGAGGCATCCAAATGGCAGATGAAATTTAATGTGGACACATGCAAAATTATGCACTTCGGGAAGAACAACTCAAACTAAGGTTCCACAATAGTAATCACCACCCAGGAAAAGTATCTAGACGTCATCATTGAAAACCTCTGTCCAGTGTGCAGAGGTGGCGAAGAAAGCAAATATAATGCTAAGAATCGTAACAGATTACTAAGAAAATATCTTCCATGGCTAAATCCATGTTGGCTTTCTCCCATTAAACCATGACTATCTACATGTTCAGTAAGTTTATTTTTTATAATGGTTTCTACCATTTTGCCCAGTGCTCACTGGTCTGTAGTTCCTCGGATTACCCTTGGAGCCCTTTTTAAAAATTGGCATTAAATTGGCCATTCTCCAGTCTTCAGTTATTATAGATGATTTTAATGATAGATCACAGATTTCTAATAGTAGGCCTGTAATCTCATATTTCCATTTTTTTCAGCATCCTCTGATGTATACCTTCTGGTCCAGGTAGTTTACTACTCTTTAGTTTATCAAATAGTTGTAATACATCTTCCCAGTTTATCAACATTTGTTTCAATTATTCTGATGCATCACCTTTAAATACCATTTCAGGCCTGGGTAAATTCTCTACATCTTCTTCAGTAAATACTGAAGCAAAGAATTCATTCAGTCTCTTAGCGATGGCCTTGTCCCCCATTAGCTCCCCTTTTAGCCTCTGCTTCTAATGGTCCAACTTTCTCTCTCACAGGTTTTTTGCTAGAAATGTACTTTAAAAAGTTTTTATTGTGTGTTTTTGTTTCTATAGCAGGCAACATTCTCTCTTTGCCTGCCTTATCAATGCTTTGCATCTAACTTGCCAGTGCTTATGTTGTTTCCTATTTTCATCATTTGGCTCCTTCTTCCATTTCCTGAAAGATACTTTTTTTACTACAACAGCTACTCTGATCTCACCTTTAAGCAATGCTGGTAGTTTTTTGGCCTTCCTTCCATCTTTCTTAAAGCACAGAATGGATGTGATCTGGGCTTCTAAGACAGTATTTTTAAACAATGCATATGCTTGATGTAAACCTTTAACCTTTTCAGCTGCTCCTTTTAGTTTTTTCTGAACTATTTTTCTCATTTTCTCATAATCTCCTTTTTGAAAGTAAAAAGGTTGTACTGTGGATTTCCTTGCCATCCTCCATTCATTTATTAAATTAAATGCAATCATCCTATGATCACTATTGCCAAGTGGCCCTAACACTGTTATCTCTTGCACCACATCCTGTGTTCCACTAAGAACTAGGTCCAAAATAGCTTCCCCTCTTGTTGGTTCTGAACCAGTCGCTGCATGAAGCAGTCATTTATTTCATCTACTGTAAAAACTTTATCTCTATAGCATGTTCTGATTTGACATTGCCTTTGTCGATATCGGGGTAATTGAAATCTCCCATTATTACTGTGTTGTAAGTTTTGTTAGCTTCCCTGATTTATTTGAGCACTTCATCTATCTGTTCAATCTAGCCATGCAGATGGTAGTACACCCATTTTTATATGGACTTTCTATATAGATTCTACAGTGTGTTTTGTTTCCTGCAAAAGTTTGTCCTGTGTGACTCAACGCCCTATATATAACATAGAGCACAACCACTCCACCAATTTATTTATTTATTTGAGGTTTTTTTATACCGCGCTCTTTAAAATCAGCTCGGTTTACAGTTAAAACAGATTTGTACAGTACGGTGCGGCGGCGTCTGCACTGTACTTACAAAGAACAGGGATTACAACTTGGCTAACTGGGGAAATTATGTATAGGCTACTCAGTAACAGGTTACTCAGTTAAGTAACTATATACAGGCGCGACAGTCGGGCCAGTGGGGGGGAGTGGGGGGGGTGGCGACATGACTGCTTGGTGGCTATTTACAACAAATTGTGTGCTATATACAAGATTGTGAATTATTTACAAATTGTGCGCCATATACTGTTGTATAATAGGTGTCTGGACTTTAGGTATGATAGGGTTGATCTACCCTATCATTGCAATATAGTTGATACCCAGGTATCATGGTACCCCATTGGTTGTCCTCTTTCCACTAGGCCTCTGAGATGTCAATTACATCTAACCTTTCATTTAGTGCTATATATTCTACTGTAGATCTCCCATCTTATTCTTTAGACTTCAGCATTTGTATATAGGCATTTTAGAGGTTGCATTTTATTCATATTAACAATCTGATTAGCAGTTGACAAGGGTAATTTGAAATATTTCAGCTCTGTCTGCTCTTTTCTTAAAGGCATTTAGGTTACTTTTATCTTTGTTGGGACCTCCCTATCAGGATGCCCTAACTTCCCCCTTAACTAGTATCCTTCAAGGATACATCCTTGCGAACCATGTGCTCTTGAGCGACTGTTGGCTTTCCTCCATGATCTAGTTTAAAAACGTCTCTATTTCCTTTTTAAGGGTTAATGCCAGCAGCCTGGTTCCACCTCATTTAAGGTGGTGCCCATCCTTTTGGAAAAGCTCCTCCCTTTCCCAGAATGTTGTGCAGTTTCTAACAAATCCCAAACTCCTTTCCTTGTACCATTGTCTCATGCTTACATTGAGACCCTGGAACTCTGCTAGCCTTTTGGGTCCTGGAAGTTCTGGATTTCAGCTTTCTACCTAAAAGCCTAAATTTGGCCCCAGAAATCCCCTCCAACATTTTCTTATGTCATTGGTACCAACATGTACCAAGACAGCAGGCCACTCCCCAGCACTATCTAAAACCTTGTCTAGGTGGCATGTGAGATCCACTACCTTCACACCAGGCAGCATGTTATCAGGTGATCCTCATGTCTACCAGCCACCCAGATATAGTATCTACATGCCTAATGACCCTTCCCTCATGGGCACCTGACTCTGCAGAAACCACCTTGGTGCAAGAGGGTTTTACATCACCTGGAGGACAGGTCCTAGCTATAAGATCACTTCCTGCCACACCATGGTGATGCTCACCTTTCATGTGACCTCTCTCCTCCATGGCAACAGAGAGGTTGTCAGACTGGTGTGACTTCAGTACTACATCCCTACAGATGTCTTCTATATACCTCTCTGTCTTCCTTAGCTCCTCCATGTCTGCTACTCTATCTTCCAGAAATTAGACTCATTCTATGAGAACAAAGAACTCCTTGCACCTAATGCACAGGTAAGACCCCTCACTAACCGGGAGAAAATTGTGCATGTGACATTCAATGCAAAAGACTGGATAGCCCCATCATACTGCTGGACTGCTGTCTGCATCTTAGTTTTAAGGATTTGTTTAAATATTTACGTTGTTTTGTTTATTTAAAGTTGCTGGGGATACTTGTATCAGTACCACTATACTTAATAAGTTTAAGGGACTTTGTTCACCTCAAGATGAATTAATTTCAGGGCTTCACTTATGTAAACGGGGGCACTGGTCGTGAATGGCCACAGTCTTAGCAAAGGCAAAAATATTATTATGACTTGCAAAGAATTGTGGGGAATGTAGTTCACTTATACCAGAATCAGCCGTTCACAAAATAATGAGTTGTGATGCACGAATGTAAGCAAAGAAAAATGGATTTTATTCATGGGGTTAATTCTCCCACACATTTACTTGGTAACACAAAAAGGACACTTGCTTTCAGTATTGCATTTAGGAAAACAAAACATGAAATAAGGTAACTGAACTTCTTAAGCAAAAATCAAATAAGACCTTGATGGGAAACAGAAAAGGTCTTTTTGATGGCTCATGCTAATAACTTTCTTAGCATTGCTCCAAAAGCAAAAACAAAACCCAAAGGTAACAAAAACTGTTCTTTATCAAGGATAACTTTCTTCTATTTACACACACAAAAAGAAAAGTTTCCTTTCAGAGCTCACGTGCACTTGTGCCTCGCTCAATTATCACTAATTAGCCAGCTGCAAATCCCTTTGCTGGTTCACTTTCTATACGTGGCTCAATCCTACCCAAAAGCTTTCTTGCAGACTTTTCTGGGTAGATAAAAGAACAAATTATAGTTCCTTTTGGTGGTTTTTGTATTACTGAGAAAGTATTTTACCACAGCAGCCTAGACAGAGAGCAATCCATGTATTCATTCTGATCATTTAATATATCTCCTTCTTCCTCAAATATCATGGAATCAATATCTTGGTCTGGCTCAGAGGAATTCCTTACTTGATCATTCTCAGGATAATATTTATTTCCCTGCTGTCTTCCTGGAGAAGAGCTAGGGCATAGATCAAAGTTCATACCTGAGCTTCCTTTGCTGTTAGGCTTCCTCTCCAGATATCCTGGCCAGTAAGTAGTCCAGCTTTTATGTCCAGCCTTCCATTCAAGATCCCTGGACACTGGGTCTCTCTTCACATACCTTCTTGCAACGGTCTTAGGGCCCCTTCCACCTGCAGCCGTCTCCTTCAAAGGTGCTGTCTGGGAATTCCTGGCTCTATAACCCCATTCCTCTGGCTTCCTCCAGTCCAATGGAGTATGATTGCCTCTGAAATGACTCCCAACACACGTACTGCTGTGGGCTACTTCTTTAGACCTCCAAGGTGTCTTTCTCTTCTTCTTTCCACATTGCTGCTGCTTCTGTCTCTCCTTGCTCTCTCTCTGCTCACGATTCCAGTTCCAGTTCCCGTTCTGTCTGTGTGTAGAAAATCTTTTACTTTTAACGTTCTTAGAGGGACACTCCACCCTAGCACAGCCCAGCTGTGCTGAATCAAGCCCTGCCCTTGGAGATGAGTGATTGGGGATTACCTCATAGCTCTCCTGATTGAACACACGTTTCCCCACTTCAGCCCTTCTAGAGGCTGTTTGAAACCTGGTGCATTCTGGGACTGGTAGTCTTTTATGAAAACATTCTGTTTTAGTATTTCTACCAGCAAAGACAGGTTGCTTGTTCAGAGCCAATTCACCTCTTTTATAGCTCCCTCTTGAACTATGATAAGCTTCCTTATCACATACCCCCCTGCTTAAGTTATTACGGACTGGTGCAACTGGTGAAACTTCTTTCCTACAGTCCGTAATACCTACGAGAGTATTTTCTTTTGAATGCTCACCTACTTCTTGGCTGGCTTCTGGGTCATTATTATTTACAGGCCTCTCCTTCCATGATTTAAGTACATTAATGTGGTAGGTCTGTCTACGACCTCTTGCATTTTCTACCACATAAGATACTGGGCTTACCTGTCTAACAACCTTCCATGGCCCTTTCCACTGTACTTCAAATTTTGGGGCTGTACCTGCTACTTGAACCAAAACCTTTTCACCAGTGCTTAATTGGCGGCTTTTGGCCTTCCTATCATACCACCCTTTCTGGCGCACTTGACTGTCCTGCAGGTTTTTCTCAGCAACCTGCGAGGTCCTTTTTAAACGTGCTCTCAAGTCACGTAGAAACTGTGGTACTTCCTGATTTTCTGGTTCAGGATCAATCCATTGTTCCCTCAAAATATCTAACAAACCACGTGGAGCCCTACCATACATCAATTCATATGGAGTTACACCTAGGGACACCTGAATTCTTTCCCTGCAGGCATATAAGGCAAAGGGCAATAACATATCCCATTCTTTTACCTCTCCTGCTAACCCCTTTCTCAACATTTGTTTGAGAGTTTGGTTGAATCTCTCCACCAAACCATTTGATTGAGGATGGTAGGCTGAGGTTTTCACGTGATGAATGCCAAAGGCATTCCAGACCTGGGCCAAATATTTGGATACAAAATTGGACCCTCGGTCAGTCAATACCTCTCTTGGGAATCCCACTTCGCAAAACAATTTGACTAGCTCTAAAGCTATTGTTTTTGCAGAAACATTCCTCAATGGTATGGCCCAGGGAAACCTTGTTGCCTGATCTACCATAACTAGGATGTATTGGAAACCTCAGGGCGTTTTGACTAATGGGCCTACAATATCCATAGCAATGCGACCTATTGGGTCTGTGATAATTGGCGTGGGAATCAAAGGCACCACCGGTGGGTGAGTCGCTGTAACACGCTGACACGCTGGACATGCAGCACAAAACTGGGCAGTTTCTTTGAAAATACCTGGCCAGTAAAAATGCATAAGTATTTGATTCAGCGTTCCTTGCATCCCTTTATGACCTCCAATCGGATGATCATGTGCTAATCTTAGTACTAGTCCTTTGAAAGTTGTGGGTACTACTAATTGTTTTCGTATGGTCCCATTTCTGGGGTCATGACTCTCTCTATATAATATTTCATTATCTAGTATGAATCTGGGCAACTCCTCCCTGACCTCCTGAGCATACTTAAAAGCTCGGGTGAGAGCTTGATCAGCTCGCTGTTCTTGTGGAAAGTTAGGAAACTTTGCCACTAACTCAGCTGGCACCCAGGGTAAACTTTGACCAGCCAACATCTCAGCCCTACCCTGTGCTCTGCAAAGTCTCTCATGACGCTTTTGTGCTTTCAACTTTCTTACTTTCCCAGATGGTGGAGTTATTAAATCATCATGAGAGGGTAAGTCTCCTAATAACTCTGCCTGCTCCCCCTCCTCCTGGCTCTTTACCTTAGCCTGTGAGTGGGTGGATACAAGGCCCCTCTTCTTACCTATTTCCTTCTTTATAGTTTGGTCTTCTGGAAGCTTAACCATCTTTTTAGCTAGGGACTGAGGACTTCCAAACAAAGGCCCGGGAGCTATTACCATCATTCCTTCTCCCTCCTTCTTTCCTAGTCCTTTCACTAGTCCTTGCTTATATCTTGGCCAGTCCCTTCCTAGAACCAAATCAAATGGAAGCCTAGGCACCACTGCTAAAAGAACTTCCTCTTGTTCCCCCAGGCACTTAACCATTAGCCTATAGGTGGGATATGATGTTGCAGCACCATGAATGCATCTGATGTGAACCTGGCTTCCAGGGGTTCTAGGCACAAATCCTTCTTGGGCCTCTATCCTCTTCCAAAGCCTCTTTGACAGCATACTCTGGTCTGCCCCAGAGTCTAACAGAGCATTTGTGGCAATTCCCTGCACATCAACCACCAAAAGGAATCCTTCTTTGGGCTGTTTTAAATCAACACCCATCAAGCTAGTGTGTATCTGGCATCCCCTTTCCAAATGTCCCCATTTTCCACATTTCTTTTTACTCCACTTTGTAATCTGGGTTGGTACAGTACAGTTATTCTCAGAAACATTTTTAACCATTTTCTTTTCTGATACAGCACAGCTTGCCTCAGCACCAACCTTCAGAGGGCCACCCATTCTATGGCAAGCCTGCGTGGCTTCCAAGAATCTCTCTGCTAGCATGGTTGCCTCTCCAAGGTTCTGGCAATTTTGCTGTATAAGGAAAGTGTGCAAATCTTTAGGCACAGCAGACATAAATTGTTCAAGCATAATAATGTCTAATAACATTTCCACAGTCTTTCCCTCTGGCTCCAACCATTTTACAGCCAATCCTCTGATTCTCTGACTCAGAGCCCTGGGTGTTTCACCCACTCTTAATGCAGTAGCTCTAAACATTCGCCTATACTCTGAAATAGACAACCCTAGGCGATCTCTTATAGCAGCCTTTACATCCCTATAATTCAAAGCTTGAGCTGCTGGCATTGCCCTATAAGCTGCAAGCGCCTCCCCAGTTAATGAGGCTGCCAGCCTTACTGCCCACTGGGTCTCTGGCCATGCTAATGCTTGTGCCACTCTCTCAAAAGATTCAAGGAAATCATCAACATTATCATCTGGAGTTAGCTTCCCAAAACTAAATGCCCCAATTCCCTGATTGAGTCCCACATTGTCCAAATGTGGTATACCAGTTGTTACTGCTGGTCTTGCATCCGGTCCACTTTGGTTATGAAGAGCAATTAAGGCTTCCACCAGATCAAGCACTGGCTTCTGCTGGTCCCTTAATGCTTTAATTGCAGTGTCCTGAGCCTGCTGCGCTAGCTCCTGTTGCCTGCTAAATTGGGCTGTCATCCAGCTGGCCAGTTCCCTTGGATCCATCTTGTATCCCTGCAAGAAAACAAAAGAAAAAAAAACACAGAGCAGCACCCTCCAAACAGGTGTTTTTCTCCTATTTTTTTTCAATTACCCCTGTGTCTTACTCCCATCCACCACTAGACATGCCTAGGTACTCATTACCTTATGCCAGTGATGAATCCAGCTTGTTGTTGTTAAGTGCCGTCGAGTCGGAGTCGACTCATGGCGACCCTCTGGATAGCTATCCTAAATTGTGTTCGGTCTCCAGTCAGGCGGCTCATTGTTGACAGACTGGTACCCGTAGCTGCTGTTATTGTATCGATCCATCTCATTGCTGGCCTTCCTCTTTTGCGTTGACCTTCTATCTTGCCAAGCATAATGTCTTTCTCTAATGATCTCTCTCTTCGCATGATGTGTCCAAAGTATGAAAGTCGAAGTCTTGTCATCTGAGCTTCTAAAGAAAGCTTAGGTTTGATCTCCTCTAGTACCGACTGGTCTGTTCTTCGAGCAGTCCATGGTATACACAGTATTCGCCGCCAGCACCATAATTCAAAGGCATCAATTTTCTTCCTGTCTGTCTTTTTCACTGTCCAGCTTTCACATCCATATGATGTTATTGAAAAAACCATGGCTTGAACAAGCCGAATCTTTGTATGGAGAGAGACATCTCTGCTCTTGAGAATCTTATCTAGGTCTTTCATAGCCAATCCAGCTTACACAGGGTCTTTTCCTCCTTGAAACAGCTCCTGGATCAGCCACCTTTTTCCTCCAAAGTGTTGTTAGGGGAAAAAATCCACTTCCAGCTTTTGACTTGAACTTTTTTCTTTCAGATTTCAGTTGTAATCCTTATAAATCATGTAAATCCTTTGTGTAAAAGCAATCCGAACTACTACGCCAACTGTAAACGGGGGCGCTGGTCGTGAATGGCCACAGTCTTAGCAAAGGCAAAAATATTATTATGACTTGCAAAGGATTGTGGGGAATGTAGTTCACTTATACCAGAATCAGCCGTTCACAAAATAATGAGTTGTGATGCACGAATGTAAGCAAAGAAAAATGGATTTTATTCATGGGGTTAATTCTCCCACACAGATTTACTTGGTAACACAAAAAGGACACTTGTTTTCAGTATTGCATTCAGGAAAACAAAACATGAAATAAGGTAACTGAACTTCTTAAGCAAAAATCAAATAAGACCTTGATGGGAAACAGAAAAGGTCTTTTTGATGGCTCATGCTAATAACTTTCTTAGCATTGCTCCAAAAGCAAAAACAAAACCCAAAGGTAACAAAAACTGTTCTTTATCAAGGATAACTTTCTTCTATTTACACACACAAAAAGAAAAGTTTCCTATCTCCAGGAACAAGCAGGAATAAGTCCTCACATATGGGTACGTCGGTACCGACGGAGCCTGAGCGGGAAAGCTCCCCAGCTTCCCAGAAGGAAGCTTTTGGGGCCTCCCACTGCACATGCGCGCTGCCTTCCCGCCTTCCTGACCAGCTCTCCTCAGTTTCTCTTTTTCCGCGGAGCCAGCAGGTCGTGTTCCTGTCACCGCTGAAGAAATTCTTATTTTAGTTTGTTTCTTTAGACCGCGTACCTGCCTTCCCCATACTGAAACCGGTACCGCCTGTCTCTCTTTTCTTTTCTTTAAAAAAAAAACAAAAAACTTTTATTTAGCAACTTGGTGACTTCGGTTAGGCCTCAGGCCTACACAAATTCTCCTCATGGAGAAACCAGCCCCTGGTTTCAAGGAGTGTACCAAGTGTAGTGCTGTTATTTCTGTCACAGACACCCATGACTGGTGTCTTAAATGTTTGGGACCTGACCACTCCATTCCGGACTGCCCATCCTGCTCCCAGATGTCTAAACGTGGTTTGCAGAACCGGGCCAACAAATTCCATGTGCTGTTTGCTTCAGATAATCCAGCATCACAGTCATCCAGGTCTTCCTCTCCGGATGGATCTCAGGTAACCAAACCTTCTTCGGGCAGGTCCTCAAAGAGCAAATCTCCTTCAAAGTATCGAGAGGCTCTCACTTTTGAATCTGAGGATCCTGCCCCAGCCAAACAACCCCGGCAGGAAGCTCTGGCTTCCAAAGCACCATCTATGGGGTTACAGGTTGACATCGATGGCACGGCCTCGACTGATCACCTGTTAGACTGCTCTGGGGTACCGGCCCATGCCGGTACCGACATCCAGGCAGCAGTGGCGTCTATGGGCAATACTGTCCAGACCATGCAGCAGGCCGTTCTGGCTTTCATTAAAGCTGCGATGCCCTCGGTACCGCATCTAGCGGTTCCGGGTCCGGTTCCGGTACTGTCTTCCATACCGGAACCGAGACCATCATCTTCCAAACGCAGATCGGTTCCGCATGCCGGATCCGGGTTTTTCACCCGATACCGATCCCATACCCGGTACGCCCGATGTCGATACCGATCGGTATGCGTATCGTGCGTTGGAAGCAAATAGAGGATTCTCTGATTCTTCTGAGGATTTTGACTCCTCTGATGACTCTGATGAGCTGTCTCTGGTTCTTCCTGAAGAGCCTTCTTCCCCAAAGAGGAGAATGTCTCCACCAGAGGATTTGTCCTTTCAAGACTTCATTATAGAAGTAGCTAAAGGACTTTCTATTACTACATCCTCTGAAAAAGAACCTAGATCAAAGAAATTGGATATTTTAGGATACCCTAAGGTTCCTAAAGAGGCAGTCACCCTGCCTATCCATGAAATCCTTCAAGAACACTTGATGGACTTATGGGAGGCTCCTCTAACGTTGTCTCCTCATTCTCGTAGGTTGGACACCATGTACCGGGTCACTCCTTCTCCTGGTTTTCAAAAAACTCAGCTGCCTCACCATTCCATTGTGGTGAAGTCTGCGCTGAAAAAGATTAAGAGTACCAAAAGGCACTCTTCTACCCCTCCAGGGCGAGAATGTAAGACCCTAGACTCTTTTGGTAGGAAAATCTTCCAGGCTAGTATGCTTATAGCCAGGATTAATTCATACAGTCTGTATATGGGCATGTTTCTAAGGGAACTTGCCCTAAAGGTACGGCATTTTACCTCATTTATCCCTGAGGATAGAAAGGAGGAGTTCATTTCTCTGGTGAAACAGCTTCTAGATGTTTCTAAGTTCTCCAACAGAGCAGCCTTTGATTCCTTTGAAGGTGCCGGTAGAGCTTCGGGCATTGCCATTACAGCCCGACGACTTGCTTGGCTCCAGGCCTCTGACCTAGAACCCTGGGTCCTGGATGGCTTACGGAATCTGCCCTGTACAGGTGAGAACTTATTTGGTAAAGACTGGCAAATTAAAGCCACTCAAATGGACGCAGAAAATGCTACATTAGATAGACTTTCTAAGTCTACCTCTACTCCTGCCAAGAAAAAGTCTTTTAAGAGGCCTTACTACAAGAAGGCCAGATTTTCCACAAATACTGGCCAACAATCTTCTCAGCCTCGCTTTGCTGCTAAACGTCAGCAGCCTAAACAGGCAAGGTCAAAGCCTGCAGTGTCTGCCACTCCTCAGCAGGCTCAACCCCCTCAGGGGTTTTGACTTGCCCCTAGAGAACTTAACCTTTCTGGCTCTAGAACAACTAGAGCCTCTCACCATTCCCGGAAGGTTAGCTCACTTTGCTCCCAGATGGGGGCAAATTACATCAGAGCAATGGACCCTCTCTATCATCAGAGAGGGCTACAAACTTCATTTTTCCAACCTTCCTCCATATACCATGGTGAGGCACTTCAATTCTCCCCCATCTCTCCTGGCCCTGTTGGGTCAGGAAATCTCTTCTCTCCTTGCCCAAGGGGCAATAGAAGAGGTTCCTCTTCTTCAACAAGGGACAGGATTCTACTCCCCTTATTTTCTCATACCAAAGAAGACAGGGGGATTCAGACCTATCCTAGATCTGAGAGAATTGAACAAATTTCTGTACAAGGAGAAATTCAAAATGCTTTCTCTAGGCATTCTACTTCCATACCTTCAGAGTCAGGATTGGCTTTGTTCTCTAGATCTCAAGGATGCGTACACACATATACTCATCCACCCATCCCACAGAAAATATCTAAGATTTCTGTTTCAGGGAAAACATTTCCAGTACAGAGTACTTCCCTTCGGTCTAGCCTCTGCTCCAAGAGTGTTCACCAAATGCATGGCAGTTGTTGCCGCATTTCTAAGAGGTCTGGGAATTTTTGTATTCCCATATCTGGACGACTGGCTCATCCGAGCTCCATCTCAGTCAGAGGCCCAGATTTCCCTGGACCGCACAAGGCACATTCTGCAGTATCTGGGACTGGTGATAAACCTTCCCAAGTCTCAACTTATCCCTACTCAGTCTCTGGAATTCATAGGGGCCCAGTTGGACACCACCACTGCAAGGGCCTACCTACCTCAAGTCCGGGGCCAACGTCTGGTGTGCTTGGCCTCCCAAGCTCAGTCCAGCAGTCACTTGACAGCCAGAGAAATGCTGCGACTTCTGGGCCACATGGCCTCCACGGTACACGTGGTGCCCTACGCTCGTCTTCATATGAGAGCAGCTCAATGGACCTTGGCCACCCAGTGGACTCAGGCATCAGGAGCGCTCTCCGACCAAATACTCACCTCAAAGCGTCTGTTTTGGTCCCTCCAATGGTGGATGTCCACCAAGAATCTGTTGTTGGGGGCCCCCTTCCAACCTTTGTTGCCCCAAGCAACCCTCACAACAGATGCCTCCCAAACAGGGTGGGGAGCCCATCTACAACACCTCTCCACTCAGGGTACTTGGTCTCCACAGGAGACCACCCTTCACATCAACCTCCTGGAACTGCGAGCAATCTTCTTTGCCCTCAAAGTCTTCCATACCCTCCTTGTCAACCTGACCGTCCTAGTTCAAACAGACAATCAGGTGGCCATGTTCTACGTAAACAAACAAGGAGGGACAGGCTCTATGTCGCTTTGCAACGAAGCTCTCAGATTATGGGCCTTCGCCAGAGAGCATCAAATTCATCTTCTGGCAGTGTATCTTCCAGGGGTTCAAAACTCTTGGGCAGACAGACTCAGTCGAGTTCTGCTTCCACACGAATGGTCCTTGCATATGGACCAGATACGCAGAATCTTTCAGGAATGGGGAACCCCAGACATAGACCTCTTTGCAAGTCCGTGCAATCCCAAACTTCCCCGGTTCTGTTCCAGGATTCCGTGTCAGAGAGCTCAGGCCAACGACGCCTTTCTCCTACATTGGGGTCAGGACTTCCTATATGCCTTTCCACCCATTCCTTTGATTCCCAAGACTCTGTTCAAACTCCAGAGGGATCACGGATCGATGATCCTCATAGCTCCACGCTGGCCACGCCAAGTGTGGTTCCCTCTACTTCTGCATCTTTCCCAGGGACCCTCCCTGGACCTGGGAGCTGCACCAGACCTTCTGTCTCAAGAGGAGGGGACTTTGTGGCACCCAAACCCCAAGTCCCTACACCTCAGAGCTTGGTTACTGAAGGCCTAAGCCTTCATGACTTCAATCTTTCTCAACCAGTGAAAGATATCCTTCATACCTCTAGGAAACCCTCCACGAGGCGTTCCTATGCTTTCAAATGGAAACGCTTTTCCATTTGGTGTACTCAACAGGGTCTTGAACCTCTGGCACTTCCCTTGAATTCTCTACTAGACTATCTCCTGCATCTTTCTAATGCAGGCCTTAAGACGAATTCAGTCAGAGTCCATTTAAGTGCTATTGCAGCATCCTTAAAACCTATAAATGGACAACCTGTCTCCTCTCATCCTCTTATTGCAAGGTTCATGAGAGGCCTGACTCTAACTAAGCCTCCCATCCGACCTCCTCCGGTAGCATGGGATTTGAACCTAGTTCTAGGTCAGCTTATGAAGCCACCTTTTGAACCGTTGGTTTCTACCTCCTTGAAATTTCTTTCCTGGAAGGTCCTTTTCCTTATTGCAGTCACTTCGGCTCGCCGCATCAGTGAACTACAGGCCTTAGTGGCTCATCCACCTTATACTAGGTTTCATCATGATAAGGTGGTCCTCAGGACGAATCCCCACTTTATGCCCAAAGTGGTCTCGCCTTTTCATCTTAATCAAGAGGTATATCTACCTGTCTTTTTTCCGGCTCCTCATGCATCCAGTGCAGAGAGGAACCTTCATACTCTAGATTGTAAAAGAGCTCTCGCCTTTTCCCTCAACAGGACTCAGCCACATCGAGAGTCTTCCCAACTTTTTGTGGCTTTTGATCCTTCTCATTTGGGACTTCCAGTCTCCAAACGTACACTTTCCAATTGGATTGCTAAGTGTATTTCCTTTGCTTACCAGAGTAAAAACATTTCTCTGGAAGGCCATGTCACAGCTCACAATGTGAGAGCCATGGCCACTTCTATGGCTCATCTTCACTCTGTATCCATAGATCAGATCTGTCGAGCCGCCACCTGGGCCTCGGTTCATACCTTCACAGCCCATTACTGTTTGGACAAGGATTCCTGCCGGGATGCCTTGTTTGGTCAGGCTGTCCTCAAACACCTGTTCCATACTTGAACAACTCCTGCCCACCTTCCCAGGATGGATGCCTGAGATCCATACGAAGATGGCGAACCCTTGGAAGGGGATCTCCCAGGCATCTTAGCTAGGGAGTCCCCATATGTGAGGACTTATTCCTGCTTGTTCCTGGAGATAGCACAGTTACTTACCTGTAACAGGTGATCTCTGGGAACAGCAGGAATTAGTCCTCACAACCCACCCACCTCCCCTAGGAGTTGTATCTTCTATCTATCTTCCTTTCCTCTCTCTATTGTCTCAGCTATAAACTCGAACTGAGGAGAGCTGGTCAGGAAGGCGGGAAGGCAGCGCGCATGTGCAGTGGGAGGCCCCAAAAGCTTCCTTCTGGGAAGCTGGGGAGCTTTCCCGCTCAGGCTCCGTCGGTACCGACGTACCCATATGTGAGGACTAATTCCTGCTGTTCCCAGAGATCACCTGTTACAGGTAAGTAACTGTGCTTTCAGAGCTCACGTGCACTTGTGCCTGGCTCAATTATCACTAATTAGCCAGCTGCAAACCCCTTTGCCGGTTCACTTTCTATACGTGGCTCAATCCTACCCAAAAGCTTTCTTGCAGACTTTTCTGGGTAGATAAAAGAACAAATTATATTTCCTTTTGGTGGTTTTTGTATTATTGAGAAAGTATTTTACCACAGCAGCCTAGACAGAGAGCAATCCATGTATTCATTCTGATCATTTAATATATCTCCTTTTTCCTCAAATATCATGGAATCAATATCCTGGTCTGGCTCAGAGGAATTCCTTACTTGATCATTCTCAGGATAATATTTATTTCCCTGCTGTCTTCCTGGAGAAGAGCTAGGGCATAGATCAAAGTTCATACCTGAGCTTCCTTTGCTGTTAGGCTTCCTCTCCAGATATCCTGGCCAGTAAGTAGTCCAGCTTTTATGTCCAGCCTTCCAATCAAGATCCCTGGACACTGGGTCTCTCTTCACATACCTTCTTGTAACGGTCTTAGGGCCCCTTCCACCTGCAGCCGTCTCCTTCAAAGGTGCTGTCTGGGAATTCCTTGCTCTATAACCCCATTCCTCTGGCTTCCTCCAGTCCAATGGAGTATGATTGCCTCTGAAATGACTCCCAACACACGTACTGCTGTGGGCTCCTTCTTTAGACCTCCAAGGTGTCTTTCTCTTCTTTCCACGTTGCTGCTGCATCTGTCTCTCCTTGCTCTCTCTCTGCTCACGATTCCAGTTCCAGTTCCCGTTCTGTCTGTGTGTAGAAAATCGATTACTTTTAACGTGCTTAGAGGGACACTCCACCCTAGCACAGCCCAGCTGTGCTGAATCAAGCCCTGCCCTTGGAGATGAGTGATTGGGGATTACCTCATAGCTCTCCTGATTGAACACACGTTTCCCCACTTCAGCCCTTCTAGAGGCTGTTTGAAACCGGGTGCATTCTGGGACTGGTAGTCTTTTATGAAAACATTCTGTTTTAGTATTTCTACCAGCAAGGACAGGTTGCTTGTTCAGAGCCAATTCACCTCTTTTATAGCTCCCTCTTGAACTATGATAAGCTTCCTTATCACACTTATTAAATTTGATGGCATTAATTAATCTATTCCTGATGAGAATAACCAGCTGAACCTGAAAGCGAATTTGACCACCTCTTTCCCTTTAATTTGTTTAAGAGCCTATAAATCTTAAGATCATGCCTGGAGTAGGTGGGAGGGAAAGAAACACAGTAAAAGCTGGCATGCTACACAGTGCCCTGATCTGCATTTCTAAAGTAATCTCTTAAAAATTTCCTGGGTGATTCACATGGCCCTTGGTTTGATAGAGAGCCATTCAAATTGCCTCTTTGAACTGCACCTTGGCTTTAACAACTATTTAAAAACATTTCACAGGTCTTTTGCCTCCCAACAAGATGGCCTCTTTGTAAAGGTCTCTAGAAACAATTTATTTATTTCTACTCAAAGGATATTTACCCTGTGCTATCTTCTATGCTAAGCTATACTCTGATTTGATTTAAATGAAAAGCTCTCTGGTGCTACTAAACCTTGAGTGACTTTAAATTTAAATGAAAGCTCTCTGGTGGCACCAAGCCCTGACTGACTTAATAAAAACTCTGAATTCTAAAATACACAGATTTATCAGCTTTAACCCCCGAAAAATCATTTTCTTCGAGATTTAGAGATTTTCTCAGCAGGTAAATACTTACAAGCACATATTTCTTTCCAGCAGTATCAGCCCCTTTTGGTAATCTTTCAAGGCAAAATATCTAGACCACATGATATAATAGACATTGATAAAGCAGCTTTTTCTAAACTAAACAATGGGGGGGGGGGGAGAGGGAGAGAGCAAATGAAGACCATGTGGATGAGGACACCAAGTCATCAGCTAAAGGATCAGAGGAATATCCAATAGGCACATATATTTTTGATGTTAGCATAGTTAACTGAAAATCATATGGAGTGGAGGAGTGGCCTAGTGGTTGGGGCAAGGTACTTCAGGCCAGAAGGTCGGGAGTTCAAATCCCACTAGAGGACAGCAACCTTGGGCCGGAAGGATTGGGGTTTCTAGTCCCACAGGTGCTCCTTGTGGTCTTGGGCAAGCCACTTAACCTTCCATAGCCCATGTTCCCTGTAAAATAGTTATCTCCAAGTTATAATGCCCTGTTCAATGTAATTTCAGTTTGTTCAATGTAAACCGCACTGATGCAGAATAGCGCGGTATATAAGAGAATGTAAATAAAAATAAATAAAAAAATATGTAATAGTATTAGACAAGCGTTTCAGTGAATTATGCCAACTTCTCAAAAATAGATGCCTTTTTGAATATCTCACAAAGGTACAATGTTATAAAATTATCCCAGTCCAGTGTGAAGATTTTAATGTACACAATTAGACTGAACCCAAAAGGTAAGAGCATTTCAGACAAAATAATCATTCCACAGTTGTTTGCCACAACTCTTTATTTTCATGAGATGAAATCTAGCACTTCTTATAGTTGTACAGAGGTTTTTATCTCAAGAACTATAAGATTCACAAAATCCTTTAGTTTAATTTTGCTCAAGCTTTACAAAGAAAACTCTTAAATGTCATTAATTTAAGAATTCCACATATATGAGGAAGGCATGATTCAGATTAAAGAGCCCTTTTACTAAAATGCACCTTGCAGTTAATGCACAATTTGGAGTGCACTAACTGCACTCTTGAGCTGATAGTAACAGTTATTGTTAATGCATGCCAATTTTCACACTGCCAGTTGTGTGTAAGGGTGCCTAATGGGTGGGCAAGGGCGGAGAGTGGGCATGGTGAATACACTGCAGTTAGCACAGCAACATATTGTGCGCTGTGAATACTGCAGAATGGGATAGTGTTGATGGCGGAGGATCACATTTCTGTGACAACGGCAACAACACTAAACTTAAACTGCGCGGAGGAAATGCCCAGCAGTCTACTTCTGTATCTTGTCATGAAAACCCATTTGGGCAGCAGCAGAATGGGACAGTGTTGGCAGTGGAGGATCATATTTCTGTGACAATGGCAACAACACTAAACTTAAACTGCGAGGAGGAAAGGCCCGGCAATCTACTTCTGTATCTTGCCATGAAAACTCAATGGATAGTCACAACAAAACAAATTGTGCTATAGTGCTGGAAGATGAGACCCCCAAGTTGGAAGGCACTCAGCTAGCTACTGGCGAAAAAGCTGAAGTCTTTTCAGAGTAAAGCCAGCATTTATGATGTGGTTGGATCAAAGCCCTCGGGACGTCTGACTGCTGATGTAGCTGTGCATGAAATGAGAGTCAGAAGCTTGTAATACAGAAGCACAGGCAGAGCCTATGGAAGTAGAAAGAAAGGTGGATTTTACCTTTAAAAATGACAGTCAGCCAACACACACAGCTCAGGGTCTGCACAAGAGAAGCAAGCAGAGAGAGGGAGCAGTTGAGCTGACACACCCAAGCTCTGACGTAGCAGCAAGCTTGGAGTTTGATTACTCTCACCTGCTTAAAAAAGCTGAGCCAAGCTTCAGAGGGGAAATATAAACGCTGCTCAGTAGCCCCAGAAAGAGAGGAGAAAGAGGCAGAGGAGGAGGGAAGCAGAAGGCCTGGCAGAGAGCAAAGAGGTGGGAGGATTGCCAGAGAAGGAAGCAGTGGCCAAGAAGGAGAGACTGGCACACGGAGAGCTTCAGAGAAGTGGAGAGGCTCAGAGACTTCAGAAGGTGGGAGACTCTGTGAAGAACCTGGTTGTAGTTCGGGAAGTGAGGCTAACCGAGCAGAAGGAGAGAAGGCACAGCCAGTTACTAGGAACCTGCCTAGACGGAGAGAGTTGGGAGCCCTTCAGATCTCACTGCCAGAGGAAAGGTCTCAAGGTCTATACAGGTGGGAACCTAACACTAAACCAGGAAAGTCAAGAGGCTCAGCTTGTACTAAAGGGCTAGGGCAGTGCTTTAGGCAGGAATTGCATGCAGAAAGGTATAAAGCATTGCCTAGCAGCTGGAGAGAACTAGGGGAGAGCCAGGGAAGAATCCCCACAGCCACAAACCTTACAAGACCTCACCATCTAGAACTGTACCCAGGGGAAACGCCCCAGTTCTTAGAGAGAGGATATTCCCAGTCTAGCAGTAACAGTTTGAAACAAAGCTCAGTAAGGCCTGAGGGGGAAGAGATGCAATGGGAATTTAATTCTGCTGACTCAGAAGAAATTCCAATGGATTGTACGCTCTGTCTCGCAGACGACATTAAATCTCTTCGCTGAAGATTTGGGTGAATGAGCTGAGATAAAGCAGAGGAAAAGAATCTTCTTCTTTGAGGAAAAAGAAGAAGCTGTTTTGATTTACTATTTTGTTATAGAGAAAAATACCTTTGCACGTTTTGGAAGCCAGGAGTATGAAAATACAGCTATTTTGTTTCTGTAAATAACCTTCAAGCAAAGCTCCTGTGAACAGTACTGTTTGTTCTGCACTAAGTCTGTTTGGGAAGGGGAATACATTTTCTTGTCAATTTTTGCCTAACACTCGACTCACGGCTATCCTTTTATCAGAGGACTAAAAACTACCATTCCCATAAGGCATAGCGGGAGTAAAAGCTATAGTCATTTTCAGCATAAAGGACATCATGGCAGCCCCAACCCTCTGACCGCTAGGCAGAGGGCTGGGGGGCGTATGACAAGTGGCGTAGTTTCACAGATTTTTGTGTAGAACTTACAAATATATAAGAGGATACAAGTGGAAAAACTCCAGGAGATACACCAAAGGTTTTTTCAAGGGAAGCAACCAAAGCTGCAAAGGTGTGTGCTGAGGAGCCGAGTGGGAGATCGCTGGCAGTATCGGCCAGAGGGACCGGAGACCAGCGAAAAGACCCCTTTTCAAGGCCTGAATCTACACTATGCTCAGGTAAACGGTATTTGGGCGTGGGTGTAGGGGATTCCGGTGAGAAAGAGAGCTCATAACCAGCACCTAAGCTAGACAGTCTGAAAACACAGTGGTAGTGCCGCACTTGGTGGGCCTTTTCTTTCTTTTGTTTCTCTGCAGAAGAAAGCACGCGAGATGGATCCACAGGAGATGTTCCGTTGGATGGCCTCCCAATTCGAAAAACATAAGAACATAAGAACATAAGATATGCCATACTGGGTCAGACCAAGGTCCATCAAGCCCAGTATTCTGTTTCCAACAGTGGCCAATCTAGGTCATACGTACCTAGCAGTTTCCCCAAGGGACACAGGTTCCACAATGCTTGTATTGGTTCAAGCATTGATATCCTGGGTCCCTTCTTAATAATGGTTTATGGACCTTTCCTCCAGGAACTTGTCCAAACCTTTTTTAAACCCAGCTACACTAACAGCCTTTACTACATCCTCCGGTAACAAATTTCAGAGTTTGATTACACGTTGAGTGAAAAAATATTTTCTTTTATTAGTCTTAAATAGTTTACCCTGTAGCTTCATTGCATGTCCCCTAGTCTTTCTATATTCTGATAAGGTAAACAATCGATCTACGTTTACCCGTTCCACTCCGTTCATTAATTTATAGACTTCTATCATATCTCCCCTCAGCCATCTCTTTTCCAGGTTAAAGAGCCCCAACCTTTTTAGCCTTTCTTCATAGGAGTAGCCTTCCATCCCCTTTACCATTTTGGTGGCTCTTCTCTGAACCTTTTCTAAAATTGCTATATCCTTTTTAAGATATGGCGACCAGAATTGCACACAATATTCAAGGTGCGGTCTCACCATGGAACGATATAGAGGCATTATAATATCTTTTGTTTTATTTTCCATTCCTTTCCTTATCATACCTAGCATTCTATTTGCTCTCTTGGCCGCCGCTGCACACTGGGCCGAGGGTTTTAACATGGTATCCACAAGGACGCCTAAATCTTTTTCTTGGGTGGTGGTTCCTAATGTGGAACCTTGCATCGTGTAACCATAGTTTGGGTTGTTCTTCCCTAGGTGCATAACCTTGCACTTCTCCACATTAAATTTCATCTGCCATTTTGATGCCCAGTCTTCCAATTTATCAAGATCCTCTTGCAATTTTCCACAATCCTCCTGGGTTTTAACAACTTTAAATAGTTTTGTGTCATCAGCAAATTTGATAACCTCACTCGTTATTCCACTTTCCAGGTCATTTATGAATATGTCAAAAAGCAGCGGACCCAGCACAGATCCCTGGGGTACACCACTATTCACCTTTCTCCATTGGGAAAATTGGCCATTTAGCCCTACCCTCTGCTTTCTATCTTTTAACCAGTTCCTGATCCACAGTAGTACACTGCCTCCTATCCCATGACTCTTTAGTTTTGCCAAAAGTCTCTCATGAGGGACCTTGTCAAAGGCTTTCTGAAAGTCCAGATACACAATATCAACCGACTCACCTTTGTCCACCTGTTTATTCACTCCTTCAAAAAAACATAACAGATTAGTAAGACAAGATCTTCCTTGTCTAAAGCCATGTTGGCTGTCTCCCATTAGGTCATGACTATCTATATGCTGAGTAATTTTATTCTTTATGATGGTTTCTACCATTTTTCCCGGTACTGATGTCAGGCTCACCGGTCTGTAGTTTCCCGGATCACCCCTCGAACCCTTTTTAAAAATTGGTGTTACATTGGCGATCCTCCAATCCTCAGGTATTAGAGATGATTTTAATGATAGTTCACAGATTACTGATAGCAGGTCTGCAATCTCAAATTTCAGTTCTTTCAACACCCTTGGATGTATACCATCCGGCCCAGGTGATTTGCTACTCTTCAGTTTATCTAATAGTTGTAAGACATCTTCCCGATGTATCGATATTTCCTTCAATTCTTCCACACCTTTAAATACCACTTCAGTCGTGGGTAACATCCCTACATCTTCCTCAGTAAAGACCGAAGCAAAGAATTCATTCAGTCTCTCCGCTATCGCCTTGTCGCCTCTTAGTGCTCCTTTAACCCCTTTATCATCTAATGGACCAACTGACTCTCTCACGGGTTTTTTGCTACGAATGTACTTGAAAAGGTCTTTATTTCGCGTTTTTGCTTCCGCAGCAAGCTTCTTCTCAAATTCTCTCTTTGCCTGCCTTATCAATGCCTTGCATTTGACTTGCCAGTGCTTGTGCTGTTTCCAGGTTTCATCATTTGGCTCTTTTTTTCCATTTCTTGAAAGATGCTTTTTTGGCAACAACAGCCTCTCTGACCTCAGCTTTAAACCATGCTGGCAATTTTTTGGACTTCCTTCCACTTTTCTTAAAGCGTGGAATACAGCTGGTCTGGGCTTCCAAGATAGTATTTTTCAACAACACCCAAGCTTGATGTACGTCTTTAACCTTTGCAACTGCTCCTTTTAGTTTTTTCTTAACTGTTTTCCTCATTCTATCATAGTCTCCCTTTCGAAAGTTAAAGGGTAGTACTGTGGATTTCCTTACTATCCCTCCTCCACTAATTAAATCAAAGGCGATCATGCTATGATCACTATTGCCAAGTGGCCCCAACACCCTTATCTCTTGCACTACATCTGGTGTTCCA
This sequence comes from Ichthyophis bannanicus, assembly GCA_033557465.1. Taxonomy (NCBI): domain Eukaryota; kingdom Metazoa; phylum Chordata; class Amphibia; order Gymnophiona; family Ichthyophiidae; genus Ichthyophis; species Ichthyophis bannanicus. Next base: position 1,696,823,280 of record CM066031.1, read on the forward strand.
CTAAGGACTAGGTCTAATATTGCTTCCCCTCTGGTCGGTTCATGAACCAGCTGCTCCAAGAAGCAGTCATTTATTTTATCTAGGAACTTTATCTCCCTAGCATGTCCTGTTGTGACACTGACCCAGTCGATGCCGGGGTAATTGAAATCACCCATTATTATTACTGCACTGTAACTTTTGCTAGCTTCCTTGATTTCTTTGAGCATTTCATCATCCATTTGTTCATTCTGGCCAGGCGGACGATAGTACACCCCCACTGCCATCGCCTTCCCCTTTTTACATGGAATTTCAATCCATAGAGATTCTACAGCAAATTTTGTTTCTTGCAAAACTTTAATCCTTTCTGACTCAATGCCCTCTCTAACATAGAGCGCAACCCCTCCACCAATTTGATCAGCTCTATCATTTCGATATAGTTTGTACCCAGGTATCACAGTGTCCCACTGGTTGTCCTCCTTCCACCATGTCTCTGATATTCCAATCATATCTAACCTCTCGTTTAGTGCTATATATTCTAACTCTCCCATCTTGTTTTGTAGACTTCTAGCATTTGCATACAAGCATTTTAGAGACTGTATTTTATTCATATTAATTTGGCTATTGGTAGACATGGGTAATTTGGGATCTTTAAGTTCTGTCTGCTCCATACTCGAGGGCATTTGGGCTACTTTACTCTTTTTTGGAACCTCTCTGCTTTTTGTAGTATCCTTCAAGGATACATTCTTCCGAACCATGCGCTCTTGGGCGACTGTCGGCTTTCCCCTATTATCTAGTTTAAAAGCTGCTCTATCTCCTTTTTAAAGGTTAATGCCAGCAGCCTGGTTCCATCCCGGTTAAGGTGAAGCCCATCCCTTCGGAAGAGCCCCTCCTTTCCCCAGAATGTTCCCCAGTTCCTAACAAATCCGAACCCCTCATCTCTGCACCATTGTCTCATCCACGCATTGAGACTCCGGAGCTCTGCCTGCCTATTGGGTCCTGCGCGTGGAACGGGAAGCATTTCGGAGAACGCTACCCTGGAAGTTCTGGATTTCAACTTCCTACCTAAAAGCCTAAATTTAGCTTCCAGAACCTCCCTACCACATTTTCCTATGTCATTGGTACCAACATGTACCAAGACAGCAGACTCCTCCCCAGCACTATCTAAGACCTTATCTAGGTGGCGTGTGAGGTCCGCTACCTTCGCACCAGGCAGGCATGTTACCAGGCGATCCTCACGTCCACCAGCCACCCAGCTATCTACATGCCTAATGATCGAATCACCAACTATAACTGCTGTCCTAACCCTTCCCGCATGGGCACTTGGCCCTGGAGAAACCTCCTCGGTGCGAGAGGGGTTTACATCACCAGGAGGACAGGTCCTAGTTACAGGATCACTTCCTGCCACACCAGGGTGATGCTCTCCTGTCACGTGACCTCTCTCCTCCATGGCAACAGGGATGCTGCCAGACTGGAGGTGGGACTTCAGGACTATATCCCTGTAGGTCTCGTCTATGTACCTCTCTGTCTGTCTTATGTTTTCCAAGTCTGCTACTCTAGCCTCTAGAGAACGGACTCGTTCCCTGAGAGCAGAGAGCTCCTTGCACCTAGTGCACACGTAAGACCTCTCACCAGCTGGGAGAAAATCATACATGTGACACTCAATGCAAAAGACTGGAAAGCCCACATCCCGCTGCTGGACTGCTGTCTGCATCTTAGTTTTAAGTTTGTGTTTAGATCTTTAAGTTCTATATGTACTAAAGGGTGCAATGGATATTTATACCACTAAAACTGTACCTAAGAAGTTTAATATACCTTGTTCACCTGAAGCTTAATTAATCTCAGGTCCTTGGTGTATGACTGATTTGGGTAATGAGCTTCACCTGAGAGCACCTCCTGTCTTTTAAGTTGTGCAAGTACCTATAAAGCTGTGATTTTCCCAGGGAGGGTGGGTGTGGGGAGGGAGGGAGGGATATAACACTTATTAAAAAAGGGCTGCTACACAGTACCTTGTCCTGTGCTGCTGAGGAAAACTATATTCTGATTTGATTTAAATTATAGTTCTTTGCTGCTACTAGGCTCTAACCTATTATGAAATTTAAACTACAAGCTCTCTGCTGGATTCTAAATTTAACCAGAAAGCTCTCTTCTGTGTTTTAATTTGAAACTAAAAGTACTTTGCTGATGCTAGGCCCTGAGTGACTATGAAATTTAAACTACAGCTGTCTACTGGGTATGAAAGGTAACCAGAAAGTTCTCTTCTGTGTTTTTAAATTGAATCTTAAACTGTTGCTACTAGGCCCTGACTGATTTAACAAAAAAAATAGTGGGTTCACAGATTAATTAGCTTTAAAAGAAAAAAAATTCCTTTCAGAAAAATTCCCAGAAGTATATACTCACAATTTCAGATTTCTCTCCAGAAGTAACAGCCCCCCTTTCCAGTCCTTCAAGACAGGGTCACAGAGCTCTGGTTGAGCTATTTATGCTTGTGCTGATGATGTAAGCAGTGACCTACTTCCTGGGTAATTAACAGTCCTTGCTTGGATAGAAGGAGTCTTTCAAAATGGCCTTTTGAACTGCCAGCTGGTGTTAACACCTATTGAAAAAGCTTCACAGGTTGCTTGCCCACTAGGTAGAAGGCCTCTTTGTAAAGGTCTCTAGAAGACTTTATATGCTGCTCAAGGAGAATTGACCTTGTTTTGCCTCTTGTGCTAAGCTATATTCTGATTTGATTTAAATTATAGCTCTTTGCTGCTACTAGGCTCTAACCTATTATGAAATTTAAACTACAAGCTCTCTGCTGGATTCTAAATTTAACCAGAAAGCTCTCTTCTGTGTTTTAATTTGAAACTAAAAGTACTTTGCTGATGTTAGGCCCTGAGTGACTATGAAATTTAAACTACAGCTGTCTACTGGGTATGAAAGGTAACCAGAAAGTTCTCTTCTGTGTTTTTAAATTGAATCTTAAACTGTTGCTACTAGGCCCTGACTGATTTAACAAAAAAAATAGTGGGTTCACAGATTAATTAGCTTTAAAAGAAAAAAAATTCCTTTCAGAAAAATTCCCAGAAGTATATACTCACAATTTCAGATTTCTCTCCAGAAGTAACAGCCCCCCTTTCCAGTCCTTCAAGACAAGGCAACTTAGGGACTACTGCCACAGCGGGAGATGTCTCAGCACGCCCAGGAACATGCTGCTGCAACACTCCAGGCCCAGCAAAAACCGATTGTGGACTTGGTCCAGGCTTTGCTTGCCGGCCAGAAGGCGGAAGGACAAGCAAGACCCGCGCATACTTATGTGGTAGGACCACAGCACTGTGAGACTTTAGCTTTTGGACAACTTACAGTTAATGATGATATAGACGACTTTATCGAGGTGTTCGAAAGAATTGCCCTTAATGTGAAGTGGCCGCCAGAACAATGGGCAGTTAGGCTTGCGACGTCCCTAACGGGAGAGGCCTTAGCGGCCTATAAAGCCATGCCCGCTGCTCTGGCGACGAGCTATGAGGAGCTCAGGAAAGCTATTTGAGATAGGTTGGGTTTGACACCTATGGTCTATAGAAGAATGTTGAGAGCTACTAAGCTAAAGCCAATGAGGCTTTGGTACAAAGGGTACGGAGCTTAGCCTGGAAGTGGCTCGCTCCTGAAGGAAAAATCCTTGAATCAGTAATTGATGCCATTGTGTTGGAACAATACATGGAAGCAGTTCCTAAGGAAATACGTGCTTTTTTGATTTTGCAAAGTTGCCAGACCACAGCAGAGACCGCCCTCCTTACGGAACGGTATCTCGAGGCCGAGTTGGTTAGTAAACCAAAAGGGGGTGCTCTAAGCGTATTGGGAGAGACAAACTTTGAAAAATCAGAAAAGAAGTTGAAACCAAATGTGAAGCGTGTAACCAATTGTCTGCCAGGGAGAGAAAGTAAATAGGAACGAGGAAAATGTTATAAGTGTGGTAAAGCAGGTCATATGAAAAAAGATTGTATGATGCATACAGCACTGATAATTGCTAATGGTAAACACGCACAAGAAGGTTTTCTTCTGAATGTGGAGGTTCAGGGTGTTTTAGCCAGTGCCTTGCTTGACTCGGGTGCAGACCAAAATATGGTTTCGAGAAAACTCTGGCGGACCATAGAAGCCCGCAGCGGGTCAGTACAGAGTCAACCAGAAGGCAGAGTTAAGATCCGTTGTATACACGGAGCGTCTTCCTTTTACCCTCTGTACAAGCTTTCAGTAAAAGGGTTAGGTACACAGAAGGAGGTGCTAGTGGCAGTAGTCCCTAAGTTGCCCCACGATATTGTACTGGGTAGGGACTGGCCCCAGTTTCGCAGAGGGATGGAGAAGGGCCTACACATGAAGACAGGTATGGTCTCCACTAGATCCCAGGCAGGAACCTCAGAGGCAAAAACTGAACCCCCAGAGGAAGAGAAGGAACCCCCAGAAGGGAAAGATGAACCCCTAGGGGAGAAAGAGGAACCGGCAGATGAGGCATTATATGAGCTTCCTACACATGAGGATCTAATTAGTGTCCCTTCAGAGAAGATAGCGAATAGTAAAGCAGACAAACGACGGGAAAGAAAGCATAGGACTCAGCGGAGGGCAGAAATGGAGACCGGACAAGGGTTTATTTATTTATTTTTATTTATTTAACAGTATTTCTAAACCGCCTTATCATAATAATCAAGGTGGTATCACAGCAAACAATCTGGTAGTGTGAGTGTGTTATACATGCAGTGAGGGTGAGGATTTTGTTGAGTGTGTGTTGTATTGTGTGCTAGATTGGTTTGAGCTATGTACAATGTGGGCTATATACAGTGGTGCTAAAGACATTTATATACATACATTGTTAGGCGGTAACATGTGCTGTTATACAGACAATTAGGTTATGTGATGTGACCATAGTGTTGCCTTGGGTTCCGGCAGACATCGATAAGAGATTTCCATCTTTCCCTAAGGAGCAGCAAGCAGACCCCACGTTAAAACGGACGTTTGAGTATGCCAAAATTGAGCGGGATACGCTCCCGAGATTCCTATTAGATAAGGGAGTATTATATAGGGAGAGTAATGACCCTCAGACTGGAGCAGTTAGGAAACAGTTGGTCGTTCCGACCACTTTCAAGGCCGTGGTTTTAAGGCTGGCCCACGACCACCCTATAGGGGGTCATACAGGGGACCCTGGATCAAATTTTAGCCCGATTTTATTGGCCGGAGGTTTTTAAAGAGACCGCCCGTTTTTGTGAATCTTGTCCATCGTGTCAGCGGGTTACCTCTGCCAAGCCACCAGGGGTACCCATGATTCCTACCCCCACGATATCTGAACCCATACGGCATATGGCCATGGACATCGTGGGACCCCTCCTAAAGACGCCTAGAGGATTTCAGTATATCCTGGTGGTAATAGATCAGGCCACCTGGTTCCCGTGGGCTATACCCTTATGGAATATCTCAGCCAGATCCATAGCCCTGGAACTGATTAAACTGTTTTGTGAGGTTGGCTTTCCCCAAGAGATGCTTACCAACCGCGGCAGCAATTTCATGTCCAGATATTTGGCCCAAGTATGGGATGCATTTGGGATACACCACCTAAAGACCTCCGCCTACCACCCCCAGACCAACGGACTGGTGGAGCGGTTGAATCAAACGCTCAAGCAAATGCTGAGACGTGGGTTAGACGGAAAAATGTCTGAGTGGGATGTCATGCTCCCTTTTGTCTTGTATGCCTGTAGGGAGCGTATTCAGGTGTCCTTGGGGGCCTCCCCTTATGAATTACTGTTTGGACATGCCCCGAGGGGAATCTTAGACATTTTACGCGAACAATGGGTGGAGCCCGAAGTGGAGGAAATAGGGGTACCCCATTTTCTTCGCGAACTGAGGAGTCACCTACAAAGGACTTCTCAGGTATCGGAAGAGAATCTACAGGCCAACCAAAAACACCAGAAGAAATATTATGATAGAGGGACAAAACCACAGCAGTTGATCATAGGGGCGAAGGTCGTGGTAATGGTAGCAGACGCCAAGCCAAAATTTGAGGCTCAATGGAAGGGTCCCTATAAAGTAGTGTCACAGATGGGTCCCGTTTCCTATGCGGTGGAGACCAACAAAGGGCGCCGACAGGTTTACCATGTGAATGTCCTGAGGCCCTGGCATGAGAGGACAGCGGCAGCCAGTCCCAGGTAGAAGTGGGTTTGCCAGCCCGTAATATCTTAAGGGGGGGATATGTAATACAGAAGCAGAGGCAGAGCCTATGGAAGTAGAAAGAAAGGTGGATTTTACCTTTAAAAATGACAGTCAGCCAACACACACAGTTCAGGGTCTGCACAAGAGAAGCAAGCAGAGAGAGGGAGCAGTTGAGCTGACACACCCAAGATCTGATGTAGCAGCAAGCTTGGAGTTTGATTACTCTCACCTGCTTAAAAAAGCCGAGCCAAGCTTCAGAGAGGGGAAATATAAATGCTGCTCAGTAGCCCCAGAAAGAGAGGAGAAGGAGGCAGAGGAGGAGGGAAGCAGAAGGCCTGGCAGAGAGCAAAGAGGTGGAAGGAGTGGCAGAGAAGGAAGCAGTGGCCAAGAAGGAGAGACTGGCACACGGAGAGCTTCAGAGAACTGGAGAGGCTCAGAGACTTCAGAAGGTGGGAGACTCTGTGAAGAACCTGGTTGTATTTCGGGCATAGTGGGAGTAAAAGCTATAGTCATTTTCTGCATAAAGGACATCATGGCAGCCCCAACCCTCTGGCCCCTAGGCAGAGGGCTGGGGGGCGTATGACAAGCTGTAAAGATGCCTTACATATTGGAACATGGAATGTGTGAAGCATGAACCAAGGGAAGTTGAAGGTGGTCAAGAATGAAATGGAACGTGTGCAACTTGATCTGTTGAGTGTCAGTGAACTGAAATAGACTGGCATCAGGCACTTTGCATCAGATGATCACATGGTCTACTATGCTGGAAATGAAAGACAAAGAAGAAATGGTGTTGCATTTATAATAAAAAAGAAACTTGCAAGAACTGTAATGAAATACAGTGCAGTCAGTGAATGCTTCATCTCTATTCGTCTACAAGGAATGCCAATCAACACAACTATAATTCAAGTATATGCCCCAACAACAGCTGCAGAAGAGGACGAAATTGAAGAGTTCTATGAACAATTTCAAGCTGAAATTGAGAGAACATGGAAACAGGATATCCTGATAGTCATGATTGACTGGAACGCAAAAGCTGGCAACAAAGAAGACGGCAAAGTGGTTGGAAAATATGGACTTGGCAATAAAAATGAAGCTGGAGAAAGACTGATAGAATTCTGCAAGATCAATGATCTATTCATCTCAAATACCTTCTTCCAGCAACACAAGCAGCAACTGTACACATTGATTTCACCCAATGGATTGTATAAAAATCAAATTGACTACATCTGTGGAAGTTAACAATGGAAAAGCTCTATAACATCAACAAAGACAAAACCTGGAGCTGACTGTGATACAGATCATCAACTACTAGTATGCAAACTCAAGCTAAAATTGAAAAAAAGCAAACCACTCATGAATGCAGCAAAATATGACTTTGAGAATATACCACTGGAATTTAAAGACTGCCTGCAAAATCGATTTGCTGCTTTAGATACAAATGACAGAGCTCCAGAAGAATTATGGAATGACATCAAGAAGTCTGTGTTGGAAGAAAGCGAGACGTCTCTACAAATGGTGAAAAAGCAAAAATGGCCAAAATGGATGATGGAAGAAACTCTGAAAATTGCCCAGAAACGCAGAGAAGCTAAAGCCAGAGGAGAAAGAAAGGCAATCACAGAACTCAACAGAGATTTCCAATGTGCAGCAAGACAGGACAAGGAAACGTACTACAGTGACACATGCAAGGAAATAGAAGCAGAAACTATTAGAGGAAGAACAAGATCGGCTTTCCTGAAGCTACAATAGTTAAAGAAAAAATTCCAGCCTCAAATTGGAACGTTGCAAGATACTCAAGGTTCTATGTTGAATGATGCTGAGAAGATCAAGAAAAGGTGGAAAGAATATACAGAGTTTTTATATGATAAAAATCAAGTGGACCAACAGCCATTTCAACTTGTACCTTATGATCCAGAACCACTGGTGATGAAAGAAGAAGTTGAAGTAGCATTGAAAGCCTTATCAAAGAACAAAGCACCGGGCATTGATGGCATTCCCATAGAAGTATTACAGCAATGTGATGCAGTTGTTACCATACTTACAAGGCTCTGCCAAGAAATTTGAAAGACAACATCATGGTCAACTGACTGGAAAAGATCTGTGTTTATACCAATACTAAAGAAATGTGATCCAACTGGCTGTGGAAATTATCGCACAATCGCTCTGATCCCACATGCCAGCAAGATTCTACTCAAGATCATTCAACAGAGACTACAACCATACCTGGAACAAGAACTACCTGAAGTGCAAGCAGGGTTCAGGAAAGGACGAGGAATGAGAGACATCATCACGGATGTGAGATGGATCCTTGAAAAGAATAAAGAATACCAAAAAGATATCTATTTGTGCTTTATCGACTATAGCAAGGCTTTTGACTGTGTAAACCATGAGAAACTCTGGGCAACATTAAGAAGCATGGGTATATCAGAACACCTGATCGCTCTCTTGCACAATCTATACATTGATCAAGAAGCAACAGTTCGAATGGAACAAGGAGAAACAGAATGGTTTAAAATAAGAAGGGTGTAAGACAAGGCTGCATACTTTCCCCCTACCTGTTTAATTTATATGCAGAACATATCATCAGAGAAGCAGGATTGTATGAAGACAACAGAGGTGTGAAGATTGGTGGAAGACTCATCAACAACCTTCGCTATGCCGATGATACCACACTACTTGCTGAAAGTAAAGATGATTTGAAACATTTGCTTCTCACAATCAAAGAACATAGTCTCAAAATGGGCCTGCACCTTAATGTAAAGAAGACAAAGATCATGACAACTGGAAAAATCAACAGGTTCATCGTTGAAGGAGAAGAAATTGAAATCATGAACAACTTTAACCTACTTGGATCAACTATCAATAAAGAAGCAACAAGCAGTCAAGAAATCTGATGACGCATTGCTCTTGGCAGAATGGCTATGAAAGACATAGACAAGATTCTTAAGAGCAGAGATGTCTCTCTCCATACAAATATTCAACTTGTTCAAGCTATGGTATTTTCAATAATATCATATGGATGTGAAAGCTGGACAGTGAAAAAGATAGGAAGAAAATTGATGCCTTTGAATTATGCTGCTGGAGGCAAATACTGTGTATACCATGGACTTTCCGAAGAACAAACCAGTTAGTAATAGAGGAGATCAAATCTAAGGTTTCTTTAGAAGCTCAGATGACAAGACTTTGACTTTCATACTTTGGAGATCATTAGAGAAAGACATCATGCTTGGCAAGACAGAAGGTCAAAACAAAAGAGGAAGGCCAGCAATGAGATGGATCGATACAATAACAGCAGCTATGGGTACCAGTCTGTAAACAATGAGCCACCTGACTGAAGACTGAACACAATTTAGGACAACTATCCGGAGGGTCGCCATGAATCGACACCAACTCGACGGCACGTAACAACAACAACAACATTGCAGTTAGTGTGGGTGCATTTTCCTCCATCTCAATAGGTGGAGGAAAGTGCACCCATGGTAGTAGCACAATGCGTTGGGATACTCATCCACACGTTCACTGTCAGGAGCATTCTGGTCATGCCTCCAATTGTTACCAGGGATGCCCTTGTACTTAATTCATTAGTTTTCATGCTAAACACCTGTTAAGTGCAAACATCTCACACCCTTATGTAAAAGGGCCCCTGAATCTGAATCTTACCTGAACAAGGGAGTTTAGAAAACTGAGTCATATTGGGTAAACCACAAATCAATGAGGTATCTAGTTACTAAAGTGCATTAAAGTTAATGTGCATTAATTCACCATTAACATGCATTATTTTTACACAGGTCCCATGTCATTCTAATAATGTCCAGTAATAGCAAATTGACTTGGAGGAGTAACCTAGCAGTTAGTGCAATAACCTAGTACCCAACAGATCAGGGTTACATTCCCACTGGCACTCCTCATGACCTTGGGCAAGTCACTTTACCCTCTAATGCCTCCAAAGGAAAGTCCTGGCAATCTTTGTCTGGTCTTACTTTGCCAAGAAAACCCAGGGGCTGCTGGGTCACCAAAAGTCAGCATTAACTTGGTGGCACTTAAAAAAAATGGAGAATTAGCACACCTTAATAACTAGACCCCTGACTCAGGAATATTTGTGTTGAACCTGAATCCCTGTTTCTGTTCCCTTCACTGTTTTTCCATCTTACTTAAAATCATATCTCTATATGCTTATGTACTGCAGAGTTATTTGTACACTGCATAGATTTTTTCACCAATATTCACCACTTCTTATATTTATTTTATTTATTTATTTATTTATTTATTTAACATTTCTTCTATACCGCGCTATTACAATCAGCGCGGTGTACATCGAACAAAACATACTACAGTGCATACAAGCAACATTGAGTTTTACATAGAACAGGGAAAAAAACATAGGATAACCGGGGTAACTATTTACAGGGTAACTATTTACAGGTTAAATTAGTATTGTCACCAATATTCTAAGCCAATTTGGTATCATCTTCATTTCGTGAGGGAGGGACAGGCGTAAAAGTGGTGGGTGGGCAGTAGTATAGTCTAACCATTTTCTGGTTGTAATAAGGTGCTATGGTAGCTGAGACATGAGGGAAGTTTACCCGATGTGTGGGTGTCAGGGTAGTATATTGTGAATAGGTGGTGTTTCAGAGCTTTACGGAATAGGATTAAGCTTTTGATGCCACGGATTTCATGTGGAAGGGCATTCCAATTTAGGGGAGCGAATATAGAGAAAGCCCTGTTGGAAGTGGTCTTAGTACATGACGTCATCATCTTGGGGACTATTAAGGTGTTCATTGAAGTGGATCTCCTGTCTCTGTTTTCCAGGGTGCTGTGGATTAGTTTGCTAATCGGTGTAGGTGGGTAGTTAGTCAGGGCTTTGAAAGTAAGGACTAGTGACTTATATTGGAGTCTGGCGTGTAACGGCAGCCAATGCAGATTTTTCATGATTGGTGTTATGTGGTCAGTTCTTGATGATCCAGAGAGAACTCTTGCGGCAGCATTCATAGCTAGGCGGAGCGGATTTAAAGTTGATTGAGGCAGGCCGTGCAGGACGATGTTCGCAAAGTCCAGGTGTGGGAGGACTAATGCCTGAAAGGTTGTCCGGTAGTCACTGGATTCCAGTAGGGGGCGGAGGTGACGTAACGTTTTGATCTTGTGATATATAGACTTTGTAACGTTCTTCACATGTGTGGTCATATCTAGGTGCTGGTCCAATGTGATGCCAAGATATCTGATTGTAGGTTTGGACTTCAATTCTACATTGTTGACAAGTAGCGATGGGGGGGGTGTGAATTTACGGTTCTTCGTAACAAAAAGGACATCAGTTTTACTATGATTGATCCGAAGGTTTTGTGTCAGCAGCCAATCAGCTACAGCTCCGAAACAATTGATTATTGGGGAGAACATCGGTTGGTCAATTTTGAACGGCATGTAGAGGAGGATGTCGTCTGCGTAAGCCAGGCATCGTACGTTGAAAGATCGGATCAAATCACATATCGGCTGCATATATATATTGAACATTAATGCCGATAAGGACGATCCTTGAGGTACCCCCTGAGACTGCAGGAATGGTTCCGAGGATGTATGACCTGTTTTTACTTGTTGCCACCTGTTGGATAGGTAGGATTTACACCATTCAAGTGCTGTGTCTTGAATCCCCTTTTCCTTCAGGCGTTGTAGAAGTATGTCATGATTCACAGAGTCAAAGGCGGCGGAGATGTCCAGGAAGATGAGGACAAATCCTTGTTGGATGCTGTCCATACCAGTGACCAATTCGTTGAATAGGGTTGTGAGGACTGTGTCGATGCCATGCGCTTCCCTGAAGCCGTGTTGTGACGGGTCCAGTGGAGCTTCAGTGTCAATATGGTGCTGGAGTTGTTGTTGAGCAGCTTTTTCTATGATTTTTGCAAGCTGGGGGATGCTCGAGATTGGCCTAAAAGATTCGACTTTGGACGGGTCAAGTCTGCTATTTTTTAGTATGGGCTTGATGGAGGTGTTTTTCAGGCGCTGTGGGAACGAGCCTGTTAGAAAAGACTGGTTCAATATATTGCACAGGATTTGGCTTAGGTCATGACGCAGCTCTTTGATCCAACTGGCTGGACAGGGGTCGTTGGGTGCTGTGCTGGGATTGATAGAGGCGACAATGTTCTCCATCTCTCTATTTGAGACCACAGTGAAATTACATAGTGGAGTTGCTAGGGGTGTCTTAGACGGTATGGGTGATGTACTGCTACACATGTTTATGTTGGTATTAATCATCTTTGATTGCAAGTAGTTTGCAAAGTCCTGTGGTTGGGGCATTGAGGGTTGGGCGGAGACCGGTTCGCCTGTTATGGATTTTACTATTCTGAATAGGGCTTGTGGTTTATTGATGGAACGTTTCAATAAATCTGTGTGGTAGAGTTTCCTGCTCTGTGTTATCTTTCGACGGTGGGTTATTAGGTAAGAGTTGTATGTATCAAGTGATTCTGAGGAGTGTGATCGTCGCCACCGTCTCTCAAGTTTGCGCAGGTGGTGGAGAGATGAGCGAAGGTCAGAAGAGAACCATGGTGCGTGTTCCCGTTTCCTTGTTCTCTTTTCAGTGTGGGATGGACAGGAGGCAGCTCGAAGGTTCTCGTCCCATTTGGAGATGAGATCATCTAGGTTTAGAGACGTGTTGGTCATAAGTGGCAGAAGATTTTCCAGGACTACGCTCCGGTTGAATGGACGGAAGCGGGCAGTATGGGTATCAGAAATGTTTGATGACATTTGGCTCTTGTAGGATGTATTAAAGGGTATAATGAATCTAAGGAGGTTGTGATCTGACCAAGGCACAGGTGATATATACAGTGCAAGGTCTTGGGCTGTTGAGTCGTTGAAATGGGGGGCAAAGATGAGGTCCAGTTTACCTCCCTTAGAGTGTGTGGGGGAGTCGACATGTTGTTTGTAGCCTAGATCCTCTAAGGCGTTTAGGAATGCTGTTGAGTGGCTATCATGAAGAGACGGGAGGTTGAAATCGCCTACCAACCAAGTTGGGGAGCGTGAGGAGGACGACATGCAGGCAAGCTCAATTATTGTTGGGAGGTCATCTGGTAAAGGGGTGGGTGCCCGATAGAAAAGGTTAATTGTGCATAGCTCATTAGCTATGGTGAGGGAATCAAGATGGGCTGAGCTAGAGGAGTTGCATAGTTTGAAGTGTAGATCAGCTTTTGCAAGGATGAGCGTCCCGCCTCCTCTCTGGATGGTCCTGTGGCATGTGTATAAATCAAATCCAGGTGGCAGCATCTGATTCAATAGGGCGTTGTCGCAGTCAGATAGCCATGTCTCCGTGATCATTAGGATGTCAAGATTGTATAGCGGAATCAGGTCAATGGTAGCAGGCCATTTTGATTTTACTGATCTGGCATTTATCAGTGCACATTTCAGTCGGCGCTGATGATGCTGCTTCTCGGCTTTTGTCTTTTTGATGTTTTGGAGGGGAATGTGAAGTAGGTGAGAGTGGGGTGTACGGTTGTTTTTTGTTGTGGTGTGGTGGGGGAATTCAGACCATCTCCTTCCATGGGTGTGTAGTATTGGTATATGGTTGGAATCATGGTGGAAAGCATTTGAAATGCAAGGGAGACCAAGGGTTAGGAGGGTAGAGAATAAGAACAGGATTTTGTACATTGTAGATTAATAAAGTGCAGCCAGAGAATTTGGATCGGGTAACTTTGCTACTACAAGCAGAATATATAACTGTGAAGAAAAGAACAAGTTGACAAAGGTGCAGGGGGATATGGAACAGCAGCAACTGGGATAAATTAAGTGTAACAGTACAGTGATTGCAAGTTGGATAATAAATTAACTGCATGAAGACAGTACTATGGTTGTGAGGTAATGGCTACTGACAACAGTATAATAAGAGAGGGAGGTAATGGCTACTGACAACAGTATTATAACTGACAACAGTATAATAAGAAAGATAGGTATCAATTACTGACCACAGTATAATATGAGAGAGGTAATGGCTACTGACAACAGTATAATAATATGAGAGAGGTAATGGCTACTGACAACAGTATAGTAAGGTAATGGCTACTGACAACAGTATAGTAAGAGAGAGAGGTAATGGCTACTGAGAACAGTGTGATTACAGATGCTGGTAGTATCAAGGACAATCAGTTCTAGTTTAGACAATCAGTTCATTTATGGGTAGAATACTTGCGGTGATGGACAGATCATCTGGTTGAAGGTGGGAGCAAGCTCAATCCTGGGGGACGTCGTTGCAGTCCTGGCAGGGGTGGGTGTGAGAGCACATTCAGGCTGTTGGGATATTTGCAAAACTGTATACGGGTTCTTCGTGGGTTTCACTGGCGTCTCGGTGCACAGACGGAACTTGAGGAAGGGTTGCTGGTTTCACGATGTGGGCCTTTGCCTAAGGGCCGTGCCAAAGGGCCCTCTGGCGAGGCCCTCAGGCGCGGGCCCGCCGGGCGCGGGCGCGCCTGACGGCGCTCTTCTTTAAATGGGCCTGCCGGCTGCCCCGATTGGACAGCAGCTGGTGTGGGAGGCGGTCCTGGTGCCCCGGCCGGCTCGATCCTCGCCGGGAGAGCAGGAGTTAGGCCGGGGTGCTGGAGGAGCGAGAGGCCACGTGCCCGACGGCGCTCCTCTTTAAATGGGCCTGCCGGCTGCCCCGATTGGACAGCAGCTGGTGTGGGAGGCGGTCCTGGTGCCCCGGCCGGCTCGATCCTCGCCGGGAGAGCAGGAGTTAGGCCGGGGTGCTGGAGGAGCGAGAGGCCACGCGCCCGACGGCGCTCCTCTTTAAATGGGCCTGCCGGCTGCCCCGATTGGACAGCAGCTGGTGTGGGAGGCGGTCCTGGTGCTTATGTTTGAATATATGTTTGAAGTTTATGAATGCTCTTCAGAAAGAACTTAGATTTACTCTGCTTTCCTGCTAGGACAAAAATGCAGGAAGAAACATTCTTATCAAGCTAAATTAGATCCCCAAGGATCTAACACTGGTCTTCACTGTGAGTCCTCGAGGACCACCAGCTCTGAGTCCTCAGGTTTTCAGATGTGATTTAAAGTGGATATACGAGTAGCAGGCCAAATGTATTACTATTTTTATATTTTAATTTTTGATTTTATAGACTGCTATCCCAAAAGGGATTTTATAGACTGCGCATGAAATGAGAGTCAGAAGCTGTAAAGATGTCTTACACATTGGAACATGGAACGTACGAAGCATGAACCAAGGGAAGTTGGAAGTGGTCAAGAATGAAATGGAACGTGTACAACTTGATCTGTTGGGTGTCAGCGAACTGAAATGGACTGGCATCGGGCACTTTGCATCAGATGATCACATGGTCTACTATGCTGGAAATGAAAGACAAAGAAGAAATGGTGTTGCATTTATAATAAAGAAGAAACTTGCAAGAACTGTAATGAAATACAATGCAGTCAGCGAACGCTTAATCTCTATTCGTCTACGAGGATTGCCTATCAACACAACTATAATTCAAGTATATGCCCCAACAACAGCTGCAGAAGAGAATGAAATTGAAGAGTTCTATGAACAAGTACAAGCTGAAATTGACAGAACATGCAAACAGGATATCCTGATAGTCATGGGTGACTGGAACGCAAAAGTTGGCAACAAAGAAGAAGGCAAAGTAGTTGGAAAATATGGACTTGGCAACAGAAATGAAGCTGGAGAAAGATTGATAGAATTCTGCAAGACCAATGATCTATTCATCTCAAACACCTTCTTTCAGCAACACAAGCGACGACTGTACACATGGACTTCACCCAATGGATTGTATAAAAATCAAATTGACTACATCTGTGGAAGTCAACGATGGAAAAGCTCTGTAACATCAACAAAGACAAAACCTGGAGCTGACTGTGGTACAGATCATCAACTACTAGTATGCAAACTCAAGCTAAAGTTGAAAAAGAGCAAACCACTCATGAATGCACCAAAATATGACCTTGAGAATATACCACTGGAATTTAAAGACTGCCTGCAAAATCGATTTGCTGCCTTAGATACAAATGACAGAGCTCCGGAAGAGTTATGGAATGACATCAAGAAGGTTGTGCTGGAAGAAAGCGAGAAGTCTCTACAAAAGGTGAAAAAGCAAAAACGGCCAAAATGGATGACGGAAGAAACTCTGAAAATTGCCCAGAAACGCATAGAAGCTAAAGCCAAAGGAGAAAGAAAGACAATCGCAGAACTCAACAGAGATTTCCAACGTGCAGCAAGACAGGACAAGGAAAAGTACTACAATGACACTTGCAAGGAAATAGAAGCAGAAACTATTAGAGGAAGAACAAGATCGGCTTTCCTAAAGCTGCGAGAGTTAAAGAAAAAGTTCCAGCCTCGAATTGGAATGTTACAAGATGCTCAAGGTTCTATGTTGAATGATGCTGAGAAGATCAAGAAAAGGTGGAAGGAATATACAGAGTTTTTATATGATAAAGATCAAGTGGACCAACAGCCGTTTCAACCTATACCTTATGATCAGGAACCATTGGTGATGAAAGAAGAAGTTGAAGCAGCATTGAAAGCCTTATCAAAGAACAAAGCACCAGGCATTGATAGCATTCCCATAGAAGTATTGCAGCAATCTGATGCAGCTGTTACCGTACTTACAAGGCTCTGCCAAGAAATATGGAAGACAACATCATGGCCAACTGACTGGAAAAGATCTGTGTTTATACCAATACTAAAGAAAGGTGATCCAACTGACTGTGGAAATTATCGCACAATCGCTCTGATCCCACATGCCAGCAAGATTCTACTGAAGATTATTCAAAAGAGACTACAGCCATACCTAGAACAAGAACTACCTGAAGTGCAAGCAGGGTTCAGGAAAGGGCGAGGAACGAGAGACATCATTGCGGATGTGAGATGGATCCTTGAAAAGACTAAAGAATACCAAAAGGATATCTATTTGTGCTTTATCGACTATAGCAAGGCTTTTGACTGTGTAAACCATGAGAAACTCTGGGCCACATTAAGAAGCATGGGTATACCCTAACACCTGATCGTTCTCTTGCGTAATCTGTACATTGATCAAGAAGCAACAGTTCGAACGGAACAAGGAGAAACAGAATGGTTTAAAATAAGCAAAGGTGTAAGACAAGGCTGCATACTTTCCCCCTACCTGTTTAATTTATATGCAGAACAAATCATCAGAGAAGCAGGACTGTATGAAGACAACAGAGGTGTGAAGATTGGTGGAAGACTCATCAACAACCTTCGTTATGCTGATGATACCACATTACTGGCTGAAAGTGAAGATGATCTGAAACATTTGCTTCTCACAATCAAAGAACATAGTCTCAAAATGGGCCTGCACCTTAATGTAAAGAAGACAAAGATCATGACAACTGGCATAATCAACAGGTTCATCGTTGAAGGAGAAGAAATTGAAATCGTGAACAACTTTAACCTACTTGGATCAACTATCAATAAAGAAGCAACAAGCAGTCAAGAAATCAGACGACGCATTGCTCTTGGCAGAATGGCTATGAAAGACCTAGATAAGATTCTCAAGAGCAGAGATGTCTCTCTCCATACAAAGATTCGACTTGTTCAAGCCATGGTATTTTCAATAACATCATATGGATGTGAAAGCTGGACAGTGAAAAAGACAGACAGGAAGAAAATTGATGCCTTTGAATTATGGTGCTGGCGGCGAATACTGTGTATACCATGGACTGCCCGAAGAACAAACCAGTCGGTACTAGAAGAGATCAAACCTAAGCTTTCTTTAGAAGCTCAGATGACAAGACTTCGACTTTCATACTTCGGACACATCATGCGAAGAGAGAGATCATTAGAGAAAGACATCATGCTTGGCAAGATAGAAGGTCAACGCAAAAGAGGAAGGCCAGCAATGAGATGGATTGCTACAATAACAGCAGCTACGGGTACCAGTCTGTCAACAATGAGCCGCCTGACTGAAGACCGAACACAATTTAGGATAGCTATCCAGAGGGTCGCCATGAGTCGACTCCGACTCGACGGCACTTAACAACAACATCCCAAAAGGCTTTAAACCAGTTTACAGCAACATTAAAATCATAAAAATATATAAAATATGTCTTAAACTGTGCCTTCTAAAATTAATCATAAACAAATTATGCACACCAACATTCACCATGCCCTATGGTCCTTAATCCAGTCACACTCTATTCTACAGTATGTACTGGCTCAGTGCATCTCTTGAAAAACGGTAATATTCACATGCAATTTCTGATGATAGCTCACAACCTTTCTACATTTAACCAAGCAATTCAACACTCTCACATTTCACAACACACACACCAGCTCACTCAGTATCGATCATCCTTACATATATATATCCTTACAACACATGTCACAGCTGAGCTTAGATCAAGTACCGAATCCCCATCCATTCAATCCTCCCAAAAGCAACTTCTTCTCCAACCCTCCGCACAGCCCCATCCATGTCCCCATCCCCTTCCCAATCACCATGAATCAGCACACTCAAATCTTCTCCCACCCTCAAACTGAGATCAATAGAACATTCACATAGAGCCTGATTCAGCAAGGGGCATGTCCAGACCATCTGGACGGCCCCGAGCAGGATGGGCCCATTAGGACCTGATTCTGCACCGCAGGAGCAAGATGCTCCTGTGGGTGCAGGATCAGACCTGGAGATGGCCCGGTGTGCCCCTGCAGTTGGCCGGGAGTCGTCTTCACTGCCTCCCAGCCAGGCCACTGCATTGCTGTCCCCCTTTATCCCACTGCCCGACCCCCAATGAGGCGAGCCAGGGCCCAGATCAGGCGTTGGGGACTCACCATGCCTGCTGCTTCTGCTGCCGGGGGTCCTGGCTGGCCAATCTGGGGGGGGGGGGGGGGTAGCATTTATTCCACCTTTGAGGTAGAATAATCTGGCTGTCCGCCTCGTGCCCCCAGGATGTACAGGGCCATGACTGGAATCGGCACTGTATGTCCGTGTACTGGTCCTGCTATAGCAAAGTGCAATCAATGAATAAATCCAGGAGTCAATTGACAGGGTCCAAGCCAGTTTATTGTGCACAGGCCCAGTCAGTCAAAGCTTCAAAAGGAATTGAGCAAAAGTTTCTATAGAGACATAACCATTTATACCCCTTTTTCAGTTTGATACATGAGAACTTTCTATTGGTTCCAACTCGATACATGCAAACTTCTCATTGGTTTTACTTTCCCTGCACCTGTCCAATTAGAAATCCCTCCGGAGCCTAGCAACCAGCCCCCTCCCTTAGGATTGCTCTAACAATGGTGCTGTTCTTGATTTTGTTACTTCTCTACTGCAAGGTTATCCCTAGCTTCAGGAATGCATATATTGAAACATTTCTTTCACACACAAGAGAATAATGGAAGACTTATGAATTCATAAAAACTTCTTATTAAGCATTTTAAAACAGTTTTCTCATTTTTCACAGATTTTTGGTTCTTTTTCTAACTATAATGAGAGTTAGGATCCAGGCCTAACTTACAGGCCTTTCATAGTAGCAGGCCATGCTAAGCCATAGCCTACCACAATCCCCCCTTTGATTATTTTCACCCGCAAGTGAGAAAGGGTGAGAATTAAATCACTCATTAATCAATTAACACATTATACTGGTGTAATAGCATCATCGTGAGGTATAGGGTAATATTGCCACATAGCTAATACCTTTGCAGCTGCCTTCCGTTCTATAGTGTTATCAATTGTTGAAGTTATCATACGCAAGCCAAGGGGTAGGAGACAAGGGAGCAATAAGCACATGGCTAATATGAACAGTACAATAAACATGAGGGCTTTTAGACCACCAATCCATGAAAATAATGAACCAAACCACCCATCCATCTTCAAACTGTGCCAGGTCTGGACAGGCACAAATGTCTGCTCTCTCATCTGGGTGGCTAGATCTTCAACTACATGCCCATTATTATCAATCTGTAAACAGCAATTACTTAAGTTTAACTTTCCACATACCCCACCTTCAGCTGCTAACAAATAATCTAAAGCTAAACGATTTTGATAAATGGCTGTGCGCATTTGCGTACTTTGCTTAGCCAACAGAGTTAGTGCTTTACTAGTTTCATTAGTTATTATTTCAACAACAGCTTGCAAACGTATTATTCGATTAATCATATAAAAGGGAGTACGATATCCCCATGTCCCATCCTGCTCCCAAGTAGCAGGTCCATAGTATGAGATAATTCTCTCAGGTGGCCATTCTTCAGATGTCGCATCCCATTTGTCCCATTGGCCTATCTTCAAGGCCTCCTTCAGCTGTCGACTTCTGTACACAGGATATCCCAGTTGTTCTCCCTGGGATGTAGGCAAAAGGAAAAAGAAAGGTCGTATGGTTCCCAATACACATGCGCCTCCCCAGTGGTGAGGGAGCCTAGCATATGCTTGGGTTCCGCAAATCCAGTACAGTCCAGGTGGTGCTTGCCAGGAATTATATGCTGCTAAGTTAGTCTAGATACTGGCGAGTTTGGGAAACTGAACTAGAGGATTGGAAGGTTCAGTAGCGTTGACTCCTGACCACCAAGACGTCTTCTTAGTGGTACTGTTGTAGAACGTCTGATTGAGACAGACCAGCTGCCCACTTCCATATTAAACAATGGTCCATAGCGAGAAAAACATAAGTTACCTACAATGGAGTGGGCCAGTACCTATTCACTTGTGGTATTGTGTATATTAGTCTGATTATATGGAATAGAATAGTTCAGTACTTGGGCTTCCCAAGGCCATTGGTCTCCCATCGTTGTTCCTCCACAAAATAAACAGTCTGAAACGTGGAGACTAGATGCAACTGCTCCCGCTAACTCAAGAAACAAGTTCTGGGAGGCAGGAGGAATTTCAAACTCTGCTTTCATGGCTTCATAGAAGGAGTGATGTATACGATAGGGTGAGGATACATGGGTCTTGGTGTTTAATTGCAGATATAAGATAGTCCCAGGATCTATACCTCCTCCTGCTATACGCAACCCAAACTTGTATCCTTGCTTCCATTGGCTGGGGTTGACTATGAGGAGTTGCAGGGGATTACAGGCACCTTTCTGGCATTTCTTGGGCTCTGGTAGTCTGATCTTTGTTAAGCTGCCTTTGCGGTGATCACCATCTCGTCCCATAGGTGCATTCTTCCAGGTAGCAAAATATACGCAGTCCCATTTTGGGCAAAAGTAATCATGTTTAGATGTAGTGGTGTAAATGGTGGCTGCAGAACTTTTTCCTGTACACCGTCCCCATCCATAGGCTCCTTCTGGACACATATATTTATCATCATGGTAGTATGCTCGCTCCCATGACCCACATCTGTGGTAAGCATTTCTGTTAATTGCATCACAAGCATCAAAGTTCAAGATAATTGGTTTTGTGGGGTTTGCAAGGGGTTTTGTCGCATTTAGGATGGCTCCATCTTCATCATTCCAGCGTATCTCAAATGTATAATATGAAGGGTTTTGTCGAGGATTATAGCAAGTCTTACTTTTCCCCTTTGTGCAAATATTCAGTTCGGTGCCATTATAAATACACCGGCTGATTGTACCAGTGCAAGTATAGTAGGAGTGATAGAGCAAAGTCTGAGTAATCTTTTGTCCTGTTCGGGTGGTGGTTATGCAAGCTGCACAAGGGGGTAGGGCAAAAGTCTTTTCCAGGATTCCCAGGATCACCACTCCCACAAGGTAATAGTGAAAGAACATTGTGATTACAGTCTTTGGAGGTTAATCTGGAAAGTTGGGTATGATGAACTTGTTGAGTTTCCTCCTGTTTCTGCTGTGATGGTCACTCTTGCGTGACGAAGGTAGATTCTGAAGATTCTCTATAATGCTGGCTGTCTCCTCAAGGTGAGTCGCAATGGAGTCTCGGGATCATTCACGGACGTCCATTGGCCAGGATCCGGAGCAGCTGCCGGCTTCACTCGACTGTGGTGGATCCAGGGTTCAAATTCTGCAACTTTCACTGGAGTAGGGGTTGACAGGATGACGACGTATGGTCCCTTCCAATGCGGCGCCAGCGGGGTCTTTCTCCACTCTTTCACCCACATGGACGTTCCTGGCTTGAAGGGATGCAGAGGCTCGGTCAGGTTGATGGGTAGTCGATCTTGCACCCACGTTTGGAGATTCTGCAAGACAGAACCTAAAGCTAATAGTTCTTGTCTAGTTATTTCAGATCCTATCTGCCTCATGTGTCCCTTTATTCCCTGCACTATGGGTGGAGGTCACACATACAAAATCTCAAAAGGGGAGACTCCTAAGGATCTGGTGGGAGCTGAACGTATCCTAAGAAGGGCTATAGGGAGAACTTGGAGCCACTTCAGGTGTGTTTCTTGGCAAAGCTTGGATAACTGAGTTTTCAAGGTTCTATTCATACATTCTACTTTTCCTGAGCTCTGGGGTCTGTAAGCAGTGTGTAACTTCCATTTTATTTGCAGAGCTTGAGCTAACTGTTGGGTCACTTGGGATATAAATGATGGACCATTATCTGACCCTATAGTTGATGGTATTCCAAATCGGGGAATGATCTCATGAAGCAATACCCTAGTGACTTCTCGGGCTTTCTCAGTTCGGGTGGGGTAGGCTTCCACCCACCCCGAAAATGTGCAGACTAACACTAACATATAGTGATATCCATTTGCACGGGGCATTTCAGCAAAGTCTACCTGTATATCACTCATTAGGGTCACCCCTACTGACTGAACTCTTGGGGGTGGAGCAGGACCTTGCTTGGCATTATTTTTGGCACATATCAGGCATTGCTGTGCCACCGAGGCGGTCAGGGATCCTAGCAGTGAAATACAAAAATGGGGTCTCAGGGCTTTTTCCATGGCTGTTTTTCCATAGTGTGTGGCTTGGTGAAAAGCTTGAACAAAGGCTGGCCCTAATGCTTCAGGGATGACTGTAGGACCTGGAGGTGGACTACCTTCTGCGGGTGGCAACACTATCCAACCTTGTTCTGTCAAGACTCCTCCCTCCTTTTCACAATAATAGTCTAACTCTCTTGTAGTGTATCGGGGTGCCCAGGAACAGAGGGGCACAGGGAATAGAGCTGCTTGCATTGCAGTATCTTGGGTCCTAACTTGTCCTGTGGTGGCTGCCTTTCGGGCTGTGGCATCTGCAAATCTATTCCCTCGGGTGACTTCTCCTGCTCCTGCCTGATGACTTTGGCAGTGCATGACTGCCACTTGTTTGGGGGCCCACACAGCATCTAGTAACATCAATATCTCGGGCCCATACCTAATGGCCTTTCCCCCTGAGGTGATCAACCCTCGCTCTTTATACAAGGCTCCATGTGCATACAAAGTAGTGAAAGCATATTTGGAATCTGTGTACACATTTATGCGGAGTCCTTCTCCTAACGTCAAGGCTCTGGTGAGGGCTATCAATTCAGCTTTCTGTGCAGAGGTTCCTGGGGTCAGGGCTGAGGACTCAACTACCAGATCAAGGGTCACCACTGCATATCCAGCACAACGATGTCCATTGATAACCAAACTGCTTCCATCCACAAAGAAAGTCCGTTCAGGGTCCTCTAGAGGGACATCGGTCAAATCAAGGTGACTTGAAAATACAGTGTCCATGGTTTCTAAGCAATTATGATCAGGTGGCCCAGGACCAATTGGAAACAACGTAGCAGGGTTCAGAGCTTGACTGACTTTCAACTGTTTCCAGGGGTTTTCGCACAGCATGCTCTGATATTTCAACATTCGTGCATTGGTTAGCCAGAAGTTTCCTTTGTGTTCCATGAGAGTCAGAACAGAGTGTGGCACGGTGACTTGAAGAGTTTGTCCCAGTGTGAGTTTGTCTGCTTCGCCCACTAGGAGGGCTGTTGCTGCAACAGCTCTCAAACAAGGGGGCCATCCTTTTGCAACTACATCCAATTGTTTTGACAGATAGGCCACTGGTCGTTGCCAAGATCCAAGAGATTGAGTCAATACTCCCAATGCGTTTCCTTGTGACTCATGGACAAAAAGATGGAAAGGCTTCTGAACATCTGGAAGACCTAAGCTGGGGATGACATCAGGGCCTTCTTCAGGGACTTGAATGCTGCATCTTGCTCAGGTCCCCATTCTAGTGGATATTTTTCCATTCCTTTGGTGACTTGGTATAGTGGTGTTGCAATCAGCGCGAAGTTGGGGATCCATATGCGACAGTATCCCTTGGTCCCCAGGAAGGCTCTTACTTGCCTCCTAGTGGTTGGAGTAGGGATACTGCATACAGCTTCTTTGCGTTCTGGTCCTAGACGTCGGATCCCACTGGACAACTGGAATCCTAGATACTTGACTTCAGTTTGGCATAGTTGTGCTTTGGCTCTTGAGACTTTGTATCCAGCCTCTAAGAAGGTACAAGAGTTCACTAGTAGCTTGTAGGCATTCACTTTCTGAGTTGGTGGCTATGAGCAAGTCATCTACATACTGAAGAAGAACCCTCTTTCCTGGATCCACTGGGTAACTTGAGAGATCTTGATTCAGGGCAGCACTGAAGAGGGTAGGTGAATTCTTGAATCCCTGGGGTAATCTGGTCTAGGTGAGCTGGCCCCGCCTTCCTGATGTGGGGTCTTGCCATTCAAAAGCAAATAAAAGTTGACTGGTGGGGGCTAGGCGCACACAGAAAAAGGCATCTTTCAGGTCCAGGACGGTGAAGTGAGTAGCCTCAGCGGGGATCAGTCCCAAGAGAGTATAAGGGTTTGGTACTACAGGGTGTATAGTTTCAACTGCATCATTTACTCGCCTTAGGTCTTGTACTGGGCGGTAGTCCCCTGTCTTAGGCTTCTTTACTGGGAGAAGGGGGGTGTTCCAAGGTGACTGGCATTCCTTGAGAAGTCTGTACTTCAGCAGTTTCATCAAATAGCAATGGATTCCTTCAATGGCTGGTCGAGAGAGAGGATACTGCTTCACATGCACTGGTTCCACTCCTGGCTTGAGGGTGACAATGACAGGGGCTATGTTCTTCGCTAGGCCAGGTGGATTATCTTCTGCCCATACTTCAGGTGGGGCTATGAGGTTGGTAGGTATACAGGGACTAGTTGACTTTATTGGAGGTGCACTATAGAACCTCCACTCTTCTTCTCAGGGAACAGTGAGCACCATCAATCCAGCAGGCTTTGGGTTCACAGTCATTTTCATTTCTCCCCCTTCAGCAAAAGATTTGTGCCTGGAGCTTAGCAAGCATGTCTCGGCCCAGTAGTGGAATAGGGCACTCAGGCATATACAAGAACTGGTGCGTTATCTTCTGTCCCCCTCGTTCACACATGCGGTTCTGTAAGAATGACTTTGTGGCTTTATTTCCAGTGGCTCCCACAATGGTGACAGATCGTGAGGACAAAGGAGCTACTGGCTTGGCTACTACTGAATGTTCTGCTCCTGTATCTACCATAAATTCCATGTATTGGTCCCCTATCTTTATACTGACCATAGGCTCCTGGGGACCCAGGGTGAACTTGGAGCCCGGTCTGGTCTAGTCTTCATCTATGTCATCCAGGTCATAGCCCGTTGCTACTGCCACTCCCTCAATGGCTTCCTCCCTCTTCTGCTGGAACTGTGTTTGGTTCATTCCTCCCCTCCTTCGAAATCATCTTCCTGGCCTCCAGGGACTCTCTCCTCCCCTTGCAGGGGCGGAGTCCAAATGCGGGCACTCATTTCTCCAGTGTCCTTCTTCCTTGCAGTAGGCGCACTGATTTGCACCCAATTGAGGCCTTTCGCTTCTGCGGCCTCTTCCACGTCCTCTGGTCCTTTGATTAGAAAAACCTCCTCCACGTCATTCGGTTATAGCGGCAGCAAGAAGATCTGCCTTCTTCTTCATCTGTCATTCACTTTCTCTGTCTCGTTCATTTTCACGATTCACAAATACTTTCTGAGCGACTTCCATTAACTGTGCTGTATTCATGCCCGCAAATCCATCCAATTTCTGCAATTTTCGCTTTATGTCTCTCTGGGACTGACTAACAAAGGCCGCATTTACCATGCGTAAATTTTCCTGAGTGGCGGGATCATATGGGGTATACAATCTATACGCTTCAGACATCCGCTCATAAAAGGCCGCTGGGCTCTCATCTGGACCCTGGAGAACTTCCGATACTTTCCCGATATTCATGGCCTCTAGCCTCCCTTCTTCAGGCCCTGCAATAAGGCCTGACGAAATCTGGTTAGGGCCGCCGCCCCCCTTTCATCATTCGGGTCCCACCCAAGATCTTCATTGGGATATTCTGCAACAGCTGCTTGTGGGGGATTTATTACTCCCCCTTCTACAGAGTTTTCTTCTAACCAACGGAGGGCTGCTTGCCCAATTCGCCCTCGCTCCTCAGTAGTAAAGTGGGTAGACAGGAGCTGGCGACAGTCGGCCCAGGTAGGCTGATGGGTTTGCATAATGCTAGACATTAATTCTGTTAATTCCTGAGACTTGGCTGTATAGGATGCATAATGCGTTTTCCAGTTCAATAAATCTGTGGTGGAAAAGGGTACATAAACTAAGCTGGTTGGTCCTGGTGCCATCTGGCCCTGATCATTTAAAACAGGTATTCCAGGCACTTGGCGTAATGGCATTAGGTGCCCTGCTTTCTCTTTCTTCTTGGGAGTTACGCTTCTTAAATCATAAGGCTCCCGGACACAAATCTCCTTGGTGGGTGACCATGAACTGGCAGGAGAGCCTCCGTTTTCTATCTCATCAGAGGACTCAAGTTCCCCCGACGTCCTTGGGCCTGACTCGGGACTATCACTCGGGGTAGGGTGCTTCTTAGGCTGCTGCAGCGGTATTTTCTGGGGCTCCTCATCTGCCTCTACTTCAGGTCGTGGTGCTGTAGGAACTAACTTCTGTGGGTGCTTGGGTAACTTAGCCAGAATATCTGGGGACTCTGGGGCAGTATACACAGGCAGCTTCTCTTCCTTGACTTTTCTGGTTCCCCTAGTAGTAGCTACAAATATTTTACAGCGCTCCTCATAACAGCTTCATCCATGAGGGCTGCTGTTCACACACACTTAACCAGGAATCTATATAGGGGAACTGGTCAGGATACACTCTTAGTATAAGTTGATGAATTCGTAAAACTGTTTCTAAATCAAAGGTGCTCCCACGGGGCCATGAAGCAGCTAACGCGGGCCACTCCCTTTCGCATAACATTTTTAATCTGGATGGAGTCATTTTCATACCATAATCACCCGAAAATCCTTTACGGAAATTCTTGATCATGCATGCCAACGGAGTTTGCGTGGACTCCATCCCTCCCATAATCTGAACGTACCTACGTACACTACCTATGTACTCTACTAACTACGTACGCTACATACTCTCCATACACGTAATGACGTACAAGACAACGAACAATAAGGATGGGTAGTATGGCTGTAGGTAAGGGGTCCGTACAGCCCACAGAACACTGGGGGGGACAAACACCACTCGCTTCCTCCTTTTCGCGACCTGGGCGCGGTCACCCGGCCAGGAACTGCGCTACTTAGGAGTCCGCTCTCGGTCGGTCTGTATTTCAAGACCTCTCACTCACACAAGCAAGCATATTTCAACAGGAAATCATATTTCAAGTGCCCAGGTTTTTCTGACTAACTGACTATTTCAAACAAGAAGGGTCAATGGCTTCGGCTTCCGCTTTCCCTTACGCGGAGCTTACTAGGACCGCCCTTATGGGAGGTGATCAGGCTCCCTTGTCTCGCACACACTCATGAGAGATTTCCCAGTTAGTCTATACCAAATATACCAAATCAGTCCTGCGCACGCAAGACGTTGTCCCAGGCTGTTCTTTCTGACTATCGAATCACAAAAATGTCTACTCACCGGATCCTGTCCCCGATACCACACCAGCTTCTGAGTTGGAACCTGGACTCCCCCGGATCGGAGGTGTTGGCCAGCTGGACCCGATGGCCCGCCGAGGCAGGCGGAACCCTCTCCGGCACAAAGGGGCCGGCAGCGCCTGAGGTTTCCCCTCGGTCGGACAGACACGGTTCCAACCGGGCCAAACCTCAAGGCGAATTGCATGGATTATTCACTTGAATACCATTTACCACTCGCACTTCCCGGCCAATGCACCAAGAATATGCTATAGCAAAGTGCAATCAATGAATAAATCCAGGAGTCAATTGACAGGGTCCAAGCCAGTTTATTGTGCACAGGCCCAGTCAGTCAAAGCTCCAAAAGGAACTGAGCAAAGGTTTCTACAGAGACATAACCATTTATACCTCTTTTTCAGTTTGATACATGAGAACTTTCTATTGGTTCCAACTCGATACATGCAAACTTCTCATTGGTTTTACATTCCCTGCACCTGTCCAATTAGAAATCCCTCCGGAGCCTAGCAACCAGCCCCCTCCCTTAGGATTGCTCTAACAATGGTGCAGTTCTTGATTTTGTTACTTTTCTACTGCAAGGTTATCCCTAGCTTCAGGAATGCATGTATTGAAACATATCTTTTCTTTCACACACAAGAGAATAATGGAAGACTTATGAATTCATAAAATCTTCTTATTAAGCATTTTAAAACAGTTTTCTCATTTTTCACAGATTTTTGGTTCTTTTTCTAACTATAATGGGAGTTAGGATCCAGGCCTAATTACAGGCCTTTCATAGTAGCAGGCCATGCTAAGCCATAGCCTACCACAGTCCCACCCATACTCCTCCCACTCTCTGACCCCATGCCACCCCTGTCTCCTGCCGCATGCACAGTGGCTCTGTACGTGCAGGGGAGATGGGAGTGGAATACAGAATCAGGGTCATAATCTCTCCCAATAGTTATGTCCCCAGCCTGGTTAAGCAGCTTGTTTTTAATGCTTGCCAATTGGCAATTTGACAGAAGGTAAAGAAGGCACATCATCATTTCTCAGGTCCACCACCATTCCTCCGACTCCTGGTTTGCTGAGAGCTGACTGTCTGCTGGCCAGAGTTAACTGTCTGCTGGCCAGGCAGGACTACTGCTAGTACATAGTGTTGCAGCCAGGCAGTGCTGCTGTGCAGGCTTGCAGGATTCAGCAAGGCCAAGCCTGCTGTGCAAGTCTAGTGCCACTGTCACCAATCACCACCTCTAGTCCAGTTCTGGTACTGGTAGCCAGTGCAGTGTGCAAGCCTTGTTTTCATTTCATTTCATTTTTATTATTTATACCTGCCTATTATATGACTTCTACTGACAGACAATGTGCACTTGGCCGTCTCGATCACAGCCTCTCTGCAGCACAGCACAATGAACACCCAGTGCCCACTGAACTATGCAAGAAATGTATACTGTACACCGCGCTCCCCACCCCCCACCCTGTGCCTGCTGGCCTCACCCACGTGTGTCTGTTTATGCCCCTTGGTTCCCTCTGACATTGCTGGTGATGGTTGTGCTTGAGTTAGGCCATCAAGAGGTGTACGTCATGGAGGAGGAGTTGCGGCAACATGATTGATGTTGGTAAGCCATTGAGCAGCCTTTGACTGCGACTACATGATGGTTTGCTTTTGCTTTTATTATTGATAGCTCCTCTGAGCCTCAGGGCGCAGTAGCAGCAAATTGCACTGGTCTGTTAAGGAGACAGCTCCTCTGTGGTTTGACTCTTCCTGGTACAGAATCCCATGTGACAAGAAAGGCGACCAGCAATGCAAATGCAAAATACAGGTAAATGGGCCAGTAACTTCAGGGCTACATTTACCTACAGGCACTGGGCCCCTGTTGTGCAGGGGTCCAGGCTGACCCGTCTTTATGGGTTGGCACAATGGCACTGTGCCAGGGGACCCGCACATCTAAGGGGCCCCGCACGCTCCAGCATCTTCTTGTTGTAATGTTTTAGTTTTATAAGTCCTTTTTATGTTTAAGACATTTAAAGTTTAATTTTTTTTATTATGTTATTTCTTTACTTATTCTAGTTTCAATTTATTTTTTTACATTTTTATTTTACACTCATAAAGTTTTTTAAAGTTATTTTTAAATGTATTGGTCCTTCGTTCAGCTTGTTCGATGTTCCTGAACAGTAGACTGTAGACCGGGAAACAGGTTATCATAATCTACTTCTGGTTTAATGTGTAAACACTGAAAGATGTTGACACCTCACCTGACAGCGTAACATTTAATTTAAATAGTATTAAGCTACAAAGACGTCTGAAGGTCTGATATGTTATATAATATAATATATATGTTTGCTGTTCTTTGTAATGTAAATGTAATGTAAACACAAGTTTTGTCACGATCATCTGCTATTACAAAGTTTTGCTGGTTTAATTTAACCGTGTCTGTGTAGTTAGTTTTACTGGTTACCGTAATATTAACTTGCTTATATATTTTATATTACAGATTATATAACAAAACTACAGTTAATATAACGGCATGACTTCAAGGGAGCGAAACATAAACCGCGAGTATAAGTCCGGTTGGCAAAAATGCCATGAACAGGCACAGCGGGATGCTGCTGCTATAACTGGAATGCGGTCGATTATGACGTACTTTGGGCAGACAACTCAGCCCTGCATGACTGCTCCAGCTCAGGAGGCTGAGGTAGGAGCAGATGTCGAAGCTTCAGTGACTGCAACTACTAACGTAAATGAGACAGCAGTTAAAACTGAAGAGAAAATGGAAGTGGACTGTCCACCATTCAAGCAGGCAGAAGATGCTGCAATGGACATTACCGAGTTTCTAGAACGTGATGATGCTCCAGTTCAGTGTCTATCTGCTGTCTGCTACTCTACAGATCTTGGCGAATGGCCTGTCGAGATTGTTGACGACATGCGCGAGTTCTGGGCGACAGCAGGTAATGCGCAATGTGCTCACTGGGACTCGGATTTCACTCCAACCAGAACAGTATATGCAGCCAATGGAAAAACCAAGGAAATGCTCTCGTGACCTGTTCAAAACAACTCATTCGCTGTCGAAGGAACCTATCGATCATGACTGGCTTTGCTATTCACCATCTAAGCTTTGTCTATTTGGCTTTCCATGCAAGCTAATGTCACCAGAAGTTGTAGCCTTTGGCACAAAAGGTTTTTGCACCTGTTAGCATAAGAAGCAACAAATCATGGAGCACAAGGTCAGTTCTACTCATCGAGCAACCGTGATTAAACTGCTAACGCGACGTGACACAGCAAAATGTGTTGATCAGGCACTAGTAAAGCAACGTGACAAACAACATGAGTATTGGCGTGCTGTTCTCGAGCGGCTGTTTGAAACTATTTCCTTTTTATCTGAACGTGGCCTGGCCTTTAGAGGTGACAACCAGATTGTTTGCTCTGCCCATAATGGCAATTATTTGGGAATCCTTGAACTTGAATTTGATCCCTTCATGGCGCAACACCTGCAGATGCAGGCTAACAAGGGAAAAGGACACACTTCATACCTGTCTGTCAACATCTGCAATCAACTAATTCAGCTGATTGGCCAGTCAGTTGTCAATTGGATTAAGGCCGAAGTTCAGTCTGCCAAGTACTTCTCAATCTCAGTTGATTCGACGTATGATATAACACACCAGGATCAGCTGACAGTGATTATTCGTTATGTGTTGCCATCTGGCCCTGTTCAGCGGTTCCTTACATTTCTACCTCAGCAAGGTCACAAAGGTGAACAGCTTGCAAATAGCTTGCTTCAGTTTCTGCACAGCTGGGGGATCAACATTGACAATTGTCGAGGACAGTCGTATGATAACGCCAGCAACATGAGCGGCAAATATGGAGGTATGCAGGCTCTTATACGGCAGGTAAATCCTCATGTCATCTACATATCCTGTGCAGGCCATTCCTTGAACCTCGTTGGTCAGTGCGCAGCAGCCTGTTGTGCCGATGCCGTATCGTTCTTTGACTTTGTCCAACGGCTGTACGTGTTTTTTGATGGTTCGGCAGCATGTTGGGCCATCCTCAAGGACAAGATGGAACAGACTGCAGGCCGGCTAACACTAAAGAGACTGTCTGACACACGGTGGTCAGCACGATTCGATGCGGCAAATGCTCTGGTGAGGGACTGTGATGAGATTGCCGTAGCTCTGGAGGACATTATAGATGACAAAGTGGGTGAACAAAAGGCAGAGATGTGTCAAGAAGCCAGAGGATTGCACTATCGAATGCAGTGCCTTGAGATGGGCATAATGGCTGCTTTCTGGCAGAAGAATCATCTCAGATCAACGATATCGCATGAGCGTCTGAACATGCTTAGCTTGTTGAGTATCGAGCAGGACCTTCTGAGAAAAGTTGACTATGGGTGCATTATCCGTGTCTTTACATTAACACATGTTCGAACTTCGACATGTTGATATTTAGCTAACTGTCAGCAGTCAGCAGGTGGAATGTGCATTAATGCATTGCAAAGTTAGAATGCTTGAAACTGTAAATTTCCAATTCGATTGTTAAGTGTTTGACAGGCTGACAGCTGTTTGTGAATTGTGATGTGGATTGTCGGCTTTGTCGGTCAGTATGTCAGTAATTGATTAAACTTGATTTCAATGATTTGTAACGAAATGATGTCACGAGTGACTTTAGTGAGGAGTCCATGACATGGGCAGCTGGGCTCATCATGTGGGATCCGGCCCATCCGGGGCCCCTGCAGGCTGCCAGGTGCCAGGGGCCTCACACTGGCAAAAGACGGGCCAGGGTCCAGGGCAACTGCCCCTTTTGCCCACAGTTAAAAGAAGCAGTCAAAGAGGTAGTGGATATCTTTGAGTTAAAAAAAAAAGGAGTTGAACGTGTAGCTGCATTTCTGGTAACTAAAAGATATTCTGAAATGTTTTGGAGTAACTGTAGAAGTTGTTAACACAGTGAAAATTTGAAGCAAGCTTTGTGTTAAACCTTGCTTTGCATGTTGAGAAGAGGGAAGAGGTCGAGGCCTGAATTTGGGAATTTCCAGAAAGAGAACCAGCAGTTGTACAGATACAGATGCCAACTTAACCTAGATCAATTGGTCAACTTGCCCCATTGCATACTGGAAGATGTGGTTCTGATTTTCTTAGGGAAATGAACGCGGAATCCAGAACCATTCCTCCCTAAATCAAAACCTCTACTGGATCAACCTATTTGGTTTACCTAGGAGTATGTTTACTAAACAGCAGTAGCAGCTTCCCTTTAGAGTGAGGTGGAAATCCTGTGTATAGACTGTACTCTGGAAAGAAAGTCTAGAGACCTATAAACCCAGAGCTGAAAGACTATGAGCATGGTTTTGTTTAGATTAGTTAGGGAGCTTTACTAAAGTCCTTTTTAAGGACCTAGTCCAGTGGTTCCCAAATCTCTCCAGCCAGTTAGGATTTCAGATATCCACTATGAATATTCATGAGAGAGATTTGCATATATTTTTCCATTGTATGCAAATTTCTGCCATGCATATTTATATCGATATCCTTTAAACCAGTGGTGGGATTATGTTACTATGAATCTGAATAGGAACTGGTTCGGATGGATCCCGCCACTGAGAGAACCTAGTGGGTGGCTCGGGCTGCTGGTGGCCACCGCAGGGCAGCAACTGATCCCCCAACCAACCAGTGGTTCGATGGCATTGGGAGCTTCCCTGATGCCACGGTCCTCTGATGACATCAAACTACTGGTGGGTGGGGGGGGGGGGGGATTCCCGCCAGTGCAGCACCAGGAACTGGTTCACACAAATCAGACCAAACAGGCCAAATCCCACCACTGCTTAAAACCTTACTGGCTGGGAAGCACCCAGGATAAATTTGGGAACTTCTGACCTAGTCTATCCTTATTTGATCCAGTGAAGGGTTCTGACTAACATATTTTCTTTAATATATGATTGTTTCAAGTTTCACTTTACTTGGAATTTCCATGGAAAATATGTCCTACTGTTGCTTAATTTACTACCATTCACTTGGGTAATGCATTCATAGCTAATCAACAGGAAGAATATTGTAGCTCTGTATTCCCTAGGACTTTGATTTCTAAAGCATAAATATTTATGAATGAAGAAGGTAGCATCTGTGTGGCATGCAGAGGATTTTTTTATGAGTGTGATTGAATGTTGTTTTAATACATTATTTTACAGCCTAGAATAAAATGAGTTTCCATTTTTTTATATTCATATGCCTTTGTTGCTGAAAATCTCTTATAGTTGGAAGTTCCAAATTATTTTTATTGTTTCTGAAGGAATGTAGTCTTACGTATATCGTGTATGTGAGATGTCATTTCAGCTGTAGACACTACTACTACTACTACTACTACTACTACTACTGTTATTCAGCACTTATAAAGCGCCACGCACGCAGCGCTGTACAGCTAACCTACAAGAGGTATCCAACATACAAGAGACAGTCCCTGCCCATCAGAGTCATGCTCATCGGAGCTTACAATCTAGTTAAAAAAGTACAGAGTATTAGTCAGTTCTGCGCAAGGTACGGTATGGTTATAGTTTGGTCTATAGTTTGGTCATAAAACGTTGATGGGGGTTAGGGTAAGATGAGGATGGAGTCAGGATCTGAATGCAATGGTGAAGAGGTGGGTCTTCAACCTGGATTTGAAGAGGGCCAGGGAGGATGCCTGACGTGCACACGCAGGTAGGCTGTTCCAGGCGTAAGGTGCAGCAAGGTGAAAGGAGCGCAGTCGGAAGTTCACGGTGCAGGTAAAAGGCATTGATAGAAGTAATTTGTTAGCGGAGCGCAAATTTCGAGAGGGGACGTAGGAAGAGATAAGAGGTATTGAGGGGCCATAGAGTGAATGCATTTATAGGTCAGTAGGAGAAGCTTGAATTGGATGCGGAATTGGACAGGGAGCCAGTGAAGCGACTTGAGAAGAGGGGTAATGTGGGCATGGCGAGGCTGGCAGAAGATTAGTCAAGCAGCGTGATTTTGTATGGATTGAAGGGGAAGGAGGTGGCTCACAGGGAAACCAGTGAGGAGTAAGTTGCAGTAATTGAGGCAAGAGGAGACAAAGGAGTGGACAAGCGTTTTGGTAGTGTGTTCAGAGAGGAAGTGGCGGATTTTGCTGATGTTGTAGAGAAAGAAGCGGCAGGTCTTAGCTAAAAGCTGGATATGAGCGGAGAAGGAGAGAGAGGTGTCAAAGATAACCCGTAGATTGTGGGCAGAGGGAACAGGAAGGATAGTAGATCCATCCACATGGACTGAGAGAGTGGGAAGTGGGGGGGGGGGGAGTTGGGTGGAAAGATAAGGAGTTCAGTCTTGGCCATGTTCAGTTTCAATCGGCAATGAGACATCCAGGGAGCAATGTCTGAAAGACAAGCAGAGATCTTGGACTGGGTTGTTGGAGAAATATCAGGTGTAGAGAGGTAGATCTGGGAGTCATCGACATAGAGATGATACTGAAATCCATGGGAGGAGGTAAGTGCGCCAAGGCCTTGGGTATAGAGAGAGAAGAGGAGGGGGCCCAAGACAGATTCCTGGGGTACACCTACATGGAGCGGGGTAGGGGAGGAGGAGAAGGCACCAGAGCATACACTGAATGAGCGATGGGAGAGGTAGGAGGAGTACCAGGGTAGTACGGAGTTCTTGAAGCCAAGCGAGGAGAGGGTGGTGAGGAGAAGGTTGTGGTCAATGGTGTCAAAGGCAGCACAAAGGTCAAGAAGGATGAGGATAGAATAGAGGCCCTTAGATTTAGCCA
This sequence comes from Ichthyophis bannanicus, assembly GCA_033557465.1. NCBI lineage: Eukaryota > Metazoa > Chordata > Amphibia > Gymnophiona > Ichthyophiidae > Ichthyophis > Ichthyophis bannanicus. Next base: position 1,696,858,879 of record CM066031.1, read on the forward strand.
GGAACAGGTCATTGGTGACTTTTGTGAGTGCCGTTTCAGTGGAGTGTAGGGGACGGAAGCCGGATTGTAGTGGGTCCAGGAGGGCCTGGGAGGTGAGGAATTCGAGGCAGTGATGATGGACTGCTCATTCTAATAGTTTGGATATGAAGGGAAGGAAGGAGATGAGTCGATAGTTAGAAGGGCATGTGGGATCAAGTGAGGGTTTCTTGAGGAGGGGTGTGACAACAGCATGTTTGAAGTCAACAGGGACAGTTGCAGTGGAGAGTGAAAGGTTGAGGATATGAGTGATGAAGGGGACAATGGCGAGGGAGATGGAACGTAGGAGATGGGTGGGGATAGGGTCTGATGAACAGGTGGTGGGTTTGGAGGAGGAATGAAGGAGTGCGGTTTCTTCTTCAGAGATCGGAGGGAAGGAGGAGAGGGTGGCAGGGGGAGTATGGATTTGGGAGGAGAATTGGGGAGGAGGGGAGGTAGATGAGGGGGTAGGGAATTCGAGGGTAATCTTGAGGATTTTGTCGTGGAAGTAGTCGGCTAGGGTTTGGGCAGAAAGGGAGGGCAGGATCGGGGGCAGGGGGACCTTGAGGAGAGAATTGAGGGTATTAAAGAGACGGCGAGGATCAGAGGCAAGGGAGTTGATTAGATGGATGTAGTAATCTTGTTTGGCAAGTGCTAAGGCTGACTGGCAGGAACCAAGCATGAATTTGAAGTGTAGAAGGTCTTCTGGGGAGTGGGATTTGGACCAAGCTCATTCGGCAGAACGGGTGCAGATGCGTAGGTAACGGATTGTGGGTGAAAGCCAGGGTTGGGGAGTAGATCGTTTGACAGGACATGGGGTGGGAGGGGCAAGAGTGTCAAGGGCTGAGGATAGTGTAGCATTGTATGAAGATAATGCCTCGTCGACGTACTTGGATGATAAAATGGAGGAAATAGATGGAGAAATGGTGGAGGAGAGAGTCAGGGGATCAATATTATGAAGGTTTCTAAATAGGTCGGAGGAGACAGGATGAGGTTGGGACGGCGGAAACGGAAGAGTAAATGTTAAGAGGTGATGGTCAGATGAGGGAAGGATTGATTTGCGGAAGTTTGAGGGAGAGGAATTGGTGAAGAGTATTAGGTCAAGGCAGTGGCCGTGTAGATGTGTGGGGGCAGTGGAACAAAGTTGGAGGTCGAATGAGGAGGTAAGAGCGAGGAACTTTGAGGCATGGAGGTCAGAGGGGTGGTCGATGTGAATGTTGAAATCGCCAAGAATAAGCGTGGGGGAGGAGGGATCCATAAAGGCAGAAAGCCAGGAGTCAAAGTCAGTGAGGAAGGTTGATTTGGATTTGTCAGGTGGGCGATAAATAACAGCTATTCGGAGGGGAAGTGGTATGAGGAGGCGAATGGAGTAGACTTCGAAGGAGAGGGGGGGTGAGATTGGGGTGGCAGGAGGGGTTGGAATTGGCAGGAGGGAGAGAGTAGGAGGCCAATGCCACCACCGCGACCAGTAGATCGAGGTGTATGGGAGAAATGGTAGCCCCCATAGCAGAGAGAGGCAATGGATGCAGTGACCTCTGGGGGGAGCCAGGTCTCGGTCAAGGCAAGAAGGTGTAGGGCATTAGAGATAAAAAGATTGTGAATAAAAGGGTTTTTTTTTAATGACTGAGCATGTGTTCCATAGGGCGCATGAAAATGGGATAGTGGAGGGGAGGAGGTTGGATAAGTTACATGTGGATTTCTTATCAGGATAGTATGGGGGTCTATTTCTAGGGTAATACTGAGATTTAGAGGGAGCAGGGTGTGGGTGGGTATGTCTGGGTATATGTGCTCTCCAAGATGGACATGAGGGAGGGGAAATGAGGGATAAGTTGATGGTATCGGGTAGGTTATGTGAAGGATTATTTTTGGTGGTAGGGTTGGAGTTGATATCTATGGATGAGTGATTGTGGGATGAATGAGGGAGGGCGGAGGGAGGGAGGAGCGGGATGTGTATGAGATTAGATAGAGTACGTGAGGAACTTTTTTTAGTGTGAGAAAGAAATCGGGGGCGGGCGGGCAAGGTTGGGGTTGATGTTACTTGATGAGAGAAGGAGAATGAGTATTTGAGAGTGAGGTAAAATGGAGATAGTACGGCGGAAGCGAGGGTGAGGTTGCCTTAAAGAGAGGGGGGCTGGTTGAATGCGGGGGATGGTATGAAGAAGCTCAAGAGCAGATGCTAGGCTAGGGGGTAGAATGGAGGGAGAAGTGAGGAAGGTAGGGGGAGGGTAGGGGGAAGAGGAGGGAGGGTGTTGGTAGGAGGGGAGGAGTTGGGGAGGATGAGGAAGAGAAGGACAATGAGATGTGGGGCCATGGTAGTGGGCAGCAAGGTCTGAGCAAGCAATGGGTAGCAAGTTCTAGGCACACAATAGGTAGCAAGTTCTATGCAGTCAATGGGTAGCAAGTTCTATGCAGTCAATGGTGTCATAACCTTCAATCCTGTCCCTCATACCTAAGACCAACTATTCTAAGGTTGTCTTCTGAAACATAAGCTCCATTTTACATAGAACTGAAGCTTTTTGTGACCTTGACCAAGTGACTTCACCCAAATCAAAAACAAAAGATCAAAGGAATGCTCCTACAACAACCACAAACAAAAGAAACAGCATTAACAACTTTTCTCGCAGTATAAAAATTCCTTTATTGAGCCTGACATGGCTGTGTTTCGACAGAATTGCACCTGTGTCAGGGACACATTGTAGGAATATATAAAAAGCTGACCAAATCACCAGTTGCTAACCATGCTTCTCACCAAGAATTTGCAATTTTGTACGTTTTTAATAGCCGTTATTCGTATGATGTTCCCGTGACACAGGCGCAAATCTGTTGAAACACAGCCATGTCAGACTCAATAAAATAATTTTTTATACTGTAAGAACAGCAGATACCCATACTGATTCTTTTGCAAGTCACTTTACCCTCCATTGCCTCAGGTACAAATGTTTAACCTCATTTACTGAACATGCTTATCCATGGGGCCAACCACTCTCCCAACAACAACTTCTTCTCCAGATTTTAAACCAGTCTTAGCTTTATGCTTACCCATTCCTATAGGTCAGGGCACACCGACAGCATGAACACTTCCGGTGCACCAAAGGGGGGGCGTAACCTTCCCCTTGAGCCACGCCCCTTAGGCCACGCCACGTGGGCCGCGACACGCGGCCGCGTAGAACCCACCAGGCTTTTATCGAGCAGGGAAGGGTCCTCCAAGGCAGGGCACATCCTCCTCCTGCCTGCACGCTGACACTGCAAGCCTCGCTACTACCTGAGGTCCAATCACCGGAGGGTGCTTCGTTGAGCCCCGTACTCCGGTCTCCTCCTCCTTTGCCTATGCCATCTCTCTCATCTACTCCGTTGGACTCTCCCTGTGGGGGGTTGGCGTCTGTTGTACAGCCGGTGTTTTTGGCTAAGGCAGACACAGGGTCGTTTTCCTCCCCTGGACGGGAGGTGACTTTGATGGACATTTGGTCAGCTATACAGAATATTGATAAGCGATTGACCTCTTCTGTGTCCTCTCTATGTACATTTTCCCAACAGGTGGTGGATAAATTGCAGCTTATAGATAAGCAAATTGATGATTGTACTAAGTTGGCTGCTCGGTCTGATCTCCGACTCCAATCCTGTGTTGATGTGGATGTTTCCTTAACTAAAGAGCTTTTCTTAGTTTCCTACAGGACGGAGGTATTGGAGAATCATTCACGGGCTTGCAACTTACGTTTTTTAAATTTTCCCTGTACGCATTTGTTGTCAGCAGAGATTTTGCTGGGGTAATATACTTTAGAAGTATTGCATTTAGAGGGGGACGTAGCAGCTGCTCATATGTATTACCTTCCGGTGGCTTCTGCTTCCACTAAGCAACCTGAGTGGGGCTTGCCCCCCTCGGGTTGCTCTGTGGACCAGAACCTAACCGCTTTTCTGGAGGATTCCTTAGACATAATTTCTAAACGCTGTACTTTGGTGGTTAGATTCAAATCAGAGACCGCCAAATTGCGCGTTTTGAGGGCATACTTCAAGTTTAGAGGTGCTCTCTTTTGTGGTCATAAAATTCAGATATTTCCTGATGTTTGTCCTAGTACTCAGGCTCGGCGGAGACAGTTTTTGCTTCTTAAACCTCGTGTAGTGGCATTGGGGGCTGTATTTTTTTTAAAGTTCCCTTGCCGCTGCATTATTACCCTGGAGGGACGCACCAATGTGTATACGGATGTGAAATCCTTGCAACAGTTCTTAGATGGGAAAGAGGCTAATCAGAATTCAGTGGAGGAATTGACATAGTTTATTTTGCTCCCTATTTTGGAGGCAATACTCCTTTTTTCTCATTGTTTGCTTTCTTTTTTTATATTACTGTATTTTCTCCCTTGATGTGGTTGTGAATTTGATTCCTTGTTGATTTTGGATTGTATATTGACTGTTTTGGATTATTATTCTGTTTCTGTAATTTCATGAAATTTGAAAAATGCTTAAATAAATAACTAAAAAAACAAACAAAAAAAAAAACCTCATTTACTAATCTGAGCTAGCATGTAAATACTATTAATACAAGTTAACACATGCTATTAAATGCAAGCACCATTATTCTCGGTGAGGCCTGTTTACTTTCAAAGCACACAACTCACATGGTGGAAGGTTAAGACAGGTTAATAAATGAGGCTTTTAGATCATAGCATGATTGCATTTGATTTAATTAATGGAAGAGGGATGGTAAGGAAATCCACAGTACTACCTTTTAACTTTCAAAAGGGAGACTATGATAAAATGAGGAAAATAGTAAAGAAAAAACTAAAAGGAGCACTTGCAAAGGGTAAAGACTTACATCAAGCTTGGGTGTTGTTTAAAAATACTATTTTGGAAGCCCAGACCAGCTGTATTCCATGCTTTAAGAAAAGTGGAAGGAAGTCCAAAAAACTGCCAGCATGGTTTAAAGGTGAGGTCAGAGAGGCTGTTGTTGCCAAAATAGCATCTTTCAGGAAATGAAGAGCCAAATGATGAAACCTGGAAACAGCACAAGCACTGGCAAGTTAAATGCAAGGCATTGATAAGACAGACAAAGAGAGAATTTGAGAAGAAGCTTGCTGTGGAAGAAAAAATGTGTAATAAAGACTTTTTCAAGTACATTCGTAACAAAACACCTGTGAGAGAGTCAGTTGGACTATTAGATGATAGAGGGGTAAAAGGGGCACTAAGAGGGGACAAGGCCATAGCAGAGACTGAATGAATTATTTGTTTCGGTCTTTACTGAGGAAGATGTAGGGATGTTACCCATAACTGAAGTGGTATTTAAAGGTTATACTGCGGAAGAATTGAAAGAAATATCGATATACCAGGACGATGTATTACAACTATTTGATAAACCGAAAAGTAGCAAATCACCTGGATCGGATGGTATACATCCAAGCTTGTTGAAAGAATTGAAATATGCCTGCCTAACTCAAAATTGGGCCAGTACATTATAAAATATTACAACATGCACGTTTTTGAACAATCTAGGTGTGGTCATTTGCACTTGCTCTAGAGCAGGCGTATCTGCTGCAAATAGCTTGAGCATGCCTTTACACCTTTGTTTTATAAAGTAAAGTACACAGGTACTTCATTTTATAAAATAGGCCCCAAGTAGGAACATGGCAATGAGTATTAACTATATGGGAGTTTATAGAATTACCCTCTATATGTTCTTCTTTAAGAGTGTCCTTCTTAACAGCTACCCCCAAACTTTACCCCTCCATGCCCCTAATAGACCTGTTCAGTTTGTGTAAATACTGTAAGCTTGTGGACATAGGTTTGTCCTCCTAACATGTCTTCTTGAAATCTCTACTTCCTGGTGATTTCTCTGGGTAGCTTTCAGAAATCATCATTTATGTGTGTAAATTCTGCTGTTAACACATGGGGGTACTTTTCAAATGATTGTTTTTACCTTTATTTTATTTATGCTTATAGTGTACATTGCTTTGAGTGAGAAAGGCGGTTTAAAAATTAAACTAAATAAGCAAATCTGCCTTTTTCCTTTCACAAGGCTGGGAAAAGCATTGCCTGCATGCAATCTTTTGCACTCATCATGTTAGGTAGGCCAGTGATGTTATAGAAATCTCTTTTGGGGTCCTGTCATTGTTACCTCTGATTAGGATATTCAATCAATAACACAAATCATGTATTCATCGCATGCAGTATCTGAAACGAACCTCTGGAAAAACTATTTTGCTCCTTTCCACCAAATGCAGTGACTGTGGTTTGTAAAGACTCAGAGGTGAGACAATGTAGTGATCTCAACCTCTTTGTCTATCCCATATAAGGATGAGATCTGGCTCTTTGAGAACCAGCATCAGCTTTTAACTTGTGCATCTCAAATAAACATGTGCACAAGCAAGATAAATTTGGTTAGTTTTTGTTTTGTTTTGTTTTTTCATGAATTTCTATTGATTTCCAGGAGGGGGTTGGTTGGTTATTTTAACATATTTGTTGTGCTAGGGAACTTTTACTGTGCACTAAATTGAATTAATGTGCACTGGCTGAAAGATTAAGGTGTGCTAAATTAATTTGTGCACATTCAATTAATTTAGCTCACACTAAGGGGCCTTTTACTAAAGCCTATTAAGGCTGTGCACTTAAAGTGCCTCCATGCTAGCTGTCGAGAGTGTGATCAGCATGTTCCCGACTAACTCTCTTGCCTCTGTCCCCTGCTGTCTCTTCTCAACTCTCTCCTCAAGGTGCCTCAGTCTCTTCTCTCTCCTTCTCTTTCTGCCCAAACCATAGCTGACTATTCCCATAAAAAGGCCACAAGATTATACTCCAGTTCCCCACAATATCAGCTTCATCCCCTTTTCCCCCTCTTCAATATCAACTCTTCCCCTCAATCTCTGTTATCCTTTCATTGTGTTCTAAGATCTCTGGAGGAAACCTCTCATTTTCTTTCCTCCTCTAAACTCACTACCTCTTCCTCTGATCCTGTCCCCACCCATCTCCTTAACTCCATCTCCTAATCTATCATCCCTTCCATCTCTCATATTCTCAACCTATCACTCTCCACTGCTACTGTCCGTTCAGCTTTCAGGCATGTTGTGGTCACTCCTCTCCTCAAAAACCCTTCACTTGACTCCACTCGTCCTTCTAATTATTGTCCCATCTCCCTTCTTCCCTTTATTTCCAAACTTCTTGAATGTGCAGTTCTCTGTCTTGCCTTGAATTACTCTCCTTTCAAGCCCTGCGAGATCCCCTTCAATTTGGCTTTTGTCCCTTACATTCTACTGAGATGGCTCTTGCCAAAGTCTCCAGTGACCTGTTCCTAGCTATATCCAAAGGCCTTTACTCAGTCCTCATTCTTCTTGATCTTTCTGCTGCTTTTGACACTGTTCATCACCTTCTCCTCAACACTTTGTCTTCACTTGGTTTTAGGGACTCTATGCTGTCCTGGTTCTCTTATCTCTCCCATCATTCTTTCAGTGTTTGTTCTGGTGGTGCCTCCTCTATTGCTATCCCACTCTCAGTTGGTGTACCCCAAGGGTCTGTATTGGGTCCTTTTTTCTCTCTCTATACTTAGTCTCTTAGGAGTGGAGGAGTAGCATAGTGGTTAGAACACTGGCTTGGTAACCAAACAACCAGGGTTCAATTCCCACTAGCACTCCTTGTGGCCTTGGGCAAGTCACTTAACCCTCCATTGCCTCAGAAGAAAGGCCTAGCAATCTACTTCCGGTGACACTGCCAAGAAAACCCAGGAGCTTCTGGGTCACCAGGAGTCAGGACTGACTTGAAGGCACACATTGCATTTTACTTAGTCTCTTGGTACTCTTATCTCTTCTCATGGCTTTCAGTGCCATTTTTATGCTGATGACTCTCTGATCTATCTCTCTACACCTGACATTTCTCTGAAACTCCAGGCTCAAATCTCTGCCTGTCTATCTGACATTGCTGCCTGGATGTCTCACCGCCATTTGAAATTGAACATAGTCAAAACCAAACTTCATATTTTTCTCCCTAAACCCTCCTTCCCCTTCCTCCTTTCTCTGTCTCTGTAGATAACACTCTTCTACTTCCTGTTTCCTCAGCCCGCAACCTTGGGATCATCTTTGACTCCTCCCTCTCCTTCTCCACACACATCCAATTGATTGATAAAACATGTTGTTTCTTTCTCTATAACATTAACAAAATTTGCCTCTTCCTTTCTGAGCACACAACGAAAGCTCTTATCCAATCCTTAGTCGCCTCCCATCTTGACTATTACAGCCTCCTCCTTGCTGGTCTCCCTCTGAGTTATCTCTCTCAGAACTATGCTGTGTGGCTAATCTTCCACCAGCCCTGATATTCTCATATAACCCCTCTTCTCAAGTCACTTCATTCCCTCGTCTTCCATTTCCGTATCCAGTTCAAACTTCTCCTAACCTACAAATGCATTCATTCTACTGCTCCTCACTACCTTTTCTCTCTCTTCTCTCCTTATAACCCTCCTCGTGAACTCTGCTCTTCTATTGACTTGCTTCTCTCTAAGCCCTTTTCTTCCTCTGCCAACTCCTTTCACCTTACTGCTCCTTATGCTTGGAATAAATTACCTGGGTCTGTACTTCAGGCTTCATCTCTGCATCTTTTCAAATCTATGCTAAAGGCTCATCTCTTTGAGGCTGTTTTGGGATCCTGATCCCTTGCTTCCTTCCTTTCCTTGTTTATTCCCTTGTTCTCATCCATCGTATTGTCTGTCTTGATTAGATTGTAAGCTCTGACTAGCAATCAGAGCTTACATATATATCTGTACAGCGCTGTGTATGCCTTGTAGCGTTATATACATGATTAATAATAGTAGTAGTAGTAGTTAATGGTGATTGAGTATCCTAATGTGCAGTCCCCTTAATTCAGGTGCCCTAACAACACCCAGAAAAGTGTTGTTAGCTTACTTGCGCCAACTACCACATTGCCATTGAATGTGCAGCAATTGCCCTCACGTGAGCGGCAATGTGCTCTCCATACCCACACTCCACCCATTCCTTGCCCCATTGCACAATAGCCAATTATGATGCGTTTTAATGCAGTCACTGGCATGGCCCATGTTAGCGTTCCCAGCTACCACTTGCCATGCGTTAAAATGCACATTAACCGTTTACCAGGCTTTGGTAGAAAGGCCCCTACGTTTTTTAAATTAATGAATGTAGTGGAAAGGGTAAACATAGATCAATTGTTTACATCATCAGAATATATAAAGACTAGGGGACATGCAATGAAGCTACAGGGTAACCTATTTAAGACTAATAAGAGAAAATATTTGTTTCACTCAATGTGTAATAAAACTCTGGAATTTGTTAACTGAGAATGTAGTAAAAGCTGTTAGTGTAGCTGGGTTTACAAAAGGTGCGGACAAGTTTCTGGAGGAAAGGTCCATAAATCATTATTAAAATGGACCCAGGATATTACTGCTTGACCCAATACAAGCATTGTGGAACCTGTGTCTTTTGGGGAAACTGCTAGATACTTATGACCTAGATTGGCCACTGTTGGAAACAGGATACTGAGCTTGATGGATCTTCGTCTGACTCAGTATGGCATATCTTATGTTCTTATGTTCTTAGGGAGACCAGTGAGGAACAGGTTACAATAGTCAAGAGAGGAGGTGACTAGTGAGTGGATAAGAGTCTTAGTAGTGTTTGTGGGGAGGAAAGGATGAATTTTACTGATGTTATAGGAAAGAAGAGGCAGGTTTAAACCATCTGTTGGATGTGCCCTGAAAAAGAGAGAGTAGAGTCAAAGATGAACCCAAGGTTGTGAGCTGAGGAAACGGGGAGGAGTGTAATGTCATCCACAGAAACAGAGAAGGGAGGAAGGATTAGGGGGAAAGATAAGAAGGTCAATTTTGGCCATGTTCAACTATTGCCTTGTGCATGTATAAGCTTGGACATAGCTCAGGACATTCAAGACATTTCTGAAATTGGGCGAGGATGTCCAAGTGCTGGGAACACCCCGGATATACTTACTTCATGCCCCCATTCAGTCTTCGATGTCCTTGCCCTGGGAATGTCAGCAGAGCAGGCTTCTAAAATGGCTCTGGAGACGTCTTCCTGCTTTGGATGTCTCCATGCCTGTTTTCAGATGTCTAAATCATGAATAGGGTTTTTAAAATAATCTCCATAAGCTTCACATCAAAATGCCCCTTTTTTTTACATCTGATGACCAAGTTCTGTGTGCTGATTTGATGACTGCTGATTAATAAATGAATAGCCTTTTCATAGTATTTTGATGTATGAGTTCTAACTAGATTGATCAAAATTCCAACCCTGGTTCTTTTTTTTTTCCATTTCCTGTTTTGTCTACCATTTATTTTTGCGATACTCTTTACTTTAAAAAGTCTCCTAGAAACCTCCCCCTGGCTCTTTGTGCTGTGTTCAGACTTCACATAGATCACAGGGAGACATGTGGGTGGTTCTTACAAAGAACAACAAGGCCAAACTACAGCATACGTCAGTTTATAATAATGGAAGCTGCTAAATAAGAGTTGCTTTCAAAACTTTAACCCCTTGTCCTTGTACACCAAAAATCAAGAATAGAAATTACGAGTCCAATATTTAAATACATTTCTCCAGATAGCAGCACTGCTATCCAGATAAATGCCATTGGCAGGGTCTGTTCAGTAGTTTTCAACACTACTCTCTGAATGGTGTTGCTGAAAATCATACTGACCACGCTGGGATTTTCTGTACAGCACTGGAGCGGAGTGTGAGCTGAGCACGAGGGTCCCGGCAATTATCTGGATAGCAGCGATATGCAGTCCTCTATCCAGATAACCTATTCGGATAACTTAGGACAAATAAAAAAGCCCTCCTGCGTTATCCATATAGTAATCTTGCTGCTATCTAGATAATTGCCTGCACTGACTGTACTATTCATATATTCAGCACCAGTCAGTATCTGGATTGTGGCTTTGAAAGTACATATGTTATTTAACCGCTGCAGCTACTATTTAAAAAAAGCCGACTGTGGTGGCTACATATGGTATAATGCTTTTGTTTTATTTTTGTTTATCTACTTTGATCAATTTATTGCTAATCTCCCAGACCTCAAGTGATTTACATTCCATCATAAATCATAAAGTAAACAACCCCCAAACACTCCTCCCCAAATTCTACTGCCCCTCTGCTTCTTCCACTCTCTAATTATAGTTTTTCGTTGTTAGTACTGTTGCTTTTATTTGTTATCTACGAGAAACCATATTGAATTTGGTAAAATATTAATAGTGTTCTGTACACTAACAACATTTAAAAAGTGAATATCTAAAGAAGGCTAATGTTAATAATCACCTATAATTTACCATTCAGATGTAAGATGGCTCAACCAGACGACTGCCAGGCAAGACATGAGATGGAAGGCCCAGAGAGAAGACATTTAAAGGGATTACAGCACATTTGAATGCAGATGATAATTTTTCTTTTTCATTTCATTTAGGGGTGGAGAGTAAATGTGACTAAGATGTGCTAAATTGAAATCCATGAGAAATCAGTTAAATTGCTGAAATATTCTGATCCGTGCACAGCATCAAGGAAGCATGGAAAAGCACAGAAATCAGCAATCGAACAGCTGTGTTTTAAAGGACAGTACTTTGAATGTCATTTTACAATTTGCTTTCAATTAGAAATAATTTACAGAAAGATGCCCGCAAGCTAATCTTTATGGGATAATTAAGTTCCATTTTCTTTACTTTTAATTAAAAAGCAGAAAAGATTTACTTGATCCATAAAAAAATGTTCTATTTAAACATTCATCAGACTCCACACTCTCTCTTTTTTTTTTTTTGTTACGTGTTGTAGCAGATGTTATCAAAACTTCGGTCTGCTATGTATTTAAAACCTCAAGTGTTAGGTAGGTGAACCAAGCTGCAATGGGTATGAATCTATATAGTGTGCTGGCAGTTTGATCATTTGCATCAGTAATCTTACATTACTAGAGAGAAGAAAAATCACAATTGCTTATTTGATCATGTCCCTTATTCTTAATGACTTGCACAATGATGAAAGTGCTAGAGTGGGATCATTGAACAGTAAAAGATCTGTGTGGATGTGATATTTTACTTACTATTTCTTTGAGTACTGATACATGTACCGTGCAGCTGAATATGGTCCTCAGCATATTTTTCAGAGGACAAAACAGAAAACTTCAGGCACTCCAATGGTTGTATTATTACTTGATTACAACCATTTATAAAGTAGTATGATAGCAGTGATAGTCCACTTTAATGATAGTTAAAGAAAAACAGAAACAAAAATGGAAATTAAGGTGATACCTTTTTATTGGACTAACTTAATGCATGTATTATTATTTAACATTTATTAAAACACTCTTTTGACCTCAAAATAAATTCTTCATCAGAACTGAGATAAAGATTTTTGCTATGGAATCCATATACTTGCAAGTAAAATGCAGTAATAATGCCGCTGGGATGCCACAGCAAACTGAAGAATTTAAGTGTATGCCATTCTGCGTTTCCATAAATAAATGTGACTCAGTATTTTATAGGTATGTGTATGGAAAAAGGTTTCAGTTTGTTTCTGGAAGAATTTCGGAAGCTTCTGCAAATTTTTGCACATTTTCAATTTGCTTCAGAAATGATTGCACATAGAATTTGATTAAATAGACAATAATTCTGATGACCAAAAAACATCAGTATACTTTTAAAGAGGAAGATAAAAAATTCTCATATATATGCTATAAACAAATAGAAACATGTTGTTGTTGTTGTTGTTGTTGTTGTTAAGTGCCGTCAAGTCGGTGTCGACTCATGGCAACCCTCTGGATAGTTGATCTAAATTGTGTTTGGTCTTCAGTCAGGCGGCTCATTGTTGACAGACTGGTACCCATAGCTGTGTTATTGTATTGATCCATCTCATTGTTGGTCTTCCTCTTTTGCATTGACATTTTATCTTACCAAGCATGATTTTTTCTCTAATGATCTCTCTTTTTGCATGATATGTCCAAAGCATGAAAGACAAAGTCTTGTCATCTGAGTTTCGAAAGAAAGCTTAGGTTTGATCTCCTTTAGTACTGACTGGTTTGTTCTTCAAGCAGTCCATGGTATACACAGTATTTGCCGCCAGCACCATAATTCAAAGGCATCAATTTTCTTCTTGTCTATCTTTTTTCACTGTGCAACATTTGCATCCATATGATGTTATTGAAAATGCCATGGCTTGAACAAGTCGAATCTTTGAGAGAGACATGCTCTTGAGAATCTTGTCTAGGTCCTTCATAGCCATTCTGCCAAGAGCAATGCGTCGTTGGATTTCTTGACTGCTTGTTGCTTTTTATTGATAGTTGAACCAAGTAGTTTAAAGTTGTCTACTATTTTAATTTCTTCTCCATCAACGATGAACTCCATCAGAAACATGACAGCAGAAAAAGACCACTTGGCCTATCTAGTCTGCCCTTCCATATAAACCACTACAACAGTCCCCTTTTTCCTTTTCTATCTGTTTTTCCCATGCTTTTTTGAATTCAGATACTGCCCTCATCTCTACCAACTCCAATGGGAAACTATTCCATGCATCCACCACTCTTTCTGTAAAGAAATTTTTCTGCATATTACTCCTGAGTCTATCCTCTTTAACCCTCATCCTATGTCCCCTCGTAGCAGAGCTTGCTTTCAATTGAAGTGGCTCTCCTCCTGTGCATTTATTCCATGGAGGTATTTAAATATCTCAATCATATCTCTTCTATCCCGCCTTTCCTCTAAAGTATACATATTAAGATCCTTAAGTCAGTCCTCATATGTTTTATAATGAAGACCACTAACTATTTTAGAAGCCACCCTCTGCACAGACTCCAGCCTGTTTAAATCCTTTTGAAAGTGTGGTCTTCAGAATTGCACACAATACTCCAAATGAGGTTGCAACAAAGACTTATACAGAGGCACTATCGCCTCCTTTCATCTGCTGGCCATTCCTCTCCCTATTCACCCAAGCATCCTTCTAGCTTTCACCATCACCTTTTCTAACTGTTTAGCTATTTTAAGATTGTCAGACACAATCACGCCCAGGTCCCGCTCTTCTTTTGTGGACGGAAGTACTTCACCTTCTAGGCTGTAGCACTTCCTTGGATTTTTGCAGCCCAAATGCATTACTCTGCATTTTTTAACATTAAATCTCAGCTGCCAAATTCTAGACTATTCTTCAAGCTTAACTAGATCATAATTCCCTGATAAGATCAGCATAACATGTAATCATGGCTGCATAGTCCTCTCATAGAAACTTAGAAACATAGAAAATGATGGCAGATAATTGATGACTTATTTAGTCTGCCCATCCATAAGAACTATTAAGTTCTATAATCCCTTCCTCTCCCTCAGAATCCTTTGAATTGTCCCATGCTTTCTGGAATGCAGATACATTACCCATCTTTACCACTTTCACTGGGAAGCTGTTCTACTCGTCCACCAACCTTTTCATAAATGAAATATTTCCTCAAATTACTCACAGTTTTATTCCCTTTCACCTTCATCCTATAATTCCCTCATTTGAGAGCCTTATTTCAACTGGAAGAAGGCTACTTCCTGTGCATTTATACCATGGAGGAAATTCATTGTGTCTATCATATCTCCATTCTCCCACCTTTCCTCCAGAGTATACATATTGAGATCTTTAAGTCTATCCCCATATGCCTTATGAGGAAGACCATTGACCATGTTAGTAGACATGCTCTGGACTGATTCCATCCTACTTATATACTTTTTGAAGTGTGGTCTCCAGAACTGTACACGATACTCCAAATGAGGTCTCACTAGAGACTTATACAAAGGTACTATCTCTTCATTTTTCCTTCTGACCATTCTCTCCCTATGCACCCAAGTATCATTCTGGCCTTTGCCATCACATTTTCTAGTTGATACAGGAGAACAAGATACAGCAATATTGTTCTCCTTTAACAGGTGTTTTCTGTAGATAACAGGATTGATCAAGCGCACAAGTGGGTAAGGTCATCTGATGGCATAGGGATAGAATTGCTCTCCCACAGCTCAGAACTTTAGTGCACATTTCTACCCAAGCACAGCCCTTCCTGCATGCAGTGATCTCCTCAGCTCCTCAGTTTGTTACAAAGCTCCATTAAGGCATCTCTAGGGGATGTGGGAGAGATTGTGTGTGTGATCAATCTTGCTATCTATGGAAAACATATGTTACAGGTGAGCAACATTGCTTTTCCATCATCAAACATGATTGGGTCAGGTACACAAGTGGGTGACTCGTAAGCTCAGGGTTGCTCACTGCTTTCATACTGTCCCAGTCTTAGCCCACAGTAACCGAGTGTGAGGGTTTCTAGTTAAGAAGGACTGATTAACAAATATAACTTGATTAAATGCCTTTTACTGAGGATCGATGCAAGAAGTAATGCGCAATAAAAATATAAAGATAGGCCTTGTAGATGCTTTGCAGATTGTTAGTAGCACAAATTTGACAAGATTGTAGATGCTTTGCAGATTGTTAGTAGCACAAATTTGAAAAGGGGATGTTCCTGTCAGCTCCATAGTCAAGACTTGACTATGGAGCTGACAGGAACATCCCCTTTTCAATAACAAAATTGGATACAGGATGCCAGACAATTTGCCAAAATTTATTTTGTGACTGGTATACCAGATCTGTTGGGGTCAAAGCAAATTAAGATAGTAGGGAAGAGCCTTTTTACAGTTTAGAGCATATAGAGCTTTCTCACGTGGATCAAATGCACTTTTGGACAAGATGTGGGAAGCACTATTTCTTTGTTAATGTAAAAATATGTCACCACCTTAGATAAAAACTTAGAATTCATTTGGAGAACCACCTTGTCATGATGAAATTAAGTGCATGGTTCATAGGTAACCAATGCCTGAAGTTCACTGATGTTCCTAGCTGATATAATTGCTATTAGAAAGGGTACACTCCAAGTGAAAAACTTAATAGCATTAAAGTCTAGTGGTTTGAAAGGTGGCTTCATATGTGAAGCTAGAACCATATTAAAGTCCAAAATAAAGAGGGCATCTGCAATAGAGATTTTATCTGGAGAAGACCCTTCAAGAAGCGGGCAATAATATGACACAGAGATGCTGGAAAATTATCCACTGGAGCATGATAAGCAGACCAAGCACTGAGATATACTCTAGTGCAGGCATGTCAAACTTCGAACAGGTCGTGATCTACTTTTTCTGGCCAAAAGTGCCGGTGGTCTACCACTATGAAAATTAAGTTTCAAAGTAGTTTCAAATTAAATTTTAACCCAATAAAGTTGGAGGATTCCCCCCCCCCCATTTTTAATGAAGCTTCTGTCATTTACTTGGATGTGATCAGCTGTTAAGAAAATTAAGCAAAACCAAAACAGAGACGAAGATCCAGTAAGAACTGCGAGGGGAAATGGAAAGTACATTTTTTCTTAACGTTTTATTGAGTAGTAACTTTCTTTAACTGTCTTAATAACTTTCTTTAACTTGTATTGAGTAATTTGTGTTAAATTTAGGTTGAGTATTGATCCAGGCTGATCTTGCACAATCTTTAATATTTTGCTCTTGCTCATTAGTTAGACGTCTGAGCCTGCATTTCATCCACCAGCTTTTTGAAGTTGGCTGAATATTGCGTGAGGGCCACTCTCAGGGAATCCTGGAGATGTTCATCTGTCATGTTGGAACGTTGTGTACTCTTTGTCATTTTCAGATGGGAAAACGCAGATTAACACAAATAAGTTGAACAGAAACAGGAGTGTACACCTTCACTGCATCTTCTCAAGTTGGGAAATTTATCTCTAGGCACTAGCTTCCAAAATGATTCTTTTTAAGGGTTAATATTTCGTTTTCAGGAGATGGCTTGTTCAATGAGTAATTTTTACTGATAGCAGCTGCAGTTTCTTTAATGTCCACATCTACTCCACAAATGTTCCAATTTTTTGGAAGTCACAGAATCTATTTTCGAATTCCTGAATAACAGAACAGATTTCTGTCACATACTTCTCGTTCTGAAAAACAAAATTTGGATATTGTTCCAGATGGCCCTGTGTTTTAAGAAAATGATTAAAAGTGTTGTTTGCAAGGTCAGTCATCATTAGCTCAAATTTGCTTGTGTAGGATGAAACTGTACTCATCATCTTGCCAATGCATTTATTTTTACCTTGTAGTTCAAGGTTCATATCAGTTAGTTTGCCTGTAAAGTCAGCGAGAAATGCCAGATCACATAACCACTCCTCATCTTCCTTCTCTGCTTGGTCATCTCCCCTCTCCTTCAAAAAACTTCATATTTCATTCAGCAAATCACAAAATCTTTGCAGAAATTTGTGCCTACTTAGCCACCTTACATCTGTGTGCAAAATGATTTCCGCTGCCCCTTCATTAAGAGTAAGATTGAAAAGCCATCTTTGAAGTGATCTTCCATGGAGTGAATTTACAGTTTTGAAAGTGATGTCCATTACAGTCTTTGTATTGAGTCTCTTGCTTGCCAAAACTTGCTGGTGAATGATGCCGAGGGCTATGAAACCGTTAACCTCACCTGTCATTGCTCTTGCTCCATCAGTAGTGATGGAAACAAGTCTATGCAATGGAAGATTACACTTTGTCACAAAAGAATGGAAAGAACTGAATATTTCCTGACCGGTAATTCTCCCTTTTAAAGAAATCATTCCAAGTAGTTCTTCTTTAACACTGAAGTCTTCAAAAACCATCTGGATAAAGACTAGTCACTGAGCTATGTCTCTTATGTCTGTAGATTTATCCAGTTGGAGTGAGAAAGCAACACAATTTGAAACATCCTCCAACAATTGTTCAGTTGTGTCTCCACACATCTTTTCTATTTGTCGCACAATGGTGTTTCTTGACAATTGTACATCTTGAATAGCAGCTATGATCTCTTTCTTATTTTTAAATCCTTCAAAAAGATTGTCAGCTGCTTCAAGAAAACAATTTTTAGAAATTCCCCTTCAGTGAAAGGTTTGCATTTCTTTGCAATCAGGTCGCTGACCTTGAAGGTTGCTGTGGTTGCATTGACCGAATGTGACCTTGGCTTCGCCATCAACTGTTGCTGAGTAACTAATTTCGATATAAGTTCTTTGAGCTTCAGTTTACGAATTTCACTTTTGGGTGGAAAATCAGTATCAAACTTATTGCTATGCAGAGCCTTATAATGATGTTCCAGATTACCCTTTTTGGGCAAGGATACTGGGGCATTGCAAATTAGACAACAACACTTGTCTTTCATCATGATGAAGAAGTAGTCGATTTCCCATTCATCATGAAAGTGGTAGGTTTTGCTCTTCTTTGGAACACTCATCTTCATTATACTGGGGTGGCTGGAAGGCCAAATCTGCTAAGTTAGTATAAACACTGGCTGAATCTGGTCCAAAACTGTCACTGTCCCAAAGTATTAAAGATCAACAGGAACTGAAAATATCTGGATTATGTGCAATACAAGGACTGGAGATGCCAAAACACACACATGCATTTCTAAAAGTAAAAATAAGAATTCATCATACTGGCACTGATAATCAAATACCACCAAACAATCATCAAAAAACTCAAACACCTGTCCAGCAAACCAGATAAAATCAAATACCGCCAAACAAGTTCAAATACCACCACACGCGATTTAATAAATTCTGCACACAGTGTAGAATCAATGCAAAGGCAAGGTGAAATAAAATTGCAGTGTAGAATCAACACAAAGGCTAGGCAAAATAAAATTGCAGAGGCAAGCACAAGTTACAGTGGTTTGAACCAATTCAAAAGCAAGGCATAGGCAAGTTAAAACAAAATTGGAAAAGCCCGCCAAAATCACCAAATTCTTGACACTTTGTTGTGTCTGCCCGAAAATGTTTAATGAAAGCGAACTATAAAGCGACCAACGACCAGCACAGGACACTACTAATATGGTAAGTGTATTCAGGTAAAGCCCAGGCAAATGGATATCGCCCGGTATATATCACACTTCTAAGGGGTGTTGGGCGGGGGCAGGAATGGGTGATTCTGAGAGGCAGGATACCAGGTATGACGCCGGGCCTGTGGCGTCTCGTCTTGGGGTGCGGGCGGCAGCCCCCTGGGGTACCCACGAACTATTGGCACGAAAACAACAAGCGCCCCCAATACACCCACAGGCAAGATTCCTGCAGTCAGGGAAAAAAGACAGGCAAAGTATCAGCAGCGGCGGCAAGCCCTCGGCAGACAACCTGCCGGCATGAGCTCTCTCCTAACACCGGGGCGAGCTGCTGGAGAGATGGAGCCAAATGGGGCTGGCGATCTACCTCTGACCCCTCCGCGTTCTACAGGTAGATCGCGATTTACCTCTTGGATATGCCTACTCTAATAGATAAAACATGGGACAAACACAAAGGATCTCTTAAGGAAAAAAAGGGGACTGTTGTAGTGGTTGATATGGAAGGGCAGACTAGATAGGCCATGTTTCTGCCCTCATGTTTCTATATGTCTGTATGAAAGGCTGAACAATATAAATGGTATAAATGCTGTAATATAGTAGTAGATGGGCATGTGATAGGGTTGTGGCTATTAGTGAAAAATGATATTGAACATGTCTTCCATTTGAACCTTTGAACATGTCTTCCTAGCTCTCAGGGAATGAGTCTGATCTTTGGAGGCTATAGTAGCAAATTTGGATGAGCTGAGGCAGACAGAGAGATATATAAAGGAGATCTTCAGGGATATTATAGAGAAGTCCTGCTTCCAGTCTGGCAGTCTCTATGCTGCCATTGAGGAGATATGTCATCTGAAAAAGAGAATCAACTTGGTGTGGCAGTAAGTGACCCTGTAGCTAGAACCTGTTCTCCAGATGACATAATATCCCCTTACATCAAATATATGTCTCTGGGAGCATGTACTCAGGAGGGAAGAGTTAGGATGGCTGTTTTAGTTGGTGATTCAATCGTTAAACATGTAGACAGAGAGTTGACTGATGGTCTTGAGGATCACCTGGCAACATGCCCATCTGGTGCAAAGGTGACGGTCCTCACATATCACCTAGACAATATTTTAGACAGTTCTGGGGAGAAGATGGTTTTCTTGGTATATGTGGGCACCAGTTACAGAAGAGAGTGTGGGAGGGAGATTCTAGAAACCAAATTCAGACTTTTAGGTAGAAAGTTGAAATCTAGAACTTCTAGAGTATCATTCTCAAAAATGTTTCCCATTCCACATGCAGGATGCAAGAAGCAGGCAGAGCTCTAAAGTCTCAATGCATGGATGAGATAATGGTGCAGAAAAGAGAGCTTTAGATTTGTTAGGAAGTGGGCAACACTCTGGGGTTAATCAAGGTGGAACTAAGCTTCTGCCATTAACCTTTAAAAAGGAGATAGAGCAGCTTAAAAACTATCCTATCACATAGTGGTTAAGGCAGCAGCCTGGAAACAGAAAGACTAGTGTTCAAAACCCACTGACACTCCTTGTGCCCTTGGGCAAGCCACTTAACCCTCCATTGCCTCAGGTACAAACTTAGATTGTTAAGTCCTCTGGGGACAATGTAATTCACCTTGAACTACCACTTTAAAGGAATGAGCTAAATATTACTAATAAATACATAATTTCAGGTCTTCTTAAGAACATAAGATATGCCAAACTGGGTCAGACCAAGGTCCATCAAGTCCAGTATCCTGTTTCCAACAGTAGTCAATCTAGGTCACAAGGTCCTAGCAGTTTCCCCAAAAGACACAGGTTCCGCAATGCTTATACTGGGGCAAGCAGTGGATATCCCGGGTCCCCTTTAATAATGGTTTATGGACCTTTCCTCCAAGAACTTGCCCAAACCATTTTTAAACCCGGCTATACTAACAGCTTTTACTACATCCTCCGGTAATGAATTCCAGAATTTGATTACACGTTGAGTGAAAAAATATTTTCTCTTATTAGTCTTAAATAGGTTACAATGTAGCTTCATTGCATGTCCCCTAGTCTTTCTATATTTTGATGACGTAAACAATTGATCTGCGTTTACCAGTTCCACTCCATTCATTAATTTATAGACCTCTACCATATCTACCCTCAGCCATCTCTTTTCCAGGTTGAAGACCCCTAACCTTTTTCTGTTCTTCATAGGGATATCCTTCCATCTCCTTTACCATTTTAGTGTACCTTTTCTAATAAGGCTATATCCTTTTTAAGATACGGCGACCAGAATTGCACAAAATATTCAAGGTGCAGTCGCACCATGGAACGATAGAGAGGCATTATAATATCCTTTGTTTTATTCTCCATTCTTTTCCTTATGATTCCTAGCATTCTGTTTGCTTTCTTGACTGCCACTGCACACTGGGCAGAGGATTTCAACGTTATTATTATTTATTTATTTATTTATTACAGTTGCTTATATACCGCACTATTCGGTATTAGCGCGGTTTACAGTATAACAAAACGACCAAAACACACACTCTGTTTGGTTTTACATCGAACAGGGGTACAAACTTGGATAACAGGGTTGAACTATATAAATGAAATAATAAACCTATAAGAGGGTTAAACTATAAACAAACTATATACAATAAATAATGAGACTGATGAGCTATATGTAATACCATGAATACTTAAGGCAGTATGAGCCTGATCTGCAGGAAGGAGGTTGAGACTATAATAAGACTAGGAATGGGTGTTTCTGAGGAGGGGTTACTTAGATTCATTGCTGGCAGGGTAGCATTGTAGGAAGAGGTGAAATTTGATTGCCTTCCTGAATTGGGTTAGGTCTGCAATAGCTCGAATGTCTGGTGGGAGCGCATTCCAGCATTTGGGGACGTAAAGACTGAAAGCCCTATTTGCCGTTGTACTATTGCATTTAGTCAAGGTCTTCGGGGTTATTAGTAGATTTAGGGCTGTTGACCTCCTGGATCTGTTGGGGGGCACTGTGTGGATAAGCTCAGTAAGTGCAGTAGAGGATAGGCACTTGATGGCCTTGAATGAGAGGAGTAGAGTTTTGAAGATAATCCTTCCGTGTATTGGTAGCCAATGAAGCTGTTTTAATATAGGTGTCACATGGTCACTTCTGGAGGCTCCATAGAGGACCCTTGCTGCAGCATTCATGGCCAATTGTAACGGATTTAGTGTAGCTTGAGGGAGACCTTGTAAAATGGAATTGGCAAAGTCAAAATGCGGTAGGATCAGTGCTTGGTATATGGTCCGGAAATCATCCGGGTCCAGTAGGGAGCGTAGATGCCTGAGTGAACGGATTTTGAAATAATACAGCTTTGACAATGTTGCTTATATGACATTTCATGTCCAGGTGTTGGTCTAAGGTGACCCCCAAGTATTTTATTGTTTCTTTGGTTTGTAATTCCGCTTCCTTGACTCTTATATGGGGTGGTGGGGTAAAGTCAGGGTCTCTAGCGATGAACAGCACCTCCGTTTTCTTGTGCTGGATGCGGAGGTTTTGTGATTGTAGCCAATCTGATATGGTATTGAAACACTCTACAAGTGGTGTAAGGTCCATTTGAACAGTCGAGAAAGGCATATATAAGAGGATGTCATCCTCATATATCAGACAGCTCACGTTAAATGATCTAATGATATTGCAGATGGGCTGCATATATATGTTGAACAGTAGAGATGATAAAGAGGATCCTTGAGGCACACCTTGTGTTTGATGGAATTGTTTCGATTCTTCTGCTCCGGATTTGACATACTGCCACCGACCATCTAGATAGGACTTGCACCATTCGAGCGCGGTATTACAGATTCCCTTTTCTTTCAGTCGCCCGAGGAGAATCTCATGATGTACCGAGTCAAAGGCCGCAGCAATGTCTAAAAAGATGAGCACAAAGCCTTGTCGGATGTTATCGATGCCTGTGATTATGTTATTGAGTAGGAAGGTGAGAAGTGTCTCGACTCCATGATACTCTTTGAACCCGTGTTGGCAGTAATCCAGGGGAGCTGTGGAGTCTATATGATCCTGAATTTGCCTTTGGACCTCTTTCTCAATTATTTTTGCTAGTAGGGGGATACTGGCTATTGGCCTGTAGGAATCGACCTTTTGGGGGTCAAGTTTGGGGTTCTTCAATAAGGGCCTGATTGAGGTTTGTTTGAGGGTTGTGGGGAAGGAACCGGTAGAGAAGGAGTGGTTTATCAGTTTTGCGATGAATGGACTGAATTCCTTGCGTAGTTCCTTGATCCAAAACGCTGGGCAAGGGTCGGTTTGCGCTGTGGAGGTATTGAGAGAAGCTATTGTATCTTCAATGCTTTTTCGGGATGGTGTGGAGAACTTGGGTAAGGGGGTTAATCCGGTAGGATCTTGGAACGAGGCTGTTGATATTTTGTTGGTCTGTATGATCTTTGATTGGAGGTAGTCAGCGAATTTTTCTGGTTGGATATCCATATGTTGTTCCGGAGATGGTTCCTTTGACAGGGCTTGAACCAAGTTGAAAAGATCCCGTGGTTTGTTCAGGGATCTCTTCAGAGTTTCGGTGTGGTGTTGTTTCATTTTCATTGAGATTGCTTCTCTGTGCGTTGTTAAGTGAAGTTGGTAGGCTGTCATGTTATCCACAATGATGCCTAAATCTTTTTCCTGGGTGGTGGTTCCTAATATGGAATCTTGCATCGTGTAATCATAGTTTGGGTTGTTCTTTCCTAGGTACATAACTTTGCTCTTGTCCAAATTAAATTCCATCTGCCATTTGAACATCCAGTCTTCCAATTTATCAAGGTCTTCTTGCAATTTGTCACAATCCTCTTGGATTTTAACGACTTTGAATAATTTTGTGTCATCTGCAAATTTGAATACTTGTTATTCCCATTTCCACGTCATTTATGAATATGTTAAAAAGCAGCGGATCCAGCACAAATTCCTAGGGTACTCCACTATACACCTTTCTCCATTTGGAAAATTGGCCATTTAGCCCTACCCTCTGCTTTCTATCTTTTAACCTGTTCCTGATCCACAATATTACACTGCCTCCTATCCCATAACTTTTTAATTTCACCAAGAGTCTCTCATGAGGGACCTCGTCAAAGGCTTTCTGAAAATCCGTATACACTATATCAACCGACTCATCTTTGTCTACCTGTTTATTTACACCTTCAGAAAAACATAACAGAGTAATAAGACAAGGTCTTCCTTGGCTAAGACCATGTTGACTGTCTCCATTAAGCCATGACTATCTACACGTTCATTAATTTTGTTCTTTATAATTGTTTCTACCATTTTTCCTGGTACTGACATAAGGCTCACCAGTCTGTAATTTCCCGAATCACTCCTGGAACCCTTATTAAAAATTGGTGTTACATTGGCCATCCTCCAGTCTTCAGGTATTACAGATAATTGTAATGATAGTTCACAGATTACTAATAGTAGGTCTGCAATCTCATATTTCATTTCTTTCAACACCCTCGTATTTATACCTTCTGGTCCAGGTGATTTGCTACTCTTCAAAGTATATCTATTTGAGGAGGCCTTAGACTTCTGTGATGGTGTCTGGGGAAAGATTGGATTCTTCCTGAAATGTTCCCTTGCCTTCTTTGATACCCTCTTATCCTTACTTTTTGCTCTCTCTATCCTTTCCTAAGAGCAATGACATTTCTTTCTAATTTCCAAACAGAAAAGAGGCATATCAAGAAATAAATGAACCATACATCATAAACTAGATAATGGAGAAAAGTAAACAGCATCTAGGAGTGCATGATTCAGAATGATGTGCCATTGAAGAATGCTACCAAAACAGGGAAGTTAGGGCATCCCAACAGAGAAGTTGAAATAAAAGTAAAAGTAGCCAAGGTACCTTTAGGTAAAGAATAGACAGAGTTGAAATGCTCCAAATTACCTCTGCAAAGTGATTTAGCAAGTTGTTAAAATGAAGAAAAGCATACTTTGAAATGCCTGTATACATATGCTAAAAGTCTAATAAGAGGGAAGAATTATAATATATAACACCGAAAAGAGGTAGATATAATTGGTCTGCATTAGAAGGCAGCAGAAGCAGCAGGTAGTAGTTGAGAATCACAGCACAGTGCCAAAGCCTTTATATAAGCTTTGCATCATGGTTTTTGAGTCATTTTTGCCACTGCACTGCAGGCCCCAGAGAACAGAAGCAGTGGCAGCAATAGCAATCCCAGAGAGCCATAGCTCTGATGGTAGCAATGGCCCTGGGCTGACAACAGGCCAAAGGAGATGACCTTGTACTGGAAATGGTTTAGCTCAAGAGTAAATCTTACATACTTTTTGTAAGGTGGATGTATTGGAATGTGTACATACACATCCTTGAGATCCACAGTACACAGTCAATCCCTCTTGTTTACAAGCAGAAGAATAGATGGAAGAGTGTTCATTCTGAATTATGCCTTATGAAGAAATTGGCTGAGATGTCAGATCCAGGATGGGGCACAAGCTTCCTGTCTGTGCGATGAGAAAGTATCTCAAGTAGAAACCCCAATTTCTCTCCTGTAATGACACGGATTCTGTGGCACTGGATTGAACTAGAAGAGACACTTCCTCCTCTAATAAGCTGGTATAGGAGGAGGATGAAATGCCATGGCACTGTGGCTCCATGAGGGAGCCTGACTGAGTTATCCAGGCAAGTGGCTGGACGTCCAGGGTGTCTGAATCGGGGCATCTCCCAGATGTCCAGTCACTGTAGAGTAGATCCATTCCTTATTGCCTTTACCCAGAGTTGAGCAGTGATTTTCCCAAGCCTAATAATGGCTAATAATGCTTTATGGACTTTTCCTGAAAAGAAGAGGAAAATTTGACTGCACACTTTTTGATTGAGACAGCCAAGGTTTTTGGAGATGTTCTTTTGAAGGTTGAAAAGCCTTGTGGAGTACCAGAAGTTGCAGGTATCACAAAAGAAGGCCCTGTTATTCCTCCTAATCTACATTTTCTGAAATTGAAAATCTGGAGGTTGAGAGGAATGCTCCAAGATTCAAATGCTATTCTAATAGAATAATGGCATGTCTATTTGAGGCAAGGATGACTTCTACCAACAAGGGGAATGATATTCAAAGTGAGTCATTCATTTGCCAGCAGACGACAAATGCATAACTCAGTTATTCATATAATAAGGCCTTTGGGAGGTGTGAAGGTGGAGCTGGCAACTATCCAATTAGCGACAACATTCAGCCACTAGGTTATCCTTTAATTTAGACCTAAATTAAAAGGATAATTGCCATCACGGTCATGACTTCTATGTATATTCAGTGACTTTCCTTAAACAGATGGTGTCACTCAGGACTGTACCAAGCAAGAAATATGCCCTGTGCGACTAATGAATCTGGTGCCCACCCCTCCTCCACCCAGCCACATTCAGTAACTCACTCTTTTTGAGCTTCCTGGAAGCCCAGTGATGATATTGGTGCCCCCTTTTGTGCTTGCACCCTATGTGGCCACACCGCTCTCACAGCTCTTGGTACAGCCCTGGTGTCACTGAATATAGGCATTAATTCAAGTGTCAGGACTGATGCCTAACTTTTAATGGTGGCTGAAAACCAGGCCCAAAGTCTCTTATACTGTTTGGAGATGATGTACCCCATGATACCTAGATGGATATTTCATGGCTTCAGAATTTTCAGTTGATTGGATTTTGAATATTTTTTATCAGGAACTAGGCTAGGGATTTAATATTAGGTGCACCAACAATTCATTTGGCTGCAGTTTCCATTATCAGAGATCTGACTGATGATATTTCTGTGTTTTTTTTTATGTGGAATGATGAGGTTTTTAAAGCGGTGGATTGACATCATGATTTTTCCAGGTTTTTTTTTTTTTATTAATTAACTTTTAAATCCATGAAGTCAATTTCCTTTTATTTTCTTGCTATTAAGATAACATGTTGGGTTGCCATCTGGTCATGCAGAAGAGTAGATGCATTTAAAACTCTTCTTATTCATATGTTCTGCAATTCTATTTTCAGAAAAGGTGATGTTAAGAACAGGAAGTTGTATTCCTAAAACTAACTGTAGTTTTTATATTAACCAAGAAATTGTTTATGTCCAAACTACATGGAGGCTGATATTCCAAATGGCCGATATACAAATGTCATGGTGGCCAGCTATGGTGCTTAAATATCGATGGGAAATTCATAAGCTGTATCCAGATAAGGGCTGATTGGTGCTAATTAAGGTAAGTGTTAGCACCTATCCAGTCGGTGGATTTTCATTCGGTACTTATCTGGATTGCAACTTAGACTAGCTTTTCAAGTGGACTCAATTGGACATATAGATGCTAACTGAAAATCCACCAATTGGATAGGTGGTGGCACTTATCCAGTTAGCACCAACACCCCCCACACTGCACCCCTGAGCTGTCCTTGCATTTAACTGAATGGTGCTACTAAATATCGCGGTGAGCACCCTTAGTCGGCTAGCCTCCCATTGACCAAGGGTTCTGAATATATCAGCCCCGTGATTCCTAAAGAGGTGAATCTTCACTCTTTGGATCTTAAGATGATGGTAAAATATTATCTGAAATAGGAGTTTTTTTAAAGGAATTGAGCAACTAATTTTCTCTGAGTACACTCAGCTGTAACAGTTTCTGTTTTTTATATTGTTTTTGTTTTTTATATTTGGAAAACAGGAGCTAAGCAGGGCCAGAGGCAGCCCCTACACAAGGCAAACTAAGCAGTCGCCTAGGGTGGCAGACCCTGGTGGGTAGCATGATGATCCCCTTCTCTTCAAAGTGGTGGCTCAGTCACCTCTACAACACCTGGGCAGGTCTTAAAGAGGGTGCACACACTCATGGCCTGCTGTTCCTACCTCCTCTGACAGGAAATTGCATCAGAGGGGACAGGAGTGGCAAGCCATGAGTGTGCGCATGTGCTTTAAGTCCTGCTGCAGTGCCAGAGCCATCATTTCAAAGAAGGTCGCCGTGCCACCCACCTCTCCCAGATGAGAGGCTGGAGGTCATTGGTGGCACAGTGGCGACCTAAAGCAGCAGAAACTCTTGGGCCACCTTTGCATAGGGTCCCATTTGTACCTTCATAAAACTATGGAGTGTTTATGGAGTGGAGGAATAGCCTATTGGGGAATAGAGGAGTAGTCTTATGGTTAAGCCAACAGCCTGGTACTAGAAAAAACAGGGCTCACATCCCACTGGTACTCCTTGTGGCCTTGAGTAAGTCACTTAACCCTCCACTGCCTTTAACTAGTACTGGAAAAGCATAAACGAAATACTACTGAAATAAATAGATAGTTCTCAAACCAGTTCTTGGGATACACCTAGCCAATCAGGTGTCAGGATATCCACAATGAATATGAATGAACTAGATGTGTACCGTATACAGTAAAGGCAGGGCATGCAAACCTTTCTGATATTCAATGCAGGAAGACAAGTTTTGTTTAATTTTATTTAGTTTTCATTTGTATCATTCCATTTGGTTTCATAATACCATGTGCCGTTACTACATATCACATTCTATCAGGAAATTGTACAATGCTATTCAGAAGTAGTGTATACTATTTAATGTGCATAAAATTACATTTTGCAAACAGTGGCATCCCCAGGACTAAAGCTTTGGTGGGCCTGAGGTTAACATGGCTGAGCATCTTAGCAGTTCAGATACCGACAGCACCTCTAGTTCAACTAGTTCAATTCTCATTAGACTATGCACTTTTGCTGAGTGATAGGCCTGACTCCAGTCTTTGTGTGTGGGGGGAGTTTACCCATTTTCCCCCATGGCTATGCCCCTGACTTCAAAATGATAAGGATGTGCCTTTGTTATCATGAATTCCTTGTACACAAACTCAGTTTAATGTGTGTTAACCTACAAATTAACATGCATAAAGTTGATTTACACCCATTAAAATGTTCTAATGAAAGTAATAACATTTTTATTAACATGAATGTATATAATGAACTGATAAAAGTCTGAAAAACATAGAAAAAGGCCAAACAAACTGAAGATGAACATTTTTCCCTGTACACACCTCTATAAAATGAAATGAAAAAAAAAATACAAACATGCACTCCCCTAATATGCACACCCCTAAAATGCACATCCCTACTCAGTTCGAGAAGTGAGATTTTCTGCCAATTCAGGTTTTAAATTTGCATTGTAGTACAGTATGGTATTTGTAGTCACTAATTTTACCCATTGGAATCAGTGCTGCAGGTCCCATAATGCATCAGAATGAGATTGTCCAAATCCAGGACTGTCTTAAAATCTCCCTCCGGGAACTGGGTAACTTGGCAACTCTGATACTTTGTGGCTATCCTGAAAACCAAACTGTCTGGGTGTGACACGAGAACAGGTTTGAGACCCACTGTTCTAGAGTTAACCAATGAATACCAACTGATGAAACATTTACAGAAGCAAATGCTCAAAGCTACAGTGAATTCTGCTCTGTCAAGTATTGACTGTTGAAGAGCATAATTAAAAGTGAATTTTAATCCAAATAGTGAAGAACAGTATTTAGATGTGAAATAAAAATCAAAAATTGTGGGCATGTTGCTCAGATTGGATGAGAAGGAAAAGGCAAAAGAGGCAGGACAGCAAGTGCCATCATCAAATTCCAATCTGAAGTAATAATAGGCAAAGATAATGAGTTTGTTTCCATAATTATTACCAAAGTTTAAAATTTCTCCATGCAAAAGATACATGCCACATCCATGGATTTAAGATGACTTCTTCATGATTACCAGAACTTTGAAAATGAGATTCAACCACACTTTACAGACCTCTTCAACACAAGAGTTTCAGAAAGAATAGCAGGAAAGGTTAGAATGTGGTTTATATTTAGTACACACTTTTTCACTGGAAGTTCAAGGTAAGTTATATTTAGGTACAGTAGATATTTCTTTGTCTCCACAGATCTTACAATCTAGATTTGTGGAGGGTTAAGTGTCAGTGGGATTTGAACACTGGCTTCACTTGTTTCCGTTCTGATGCTCTAACTAGTAGACTACTTCATTATCTTTTCCTTTGGGGGTGTCTCCATTACTTTTGCCATCATCAACATAAGGATCTCTAGCCTATAATTTCCCACCTCTTCTCTATAACCACTTTTGTGAAAAGGGACCACAGTCACCCTTTTTAATTCCACAGAATCTGTCCCATCTCTAAAGATCTATTAAACACATCCTCTTAACCTCCTTGAACCCTAAACTCTCCTGGGATTTATTTTATTTATTTATTTATTTATTTTTTATACCGCGCTCTTTAGAATCAGTGTGGTTTACAATTAGCATTAATTTGTAAAATGCAGGCAGAAACATACATTGAATTTTACAAGGAACAGGTAATACAGCTTGGGTTTTAACAGGGATAACTATATACAGTAAAGTAAATTTCATCGACGGATATGTTTATGTCAACATGACAGATGGGAAGGGTGTGCTGGGTTATGTCATGTTGCCGGTGTGAGAGTAGTGCTGAAGGAAAAGGTGGTACTTTAGAGCCTTCCTAAATTGTGCGAGGTCAGAAATAGACCGGAGAGTGGTAGGGAGGGCATTCCAAAGTGCAGGTGCGTAAAACACAAAGGCTCTGTTCTTTGTCGCGAGGGAGCATTTTGTTATAGCAGTGGGGACAGTGAGTGTATTAGCAGCGACCAATCTTCTGGATCTATTCTGAGGAGTGGGGTGAACAAGATCCGTGAGGGAGGTGGAGGGTAGTTTATTAAGGGCTTTAAAGGTAAGTAGTATTACTTTAAAGGTGAGCCTGCAGTGGATAGGAAGCCAATGGAGGTGTTGCAGAATAGTAGTTATGTGGTCTCTTCTAGAGGCTCCATGCAGGACGCGGGCAGCAGTGTTCATTGTTCATTTGTTCTCGTGGCTTAGTCCACTTTACATTTTTCAAGTTGCTCATAAACACTCACTTCCATGAACAGTATAGTATCTACTTCATTCCATATGTATTTTTGTTAATCATCTGTGGTCCATCACTAGGGTCTTCTTCAGTGTACAGTGAACAGAGTTATTTGTTTAGCATTTCACTGTGGTGTTCTTCTCAGTCCTCCCTGTCAAGGCTCAGGGTTAAGGCTGAGAGACTCAAATCCTGGGCATTAGTTCCTGACTGCATGGTTGGTGTCATCACAAATGTGTGGCATCCTGAATTATGGCATGATTTTCCAAGGGCTGCTGAGTAGAGATGGCATAGACCTATCCAAGATGGAGAGAAGTGTCTTCTGCAATAGACTTGCTAACCTACTAAGGAGGGCTTTAAACTAGGATCATCAGGGATGGATGAGCAAACCCCTCAGGTAAGTAAAACGTTAAAAATATAGAAAATGGGAAAAGGGCAACATCTGGAGAGTTGCATGTTCTAATGCTCATAGATATATGAAGTAGAAATTCCAGATTTATTTAATTATTTACACTTTTTTATATACTGCTTTTCAAGTTATCAAAGCAGTTTATGGAGAACAACAATTTGATACAGAGAACATTGGGGGAGAGGTATGTTGGGAATATTATAACTTTATAACTTTAAACAGACAACTTATATACAGGATCTCTGGGGGTAGGTCGGTGGGGTGGGTTTGAGTTGTGGATGGGTGGGGTGGTTGTGGAGTGGGAAAAGGGGATTTGGGAGGTTTAAAAGGGTAAGAGTTCTAGTTGTCAGTTCCAAAGTATTAATGAAAAAGAAGTGTTTTTATTTTTTTTTTCAGAATTCAGTAGGGTCGTTGATGGCTCTTAGGCTGTTTGGGAGGGCATTCCAGTTTGTGGGTCTGTAGATTGAGAATGTTCTGCTGCAGGTAGTCTGCGAGCTCTTGATTTTGCAGATTAGTATGTTGAGTAGGTTTTGGTGGCTCTGTCTTCTTGTTCTGGTATCTGGGTTCATCTGGAGGAGAGTTTGTAAGTATTCTGATGACAATTGTGAATTGCCTTGAAAGTGTTCTTTATTGTTTTATACTTGATCCATGCTTGGATTGGGAGCCATTGTAATGTCTAAAGGGTGGTTGTAATGTGGTCTTGTCTTTGTGTTCCATTGACTAGATGAGCTGCTGTATTTTGGGCTAGTTGAAATGGATGTAATCTCTGTTTTGGGAGTCTGTGGAGAACTGAGTTACAATAGTCGAAGTGTGGCATTATTAGTGCTTGACATACTGTACCAAAGTGGTTGGCAGCTAGCAGGGGGATTGTTTGTGGATTTTGTGGTATACTGTTGAAGTAGTATTTTTGATGTGGGGTTAGAAGTTTATTCATTGGTCCAATGTGACTCCCAGGTATTTGACTTCTGGTTTTAATTTTATTTTGTTGTTGTTGATCACGATGCTTGCTGGGGGTGTGTAGGTTGGGTCATTGGTTATATGTAGAATTTCAATTTTGGTGTAGTTGATTGTGAGTTTGTAGTCAGTTAGCCACCGTGTTATCATCTTGAAGCACTCCTCGATTGTCATGTGGACTGGGTTTTTGTGGAGAATGGAAAACATAGCATCAGGTCATCTGTGTAGAGGTGGTAAAGTATGTTGTGTTGCTTTATGAGATTACAGATTGGTTGTAGGTAGAGGATGAATAGGAGTGCAGATAGTGAGGAGCCTTGGGTATTCTTTGAAGGTGGTTGAACTTAGGTGATGGTTGGGTTCCCATCTTGACTTGTTGGGTGCGATCTGTGAGGTAGGAGCGGAACCATGTTAGTGGAGTTTTTGATATCTCAATTTCCTAAAGGCAGTTGATGAGTTTGTTATGATTTATGGAGTCATATGCTGCTGAAATGTCTATGAATATTAGTATAAAGCCTTGTATTTTTTCCATTTCTTTGATTAAGGTGTTCAGTAGTGAGTTGAGTAGGATTTCTATGCTATGACCAGATCTAAACCCATGTAGCTGTGGATCGAGGGGCCAGATGTGTTAATGCATTCCTGCAGTTGAAGTTGCACTGTTTTTTTTCAATTATTTTGACTAGGAAGGGTATGCTTGCAATTGGTCTGTAGGAGCTTGGGAGGATGATGTCAAGGGAGGTATTCTTTAGGATGGGTCTTACGGAGGTGGCTCTGAGATTAGTGGACATGTGACCATGTCTGAGAGATAAGTTGATGACGTTGAGTATGGTATGGGAGAGCACATGTCTAGCCATCTTGATCTTGATATTGGGCATGGGTCAAGTGGAGAGGTAGTGGTATTGATGGTTGTAAGGATATGTTCTAGTTGTTTGGCTGTAAGTAGGTTAAAGGTTGTCCATCTTTGTAGTGGTTGGTTGTTGTTTGGTGGTGGGAGCAAGTTCACGTTGGGATCAGGTCATTGTTTATTCTGAAGAAAGAGCGCTATGTCTTGAATAGCTGTCTAGAATGGTTCAATGAGTTTAGGATTAGGTTTGTGTGGTATTCTTTTTTGTGTTTGTTGATAAGGTATTTGTTTTTTGTGTTTGTTGATAAGGTATTTGTTTGGATGAGTATTTGGTGATTAGGTACAGGTCTCTTGAGTGTCTCCATTGTCATTCAATCTGCTTAGGTTGCATTTAGTTTGTCTTATTTCGGGAGCTTGTTGAGCTTTTGTGCTGTTTTTCCATTGTGGTGCTATGGCGAATGGAGCTATGGTTTCATTCCAGTTGTTAACCAGGCTGCTGTGGTTCAGTCTTGGGATTATGTGGTCTAGGAGTGATTGCTTATTGAATTTCTTGAATCTCTGAGTGTTGTGGGGCTGTTTGTCCTTGGTATCTGTTTGAGTTATCCAGTTGAGATGGATGTAGTGGTGAAGTTCAACCATTTGTTGCTTAGGATGAAGACACCTCCATCTCTCCTGGCTTTTCTTGGGCAGTTGTGGAGGTGGTGATTTATGAATGGAATGGAACAGGTAAATGTAGATTGCTTGTTTATGCCATCAAAATATAGAAAGACTAGGGGGCATGCAATGAAGCTACAAGGTAACCTATTTAAGACTAATAAGAGAAAATATTTTTTTCACTCAACACGTAATCAAACTCTGGAATTCGTTACCGGAGAATGTAGTAAAAGCTGTTAGTAAAGCCGGGTTTAAAAAAGGTTTGCACAAGTTCCTGGAGGAAAGGTCCATAAACCATTATTAAAAGAGACCTGGGATAGCCACTGCTTGCCGCAATACAAACTTTGTGGAACTTGTGTCTTTTGGGGAAACTGCTAGGTACTTGTGACCTAGATTGGCCCCTGTTGGAAATAGAATACTGGGCTTGATGGACCTTAGTCCGACCCAGTATGGTATACCTTATATTCTTATGTTCTCATGTTCTTAAGCTGTAATAGAAGATGCTGACTTGGATATAGTGGCAGATATGGAGACATAGTACATAAAAAACAATGGCTGGGATGTAGTTATACCAGGTTATAATCTATTCAGGAAAGACAGGGTAGAAAGAAAGGGAGGAGAAGTGGCCTATATGTGAAAAATAGTATTAAAGTCTCAGAATTAAGGGTTAAGAAGAAAGGAAGAGTCACAGTGGGTTAATCTGACAAGAGTGGATGGAAAATCTATTTCCATTGGTGTGATATACAGACCTCCCTGGCAAGCAAAAGACATAGATGGAGATTTAATTGAAAACATTCACAATATTGCTATGAAGTACTATTTCTAGGAGATTTCAGTTTGCCAGATGTTAATTAAGATATCCTGGCTGCAGTATCGTCTAGAACAGGGGTCTCCAAACCAGTCCTGGAGTGCCGCAATCCTGCCATGTTTTTTGGGATAAACCTAATGAATATTCATGAGATAAATTCATATTTATCTCATGCATATTCATTAGGGATATCCTGAAGAACTGACTGGTTTACGGCCCTCCAGGACTGGATTTGGAGACCTCTGATCTAGAAGTAGGGAGATCCTGGATTCTCTACACAGAGTACTGTTCTGGCAAATGATAACAGAACCTATGCAGCAGGGGTGTTACTGGAAATGGTGCTTACAAATGAGAAGAGTGTTTATCATGTTGTAGTGAGTGATATTCTGTCATGCAGTGATCACCTGATGGTGAGCTTGAATATTAGGACACATGTGGAGTTTGTTTATTCAAAAGCAAGAGTCCTAGACCAGGAAAGCTAACTTTGCAAAGGTGGGGGAATATCTGAAGGTGTCATTAGCTGGATTGTAACATTTGAGGAAGGTAAAATAACAGGGGGCAAAACTGAATGGAGATAGTGTAACGGCAAGTAAATCAAAGTAAGAGGAATAGGAGGCCACTTTGACTTTTAAAAGAAGTAGCCAAAAAGGTAAGGAAAAAGAGGTTCATTTTCATACTGTACTGATGGACTACATCTCTCTGCTGCAAGGAAAAGGATTCTAAGTGAAAAATTCAGGCAGTATGTGGACAGGCATTTAAATTAGGGAAAGGAGGTGATGGATGGAGAAGGACAAGTTCAGTACATCACTCCCAGCAAAAACAAAACAACAATGGAAACAGCCACACTTTTGAACAACATATCAATGGCAAGCAGGAAGTGGGGGGGGGGGGGGTGTAGAACAAAAGCCATGCAAAAGGCAAGCAAGCCATTCAACAAATGCTGGAAAGCAATGAGTACAAATGCTCGAAGCCTAGCCAACAAAATTCCTGATCTGGAAGCCCTAATGGTGAAAATGGACTTGGACATTGGGGACATTAGAGAAACATGGTTTAACGAGTCACATGAATGGGATATAGCCATAGCTGGCTATAATCTATTTAGAAGAGATAGATAGGGTAGAAAAGGAGGAGGAGGAGGAGGAGCCCTTTATGTCAAAAGCAATATTAAAGCTGCTGAAATGCAGGGGACGTAGGGAAAAGAAGAAGCGCTGTGGATTGTGTTGGAAAGAGGAGATGGCACTGTCATCCATACTGGTGTGGTCTACAGGCCTCCAACTCAAACCGAAGAAATGGATAGCAAATTGATTGTTGATATTGCAAAGATAGCCATGAAGGGGGAAGTGATCATATTGGGTAACTTTAATTTACCAGATGTGGTTTAGAGTGTTCCTTCTGCAAATCTGGAAAGAAGTAAAAATTTGTGGATGCCTTCCATGATGCGTTACTTAAACAAATGGTGATAGAACCGACCAAGGAGAGCTCCGTGCTGGATTTAGTGCTCACCAACGGAGATAGTGTGTTGAATATCCAGGTGGGTGTCCATGTGAGCAGCAGCGATCATCACATGGTTTGGTTTGAGATAAAAGTCAAGGTGGAATCCAATCACAGCAAACTCCAAATCTTAGACTTTTAAAATGCTGACTTCAGTAAAATGGCCAAGTACCTGAAGGAGGAATTGGCAGGGTGGGAGGGGATAGGATAAGTGGAATTGCAATGGGCTAAACTATGAAAGCAATAAAAGGTGCAACAGACACACACATAAGGAAAGAAAATAAAAACAAGAGGAAAAGGAAACCTATTTGGTTCTCCAAAGAAGTGGTTGCACAAATAAAGGCAAAAAATGCAGCTTTCACAAAATTCAGAAGCTCGCAAGCAGGTGAACACAGAAAAGAATACATGATCAAACTAAAAGAGACAAAAAGAGAAATAAGGATAGCAAAATCAAAGGCAGAAGAAAAGATGGCTAAAGATGTGAAGTGTGGTGACAAAACTTTTTTCAGGTATTGTATATTTGTAAGAGGAGAAAAATCAGAGGTGGAACTGCAGGACACAAAAGTGCTGGGAACGGATTTGTGGAAAGTGACATTGAAAAAGGGAAAATGCTAAACAAATACTTCTGCTCTTTTTTCACTAGAGAAAATCCTGAAGAAAGACCACCTGTGATTGACAAATATACAAATAGGAATGGAGTAGATATCACACCATTCACAAAAGTTGATGTGTTAGAACAGCTTGCAAAACTGAAAGTAGACAAGTCTATGGGACCAGATGTGATGCATCACAGGATAATGAAAGAACTCAGAGAGGTTCTTGACAGGCCTTTAAAGGATGTTTTTAATAGAATCTTGGAGACAGGAGATGTTCCACAGGACTTTGGAAGGGCTGATGTGGTACCTCTCTACAAAAGTGGTAAAAGGGAAGGAGTGACAAACTACAGGCTAGTAAGCCTTACCTCGGTGGCAGGAAAAGTAATGGAGGTGCTCATGAAATAGCGAATAGTGGACTTCCCTGAAACCAACAGGTTGCATGATCCGAGGCAACAATGGTTTTACCAAAGGACAATCTGATTAAGTTATTTGACTGTTTGCCAGATGTTAATTAAGATAGCCTGGTTGCAGTATCATCTAGAACAGGGGTCTAGATGATACTGATTAAGTTCTTTGTGTGACCAGAGAACTAGATCAAGGGCATGCGATGGATGTGATCTACCTAGATTTCAGCAAAACCTTTGATACTGTTCCTCATAGGAGGCTTATCAATAAACTCAACAGCTTGGGAATGGATCCCAAGATGGTGAACTGGATCAGAAATTGGTTAACTGACAGACGACAGAAGGTGACGGTAAACAGAGCTCACTCGGATAAAAGGAAGATGATTAGTGGTGTGCCCCAGCGTTCAATCCTGGGACCAGTACTGTTCAATATATTTGCGAGTGATATTGCCGAAGGACTGAATGGAAAAGTCTGTCTTTTTTCAGATGATACCAAAATTTGCAACAGAGTGGACTCCCCTAAGGGAGTGTGGAACATGAGGAAAGATCTACAAAAGCTGGAAGAAAGGTCCAATACTTGGCAGTTAAGATTTAATGTGAAGAAGTGCAGTGTCATGTACTTGGGAAGCAGAAATCCAAGGGAATTGTATGTGATGGGGGTGAGATATTGGTGTGCACGGACCAGGAGAAGGACTTTGGAGTAATTGTTTCTGATGATCTCAAGGTGACGACACAGTGTGACAAGGCGGTGGCAAAAGCCAGAAGGATGTTGGGTTGCATACAGAGAGAAATTACTACCAGAAAGGAAGAGATACTAATGCCACTGTACAAGTTGCTGGTGAGGCCTCACTTGGAATATTGTGTTCAGTTTTGGAGACTGTATCTCACAAAGTATATAAAAAGGCTGGAAGCGGTTCAGAGGAATGCGACCTAAATGATTTGGAGCCTGCGTCATAAGACTTATGAGAAGAAACTTGAAGACCTAAATATGTACACTCTGGAGGAGAGGAGGGACAGGGGAGTTATGATTCAGACCTTTAAATACTTAAAGAATATTAATGGACAAACAAACCTCTTCCAAAGACGGGGAAGCTGTAAAACTAGAGGGCATAAGATGAAGCTGCAAAGGTGTAAACTGGAAGGCAATGTCAGGAAATACTTTTTCACTGAAAGGATGGTGGATGCTTGGAATGCCCTCCCAAGGGAAGAGGTGGGGGCAAATACAGTGACAGAATTCAAAATGGCATGGGACAGACACAGTGGACCTATTTATAGCAGCAGGATAAAATCAAAATAAGCATAACTATCTCTTATAATCTGAACAAATAGGGGTTACCTACACGGATCGGTGGGTATACCCCTAAATAATGGCATGGGGAGAGGTGACCTGCACAGAATGGCAAGTGCACCTACTCTTGTCGCCTTGCTGGACATACTAGATTAACCATGCTGGTCTTTATCTGCCATCATATACTATGTTATTATGTTCATAAAGTATGAGAGATTGCAGAAAAAGGAAGATAGACAACAATATCTGGAGAAGATAAGGCAAGCTGATAAGGTAGTCAGGAAAGCAAAGATGCTAATTGCATTAAAAATGGCCAATTCAATAAAATATGGGAACAAGCTTTTTTTTAGGCATATTAGTGACATGGGAAAAGTGATATTATAAGACTCAAGGGTCAAGGAGAGGAATAACTAGAGATCGTTCAGAATAAAGAAGAATTTCTTAATAAATATTTATGTTCTGTGTTCACAAAAGAAGGGCCAGAATAGAACATAAAGAAGCAAACAGAATGGAATTGAGGTAGAACTTGAACTATTTTCAGATATATGTGTTTGTTAAGACTAGCTAAACTGAAACTGGGCAAAGCAATGGGGCCAGTTGGCCAGACAGGATTTATCTGAGGGTATTGAAAGAATTTAGGGACGTACTAATGGCTCCTTTGGCTGACATGGAGGTAAGCAAATGTGGTTCTGGTCCTCAATAATGAAAGTAAAGATGAAATGGTAACTACTGACTGACCTCTGCGGTGAGAAACATTGTTAAAACAGAGGATGATTTCAGTAATCCAAGGGATTACAGAATCCTAGATGTCATGGTTTTACTCGAGGTATGTTTTGTCAGAAGAAAATAATTGATTTCTTTGACTTGGTGAGCAAAGAATTGGATCAGGGCAGATCATTAGATATGGTATACTTAAATTTTAGCAAGGCCTTTGACACCAATTCACATCAGTAACTTATAAACTGAGTGTCCTTGGGATGGATTCTAAAGTGACTGAATGGGTAAGAAACTAGTTGAGTGGAAGACAACAGAGGGTAGTAGTAAATTCAGTTCACTCAGAAACTAGGAGCAAAACCAGTGGCATGCAGCAGGGATCAGCCCTTCGTCCTGTTCTTTTTAACATTTTGGAAAGAGATATTGTGGAAGGTCTGTCAGAAAAAATATGCCTCTTTGTGGAAGATACTAAAATCTGTAACAGAGTAGACACCCTGGAATGTGTTGATAACAAGAGTAGAGAACTAGCTAAGTTTAAAGAATGGCTGAGAATTTGCAAGCTAAGATTTAATGCTAAAAAATGCAGGGTCATACATTTGGGCTATAAAACCCAAGGGGGCAGTACAATCTAGATGGTGAAGTGCTTCAATGCATGAAAGAAGAGCAGGACCTGTGGGTGATAATATTGGATAATTTTAAAGTGGCCAAAGAGGTAGAAAAGACAATGGCAAAATCTAGAAGGCTATTTGGCTTTATAGGGAGAGAAACAGCTACCAGTAAAAAGGAGCTGATAGTGCCTTTGTACAAGTCTTTAGTGAGACCTCATTTGGAGTTCTGTGAACAATTCTGGAGACCGCTACTACTACTATTGAGCACTTATATAGCACCACGCATGCAGCACTGTACAGATAAATATACAAGAGACAGTCCCTGCTCGTCAGAGTCATGCTCGTCGGAGCTTACAATCTAGTCGAGACAATACAGAGCATTAGTCAAAAACGAGACAATACAGAACAGTAGTCAATACATAGCAGTAGTCAATACGGTGCAAAGCACAATGTGGTCTTACAACTGAGTCATGAAAATTGACGGGAGTCAGGCTAAGATAAGGGATGGAAGTCAAGATCTGAAAGCAATTGTGAATAGGTGGGTCTTCAACCTGGATTTGAAGAGAGCCAGAGAGGGTGCCTGGCGTATGGGGAGAGGTAGTCTGTTCCACGCGTAAGGAGCAGCAAGGTGAAAGGAGCGAAGTTGGGAGTTGGCGGCGTGAGTGAAAGGCCCAGAAAGAAGTAATTTGTTAGCGGAGCGAAGTTGCCAAGAGGGGATGTATGGAGAGATAAGAGATGAGAGGTATGGAGGAGCTGCAGAGTGAATGCACTTATAGGTCAATAGGAGAAGTTTGAATTGGATGCAGAATTGGATAGGGAGCCAGTGAAGCGACTTGAGAAGGGGAGTAATGTGGGCATGGCGAGACTGGCGGAAGATAAGTTGAGCAGCATGGTTTTGTATAGATTGAAGGGGAAGGAGATGGCTCGTGGGGAGGCCAGCAAGGAGTAAGTTGCAGTAGTCGAGGCGAGAGGAGATTAGGGAGTGGATAAGCATTTTGGTAGTGTGTTCGGAAAGGAAGGGGTGGATTTTGCTAATGTTGTAGAGAAAGAAGCGGCGGGTCTTAGCTACAAGCTGGATATGTGTGGAGAAGGAGAGAGAGGTGTCGAAGATAACCCCTAAATTGCAGGCCAAGGGAACAGGAAGGATCGTAGATCCAGCCACGGAGACTGAGAAAGGAGAAAGAGGAGGGGAAGAGTTGTGGGGAAAGACCAGGAGTTCGGTCTTGGCCATGTTTAGTTTCAAGCGGCGGTGAGACATCCAGGTAGTGATGTCAGAAAGGCAGGCAGAGATCTTGGTCTGGATTTCTGGAGAGATATTAGGTGTAGACAGGTAGATTTGGGAGTCATCGGCATAGAGATGGTACTGAAAGCCATGGGAGGAGATAAGTGCGCCAAGGGACTGGGTATAGAGAGAGAAAAGGAGGGGGCCCAAGACAGATCCCTGGGGTACACTGACATGGAGCAGGGTAGGGGAGGAGGAGGAGATGCCAGAGCATACGCTAAAGGAGCGATGGGAGAGGTAGGAGGAGAACCAGGATAGTACGGATCCCTTGTAACCAATCGAGCAGAGGGTAGTGAGGAGAAGATTGTGGTCAACAGTGTCAAAGGCAGCGGAGAGGTCGAGAAAGATGAGGATAGAATAGAGGCCCTTAGATTTAGCCACAAACAAGTCATTGGAGACTTTTGTAAGAGCCGTTTCAGTGGAGTGTAGGGGGAAGCCAGATTGTAGCGGGTCCAGGAGGGCCTGGGAGGTGAGGAAGTCGAGGCAGTGGCAGTGGACTGCTCATTCTAGTAGTTTTGATATGAAGGGAAGGAGGAAGATGGGTCGATAGAGGGACAGGTGGGATCGAGTGAGGGTATCTTGAGGAGAGGTGTGACAACAGCATGTTTGAAGTTGGCGGGGACAGTAGCAGTGGAGAGTGAAAGGTTGAGAATATGAGAGATGGAGGGGACAACGGAAGAGGAGATGGGGTGTAGGAGATGGGTGGGGATGGAGTCAGAGGAACAGATGGTGGGTTTGGATGAGGAAAGAAGGAGTGTGGTTTCGTTTTCGGAGATCGTAGGGAAGGAGGAGAGGGTAGAAGAGGAGGTATTGATGAGGGGGGAGAGTTGGGGAGGGGGAGAGGTAGATGAGGAAGTGGGGAATTGGGGGGTAATTTTGTGGATTTTATCATGGAAGTAGTCAGCTAGGGTTTGGGCGGAGAGGGAGGGCGGGGCCAGGGGTGGGGGCACCTTAAGGTGGGAATTGAGGGTATTAAAGAGGTGGCCAGGATCAGAAGCAAGGGAGTTAGTCAGATGGATGTAGAATTCTTGCTTGGCAAGTGCTATGGCTGATTGAAAGGAGCCAAGCATGAATTTAAAGTGTAGAAGGTCTTCAGGGGAGTGGGATTTGGTCCAGGCATGTTCAGTAGAGCGGGCACAGATGCGTAAGTAGCGGGTTGTGGAAGAAAGCTAGGACTGGGGAACAGAACGTCAGATGGGATGTGGGGTGGGTGGGGCGAGAGTGTCGAGCGCCAAGGATAGTGCAGCATAATAAGAGGATACTGCCTCGTCGACGGACTTGGAGGACATAATGGAGGAAAGAGAAGGAGAAATGGTGGAGGAGAGGGTCAGGGGATCAATATTATGAAGGTTTCTAAATAGATCGGAGGAGACAGGACGAGGTAGAGAAAGGTAGAAGCTGAATATTAAAGGTTAGAAGGTGGTGGTCAGATGAGGGAAGGATTGAGTTGCGGAAGTTTGAGGGAGAGAAGAGTATCAGGTCAAGGCAGTGGCCATGCAGGTGGGTGGGGGCAGTGGAGCAGAGTTGGAGGTCGAACGAGGAGGGCGAGGAACTTTAAGGCATGGGGATCGGATGGGTTATCGACGCGAATGTTAAAATCGCCAAGAATAAGAGTGGGGGAAGAGGGATCCAGAAAGACGGAAAGCCAGGAGCCAAAGTCGGTAAGGAAGGTCGTTGTGGATTTATCGGATGGGCGATAGATAACAGCTACTCGGAGGGGAAGAGGTGTAGAGAGGCGAATGGAATGGACTTCAAAAGAGAGGCAGGAATGTGACTGGGGTAGCAGGAGGAGTGTGAAATTGGCAGGAGGGGGAAAGTAGAAGCCAAACTCCACCACCACGGCCGGTGGAGCAAGGTGTATGGGAGAACTGGTATCCCAGGTGGTAGAGAGCAGCGATGGATGTGGTGTCATCTGGGAGGAGCCAGTTTTCAGTTAGGGCAAGAAGGTGTAGCACATTAGAGATGAAGAGATCATGGGTAAAAGGAGGTTTGTTGGTGACTGAGCATGCGTTC
Source organism: Ichthyophis bannanicus (assembly GCA_033557465.1). Lineage (NCBI taxonomy): Eukaryota > Metazoa > Chordata > Amphibia > Gymnophiona > Ichthyophiidae > Ichthyophis > Ichthyophis bannanicus. The sequence goes on from CM066031.1 coordinate 1,696,901,628, forward strand.
CATAGGGCACATGAGAACGGGAGAGTGGAGAGGGATATGGATAAGGTTGGACAAGTTGCATGAGGATCTCTTTCCAGAGTAAGAAGGCGGTCTAGAGGGGCTGATACGTGAGGATCTATTTCCAGAGTAGTATGGGGATTTAGAGGGTCTAGGGTATGGGTGGGTGTTTCTGGATGAGTGTGCCCTCCATGAGGGGCATGAGGGAGGGGACGTGGAAGGGGAATGAAGGGGGATATTGATGAGATTAGATAGGTTACGTGAGGATTTTTTTTTGGAGTGAGACAGAGCTCTAAAGGGGATAGGGTTGGGGTTGATATCTCTGGATGAGTGATTGGGGCATGAGTGAGGGCAGTTAGAAGGGGAAAGGAGAGGGATATGGATGAGATTAGATAAGGTACGTAAGGAACTCTTCTTAGAGTGAGATAGAAAATGGGGGGGGGGGCCGGGTTGGGGTTGATATTACCTGATGAGAGAAGGAGAAGGAGTAGTAGAGAGCGGGGTAAGGCAGAGGCTGTATGGCAGAAACGAGGGTGGGGTTGCCTTAAAGAGAGGGGGCAGGTTGAATGAGGAGGGGGGGTGTAATGAAGTTCAAGAGCAGATGCTAGGTTAGTAGACAGAATGGAGGGAGACATGAGGAAGGTAGAGGGGGAGTAGGGGGGAGAGGAGTGAGGGTGCTGGTAGGAGGGGAGGCAGTTGGAGAGTATGAGGAAGAGAAGGACAATGAGATGGGGGGCCATAGAAGACGTGTGATGGGGCAAAGCAGCTTATGTTAATTTACAAGCAATGATGTGGGTAGGGATTCTACACACTTTGCAGTATATGTTGATTTACAAGTGAGGACAGCATGCTATGCAATATAGGTAACATACAATCAGTGGGTAGCGGGGAGACTATAGTAGCTGGGAGATTATAGCCTGTGCTGCAAAGTTCAGTGTATCAATGGGTAACAAGTTCAAAGCAGGCAACGGATAACAAGTTTAAAGCAGGCAGTGGGTAGCAAGTTCAAAGCAGGCAATGGATAACAAGTTCAAAGCAGGCAATGGGTAGCAAGTTCAAAGCAGGTAATGGGTAACAAGTTCAAAGAAGGCAATGGGTAACAAGTTCAAAGCAGGCGATGGATAACAAGTTCAAAGCAGGCAATGGGTAGCAAGTTCAAAGCAGGCAATGGGAGCAGGTTCGATGAAGCAGAATTAATTGCGGGTAGTGGGGTAGCGATGGTGAGGGAGCAGTGGGTAGCAATGGGGTCACGAGGCTGTGGGTAGCAATGGTGGGTGCTTACTTGTATGGGAGCTGGTTGGGGTCAGGAGGTGAGGTGAGGAGGAATGTTTGTTTCTGTTCTTCTCCTCGAGGCTGCCTGGTGTTTAGCTGGTGATAGATGGTGCTGGGTGTACAGGCCACACCTTTGGTCCCTGCCTAAGGGCCATGCCAAAGGGCCCTCTGGAGAGGCCCTCAGGCGTCGGCCCACCAGGCGTGGGTGCGCCCGATGGCACCTCCAATTTAAAGAGCTGACTGCCCGGCTCCGGTGAGGTGTATGGTGTGCAGCCGTGCGCCTGATGGTGCCTCCAATTTAAAGGGCCGACTGCCTGGCTCTGGCGAGGTGTGCGGCGTGCAGCTGCGCGCCTGATGGTGCCTCCAATTTAAAGGGCCGACTGCCCGGCTCCGGCGAGGTATGTAGCGTGCAGCAATGCGCCCAATGGCACCTCCAATTTAAAGGGCCGACTGCCCGTCTCCGGTGAGGTGTGCGTTGTGCAGCCGTGCGCCCGATGGCGCCTCCATTTTAAAGGGCCTTCAAAAGTATATAAACAAGATGAAGTCAGTCCAGAGGGCTGTTACTAATATGTTCAGTGGTCTTCATCATAAGGCATATGGAGAGAGATCTCAAAATATATACTTTGTAGGAAAGGTGGGAGAGGGGAGATATAACAGAGATATTTACATAAGAACATAAGATTTGCCATACTAGGTGAAAACAGTGATCCCTCAAGCCCAGCATGCTCTTTCCAACAGTGGCCAATCCAAGTCACAAGTACCTGGCAAAATCACAAAAGGCAGACAGATTCCATGCTGCTTATTCAAGGGATAAGCAGTGGATTTCCCCAGCCCACTTGGTTTATAGACTTTCTCCAAGAACTTGTCCAAACCCTTTCTAAACCAAGCTAAACTAACAGCAATTACTATATCCCTGGCAACAAATTCCAAAGCTTGATAACGCGCTGAGTGAAAAAATATTTTCCAATTAGTCTTAATTACATTATTCTATAGTCTTTATGTTCTCTGAAGAAGTAAATAACCAATTAATGCGTACTTTATACATCTCTGTCTTAGCTCCCCTCAGCCGTCTGTTCTCCATCCTGAAGAGCCCTAGCCTTCTAAATGTGCCTTCATAAGGATATTTTTTCATTCCCTTAATCATTTTGGTTGCCTCTCAATATACCTTTCCAGTTCTGTTACATCCTTTTCTAGATGTGGTGACAAGAACTACATGCAATACCAAAAATGCACCATACTTCTGGAGCGACATTATGATATCCTTTGTGCAATTCTTCATTCCTTTCCTCGTAATTTTCAGCACTCGATTTGCTTTCTTGACTGCAGCTGCATAGTGACATAGCATAACATAGCCGTTGACAAGGTCCCTCATCAGAGACCTTTGGCAAAACTAAAGAGTAATGGGATAGGAGGCAGTGTAGTACTGTGGATCAAGAACTGGTTAAAAGATAAAAAGCAGAGGGTAGGGCTAAATGGCCAATTTTCCCAATGGAGAAAGGTGAATAGTGGTGTACCCCAGGGATCTATGCTGGGTCCGCTGCTTTTTGACATATTCATAAATGACCTGGAAAAGGGAATAACGAGTGAGGTTATCAAATTTGCAGATGACACAAAACTATTTAAAGTTTTTAAAACCCATGAGGATTGTGGAAAATTGCAAGAGGATCTTGATAAATTGGAAGACTGGGCATCAAAATGGCAGATGAAATTTAATGTGGACAAGTGCAAAGTTAGGCACATAGGGAAGAACAACCCAAACTATGGTTACACGATGCAAGGTTCCACATTAGGAACCACCACCCAGGAAAAAGATTTAGGCGTCATTGTGGACAACATGTTAAAATCCTCCGCCCCGTGTGCAGCAGTGGCCAAGAGAGCAAATAGAATTCTAGGTATCATAAGGAAAGGAATGGAAAATAAAATAAAGGATATTATAATGCCTCTGTATCGTTCCATTGTGCGACCGCACCTTGAATATCGTGTGCAATTCTGGTCGCCGTATCTTAAAAAGGATATAGCGTTATTAGAAAAGGTTCAGAGAAGAGCCACCAAAATGGTAAAGGGGATGGAAGGATACTCCTATGAAGAAAGGCTTAGATGGTTAGGGCTCCTTAACCTGTAAAAGAGACAGCTGAGGGGAGATATGATAGAAGTCTAGAAATTGATGAACGGAGTGGAACGGGTAAACGTAGATCGATTGTTTAAGTTATCAGAATATAGAAAGACTAGGGGGCATGCAATAAAGCTACAGGGTAAACTATTTAAGACTAATAAGAGAAAATATTTTTTCACTCAACGTGTAATCAAACTCTGGAATTTGTTACCGAAGGATGTAGTAAAGCCTGTTAGTATAGCTGGGTTTAAAAAAGGTTTGGACAAGTTCCTGGAGGAAAGGTCCATAAAACATTATTAAAAAGGGACCCAGGATATCATTTCTTGACCCAATACAAGCATTGTGGAACCTGTGTCTTTTGGGGAAATTGCTAGGTATGCATGACCTAGATTGGCCACTGTTGGAAACAGGATACTGGGCTTGATGGACCTTGGTTTGACCCAGTATGGCATATCTTATGTTCTTGTAGTAACATAGTATATAATGGCAGATAAAGACCAGTATGATCCATATAGTCTGCCCAAACTTAGATCATTTTCTTTGGTGGTGGCTCCCAATATAAAATCTTGAATAATGTAGCTATAGTTTGGGTTGTTCCTCTCCTAGTGCACAATTTTGCACTTGTCTACATTAAATATAATCTACTGCTTGGATGCGCTGAGATGTTGTCTCCCAACATCTCAGGGTCCTTCTGCAACCCTCTACAATTCTCTGTTTCAGCAACTCCAAACAATCTTGTGTCGTATGCAAATTTGATCACATCGCTTGTTCCCATTTCCGGGTAATCTATAAATATTTCAAAAAGGAATGGGCCCTGCACAAATCTCTAGAGCACTCTTCCTTCCAGCCTTCTCCACTGAAAAAAATCAACTTTTTAGCCCAGTTTCCATTCTCTACCTTCAAACCAGTTCTCAATCTACAATAAGACACTGTCTCCTATCCCACGATTTTCCAAATTCATCGAGAGTCTCTCATGAGGGATCTTGTCAAAGGTCTTCTGAAAATCCAGGTACACTGTATCCACTGGCTCACCTTTATCCACCTTTATTCATACTTTCAAAAAAGATGCAGCAGATTGATGAGGCAAGACTTCCCTTTGCTAAATCCATGTTGACTTTGTCCTATTAAACCATAACTATGGGGTATGTTTACTAAACAGTGATAGTGGCTTCCGTGCGATATCAGAGCTGCTGCCCCATTGAATTCAATGGGGCCACAGCTCCGATATCGCACGGAAGTTGTTACCACTGTTTAGTAAACATACCCCTATTTGTTCAGTATTTTCGTTCTTTATGATGGTTTCTACCATTTTGCCTGGCATTGGCATGGTATGTATAAATGCACAGGATGTGGTTCTCTTTCAGTTTAAAGGAGCAGTCATAAGATGAAGACGAAAGGGATAGACTCAGGAGTAATCAGAGGAAATATTTCCACATGGAAAGGGTTTGGATTTTGAATTTAGTTCATGCCTTTTCGAGGCAAGTTACATTCAGGTACAGTAGTTATTTATGGCAGTGAAGAGTTACGAGTTAAGCAACTTGCCCAAGATTACAAGGAATGGCAATAGGATCTGGACACTGACTTTCCTGGTTTTCAGACGATTGCTCTAACCGTTAGGCGAAAAAGCGTGGAACAAGTACAAAGGATTTCTAAGGGAGAGGAAGGGATTGTAGAAATTAATAGATCTTTTGAATGGGCCATATAGTTTTTCTCTGCCGTCATCTTCTGTGTTGCTCTGTTTCCTTGTCATCCTCCACAAATACATTACTACTACTTCTACTACTGAACATTTATATAGTGCCACAAGATGTACGCAGTGCTGCACAGACACCATGCTAGGTACCTTTCAGTCTTACTTTATGGTTTATGGTATATTTGCATTTAATATACCGCTTCTTGATTTACCAGCCTCTCTCCTTTCCCCGGTGTACCTGCTTTAACCATCTTTCTTTCCACCCATGCTTTTAAGGTCCTGATTTCTTTTTTGGTTTCATTCAGTTTTATGGGATAATTTTGTGTGTGGTTCTCGTGTTGTGATCCTCTGTACTTTTTGCATTATACGTTTTTTGCTTCTATTTCTCTTATCGGATTCCCTTTCCTTCTACTTTTATGTACTTTTCTTTCTGTTGCCATTTCTGTAGCTCCTTTCACTTTAGCCTACTGTTCTTCTCCTGTACTTCTATTCTTAATGACGGCCTTCACACATTAGCATTTGAAGTTAACTTTCACTGTTCTGAATTTGTGTGTATGTGTATGTATATATTTTATTTTATTTATTTATTTAACAGTTGCTTATATACCGCTACCTTCCACAGATCAGGTGCGGTTTACAATGAACAAGAATGGACAGATTTACAAGTCTGTTTTACATGGAACATTTGATAACTAGGTACAATGTAGCTGTTTTACATGGAACATTTGTTAACTTGGTACAATTTTGCAATATACATTAATCATGAATGACTAAATATGGTAAAACTTGTTAAATAACAAACGAACTTATTTACATATTTGATTTATTACATATATCTATATACAGGATTTACAAGTAGTTATTTATTCGATTTTAATTGTAATTGTAGTTTGCTAGGAGAATTAGAGTTGGTGTACCCCAGGTTGTTATTAACCATTACCTGTCAGAGGTAAGGTATTTTCAAGTGTGCCAAAATGGGAGGTGAATAGATAAGTTTTTAATTTCTTGCGGAGTTCCTTTGCATCATTTAATGCTCTTATTTCTTCAGGGAGGGAGTTCCATAGGGTGGGAGCTGCATGTGAGAACGCTTTCCTATTAGTAGTCTTTTTAGCAGTTGTGAATTCTTTCGGGATCCTAATTCTATTCGTGTGGCCTCTCCGAAGCGAAGTTTGGGATGTGTCTTTGGTGATAAGTTTTGTCAAGGGGACTGGGGCCATTGTGTTTAAAGTCTTAAATGTGGTGATAATCAATTTGTGATTTATTCTGGATTGAATTGGGAGCCAGTGAAGGTTTGCTAGTATAGGGGTAATGTGTTCAAATGTGGTGGAACCTTCATTACAATTCTTGCTGCTGCATTTTGGGCAAGTTGGAGTCTTTTAATGTTTTGTTTTGTTGTTCCTAGTAGGGTAAGATTTGCAAAATCAAAGTGTGGTGTGATGATGGCCTGTACAATGCTCAGAAAATCATGTAGAAGTACAAGAGGACGTAATTGTTTTAAAATTTTGAGTTTAAAGTAGATCTTCTTAGTGATGTTTCTAATATGTGTGTCCATACTAAGGTGTGAGTCAAGAGTGACACCCAGGTATTTCACTTCATTTTTTATAGTAATGTTGTGATTTTGGAGAGTGATGTGTGTTGGAGGTATGTAGGATTGATTTTTAGTTACTATTAATATATCCGTTTTAGAATGATTGATATGGAGATTGTGTTCTTTTAGCCAGGTTGTTAATTCAGAGAAGCATTCTGTTAATAATTGTAGTGGGAGTGTTGGGATTGTGAATGGAATGTACATCATCATGTCGTCTGCGTATATGTGGTAGTGGACTTTAAATTTCTTGAAGATGTCACAGACCGGTTGGATATATATATTAAATAGGAGGGCAGAGAGGGCGGAGCCTTGTGGGAGACCAATTTCCTGTTTGTATGTTTTAGAAGTTTCAGTGTTAGTTCGGACGGTTTGTGTTCGATCAGTTAGATATGAGGTGAACCAATTTTGTACAGTTGAGTGGGTTCCTATTTGTTCTAGTCTGTTAAGCATTAGAGCATGGTGTACACTGTCAAACGCTGCAGAGATGTCTAGAAAGAGGAGAATGAAAGCTTGTTTATGGTTATCAATGCCTCTTATTAATGTATCGAGGAGTACTGTTAATAGGGTGTCTACACCATGGTAGGGGCGAAAGCCATATTGTTGATCATCAAGTGGGGCTGAGGTTTCTATATGATCTTGTGTTTGAGTTTGGACGATCTTTTCAATCAGTTTAGCCATAAATGGGATACTAGAGATAGGTCTGTAGGAGTTGGGTGATGTTTTGTCAAGGGTGTTATTTTTAATTATTGGACGGATTTGTGCATGTTTGAGGGAAGGTGGTAAGTATCCTTGGCGCAGCGACAGGTTGACTATGGGAAGGATAAAGGGGGATAGTGTAGTAAGGGTATGCTTGATCCAGTTTACCGGACATGGATCAAGTTGAGAGGTCGTAGTGTTAAGGTTTGAAATAGTAGTCTTGATAGTGTCTTTGGTTATAGGGTGAAAGTTGGACCATTTTTCAGATTGGTGTTGGTGGGAAAGGGATAGAGGATTTGGTGTGAAAGCAAATGATTTTGCTTTATTCATATAGTGGTTTGCTAGAGTCTGGGCAGAGATATCAATATTATCGTTGCTGGTCCCATATATCTGTGAATATACTGCAAATTTTGAACCCCAGTTACCTTTATTAGCTCATAATGCTTTAGAAGAGTAAGAATGATTAAAAGTCACGTTCTGTCAAGCGTGCAGATGACATCTGCTGTGGCAGATTTGAGACCATTGCACAGGCCTCTCAATTGATAAAAAATGATTTTGATGCAAGCATGCAGATGGGAAAAACAGTCCCAAAAAAGGAAGAGCCAGTAGGTAAATATGATGTGCTTAAAATATTCTGAATATAAAATAAGCATTTGATTCCATTAGTTTTTATTTTTCAGTACGGTCAAGTCAATGCTGACCTAGCAGCTGCTGGATTTTCTTGGCAAGGTATGACCTGAAGTAGAATGTTAGGCCGTTTCTTCCAAGGCAATGGGAAGTAAAATGACTTGTCCAAGGTCACGAGGAATCAAACCCAGATTCTCTGAGGTACGAGGCTGTTGCTCTTATCATTAGGCTACTCCTTCACTAGTTTGTTAAAGCTGCATTATTGTGCCATTCGGTTCTAAACAGACAAGGTGAACTAGTATACTAATGTGATTTCTCTGACCTTAAACTCAGGGGACTGTTTACTAAAGTGTGCTAAGCAGTTAGCATGTGAATTAGAACACGCTGTTAGCACAGAAGTGCAAAAACTGCTATCATGCTGAGCTAGCCATGCACTAATTCATGCAGCAACTGCATGCTGTGTTATGGGGCAGGAAGTGGGCAGCATATGTGCCGAGAAGCGATATGGACTGTACATAGCAGTTGGCATACAGTACTCTACCGCATGCTGTCCATTGTGAAGTTAGTGTGGGTGCACGTGACACCACTTCAAGGAACTCCCGTGTGCTAATTGCAAATACACAGGAAGGCACATTTTAGGTCAGGAATGGAGATCAGAATTGAGGCATCGAGGTCAGGAGGTGCTTTTATTTTACTGTGTTTCCTGCTAAAATCAATAAAACATTGTTTGAACAATAGGAATAAAGAATATTTCTGTGCAGTAACTGCCTGGGGACATGCTGGACACACCTTCAGCAGTTAGGGGCTTGTTTACAAAGCTGCGGTAGCGGTTCGCGATCGTTATCGGAGCCGCGGCCCCAATGATTTCAGTGGGGCCACGGCTCCGATAATGATTGCGAACCGCTACCGTGGCTTTGTAAACAAGCCCCTTAGTATACCGCCTTTGCACTTACTGTGCAATAAGTTTTGCATCTAACATGCAAAGATTTACCAAACTCTAGCAAACAGGCCTCTCAATTTTCTATAAACCTGCAGTTAGCTGATTTATAGAGTAAGCAAAAAACCATATTTATTTTATTTATTTAGACAGATTTATATACCACCTTATCCTACAATCAAAGTGGTCACATCACAATTGGAAGGGTTACATTTAACATGAGGGTACTTAATATTTAGACAGCACAGTTGGAGGGTTACATTTAACATGAGGGCACTTAACAACATTATACAATGAACTCGTATGTCTAGTTGGGATGAGTGGGTATCAAGTTGGCAGAGGTAGTTGCATTACCGTTTGGGTGGAGACTGTTGTCTGTCTGCTCATAGGTTTCTGTAAAGAGCAGGGTTTTAAGAGCCTTGCGGAAGTCTATGATGTCATTTAATGCCCTCAGGCTCGTTGGGAGGGAGTTCCAAAGTGTGGACGCCAGTAGTGAAGGAGCTATTCTTGAAGTTGTTTGTTTAGTCTTGTGATATCCTGCAGGTGTGCTGATCATGTTGTCATTATTGGTCCTTCTTGATCTATTGCTGCTATCCCTTGTTATGATATCTTGGAGTGCATATATAGGTCCTTGGGTATTTTCACTATAAGGCACATTTTAGATAAGATGTGGAGATCAGAATTGAGACATTTACAATTCTATCAGTATTTTAGAAACAGCTCTGCCAAAGCTGGAGTAGTTTCTAAAATACGAATAAGGAGGTACAGGAATGCAGGAGGAGACATTTCACAAATGTACATGGAAAATTTGACAGGGGAATCACAGCAACTTACATGTGCAAGTGCCGCTATTTCACAATGCATGCATGTAAACTTTGGCACTTACATGTGTATCTGGCCATTTTGAAAACATAGATATGCAGATGCTCTAAATCAGCTACAGAGCATTCTATCTTGACCTCATTTCAATTTGGATGAAGAACTAAATATTGGGAGATTAAGGGGATATCCCTCTTAATCTCCCAATATTTATGCACTTTCACCTCTACGCAGATGATATCATGTTCTATATGACATTCAATAACCTCAATTCCGACTCAACAATCATATCTGATGTCTTTTACACTGTCACAGACCTTCTTGCCAATCTTAATCTTGCAGTGAACAAAAGCAAAACTGAAGCATTACTAATATTCAGAGACCAAAATTTCAAACCGCCAGACAAGCTCACACTACATAACGTTGAAATTTACCATAAAAAAGGAAATCAAGTACCTTGGTATAATGATTGACAGCAACCTCAATATGCTTGAGCACATCAAGAATGCAGCTAATACAGCATACTGGAGACTTATCCTTAAACCTCTATGCCCGCTTCTAGAAGACAATGACTTCAGATCTGTTTTTCAAGCAGTCATTACACTCCACCTTGACTACAGTAACATCCTCTATCAAGGGCTATCAAAACAGGCACTATACCCACTCCAGCTAGTACAAAACACTGCCACCAGAATCCTAACATGCAGTCCAAGTCGGCAACACATAATCCCAATCCTTGGAAGTCTGCACTGGCTTCCAATTGCACAATGAATTAAACACAAATCTATAACTACCACCTTCAAAATCTTTCATAACCTCTCCGCCCCCTGTCTCAAGGATCAAATCACAAGAACATCCATGACAAGACCAAGAAGATCTGCAAACCAGAATCTTCTGGCCATCCCTCCTCTCAAGACTAAATGTACACAACAGACAAGCAACAGGGCCATCTCGCTATATGCTCCCACGATCTGGAACTCTCTTCCCAAAATCATCAGATTTGCTCAATCCACCCAAGATATGAAGAAACTACTAAAAATGTACCTCTTCATAGAACATGTTGGGCCTAATGACATTACATAAATGCATATGCAATAACCACCTATGATCCATTGACTCAAGCATAACCCCCTATATTTAACTCCAAGCTGTTTATCCCTTGTTCATTGTAAAAGAAATCTCTTGAGATTATGTGCTGTTGTTCATTATAAACCGCCTTGGTACAAAGGCGTTATATACAAATACTGCTAAATAAATACATTGATAAATAATCCCTCCTATTAATGGATGGCCAAAAGGATCACATTTTTAACACCTCTTAGGGGCTTGTTTACAAAGCCGCGGTAGCGGTTTCCGATCGTTATCGGAGCCGCGGCCCATTGAAATAAATGGGGCTGCGGCTCCAGTAACAATCAGAAACCGCTATCGCGGCTTTGTAAACAAGCCCCTTAGTGTTGGGAAGCAGGTGTAAATCCAGACATAAACAAGTTTGGGCTTTCCTATATGAAACAGGGAATGCACATGCAAATTTTTGTCTGACCTAGGACATGCCCCCAACATACCCCAACATGGTCCTGTTTAAGTATGATGTGTAGAGCCATGTGTAAAATGGCCATTTACATAAGTCTAATCATGAACTGGACTTCTAAAATAACCCCTTATACCAATAATGCCATAATGAAGAGTTTTCTAATTCCAGAATTCTACAATGCAAGACTAATGCAAAAGAAAGGCTTCCTGCTATTATTGCTTAGATTGGTCATTTTTGGAGGAAGTAGACATAGATGAAGATCCTGAGAAGAACAGTGTTTGTCTGTATTCATAAAACCCCACATGACCTTTAAGGCATTTGGGCCCATATCCACAATTTCCTAAAATATGAATTCAAGCTCACAAGATAACAATCACTCAACACATACAATCCCTAATCTAAAGAAGAGTGAAAAAACATCCAAAAATATGAGCGAGCGCAGGGAAACATTAATATTGGAAGTATTTTTGTCGGAAGATCAGCCATGAGGTTAAAAGCCTCTCGAAGCCGTTACTTCCATTTTACTCAGTTTTATTACAGTCCAATTAAATAAGCCCACAACGGAGCCAAAAAGAGAAAGTTGAAAAGAACACCACAACTTGGTGCCACCTTCAAAACATAAATGACAGAAAAAGACCACATGGCCTATCTAGTCTGTCCTTCCATATCAACAACTACAACAGTCCACTTTTTACCTTTAGAGATCCTCTGTGTTGGTCCCATGCTTTTTTGAATTCAGTTACTGTCCTCATCTCTACCACCTCCACTGGGAAACTATTCCACGGATCCACTACTCTTTCCGTAAAGAAATATTTCCGCATATCACTCCTGAATCTATCTCCCTTCACCCTCATCCCATGTCCCCTCGTAGCAGAACTTGCTTTCAATTGAAAGAGGCTCTCTCCCTGAACATTTATGCCATGGAGGTATTTGAACATCTCAATCATATCACCTCTATCCCGCCTTTCCTCTAAGGTGTACATATTAAGATCCTTAAGTCTGTCCTCATATGCTTTATAATGAAGCCCACTAATAACACAGGTACACTAAAAAAAATTTTTTTTAAACTGCCTCTAATGTTTCGATTGATTTTTACGTTTTTTGGTGCGCTGAATCCAAATCTGGTAACCAATTTGCTCCATCACGTACAGATATTTTGCTACATTGGGTTAGCAGTTTGAGGTGAACGTTTCAGATTGAGTGCGATCGAGATAAAAGTTTCTTGGATGAATTCTTTATACTAATTGTTTAGTAGTTATTCAAATAAGAATAAATAAAATTGTAACAAGGCAGCACATAAGAATAGAGTAATGTCAACAAAACCCACTGTGATGGTAGCAAAATTGTCTGCACTTAAAACAGCCACATACATGTGCACAAACATTGAGCATATAAGAGCGAGGTTAGACACAAAGCAAAGCAAAGAAATGTGCAAAAAATGTTGTACAGGTATGTATGTAAGAATAGAAAACGCAAACCGCACCATTGCAATACATGAAGACAAACACCCGATGGTGTGAAAATAAAATTCTAATAAATGAGATCCGACACTGTGGTAATAACTAGCAAATTTTTATTTCAAAGTTTAGTAAAAACACGATATTTGTCAACACAGTTTAGATTTTAAAGTCATTCTTGGGTCAATCAATCTCCTGGTGGGCCTGTTTCTTCTTCCCCCGAATGCTTCTCTTGGTGCGCTGCTTGGCGTATTTTTTATCTGGGGTTTCCCGCAGCAGCAACCAGCAGAAATCAGCCATCATAGTGGTGTTCCATCTTCCTTGGTACCTTCTCTCTGCGTCCTTGATGTCCTGGTGAAACCTTTCACCTTGTTCTTCACTGTACGCCCCCAAGTTTTCGGGAAAGTAGTTCACATGGGAGTGCAAGAAATGGACTTTCAGGCTCATGTTACAGCCTTGTTCTTTGAAGGCATTGAGCATCCTGGCAACAATATCCTTATAGTTCTCATCCCGCCTGTTCCCCAAGAATTTGAGAACAACATCCTTGAAGGAATCCCAGGCTTCTTTTTCCTTCTCAGACATCGTTTCAGCGAATGCTCCATCTGAAATGAGTTTCCTTATATCAGGGCCAACAAACACTCCTTCCTTTAGCTTTGCTTCAGAAAGTCGGGGGAACTTTGAGCAAAGGTACCGAAAGCACTCACCATCTTTTGGAAGGGACTTGATGAATTGCTTAATGAGACCCAACTTAATGTGGAGAGGTGGTAATAGAATTTTATCACGAGGTACCAAGCTCTCATGAAGAACATTTTTCTCACCGGGTCTCAAATACTCCCGAATTGGCCAGTCTTTTTTCCCCCAGTGTAGGTCGCGGGCCCGGCTATCCCACAAGCAAAGGAAGCAGGGATATTTGGTGAAACCGGATTCCTGCCCTAATAGCATGGATAGAATTTTAAAGTCTCCACAAATCATCCACTTATGCTCATCATAACGAATCCTCTGAAGAATCAGGGCCAAATTCTCATATTTTTCTTGGAGAATAACAGAGTGAGCAATAGGAACTGAAGCGAATGTGTTGCCATTATGAAGAAGAACACCTTTTATGCTGTCTTTTGACGAATCAATGAACAGCCGCCATTCAGCAGGATCATACTTGAGTTTAAACTTTTCCATCACTCCGTATATATCGTTGCAAAATACCAAATCTTCCTCTTTGCTGAAATACTTCAAAAATTGTGTCTCACGGTTGCGGTACCAATAAAAAGTTGTTCCTGGTGACAATAGATTTTTCTGTTTAAGCCGAGAACCTAGCAGTTGGGCAGCATCTTTTGGGAGTCCTAAATCCCGGACTAAATCATTCAATTCAGCTTGAGAGAAAAGTTCAGGTTTCGGATCTGGTTCAGTTTCAAACTCGGAAGTACTGGACTCATCGGGAAAAGCCATCTGATGAGTCTCATCATGATCAGAACCGTCCACACAAATATGATCCAAAGATTTTGGTGGTTCAGGCACAGGTACTTCGTTGCTATGAGGCATAGGCCTAATTGCTGAGGGAAGGTTGGGGTAACTTATTACGTTCTTATTTTTTAAGTTGTATCCCTTCACAATGCAAGAGCAAAAATAGCAGTCACTGCTGTGGTCTCTTTGTTCACGCCACATCATAGGTATTCCGAAACGAAATGCTTGTTTTTACCTTTCATCCATAAGCGTAGATCTTCCTCACATGTCTTGCACACTTTGTGAGGAGCCCACGGTTTGTCTTGATCGCCTAACTTCAAACCGAAATAGGCGAAATATACTTTTTTAATAAATGCAGAAATGTTCCTCTGCCGCTTTTTCACGGTATATTCCCCACAAATAAAACAAAAACTGTCCGGAGAGTTGACGCAACCTCTGGCTCTGTGAGCCATCACAAATACACAGCACTGCAAACTACAACTGTAGTGAACCACTTCGGAATAAAGCTGGATTACGACTGAGCAAACAAAAGGTAATAATGAACTTGCAAGAAACTGAAATTTGACAGGAACGTTCATGTCGCAACCACCGTGTTTGAGCGAGCGAACGAGGCGAGGCGAACAGGAAAGAACATGCGCCAGTGCGAGTACTGGATTTAGCCCCCCGCCTCCCAATTGTCCTGTTAATGTATAAAATGAATACAAAACACTCTAAAATATCATGAGGGAGTGTTTCTAGTTAGTTAACCATTACAACCTCTATTTTGGGCCAAGAAAATAAACTGCAGTCGGCTAAAAAGAAATTATGTGAACATTCCTTATATGGGTAAGAAATCTAATTTTGCAAGAAAACGTGATGTGATGGAACATTTTGGCTATTTTTCCTGGATTCAGCACCCCAAAATCTATAGGAATCAGTTGCAAAACTGGAGGCAGTTTTTTGGTAGTGTACCTGTGTAATTTTAGTAGCCACCCATTCAATATAGATCTCTTTCTCATACAAAAAAACACTTCCGTTCATTTGAAGTATTTCAGAGGTTCCAAAGCATTCAATCTATCAATCCACACCATTGTTCATGTTGCAACAGTATCTTTCCCAAATCTAATATTTGCTTTGACATGGTCAATAATCATACCTTGAAACATCAAAAAGAAGTGCTTTTCCTGTATACAATGTAACAATAGGGGAGTTTATTCTCTCTAATTCATCATACATGATTTATGTTCTGTCATAGAAGTTTGAAACTATCGAGTATTCTTCCCAACATAAACTTTTTTACAGAAACATATAAGTACATATACTACAAATGTAGACACATTGTATTTTGCAAAGGTTTATAAGACTACCCATATGCAGATTTCTTAAAATTCTGTCCCTTGAGTAGTCATATTACATACAGTTGTGGTCAACATTATTGGCACCCTTGCAATTCATCCCCTTAAGTGGTCATTCTGTTCAATGAATAGTGGGGTTAGACATACGGCCTGGACTTCTAAACTGTGCTCAGCCCCAGAATGTGATTTTGAGCCCATTGCTCCCTGCACATACACAGCGTTTGTGCAGAGAGCACTGGACATGGGCAGGAGGGGACAGACCGGGGGCAGGGCAAGGCAGCAGGATGTGCAGAGGTCATTCGGGTCAGGCGCCAGCACACCAGCAATAACATCCTGTAGGTCTCCCAAACCCATCATACCACTGAGGGAATGCTCATGCTGCCCAACCCTGGTTGTGGGGGCCCCTGCCGAGGGTCAGATGGCATTCTGATGGGGCCGCACAGAGATTGGGCATTCAGTGCGTCTGGCTGGATGTCTCAGTGCCAGGGTGACAAGACACTATTGCACCAGAATGCCAGCTGGAGCACTGTGATGTGGACGAGCAAACCCATGAGACATTCCCCACATCAGAATCGGGTGCTGCCCAGACATCTATGTCCTCAATTCTGCCGTCATGGGTACGTCCAAGTCCCATAGCAGCAGAGTCAGGTACAACTCTGGAACATCCAGGTTTTGGCTGTGCCAAGCGGCCAGATGTGCCAGATTCAGAATTGGCCTCCACATGTCCAATATCTGGGAAAAAAAGTGGTCAGTGAAATGACTTTGGACTACTTATGCACACATATGTGACACATAAAAGAATTAAATAAGACAAGGCCAATTTAAAAAGGAAATCGTAGAAAATAGCATAAAAACTGGGACATTACCAGGACATGATTATTGCCATCCTTATAAACAATTAAAAACAGTTTGAACAGAAGAACCACATTCCCACTGCAGTAAAATTAAGCACACTTGAGATCAATTGTCATCACTCACATGACTTGTATCAAGCAATGATTGATGGCTCTAATGTTTCAAATGACCACATTCACTCCCTGTTTCTTTTCACAATGGTGAATACAAGAGAGCTGCCTGAGCCCATCAGAAAAGCCATTATCACCAAATATCAAACCTCAAAGGGGTACAAGTCCGTTTCCAAAGACTTTGGGATTCCTGTGTCTATAGTTTGCAATGCTATAAAGATGCTTTCTGCTCATGGAACTGTCAAGAACCTCAAGGTTGTGGTGGGAAGAGGAAAATTAATCCAAGAAGTCTTTGATAGTTAATGCGAACTGTTCGAAAAACACCACATACAATATCCAAAGAGCTTATGGCTGAACTGGAGCAATCTGTAGTGGTGGTTTCAACCTGCACCATATGCTTTGAAATAACAAAAGAAATACTTCATCGGCGAAGGTCAAGGCAGACCCCACTGCTCACAGACAGTCATAAAAAAGCATTCCTGAGAGTAGAACCTATTTTACTCCTGGTGAGGGGGTTGTTTTGGTCCTTCTACTGGTCCCTGGGACTGCTGTGGTGCTGGATGCTGGTGCTGTGCACTGAATCTGGTCCTGCAAAATCAGGCAGGAGCTGAGGGGACATACCAAGCCTTGGAAGGACCCCTATCAGCCCTTAAGATCTAGCAGTGAGCATTTGCACAGTGGAACCTGCTTTACTCCTGGTGAGGGGGTTGTTATGGCCCTTCTACTGGCCCCTGGGACTGCTGTGGTGTTGGATGTTGGTGCTGTGGATGTTGGTGATGTGGGTAGGCTGTGAGACCTGGAACAGCAGATAGGGACAATGGAAACCCAAGTTACCCCCTCTCTATGACTTTGTTTAATCTTCTATTTGTTGAAGTATAAAAGTTACTTAAGTTTGCTTCGACTCCATTCTCTTGCTATAAAGGGTCTCTTTATAGCAAGAGAATGGAGTCAAAGCAAACTTAAATAACGTTTATACTTCCTGGAGTGGAGGAGTAACCTAGTGTTTAGGGCAGCAGCCTGGAACTAGAAAGATCAACATTCAAATTCCACTGACTCTCCTTGTGGCCTTGGATAAGTCACTCAACCCTCCATTGCCTCTGGTACAACCTTAGATTGTAAGCCCTCTGGGGACAGAGAAATACCTACAGTACCTGATTGTAACTTGCCTTGATCTACTTCTGGAAAACTGTGGGTTAAATAAAAAAATAATAAATCCTCTGTGTCTGTCCATACCTTTTTGAATTCCATCAGTTTTTGCCCCATCACTTCCATCAGGAGGGCACTCCAGGCACCCACTGCCCTTTCCGTGAAAAGGTATTTCCTAATGTTGCTTTTGAGATTACCTCCTTGTAGCTTCAGTTCATGTCTTTTAGTTCTACAGCTTCCCTATCTTTCAAAAAGCTTTGTTCATTAATACCCTTTAGGTACTGAAACACCTGTATCATGTCTCCCCTGGAGTGGAGGGGTAGCCTAGTAGTAATAGCTTATAACCCAAGAAACCTTGGCTTGATTCCCACCTGATATGCCTTGTTCAAGTCACTTTACCCCCCATTGCCTCGGAAGAAAAGGCCTGGCAATTTACTTCTGGTGATACTTTGGCAAGAAAACCCAGGGGCTGCTGGGCCACCAGGAGTCAGCATTGACTTGATGACACTTAAAAAAAACAACACAAATCCTCTCTCCTCCAGGGTATACTATACATATTTAGGTCTTCAAATATCTTCTCATACATCTTCAGGTTCAGGCCCCTTATCATTTTGACTGCATTCCTCTGAAACATTTCAAGTCTTTTTATATCCTTTGCAAAGACATGGTCTTCAAAATTGAACACTTTATTCCAAGTGAGGCCTCACCAACAACTTGTACAGGGGCATTAATGTCTCCTTCCTTCTGTAAGTTATGCCTCTCTGTATGCAGTCTAGCAGTCTTCTGGCTTTGGCCACTGTCTTGTCACATTGTTTTCCCACCTGGATGTAAAATAAATGGATTACCTGTTTGGTGCTCTAGGAATGGTGCAGGGCTTTACTCCCAGTACCCAGAGAGAGCACTGAAGCCTCAGATAAATTAAAAGAAGTGTAATTCTGGATTTGCAGGCTTTAAAAAAGCCTACTTTAATGCTAAAAATGAAGTTTAATTTAAAAATAAGTCCTGGCCCCATAGAAAAGCATTGAGAGTGCTGGGGAAAGTACAGGGATCTCTTTAGTGAGCAGTCAGGAAGGAGACTACAGAGACTGATGTAGGGAGGCAGTATTTAAATTTGTTGCTTCAGAGGTTTATTGAAACAGCACAGAACCCTAGGATATATTCTGATGTGTTGTGGAAAAATACTTGCATCTGGAGATTTGGGGGGACGTGAACGGGGGGGGGGGGGTGGGGAGGTTGCCTTTTTCCTGAGCAGGGCTGGAGTACTATTTGCAGTTCTAGCTGTTGAAGAGCACTAAACAGCTGATCTTGGGAGGACTGAAGTGAAACTGAGAAAATCAGTTGGGGGCTGGAAAAGAAGAGTGAAGGAGGACTGTGTGTGTTGTGAAAGTTTAAGGTAACTGGAAATTGAGTTAAAAAGGTTTAACTTTCTTAAGCCATTGGTCTGCTTATTGTTTGATGCCTACTTAGAGAGAGAATTGGAAAACAGAGAGTTAACAGCTGAGCTTTATTAATTGTGCCCTGTGTTTGAAACACATATTTGCTAGGTACAACCTGTATTAGAGGGAAAGGATTTGCTCAAACAGCTCAGAGCAGAACCTCCTGACTGAGTTCACATTTTAAAAATTCTGGTTTTGGGCACATCTAAGAGAGTATGTATAAGGAAGGAACAGAAGGGGAGCTTCTTTAATAATTTTTTTGAAGTAGTGAAAAGCTTCTGAGCATAAGGAATTGGCTCTGATTTGTCTGTTAAGAAATACAATCAAAATCCTTAAAAAGGATTTCTTGGAGCTGGGTTTGAGGAAAAACAGGGAAACTTGTCCTGCTTTATAAATTGGAAAGTTTCTAAGGAACTAAATATTCTGAAAGCCAAGATTGTAGCAAAGTTTCTTAGAGGAAAGAGATATTTTAAATTCTATGCAGAGGAGCTGGTAGTTCTGCTGGGCAAGGCAGTTCAGAGTGAGGGGGATATGGGAAACTGCTTTTCTTTGAAACAGCTTGAGAAATTGGAAAGGAAAGATGCATTAAAGCTCCTCTAAGGAACCTAAGATTACTGGAAGCTGAAACTATAGAGAAGCTCTTTGGAAGACAATCCTGTGAAGGAATCTAGATAGCTCTGCTGATTTTGGGAAGTTTAGAATCCTAAGGGTAATGACACTGCTGCATGCTATTGGAAGCAGTGCAGAGGGAGACAAAGGTACTGGTTTTAGGTTTCTGACAAAAGGACACTGCCTAATTAAGATTTAAAGTGGAAATTCCTGAGTTCTTAAAGGAATAACCTTTTAGGACTGTGAAAGGTGACTGGACAGTGTTTGTGTGGGCTTAGGGACATTCAGTTATCTTTTATTTTTGGATAGGAATAGGAACAGCATTCTACATCAGATCCCAGTCAACTTACTAATCCCCAGGTGACTGTGGATGGCAGCCTTCATTTGTATTAGTTTTATTTATTGATTTATTAAAGTTAGGGAGTAGGTAAAGTCCATATCATCACTGGAACAGAGGAATCCTGAGTTCCTGTGACATCAGATCTCCTTGAAAAGGACATCGCGGGACCTCTGGACAAGAGACTGGGTCTTTTCACAAGAAAGTTTCTGGGAAGAAAGGTACCAGTACACAAGCATCCTGAGAGACAAAAGAACTACATTTCTGAACTCATACTTTACATTACCAGTTGAAATACATTCAAAGTACTCTGGATAATAAGAGAACATAACTGTTAAAAGGTGGAAGTTCCTCATAGTATAAATATCAATACCAATAATAATACATTTATCTCAAACCTGCAATGAAACCAAAAGGACTTCAAGCTGAGTAGGATCTAAGAAAACATAACTAGACCCTTGTAAGGTGATTGATATTGATATTTATACTATGAGATGATTATGGTAGGTGGAGTAGCCTTAAATATTTTTTCCCCTGGTATCTATCTGCTGCTGTATTCCCCATGATGTGGGCTATGATTTGAATTTAACATTTTGGATCCTTTTTCTTTTTTTTCTTTTTATTGGTTGTGATATATTTTGTTTACAATGTTAAATCGTGTATTTCTTTATATTATTGTTATTTGGATGGCATTAATAAAAAAAAAAGGTGGAAGTTCCTGTATAAAGAAGTATATGCATAGTAAGAGATAAACTGTAAAGAGTATCCTAAGGAGAAAAACTGAAACACTTGAGTATTCTGTATTAGAGGACTACTGTGAATAAAAGAGAAACACTGAATGTTGACTTACTTCTGATTTCTAAGGTACAACCGTGTATAAATTCCTTATTGATTTAACTTGTTTAACTGTTACAATTTCTGAATCCATCTTTAAGCTTGTTCAACAAGTTATATGAGCTTAATAAATGTATCTGAAAATTTTGTTTATAGACACTAAAGTATTCTGTGTCCCATTCTTGCTAAGTCTACCCTATCCGTAAATCCTCACTCCATTTGTATCTTAGAGATTGTTGTGTATCAATATTTCTCAGTTACCATATATTGATTCTCTCATACTTCTTTCCTCCTCTAGATGAATTTAAATTTAAAGACAAGGAGGTCTCAGACTCATCTGGCACTACACTTCAGACCTTTGTATGTCTATATGTTATGTGCCGTTTCACATCAATGACCTTCCTTTTTAAATAGTGATACTAATTCATAAACCACAAAACTCTACATCCAGAGATGAAAATTAAAGATGAAAAAAGTGCTTAACTTAAACATTCTGTACGTCTTCCCCAACGTCTCTCCTCAGTGCCTTCTCTGCATTTCACTTCTTAAAGTTTCTTCAGGGGGTTTACTTTTTTAAAGCACTATTGGTAAAACAAATATACAACCTCATTAAAATTCTACTTTTTAGTCACTTCTATGCCATTAATTTAAATTATATGTACTCTAAATCTATTTAACAATTTACCCTTCAACAAGAGTCTTTATTATTAATGCAGATTATTTCACTTATAATTGTCTTTTTTTATGCTGCCAGCGTCTCCCACATTCTCTTTCTTCTGAGCCTCTAGGCTTTCCAAACAACGCTGTGCATGCGGATTACCCCTTAAGAATCCATTTTATATTCTACTGGTCCAGTGTCATCATACCCATGATGATATCTACATCACGTATACATTTTAAAGTTCTTAATCTCCCACAGAGTTCTTAGAACTTTGTTACAACAATTACTCCACAGCACCAAGCTCCATCAAAACAACCACAGCAACTCAATCCCTGATCAATTATGCTACGTGATCTAGTCGATTACATTTCTGATTCAGACACATGCACCTACATCCCAAGTGCATCCCTCTGTACTTCTTTGCTTTAAATTTTAACAGCCCAGTATTAGGCCATTCTTTTAATTTTTGTAGATCTTTTCTCATGTTATCTACTCCTCCAACAGGTCCACTCTACTGCAAATCTTCTTGTCATCCACAAAAAAGACAAACTTTTCATTTTAACTCTTCGGAAATATCATTCACAAAGACATTGAAGAGTACCGGGCCTAAAACCAATCCCTGAGACATTCCTCTACTCACTTTCCTATCTTCTGAGTGAATTCCATTTACTACTACCCTCTGTCATCTGGCAGTCAATCAGTTTCTGATTCATTTCACCATCTTGAGACCCATTCCCAGGCTACTCATTTTATTTATAAGCCTTCTATGAGGAAAAGCATCAATGAATACTGTAACTGAATGTGACTCTCCTTGATCTTTTCCTGGAAAGGCGTGAGCTAGCACTGATAATAAATAAATAAATACAGGCTTTGTTGCAATCTAAGTAGATCGCATCCATTGCATGTCCTTGATCTAGTTCACTGGTCACTCAGTCAAAGAAATGAATCAAATTCATTTGATATGATCTTCCTTTTGTAAAATCATATTTCCTTGAATATTGAATCCATGGAATTCTGGAAAGTTTGCTATCCTTTCTTTCAGCAGCGTCTTTATTACTTTTCCCACCACCGGGGTACGACTTACCAGCCTGTAGTTGGCCACCTCTTCTCTGTTACTACTTTGTGAAGAGGGACCACATTCAAAGATGGAGCAAGGATTGGAGTCACCATAGGCAAACCTTCCATCCTGCTGCCCTCCCCTCTGTGCCCTTAGCCCCCATCACTGCTGCTGCTACCCTTCTCCGGAGCCTACAGTGGTGGCAATTCCATTGAAACCACGACACAGCTCTCAACTAAGATATCGGGCACTGCATCATAGTTTCTGCCTTATAAGACCTGCCGCTTCTGCCCCCCTCTGATGCATTTTCTGTTTCAATGGTAGTGCAGCTGTAGGCCCTGGAAAGGGGCTGCAGTGGAGGCATTGGGGTGCTCGCAGAACACTGGCACTCTAGGTGACCACCCAGTTTGCCTAATAGTAGGTCCAGCCCTGACCACATCAACTCTTCTCCATTCCTTTGGAACCTCTCCAAGGATCTATTAAACACATCCTTTAAAAGTGCTGCCAGAACCTCTCTGAGCTCTCACGGTATCTTGAGATGTATCTCATTCAGCCCCATGGCCTTGTACACTTTCACTTCCGTGAATGGTGTGGTATCTACTCCATTCCCATTTGTATATTGGTCAATTACGCATGGTCCTTCTCCAGGATTTTCTTCCATGAACATGTAACAAATTGATCCTCAGCACCTCTGAGTCTTGAAGTTCTGCCCCCGACCTTCCTCCTCTTCCCTATATACCTGAAAAAAATTGTGTCATCTCTCTTCACATCTTTAGCCAAGTGATGAGCAAAACCTATCTATAGATCTATTTGCATTGTTCTAGCTTACCCCCGATGCCAAACCTCCCAAGTTTAGTTCCAAGTATTTACTCATAGCTTCCCATTTCTTGATCATCTTGACTGCAGTAGGATCTTTTATCACATACAATTCCTCATATGTCTTGTGTTGACACAGTAAATTCCACCAACATTCACTGTGTACTATTTCTAATTTTTTCCAATGAGTCAAAATGACCTTAATAGCCAAACTGATCATTAAATCCAATAGCTGGCTCTCTCGTTTCCCAAGCTGGAGACCTTCTATCATAGATTTATATACTACTATTTGATAAGAGATGGGAACTTGTATATTTAAAATTTTCGATATCCACTGCCAAACACACTCCCAATATGTCTGTAAGTGTCTACAATAGTAAATCATGTGCGATAATGTTCCAATCTCTAAGTTGCAGGACCAACACCTATTTCCCGCTTACGGCACCCATTTCACAATCCTCGACGGGGTCATATGTGCTCGATGCGCAAAAAAGTACATCGACTGTGTCAAGGATGCCGCTCTCGTTATCCGTGTTTGGGATCTCCAAAAAACGTCCCAAGACTCCGGCTGAATATGCTCTCCTGCATCCCTTTTCCACACAGACTGCAAACTAATACATTGCTTGTTTGACCTGGACCTGAGCAGTTCCAAAAGTTTCGAGATTGCACGGGCGCCACTCTGAATCTCACGTATTTTCTGCAGTAAGGGCCATTCAGGTCGCAATATCACCGGGGTTACTCCAGCTTTACTCAGGCAATATCTGAGTTGGTACCATTGAAAGTAGCATATGCTTGGCAGACCAAATTCTCTCTTCAGCATCTCAAAGGTTTTAAACTCATTCCCGTGTATCAAGTGACCTAACACCGTGATACCACAGGCCATCCATTTCTTCCATAGGATAACTTTGTCTCCTATTACGAATCGCTGATTCAACCACAGTGGCGTCCCTACAGCGAAGTCATCCCCTCCTTCAATACATGAGGTCACCAGACGACACACTTGTTGCGTAGCCGCAATAATCTCATTCTGAGGTTTGCTGGGGTCTTTGGATGTTCCAGTTAACATACTCATCGGAAGTGGAGCACTCATCATTTTTTCTATCTTCAACCATCTAGAGGACTCATCACAATCTTCTTCTACAGTCCACTGAGCTCCTTGCTTAAGTAGTGAGGCTATATGCAACCACTCAACATCTGGGAAATGTATTCCCCCTTTACTTTTAGGTAACCTAAGTTTCCATGCCGCAATTCTAGGGACTTTCATGTTCCAAAGGAAAACTATAAGCAAGCTGTTAATTTTTTTATAAAATCCTTGTGGGAACATCACTGGAATCATACTTAGTATATAACTAATTTTTGGGACCAATACCATTTTTATTGCTTCCAACCTGCCCCACCAGGTTAAGTGTAGAGGCGTCCATTTTAGGACATAATCATTTACTATCTCTTTGCAACGCTCTACATTTAGATTCACCGTCTCCAACATCGTACGTCCATACTCAACTCCCAAATATTTAAAAGACAAGCGTGCAATTTGAAACGTATAATCTTTTAGTATATCTTCCTGAACAGAAGCATTGAAAGGAATTATAGTTGTTTGAGTAAGATTGACTTTATATCCTGACACGGAAGAGTATCTGTCAATTATTTTCAAAACTGCTGGCAATGAAGCGGGCTTCAGAAACAGCAACAGGTCATCCGCATATGCTGACAATTTACACTGCCCATCCGCAAGGACCACACCGTTAATGGCCTCATGCTATCTGATGTCTATCGTGAGTGGTTCTAGTGCCAGGTTAAAAAGGAGAACTTCTCGTTCAAAATGAGCAAATATTGGGACGCTGTAAAGAGTTCTATGAAAAGCTGTACTGCTCTGAAGTGGGCTGTAGTGACAAGGATTTTAGAGAGTTTGTTTCTGATATAACTGGGCCAATGCTATCTGCAACCCAATCACGGGTGTTGGAGCAGGAAGTTTCGGTAGAAGAGATACAGCAGGCAATTAAGCAATTAGCTAAAGGGAAGGCATCTGGGCCTGATGGAATTCCATTGGAGTTTATCATAAATGTCAGACGAAATTGGCGCCTATGCTTCAGGTTTACTACAGTGGCTTATATGCAGAGGACCCAGAAGTGGGAGCCCTTGCAGAAGCAACTATAGTTATTCATCCTAAACCGGGACGAAATTCGCAGAGAGTGGAAAATTATAGACCCAAAGCATTACTAAACGCTGACTGCAAAATTATTAGCGAATCATCTGAGCAAAGTCTTGAATATGTTGATACACACAGATCAATGTGGTTTTATGTCCGGAAGATCCACCACAGATAATGGAAGGCTACTCGCTCATGTCCTGGTCAAAGCAGAGATGGCCTCCAAGCCGTTAGTCAGGCAAGCATTAGATGCCAAAAAGGCTTTTGACAGATTGGAATGGTCCTTTCTGTTTCAGGCCCTGAGATGGTTTAGGATCAAAGAGAGCTTTATTAAAAGGATAGCGCTACTGTACTCTAATCCAACAGCATGGATAGCGGCTAATTCGGAAGTGTCAACATCCTTTAAACTCCAGAGAGGCACCAGACTCCTTGCCTGCTGTATCTCTTCTACCGAAACTTCCTGCTCCAACATCCATGATTGGGTTGCAGATAGCATTGGCCCAGTTATATCAGAAACAAACTCTCTAAAATCCTTGTCACTACAGCCCACTTCAGAGCAGTACAGCTTTTCATAGAACTCTTTACAGCGTCCCAATATTTGCTCGTTTTGAACGAGAAGTTCTCCTTTC
Source organism: Ichthyophis bannanicus (assembly GCA_033557465.1). Taxonomy (NCBI): domain Eukaryota; kingdom Metazoa; phylum Chordata; class Amphibia; order Gymnophiona; family Ichthyophiidae; genus Ichthyophis; species Ichthyophis bannanicus. The sequence continues at coordinate 1,696,927,789 of CM066031.1, forward strand.
TCACTCAGAAGCGCTGTTATGTGGGTCACATTCCTCTTCGCCTTAAGCAGCTTAGCTAGGAGTGATCCCGCTCGATTGCTCTCATCGTAGTATGTGCTCTGCTGTATCCGAACAACAGATTGCGCTTGTATATTAAGAATACTGTTATATTTGTATCTTAATTTTTGAAGCCTTAACAATATCATTGGGTCAGCTCTCTTAGCTAACAGGCGCTCTCCTGCTTTTATTTGCACCTCCAGCTCCTCCTGTTCTTTTTTCCTAGCTTTTTTCCTTTGAATTGAAAATGTTGTTATGTGCGCCCGGAGCGTTGCCTTAAACCCCTCCCACCAACCCCATGTAGACGTATCTGAGGGATTATTGCACGTAATGTATGTCTCCATCACGCTATTAATATGGGACACAAATGAGATGTCTACAAGTAAAGATTTATCAAATGTCCATCTTGGGGATTCATGATATTGTCCTCCAGTGTCTATGACCAAGGATACCACTGCGTGATCTGACACTGTTCCCGCATGTATATCCAAAGACACTACTTGCTAAATTAATCCATTTGTTACAAGGAAAAAATCAATTCTAGTCTGAGTATCGTGTGGAAGAGAGTAAAACGTAAATTTCTTGCCTGTGGGGTGAAGAAGACGCCACGACTCAGTTAAGTGTAATTCTTTCATCATGCTCATCAACACTCCATGAGATTTTATTTTAGCTATTGGCCTATATGGCGTCCGATCCACAAGAGGATCCAGAACCAAGTTGAAGTCTCCCCCGACTATTATCTTAGTGGCTGCCACTTCAACTAACTCCATAGTTAGATTTTTGTAGAAATCGGGATCGTCCGCATTAGGGGCGTATATATTCATCAGTGTGTACAACTTCTGATCAATTCCCAGCGTCACTCTTGCCCATCTACCACCAGGATCGACTTTTGTTTCCTTAATTGTGTCCATTAGCGAATTCCTCATTAATATCAGCACTCCTCCTTTCTTACTAATTGCAGGTGCTGCCGCAGCTACTTGGTAAAATTTCGACGTCACTTTCCATGACTCTTTATCTGTTAAGTGCGTCTCCTGCAAGTACACTATATCAGCTTTCTTGTGCTGACAATATGTTAGGATCTTTTGCGCTTAATTGGGTTTGAAACACCCTTTACATTTAGGGTGATCAATACCAGTTTATTGGCCATCTTGTCCCACTAGCTTATATCTGGCCAAGATGGCTCTATCCTTCTTGCCTGGTGCAATTTTTAATACCATCATTATATTGTTGGATTGGGTTGACCAGCATGAATACCTCAACTTATTTAACATATACCTTATGGTGAATACCATCACCTCTTGGCAGACAAATATATTCAGCATTAAAGTCTAACGTTGCCAACACTCACACTTGTGTTCTACTCATTTAAGTTTTTTAATCATAATTACCACTCCCTAAGCTGTCTTTCTACTGGGATAATCATTACTCCTTCAAATGCCATTTACCTTTAACATGCACATATCAAAAAAGGAGATTACTACCTGCCTATTATATCTTATATTATACATCATGAATACTTCGTTAACCGTATTTCAAACACTCCAATGATTATTATATCTATCTTATTAATCCCACACTTATATCCCTCCTCTCTCTTCTAAAACACACTGCACTTAAGTCTCCATATGGCTGCTCTCTTGCAAAAAGGTTTTCAACATCTCAGCGTCCACAAAATTTTTTGTGATATTGTTTAGCGTTACCCGCATAGTTCCTGGATAGTACAGACTGTAGTGTGCCTGCAGTCTTTGCATCAGCGGCCTACAGGCCAACAATGCTCTCCTACGGTCCATTGTTTGCTTGCTCAAATCTGGAAAAAAGGCCACTTTTTGTCCCTGTACTTGTAAGGACTTCGATTTCTTGGCTGTTGTAGAATGTGCAAGACCTGCGGGTAACGCAAGACTTTCAGCATAATTGGCCTTGGATATCTGATGTTATCAGCCCTGCGCGTGGGAACTCGATGCGCTCGCTCCAGCTCAAACGGTTTCACAAAGGAAATCTGCAGAACCTCCGGGATCATCCTCTCTAAATATTCTATCAGATTCGCCCCTTCAGACCATTCGGGGACACCCTCCAAACGAATGTTGTTTCGCAGCGCCCGATTATTTTGTTCTTCCATCTGGCTCTCAATCTTTTTAACACACCTGCTAATGTCCCCATTTGAGCAAACATGGCGTTGTGTTTCTGAACTTGTCCTTCTACTATATTCAAACACCCATTAACATCTTGCACTTTGCTCTTTACCTCATTCAGGTCCTCCTGTATATTTTCCAGCAAAGTCGTGTTTATTTTATTTATTTTATTTATTTATTACAGTTGCTTATATACCGCACTATTCGGCATCAGCGCGGTTTACAGTATAACAAAGTGACCAAAACACACATTCTGTTTGGTTTTACATCGAACAGGGGTATAAACTTGGATAACAGGGGTTGAACTATATACATGAACTATTTACAAGAAATAGGCTATATACATGAACTATTTACAAGAAATAGGCTATATACATGAGCTAAAGTTCCTGTACAGGGTTGAATTGTACAATAAATAATGAGTCCGTTTCGAATACTTGAGATATTGTGAGCATGGGCTGCAAAAAGGCGGTGTTTCTTAGGTGGTGCTATCTAGATTCATCGCTGGTTGGGTAGTATTGGAGGAAGAGGTGATATTTGACTGCCTTCCTGAATTGGGTCAGGTCTGCAATAGCTCGAATGTCTTGTGGGAGTGCATTCCAACATTTGGGGACGTAAAGACTGAAGGCCCTATTTGCTGTTGTGTTATTGCATTTAGTCAAGGTCTTCGGGGTTGTTAGTAAATTTAGGGCTGTTGACCTCCTGGCTCTGTTGGGTGGCACTGTATGGATGAGTTCAGTAAGTGTCGTGGAGGATAGGCGCTTGATGGCCTTGAATGAGAGGATTAATGTTTTGAAGATAATCCTTCCGTGTATAGGTAGCCAATGAAGCTGTTTTAAAATCGGAGTCACGTGGTCACTTCTGGAGGCTCCATAGAGAATCCTTGCTGCAGCATTCATGGCCAATTGTAGCGGGTTTAGTGTGGATTGCGGGAGACCTTGTAAGATGGAATTGGCAAAGTCAAAGTGCGGTAGGATCAGTGCTTGGTATATGGACCGGAAATCATCTGGCTCCAGTAGGGAGCGCAGATGCCTGAGTGAACGGATTTTAAAATAGACCGCTTTGACAATGTTGCTTATATGACATTTCATGTCAAGATGTCGGTCTAAGGTGACCCCCAGGTATTTTATTGTTTCCTTGGTTTGTAATTCTGCTTCCTTGACCTTTATATGTGTTGGTGGGGTAAAGTCTGGGTTTCTAGCGATGAACATTACCTCCGTTTTCTTGTGCTGGATGCGTAGGTTTTGTGCTTGTAGCCAATCCGATATGGTATTGAAACATTCTATAAGAGGTGTAAGGTCCATTTGAACGGTTGAAAAAGGCATATATAGGAGGATGTCATCCGCATATATCAGACAGCTCACGTTAAATGATCTAATGATGTTGCAGATGGGCTGCATGTATATGTTGAATAGTAGAGATGACAATGAGGATCCTTGCGGCACACCTTGTGTTTGATGGAAATGTTTTGACTCTTCTGCTCCGGATTTAACATATTGACATCGGCCATTTAGATAGGAACTGCACCAATCGAGCGCGGTATTGCAAATTCCCTTTTCTTTCAGTCGCCCGAGGAGAATCTCATGATGAACTGAGTCAAAGGCTGCAGCGATGTCTAAAAAGATGAGCACAAAGCCTTGTCGGATGTTGTCAATGCCTGTGAATATGTTATTGAATAAGAAGGTGAGAAGTGTCTCTACTCCATGGTACTCTCTAAATCCGTGTTGGCAATGATCTAAGGGAGCTGTGGCGTCTATGTGATCCTGAATTTGCCTTTGGACCTCTTTCTCCAATATCTTTGCTAGTATGGGAATACTAGCTATTGGTCTGTACGACTCGGCTTGTTGTGGATCAAGTTTAGGGTTCTTCAATAAAGGCCTGATTGATGTTTGCTTGAGGGTTGTAGGGAAGGAACCAGTAGTAAAGGAATGTTTTGTCAGTTTTGCGATGAATGGACTAAATTCCTTGCGTAGCTCCTTGATCCAAAAAGCCGGGCAAGGGTCTGTTTGTGCTGTGGAGGTATTGAGGGAAGCTATTGTGTCTTCAATGTTTTTTCTAGATGGTGTGGAAAACTTGCATAAAGGGGTTACGCCGGTATGATCTTGGAATGAGGCTGTTGATATTTTGTCAGTCTGTATGATCTTTGACTGGAGGTAGTCAGCGAATTTTTGTGGTTGGATATCCACGTGTTGTTCAGGAGTTGGTTCTTTAGAAAGGGTTTGAACCAAGTTGAAAAGATCCCGTGGTTTGTTCAGAGATCTTTTCAGAGTGTCAGTGTGGTGCTGTTTCATTTTTGTTGAGATCGCTTCCCTGTGCCTTGTTAGGTGGAGTTGGTAGGCTGTCAAATCTTGTGTGGAGAGTGATCGGCGCCATTTTTTCTCTAGTCTGCGTAGTTGTGTTAGAGAAGCTCTCAATTCTTGGGAGAACCATGGGGCCGCATTTCTTATTCTCTTGGATGCGTTATTGTTTTGTGGACGTTGTGAGATAGCCTTGAGGTTGAGATTCCATGCGGCGACTAGTTCTTCCGGGTCAGATGTGGTTATGGTGAGGAGGGATTGGGTTTGCGAGAGTATTAACTCTCTGTCAAATGTGCGGAAGTTTCTTGTTGAGGTTTGAGTTGTGCTGTTGCATTTTCGGGTACTATGCCGCTGGCTGTCCTTGGTGGGTATTTGAAAAGAGATAAGTTTGTGGTCAGACCAGGGGACGTCAATGATAGACAACATCGTGTTGTGGTTTTGCTCGAGGGCTGCATGTGGTGCGAATACCATGTCCAGGATATTGCCCTTTTCGTGTGTGGGTTTGTCGATGATTTGTGTAAAGCCCAGATTCTCAATGGCTTCGAGGAATGCAGTTGCATGGCTTTGATGAAGTGAAGGGAGGTTAAAGTCTCCCATTATCCAAATAGGTGAGTTGAGGTTGTGAGCATTAGCAGCAAGGTCAAGAATTGTGGGGAGGTCCTCAGGTGATGAAGATGGTGATCTGTATATTAGATTGATGGAACATTGCTGGTTTTTGATGGAAAGAGAGTCCAGGTTACTTGTACTGGAGGCTTCAGTGATATGGAAATGAAGATCTGATTTTGTAAGGATTAGTACTCCCCCTCCTTTTTTAGTTTCTCTGTGTCTTATATGTATAGAGAAGTTGGGAGGTAGGAGTTGGTTGAGGATGACGTTATCCTCCGATGATAGCCAGGTTTCCGTGATCAAAAGTAGGTCCAGGTTATAGAGGGATATTATATCTAGGACAACGGGCCATTTCTTGCGTATGGAACGTGCATTTATCATGGCACACTTTAGGTTGTGGCAGTACTTTAGTTTCTTGTGGTTGGGTGTCATGGAAGGTTGGAGTGGAATGTGTATAAGGTGAGAGCGACGTGTGTCGCCACCTGGGTGGGGTTCAGACCATCTTTTTCCATAGTTGTTCAAGATGGGGATATGGTTCTGGGATTGAGACAATGCATTGGATGTTCCCAGCCAATGTGTAAGGAAATACAGGCTAGCGAGGGCCAGGAAGTGTGAGGCCATATTGTGTGTATGGGAGTGAGAGATTGCGATATGGAGAGGTTCTCACTGCAGATTACACAGCAATAGTGGGACTAGTAGAATATTAATAAGGAGTATAAAGCAATAGATAATGATGTCAAACGATTGCATATGCAAACATGCTTATATGCTGTAATGGTATGGAGAGGTTCTCACTGCAGATTACACAGTAGTAAGTTGTACATACACGATAAGTAAGACAATGATGGCAGTAAATGTTGGTACTCTTGTTGGGGTAACAAGTAGAACTATGCAGCAAAGATATAGTCATAAGAGGATAAGCTGAGGAGATTGTACTCAGACAAATTAAATGCACAGTATAAGTTACCAGTAGGGAACAGATAATGATACAAGTAAGGATATAGTATTGTTAATGGCAGTGATATGCAAAGCTGTTATGTTCAGTACCTGGGAAGGTTACACTTATGTCTCTGTTGAAGTGTTTTTCTTAGGTGGTGCTGTACTTCCGTGCTTCGTATCCTGGAGCTATGTGGCTAGAATTCTGATGGTACATTCGTTTAGCGTAGCCTCCTGCCCCGTTCCACGCCTAAGGGCCACGCCAAAGGGCCCTCTGGCGAGGCCCTCAGGCGCGGGCCCGCCAGGCGCGGGCATGCCCGATAGCGCTGAGGTTTTTAAATGCTGAGTGCTACCCCGATTGGACAGCACTTGGAAGATGGCTGCTGTTTCCCGCCACGGCACCCCCGCTGGAGGCTCGATCCCTGCCCAGGGAGAGCTGATGATGGTGGGGATGCAGGAGCGCCCGATAGCGCTGGGGCTTTTAAATGCTGAGTGCTGCCCCGATTGGACAGCACTTGGAAGATGGCTGCTGTTTCCCGCCGCGGCACCCCCGCTGGAGGCTCGATCCCTGCCCAGGGAGAGCTGATGATGGTGGGGATGCAGGAGCGCCCGATAGCGCTGGGGCTTTTAAATGCTGAGTGCTGCCCCGATTGGACAGCACTTGGAAGATGGCTGCTGTTTCCCGCCGCAGCACCCCCGCTGGAGGCTCGATCCCTGCCCAGGGAGAGCTGATGATGGTGGGGATGCAGGAGCGCCCGATAGCGCTGGGGCTTTTAAATGCTGAGTGCTTCCCCGATTGGACAGCACTTGGAAGATGGCTGCTGTTTCCCGCCACGGCACCCCCGCTGGAGGCTCGATCCCTGCCCAGGGAGAGCTGATGATGGTGGGGATGCAGGCGCGCCCGATAGCGCTGGGGCTTTTAAATGCTGAGTGCTGCCCCGATTGGACAGCACTTGGAAGATGGCTGCTGTTTCCCGCCGCGGCACCCCCACTGGAGGCTCGATCCCTGCCCAGGGAGAGCTGATGATGGTGGGGATAGCTACTATCAGCTCTTTAACACTTTTCAATTCCGCCAGGATTTCCTTAATACCTTCCACCACCGCCTCCTTTTCCATCGTGGCCATTTTCTGCGGAGATCCTGCCTCTTGCTTCATGCACTTTGGAGCCGATCCCGCTCCCTGTTGGAAATCTAATCGCACAGGCTTTAATGTCGACATCTTCAGTTGCTCTGGAGCTATCAAACAAACTCGCTAGGGAGCTTTTTACTCCAATATTAGAGCAGGATTCTTTAATGGCAACGGGAGCACAAAATCACACGTCCATTCTGTGCTGCTGATGGCTTCGCCCCCCTGTTCCTCTTTTTCTGAACCTCTGCATTTTGTGAATACTACCTTCTTTGGCTTTATTTTTGCAGTCACTCCTTTGGAGAACCATATTGAATTCCTTTTCCTCTTGTTTTAATTTACTTTCCTTACAAATAGATTGGTTGCCCTTGTTATGACATCTTTTGGTTTAACTCACTACCTTTCAACTTCCCTTATCTCCTCCCACCCTGCCAGCTCCTCCTTCAGGTGTTTTTCCCATTTTACCGAAGTCAACATTTTTGAAATCCAGGACTTTGAGTTTGCTGTGATTCAACTCTGCCTTGGCTTTGAACTTAAACCGCACTGTGTGGTAATTACTGCTGCTCAAGTCAGCATCCATACAGACATTAGACACACTGGGGTGGTATTCAAAGTGATAAACACGGTAAGCTGACTTGGGTTTTCAGTGACACTAACATGGTAGGTGCCATGAATATCCCCGGGTTCCATCACTGCATGCTCCGATGCTAATGGTTAGCTTTGTGGCGTTCTGGGTGAGTTTGGAGGGGGGGGGGGGTGGCACCCGGCCATTGCTAGGCAGTGGCAATATTAAGCCATTGCCTGGTTATAGCAAAGCAGCAAAAGGAAGGCACAGCGAAGGCTGGCCTAAATTTTGCCACTGCCTGGTTAGCTTCCTGCCAATCTGGGCAACCCTGATATTCAATGCCAGAGCTGGATATTACCCCGGCATTGAATATCTGGGTTTAAGTTTCAGCCGCTGAATATCCCCCCTCCCACCACTGTCTCCATTGGTGAGTACCAGATCCAGTACTGACCCTTGCCAGGTGGGTTCCATCACCAACTGTCTGTGCAGAGCCTCTTTTAAGACACCGATGATCTTTCTACCTCTTTCCAGATTAGCAGATGGGATACTCCAATTCACTTCCAGTAGATTGAAGTCACCCACTATCATCACTTCTCCCTTTATTGCCATCTTTGCAATACCTATTGTCCTTTTTCCATGTCCCCTGCATTTCAGCTGCTTTAATATTGTTTTTGATATATTGTAGAGGGCTACTCCTTCTCCTTTTCTGCAATGTCTTTCCATTCCAGGTATGGTGATATCCCATTCTTGAATCATGCTTCCATAATGGCCACAATGTCCAAGTCCATTTCCACCAATAGGGCTTCCAGGTTAGGAACTTTGTTGCCAATACTGTAAGCATTTGTACTCATTGCTTTCTAGCAATTTTTGGTTAGCTTGCTTGCATTTTGTTTGGTTTTTATTCTTGTTTCCCCCCCCCCCCCCTTGTTTATTGATGTGTGAGTTAAGATGATATATCTTTTTTATTTTCAACATCTCTGTGATATTTTTGCTGGGAGTGACATCCTGGGCTTGTTTCTACCATTTGTCAGCCCCTTTCTCTAGTTGAAATGCCTCTCCACATATTGTCTAAATTTTTTTGCTTAAGATACCTTTCTATCAATACAGTATAGTCTCTTGTTCCACCTATTGCATCAGCCACCTATGTTTTTAAAACGTTTTGGTTTATACCAGGTTTGGAGCCATGTGTTAAAGCTGATTGTGTGATACAGCTTCTCTTCTCTCTTATCATGAACAGGTAGAACTTCTGAGAATGCTATAGTGATGAAAATGGCTTTAAGTCTCCCAAATTTGGATGTCTTTTTGCATTGCAGAGGTATTTTTTCTAGCCAGAGAATTTGTTCGCGGATAATAGTATCAGTTTTAGTGTCCTTACTTTCCTCTTTGACTTCACTAACAGTTTGATTTGTATTCCTGCTAGCTAAAGATCCTGGGAGACATTTGGTCACCTTCTGTACCTTGAACTGTGTTCCCAAGGTAATGTGTCTGATGACGGAGCATTTTGTTTTCTATTTTGAGATGCTTTGACAATGCCTGGGACATTTCTGGTACATTGAGCATCACCCTTCTTGAGTGAGACCACTTTAGTTTCCATTAATGGAGTGCTCTCATTTATCAAAGCAGAGAAGGCATTTTGAAGGAATATGTCTTGGTGGAGTGGGTGCCTATGTGTTACAGGCCGTAGTAACCTGTCAGTACCCACTGAGATCCTTTAATTCTTGGGTATGCTGCATATGGAAATGTATTAAGGTATTTTATTGGGGGGGGGGGCATTTTTCATCCATCCCTCTTTACACACACAGAAACTTAACTTGTACAGTGCAAGGATCTCCCCCAACTTACCCCTTCTCTTTCTATGACTGGAGCAGTTTTCCAGTACTCTACCCCCACAGTCTTCCCCTTGGTTGGATTCTATTTGCACTGAAAGCAGGCAGGTCAGGCTCACTCACACAGTGGGGGAGGGTTAGAAAATTGCAGGTAGTGGTTTTAAACTCTGGAGAATCCAGATGTTAGCCATCCTTCTAGCTTCCAGACATTAATGAAAATCAGTAGAATCCTGAAAAAGCCAAGTAGTTGTCAATCCTAAACTCCCTTGTCCTGAGTACGTCTCAGAGTGACCCCAAAACCTTGGTCCTCAGGTATGTTTCTAGTTTGTCAATGCCTTAATCTAGCCCTGCCATTGGCAATGCATATTAACTGACAGTACAGATATCAACCAATAAAAATGTAGTACAATTCAGTTAGTAGCTTTTACAGTTGAACGAAGAGCAGAAAAAAGGGACAGATATTCGAAGGCATTTATACGGTTTGCAGACCTGCAAGCCGTGTAGATGCCACTCAGCTGTATATAGAATGGCACTAACATAGTACTGAATATTCGTGGGTGCTGCCACTTCATACCCTGATGCCCTGGACACCCTGGATATTCATTACCAGGGCCAGATATGACCTTGGCATTGAATGTCCAAGTTTAATGTTCAGTGCTGGTGGATGGCCAGTTTAGCAGCACTAGCTGCTGGTGTTGAATATCAGATACTAAAAATATATGTGAATAATTTGAAATGCAGTACATCACAGTTAGGGGATTTTTTGTATTCCTTGTGTCTAACTGTGTGTGCAGGCGTGTGATGTTTAGGTATGTGTGTCTATGTTGTTTGTTCTGTGTGTGTTGTGCAAGTTTTGTATCTGTGGGAGGGGAGTGACAGCTGGGGATGGGAGGGAAATTCTGGGAGAACAGTTGCAGATAGATAGTTTGGAGGTTGGACTAGTTTGCAGTGTGGTAGGGTAGTTGCAATGGGAAGTTTTTGAGGGTGGAGAAGTTGCAGGGAAATATTTTTTGGGGTAAAGCAATTTAGAGTTAGAAGATAGTGGAGCAATGGTGGGGTGGTAGTTTTTGTGGAAAGGGGCAGTTTGCAGGCTGGTGAGATAGTTGTGTATTTTCTAGGGGTGGGGAAGTTTGCAGGGTGGTGGGGTAGTTGCAGTGGGATAGCTTTCAGGGATGGGCCGTTGGAAAAATGGTGGGGAAGTTGTTGGGTGTAGTCTTTGAGGATGGAAGAGCTATGGAGGGCAGGTTTAGGGGTAGGAGTTGATTGCAGGGTTGTGGGGCAGTTGTGGGGTTATTTATGGCAGGTAGAACAGTTTATGTGGTGATTGAACAGGACATTGTTTATTGGAGTTGGGAAGTTTATGGTGTAGTGAGACATTTGTAGGGTGGCGTTTGTTGGGGCGGGGTAGTTTGCAAGGTGGTGTAATTGTGTATGGGTATATTTTTCAGGGTGGGGTATTTGGTGGGGTAGTAGAGCATTTGAGAGATTGTGTTTTTGGGGATGAGACAGTTTGTGGGGTGGTGGAGTTGGAATAGATTTATGGGTTTGGGTATTTGTAGGGGGTGTGGGGCAGTTGGAGGTAGCTTATTGGGTTGGGGCAGTTTGCAGTGCGGTGAGCAAGTTGTGGGGGTTTAGATTTTGGGAATGGGATGGTTTGCAGGATGATGAGACAGTTGCAGGGGGGGTGTCATTTTTTGGGGTTAGTCAGTTTGCATGGTGGTGAGGGAATTGTTTGGGAGTATTTTTCCCAGAATGGGGCATTTAATGGAGTGGTAGGGCAGCTGAAAGAGAGTTCTTTTTGGGAGATGGGACAGTGTGCAGAGTAGTGGGGCAGTTTGACAGGGGGAAGATTTTATGGGTGGGGCTGTTTGGAGGCTGGCAGAGTAGAGAACAAGGAGAGGCAATTGGAAAGGAGCAATTCCCTAACTGCTATGTTTTACTGTATAGCAATTTCTAAGCTAAGGAAGCTGGAACTTCTCCCACAGAAATGTATTAGATCATTCTTTTGTGTGTTTGGGGGGGGGGGGGTATTTCTCTAGAACTCTCAGTCCAATTCAGCCCATTTTTTAACTTGATATATCCTGTTACGAGTTTTCTCCATATGCCAAGTTTGATCCAAATTTGTTAACATTTCGAAGAGTTATTTTGTCTCCTGGGTGTAATCACTATTGCAGAAGAAGTGAAAATTCATCAACATAGTGATTTGCAAATCATAATAAAAAAGACTGAATTGGTCTTCTTTTAAAATAGTTTTTTTAAGAAAAAAAAATGCAAACACTGCTGCACTTCAACCCAAATGATTATACAAAGATCAAATCGGCTACATCTATGGAAGTCAATGATGGAAAAGCTTAATAACATCAACACAGACAAAGCCTAGAGCTGACTCTGATACAGATCACCAACTACTAGTATGCAAACTCAAGCTGAAGCTGAAAAAGAGTATAATTTACCCCATTTCTACGACAATCTGCACACTTACTTAAAAAGTTACATTTGTACTAACTCTTGCTCAAAGTATTAATCAGCTTTAACTAATTAGTGATTTAGGGGCATGTTTACTAAACTGCGCTAATGTTACAAAACGCGCGTTATGTAACGTTAACGATCGTACCCAGATCTTCTAGTCTTCCTAGTCTTCTATCATCTCTCTCTTCTATCACCATAGGACTTGGGCTTAGGGTTGTTTGCCTTCAATTCCCCAGTGCTGAAAGGACCCACTTCCCTTCACTTAGGTACCTTGTTGTTTCTTCTTATTTAGGATTGTTTTTTTATCAGATGATATCCAGTGCAGAGCTCTGCTGGAACCCTCATCTTCACTTGTACAGGGGCTTCAAGACTCTTTAGAAGCTGGTTAGGGTGGTTGGGGCAGTTCCCTTTCATAAGTGGATAAAGTACCTTGGCTGGGTGCCAGAGGCTCTTGCCCCTAAGGGCAAGATGTGCATGGTGTGCTGGCTTGGGGACCAAAGACAGAAAACTGTCTTTGGGTGAGGGTTTTTTTTTTTTGTTAAATAGGAATAGGCTTTTCCTTCTCCAGGGATTCTCCTCCCATCCTGAAATGAATGTCAAGGGGGAACCTTTTGGGATTCTGGAAAGTACCAGTCCTTATCCTGTTATCATTCTGGCAATTACTTGGAGGAACACTGGATGGCGCTACTGATTCAAGCAGCAAAATCCAAGTAGTTTCAACACATATATGTTATAAAATATATATGCTAATATTTATAGCTGCTGTTGAGCAGGCATACTGTCTGCATTTTGAATGTGAGCACTATTGCTTCTGGATTTGTATTCATATTTTAAAAAGTCACATGGTGCCTATATGTCTTTATAAAATAGCACCAAAATAAATGCCTTCCTGTCCCTTTAACCTAAGCATGTACTTAGGGGCATGTTTACTAAGCTGTGCTGTTATTGTGCTTGAGCACACACTAACCAGCTTATGTGGAGTCATGCCAGCAGCTAGAACACCACAAAACAGACAACACATGGTTAATTCCATGCTATATTCTTAGCATATGATGAGGGAAATGCGTGGAATAAGGACAGAAAGTGGTTGTTGACTGTATGTTATGGTTAGCGTGGGTGTTACTAATGTGCATTCAGCATCAATGTTGCAGTTTGCGCAGGTGCACTTAAGACCAGAGGCAACCCCAGAATTGGTTCAAAGCATTGATAAGATCCCTCATGAGAGACTCTTGGTGAAATTAATAGTCATGGGATAGGAGGGAGTGTACTGTTGTGGATCAGGAACTGGTTAAAAGATAGAAAGCAGAGGATAGGACTAAATGGCCAATTTTCCCAATGGAGAAAGGTGAATAGTGGTGTACCCCAGGGATCTATGCTGGGTCCGCTGCTTTTTAACATATTCGTAAATGACCTGGAAATGGGAATAACGAGTGAGGTAATCAAATTTGCAGAAGACACAAAATTATTCAAAGTTGTTAAAACCCAAGAGGATTGTGAAAAATTTCAAGAAGACCTTGATAAATTGGAAGACTGGATATTCAAATGGCAAATGAAATTTAATGTGGACAAGTGCAAAGTTATGCACCTAAGAAATAACAACCCAAACTATGGTTACATGATGCAAGGTTCCATATTAGGAACCACCACACAGGAAAAAGATTTAGGCGTCATCATGGATAACATGTTGAAACCCTCCGCCCAGTGTGCAGCAGCGGCCAAGAGAACAAATAGAATGTTAGGAATTATAAGGAAAGGATGTAGAATAAAACAAGGGATATTATAATGCCTCTGTATTGTTCCATGGTGCGACTGCACCTTGAATATTGTGTGCAATTCTGGTCACCGTATCTTAAAAAGGATATAGCGGAATTAGAAAAGATACAAAGAAGAGCCACCAAAATGGTAAAGGGGATGGAAGGATACCCCTATGAGGAGAGGCTAAAAAGGTTAGGGCTCTTCAACCTGGAAAAGAGACAGCTGAGGAGAGATATTATAGAGGTCTATAAATTAATGAATAGAGTGGAACGGGTAAACATAGATCGATTATTTACACCATCAAAATATAGAAAGAATAGGGGACATGCAATGAAGCTATAGTGTAACTCATTGAAGACTAATAAGAGAAATATTTTTAACTCAACGCGTAATCAAATTCTGGAATTCGTTATCAGAGGATGTAGTAAAAGCTGTTAGTGTAGCTGGGTTTAAAAAAGGTTTGGACAAATTCCTGGACGAAAGGTCCATAAACCATTATTAAAGGGGCCCAAGGAAATCTACTGCTGGCCCCAATACAAACATTGTGGAACCTGTGTGTCTTTTGGGGAAACTGCTAGGTACTTGTGACCTAGATTGTCCACTGTTGGAAACAGGATACTGGGCTTGATGGACCTTGGCCTGACCCAGTATGGCATATATCTTATGTTCTTATGCCCTAGCTAGACCTTAAGCCTTACACCCCATTCACTGTCAAAATCTATTGTTTAGATTTGAATGCCCTGCTCTTTGCCACCCATTAGAAGTTGTCACCATAAGCAACCGCCTAGTTCATGTAATTGTTGAGGCGGCCCTGCTTAAGGTCACCTCAGTGGGTGGTTTAAAGTGCTTTCGCATTAAGTGCGAATGCTGCTATCACATATTAGGGTACGAATCGGTGTGGTATCCGCCGGGCCATGCTGTACATGCTCCAAGGTGTTGCGCATACCATATGTTGATCTTTACTCTCAATGCACGATACCTGCAAAATATTAGTGCAGTTTTGTAAACATCCCCTTAGTTTATAAAATGTGCATCTGTGCGAATCTTCACCCAGGTACGTTTACATCTGCACCTAATTATGTGTAAAATATACATGGATGCATTTTAGCTGTGACTTCTGCCATTTTTGTGAGGCTTTTTTGTTAAAATAGAAAGGTGCCTATGTTGTCTTTATAAAATACTTTATGTATTAAAACATCCCTTCCTTTCAAAATTATTAAAACATTTTGTTGGACCTCTAGTAATCTTCTCCAGTACCCTTCTATTGGCTCTTTTCCTATAGAAGTCCTTTTACTTTATTATAATGCTTTGTAAAATAAGTAAAATCATCCCAAATGTTCAAACTATGCAGATAGCTTTTCTTAAATACGTTATGGTTTAGTAGAGCTAGGCTCCCAAGTCCCAATGTGCTCTTGGCATGCCAACACATTTCACTAGGCTGTTTCAAGGGAAAATTATACATAAAGCTGTCTGACATTGTTTTATTTTAAGCTTGCCATTTCGGCTTCCATAGCGGTGGCGGCTGCTCTTTCTTCGGCATCAGCTGTGCTCTTTCCTCTCTTCAGCAGAAACTATGCGGCACATAATCTTATGTGGCTCCTTATAAAATTTCCCCCAAGTGCACTCACATTAATTGTGAATGATGTTGCTGTGCGTTAAGGAACGTTTCAGTGCAGTAACTGCGGGGAACATGTTGGGCCTACCCCCAACGGTTAGTGCATGGCTTTTGCTCTTAGTGCATGTAACTGCAAAAATGTATCGCACTTTAGTAAGAGGGCCCCAAAGTTTGGAGCATAAATCCTTTGAATATCAGCCTCTTACTCTCCAGAAGTACAATTTAGAGTTGTACAAGTGAAACCAAACTGATTTTATTACTCTTAAAAAGTAAGGGCCGATATTCAGCGCTGATGGCTAATGTGATTATAGCGGCTAGCCACCAGCACTGAAGAGATAACCTAGATAGATCCAGCCATTGGCATTGAATATCCAGGTTTGCTGCACAGCCTCTGCCGCCGCAGAAGTTAACCCGGCAGTGGCAATATTGCCGCACCTATCTTTATTTATGGGTCATTAACCGGGCAGCAGTGCAATATTGCCGCTGCCCACTTGGTGATGGATGCTGCCTCCACTCCGTGCTGGAACGCCCATAACTGCCCCGATACTACATGGTTAGCATTGGGTCATGTAACAGCATTATCCCTCTAAACAGCATTTATGTGGTTTACAGGTCTGTATACTGTACAAATTCCTTTGAATATCGGGCCCTAAGTGTATACTCTTTGTGCTGTCAAGACAAATTGCTTGAGTTCTAGTAAACTCTGAGGGGAGGATCAGAGTTGTAGTCTGTGTTTTCAAAAGATAATTTCTGTTATTATTATTATCAAGAGGAGACAAGGTTTATTTCTAGCAGAAATATACATTTTGCAATGCTGTAGAAATGATAAGTTCTAGTAGAAAACCATAGTCATGTTTCATTTCAAGCGTTACAACATTCAAATATAGATGCTAGACTTGGAACAGATGGTATCATAATCTATATCTTATAGCAATCAGTTGAAAAAGGAAATTAATTTTCACTTCAATGCATGTTTTACATAAGCAAAACTATGTTACAGATCTCCCAAAAAGGGGGAGGAGACCAATAGTGCTAGAGAATACAAATTAGTGCTGATAAGGAACGAGCTTTTGATATTTATCTATATTAAATCATATACTACAAAAATATAATCCTACAATACATCTGTATTCAATTGTGCACCACAAAAATATAACCCGAGTACTTTATCACACATTTTGCTCAATAGCAGCCTGAATTAAATGGATAGAGGCAGAGATGGTCAGTGACCAGCACCTATATTCAGCACAGCTGATTATGGGAGCTATTTTAGAAGTCCTAGTCTCATTTAATCGTGAACTTGGTGACAGTAAAATGCGCAAACCATGTGTAAAACATGATTTTCGAAAGGCAGTGCTTCAAACATTATTGTCCTGGACATGTCTATATTAAAATATTTGGTCAGGAGCCATTCTGGGGGGCATTTTGTGGTGTGGCCTGGGAGAGGGAAAAATTGACACATGTATCTCCCATTTCATATTAGGGATGAATGTGTATAAGCAGAATTGTCCATGTCTGAAGTTACACCTGCCCCCTGACATGAACAGGTTTTTTAAAAGTGATCCTTCTGGCCATCCCTTTGACAGGAGGAATTATGGGGATATCCACATTAATCCCCCCAGTGTTTATTTCCCCCTCCAAAGCGAAACAATGTGAACAGAGTCCTTTGTACTCCAGTAGTGTTCTTTACATGTCCAGGTTTCCAAAATGGCCAGAATGCACGTATACATTATGACATTTAGACATGCACATTCCAAAATGCTGGAACTTAGCCATGTAAGCTGCTGGTATTTCTCTATTTTTCCCATATGAAAATTTGCAAGATCGTTCCTCCTGCTGCATGTGGATATGTATTTTAGAAACGGCTCCATCGTCAGCAGAGCCATTCTAAAATTCCATCAGAATTGTAGACATGTTGGTCTCCAGGTCTCGATTCTGTCTTCCATGCTTTCTCTAAACTGTGCCTTCATGCGTATAGCAAAAGCTGAAGCACTAATGAGTTGTTTTTCTTGCAATATCCATGGCATTTGCAGAATATGCAAATATGTCCCATTGCATCTTCCATAAACTAACATAGTATATGGTCCATCTAATCTGCCTAGCAAGGTGACAAGAGTAGGTGCGCCTGCCGCTCTGTGCAAATCACCTCTCCCCATGCCTTTGTTTAGGCGTGTATCCACCGCTCCATGTAGGGCACCCCTATTTGTTGAGATATAAGAGATTATTTTGATTTTATCCTGTTGCTATAAAGGGATCCACTGTGTCTGTCCATTCCCATTTTGAATTCTGTCAATGAGGGTGAAGGGAGATAGATTCAGGAGTGATATGCGGAAATATTTCTTTACAGAAAGAGTAGTGGATCCATGGAATAGTCTCCCAGTGGAGGTGGTAGAGATGAGGACAGTAACTGAATTCAAAAAAGCATGGGACCAACACAGAGGATCTCTAAAGGTAAAAAGTGGACTGTTGTAGTTGTTGTTATGGAAGGACAGACTAGATAGGCCATGTGGTCTTTTTCTGTCATCATGTTTCTATGTTTCTATTTGCCCCTACCACTTCCATCAGGAGGGCATTCCAAACATCCAGCACCCTTTCAATAAAAAAGTATTTCCTGACATTGCCTTTCAGTTTACCCCCTTGCAGCTTCATGTTATGCCCTCTAGTTTTAGAAACATATAAACACAGAAATATGATGACAGAAAAAGACCACATGGCCTATCTAGTCTGTCCTTCCATATCAACAAATACAACAGTCCCCTTTTTTCCTATAGAGATCCTCTGTGTTTGTCCCATGCTTTTTTGAATTCAGTTACTGTCCTTATCTCCACCACCTCCATTGGGAGACTATTCCATGGATCCACTGCTCTTTCCGTAAAGAAATATTTCCGCATATCACTCCTGAATCTATCCCCCTTCACCCTTATCCCATGTCCCCTCGTAGCAGAACTTGCTTTCAATTGAAAGAGGCTCTCCCCCTGAACATTTATGCCATGGAGGTATTTAAACATCTCAATTATATCACCTCTATCCCGCCTTTCCTCTAAGGTGTACATATTAAGATCCTTAAGTCTGTCCTCATATGCTTTATAATGAAGACCACTAACCATTTTAGTAACCACCCTCTGTACTGACTCCATCCTGTTTGTATCCTTTTGAAGGTGCGGTCTCCAGAATTGCACACTATACTCCAAATGAGGTTGCACCAAAGACTTATACAGAGGCACTATCACCTCCTTTTTTCTGCTAGCCATTCATCTCTGTATGCACCCAAGCATCCTTCTAGCTTTTGCCGTTGCCTTTTCTACCTGTTTAGCTATTTTAAGATCATCAGACACAACCACGCCTAGGTCCCGCTCTTCTTTAGTGGAGAAAAGTACTTCACCCCCTATACTATATTGCTCCCTTGGATTGCTGCAGCCCAAATGCATGACCTTACATTTTAGTTTTACAGCTTCCTTGTCTTTGGAAGTGGTTTGTTTGCTCATTAATACTCTTTAAGTATTTAAAGGTCTGAATCATATATCCCCTATCCCTCCTCTCCTCCATAGTGTACATATTTAGGACTTCAAGTTTCTTCTCCTAAGTCTTCTGATGCAGGCTCCAAATCATTTTGGTCACCTTCCTCTGAACAGTTTCCAGTCTTTTTATATCCTTTGCAAGATATGAACACAATATTCCAAATGAAACCTTACCCGCGACTTGTACAGTGGCATTCCAAATGAAATATTTACTGAAAATTTTCTAACATATTAACAAACAAACCTCTTAGCTAAAGTATGCTAACCAGTTAACTCTCATTTTAGCATGTGGCAATTTAGCTTGGAGCCATACATGGGCATAACAGTTACTGTGTGCTAATTCCCTTGGTAACTGCCCATCATGCAATGGTGTGGGGAATGGGTGAGTTAGGAGTAGAGAGTGGGTGTGTAGAGCACATTGCAGTTAGTGTGGGGTACATATTGTGTACTGTCAATGTTGCAATTAGTTCAGGAGCACAACATCACCTCATTGGATGTCATTAAGTGCACCTATGTTAATTTTGAATGTCGCTGCCACAAGATATGATAACTACAGGGATCATGCTAGCCACATAGCTTTTGCACTTACCGTATGTTATTTTCTTATGCAAAATTTGCAATATGCGCAAAAACTTACTGCACCAAGGCTTCACAGATCCCCAGTGCCGGGTCACCATGGGAACTGAAAATTTGCACCTGACAGTTGGGATTTTCTCCCCCACCGCTTTTTGTTTTAATGTGATCATGGGCAAAAGACCCCTTCTGTCTGCCCATGGAGATCGGATCTCTGTAGGCAGAACAGGAAGGGAAAGGCTGCAACTGGAGGAGTGGAGGAGTAGCCTAGTGGTTAGAGCACTGGCTTGGGAACCAGGAGATCAGGGTTTGATTCCCACTAGCACTCCTTGTGGCCTTGGGCAAGTCATTTAACCCTCCATTGCTCAGAAAAATCCAAGTTATCAACATCGCTGTTTAATGTACATTACCAAGTTTAAGTTACAATGTAAACCACTTGATTGAAATGATAAAGCAGTATAAAAAATACTTAAATAAAGCCTGGAAGGTAGCAGGGATCCTATGTGCAGAGAAAAATAAAATACAGAATGAGGGAGTAAGGCTGCAAAAATATAAAGGGGGAAGGATAAGGGGAGAGCTTTAGAAGGGAAACAGAGAGTGGGGTGGCACTGAACTTGAGAAAGAAGAGTGTAAGGTGTTGGAGTTTAAAGGGATAAATGCATGGGGACAAAACCTGCACAATATATGGCAAAAGGTGCACCCCCAAAACCCCCCCACCCCACATGGTACACACACATGCACCCCACATCCACATGACAGACAGACACACTTAAGCAACCCACCTTCACATGACAGATGCACACACACAGGCATCTCACTTCTGCACCATACATCACATGCACACACAAACAGGCACCCTGCCTCTGCAACACACACACAGAGGCTCCCCAGCTTTGAATCACACACACTCACGTGCACTGGAGCCCTGCACCCCACTCACATAAAAGCACCCATCCCATGCAGAGACAGGCAAATCACTGTCACTGCAAACACAGACACACACAAGACTGAATACTGTCTTACAGACACTGACAACATACTACTAAACCAACTTACACACACCTTGCACAACTGCCCAAGAGCAAGTAAAAGGGGTGGAGATCTACTTATACTAACCAAGAACCATCTGAAATTCAACACCATCACTTCTAACAGCAGAGATGGTATCAACTTACAGCTGCAAAGAAACATATAACAATATGTCTAATATACAGTGCACCAAACAAAAGAGCTGAGGAATTATCAGTCATCGTGGAAGCAGCGTGCACACACACACAACATCAAATAATCCACTACTACTACTACTGGGAGACCTAAATCTAACATCCACATCCATCAAAGAAGCTAATTCATTACTTTGGACCTCATCTTCACCTCCAACAACATGTTGAACCAAAACCTCACATCCTCCTCCAAAACCTCCCCAATCCCATGGTCAGACATGATATCCTTCATGCTTCAAAGTTGCAATCCTTTAAACAAAGAAGACTCCACTCTAAAAAAATAATGCAGATTCAAGCCCTTCAATAAACAACTCTTCCTAAAAGAAGTAATTTCACTTCTTGAACTCAACACAATGGACCTAGAAACCTCATCAACAACTATAATACTACTCTAGCCTCTGCGGCAGTAGCACCACAAAACAAAAACCCTATGAGCAGGAAACTATGCACAATGGTACTCCAACTCAATCAAGGAACTAAAAAGAATATTAACAAAGCTTGAATGTAAACGGAGGCATACAAAGGATCCGACGCATCAATATAACTACACAACCAAACAATAAGAATGCAAATGCCCTGAAAAAAAAATGCAAGCAAGAATATCACACCAATCTCATACTTAGTTCCCTCAAATGACCCAGGTAACTTTGAAATTACATACTCAATCAACAAAAAATCCTGCATATAGGAAAGATGAGCGTGAATTAAACTCACAAGAAATGGCAAAAGTCCTACAGTTAAAATTTCACCCCAGCACAACCACCGCAAGTACCCAACAAGCACAAGAAATGACAATTTACTTCATCAATAGCAAGAAATGTAACTCCTTTCACACATCCACCATTGAAATGCTCAACAATGTCATTCCCAACCTAAATACGACAACATCCCCTCTGTATCTATGCCCAGTATCATGGATAAAGTTCACGAGGAAAGAACTAACCCCACTTCTACTCAAAATCACACAACTATCTCTTACAAGGATATGTGCTCACTAGCCTTAAACAAGCATCTGCCAGACCAACACTAAAGAGTCCTTCACTTGATCCAAAAGCATCCAGCTGCTACAGACCTAATTCCAGCATACAGTGTATTGCCAAAATAATTGAGAAATCTATTCAACGCCAACTACAAGACTATATAGATGAGCATGCACCCTTAGACCCCCAACAACACAGTTTCAAACCCATCCACAGTAACTTTGGTGATCCGGAGGCCCACCTCGCCTCCTAAACAGCCTTCTCTCCCCCCCCCCACATCTACCTCCCACACCCTGCCCCTTCAATAAACACCCAAGAGGCCGAATATGGTACAAATTTTGGTCGCAGCTTTATTTAAATGGCATAACCGCCCAACATGGGCAACATTCTCAACATCCCCCACATAACCCCCCCACCCGTCACCGGACAATGCCCCCTCCCGCCATGTTAGTAGCAAGGTGGAGCATTCTCCTCTCCCACCCCCACCGCCTGCCTCGCCATACTAGTAGCAAAGGCTGGCCCCCGACCCCTTGTACCGGGCCAAGACCCCCAACCGGGATGTCTCGCCCCAACTCCGGGGAGCCCTCCGCTCCCCTGCTGGTCCTAAATCGGTTAAAACCCCGCCGCCTTGGCGAGCGCGGGCTCTCTCCCCGCCTCCCCCAGCTGCAACAACCCCACCCCCCAACACAAAGGGCGGGAGGGCGGGAATGTGGCCGCTTTCCCCGAGGAGCCGCGCCGAAAGACTGGCCACGCGGCTCCTCCGGCACTTTGGCCCTGCCTCTCTGCGCCATAGCCAATGAGGTCGCCCCCATGTCCTGCGGCGCTTCCGTCACTCTGGCTCCGCCCCGCACCCCCGACACCTGACTGAGGCCGAGGCCGGGCCCGGGCACAGGTTACTGTCGTCCACGGGACCCGGCCCGTGGCCTTGCGCATTAACTCTGGTGACCCGGAGGCCCACCTCGCCTCCTAAACAGCCTTCTCCCCCCCCCCCACATCTACCTCCCGCACCCTGCCCCTTCAATAAACACCCAAGAGGCCGAACATGGTACAAATTTTGGTCGCAGCTTTATTTAAATGGCATAACCGCCCAACATGGGCAACATTCTCAACATCCCCCACATAACCCCCCAACCGTCACCGGACAATGCCCCCTCCCGCCATGTTAGTAGCAAGGTGGAGCATTCTCCTCTCCCACCCCCACCGCCTGCCTCGCCATACTAGTACCAAAGGCTGGCCCCCGACCCCTTGTACCGGGCCGAGACCCCCAACCGGGATGTCTCGCCCCAACTCCGGGGAGCCCTCCGCTCCCCCGCTCCCCCGCTGGTCCTAAATCGGTTAAAGCCCCGCCGCCTTGGCGAGCGCGGGCTCTCTCCCCGCCACCGGTGCGAGATAGAACCTCTAACCTCGCACCGCCCCACCCCGATAAAGCTGCGACCAGTACACCACTCCAGGGCCTCCTGCCAATCATTAAGCAAGAGGTCCTGCCCTACAGGAGACAAGTGCACACCATCTGTACGGTATAAACCGGTGCATTTTGGATCCGCCCACGGGTGCTGCACCTGCCAGCCTCCCGTCAGCTGAAGCCAGCGCCCTATCTGCCTGTTGACTTTTGCCAGGCCACGTGACCAACACCGCTGCGACTGGCAAGCAGGCCGTGGAACAATGTCTGACCACATAACCATCACCGAAGGCCACTCCTCCCGCAGCATTCAAATGTCCCGCTGCACCGCTCG
The DNA here is from genome assembly GCA_033557465.1 of Ichthyophis bannanicus. Taxonomy (NCBI): domain Eukaryota; kingdom Metazoa; phylum Chordata; class Amphibia; order Gymnophiona; family Ichthyophiidae; genus Ichthyophis; species Ichthyophis bannanicus. The sequence goes on from CM066031.1 coordinate 1,696,951,174, forward strand.
AATGAGCTGCCGACAGGTCCAATTAGTCAAGTCATTGCCTCCCAAGTGAAGCAACACTCCCACTGGTCGCCTCCGTCGCTCCGCCTGTCGCCGCATCAAAGGAAGAAGTTGCCACCAACGCATGCCTCGCTCTCCCATCCACCGCAACCGGACGTTGCGAGCAGCCAGCCCCAGATGCAGGCCTAGCGGGCGGCTCAAGGCCCTCCTCTCCGCCCAGTAGACGAATGAGTGCCCGATAATCCACCAGTCACTGGTCAGCTCCACACCCGCCTCTTCGGCCCAAGGATGCCGGCCAGGCTGCCACCCTGCAACAGGAAACATAGCATTAATAACCCCCCCCCACACCCACCCAACTCCCCCCGCCCCCAAGACCTCACACCCGGTCGAGACGGACATAACCTTCATAAACTCCGGACCGCCACCTCCCAATCCTTTGAATCACCTCACCTCCCAGGCCCGCTGCTGCCGCGCTGGTCGCCGCCCCTATCCTGAAGGAATGAGAAGCATACTGCCAAGACTCACACCCCAGCCGTCTCAAAGCCAAGCGCAAAACTGCCGTAAATTGAAATTGCGTGACCGGGTTCCCGTCCTCATGGCGAAACAGGAAACCCGCCATCCCCGGACGCTGCTGCAAGTATGCCCGCAAATTCCGCACCGGGCACGAACAGAGCTCAGGAATCGCCTTCAAGGATACCCAGCTGCCAATCCCGTGCTGATCCGTCTTCGAACGCGCCAGGAAAATCCTTACTGACGCCTCCGTGAGCTCCACATGTTGGACATCTAACCCGCCCCCAACCCCCCGACCGTGGGACTTCGGAACCAGCTCACTGACCCGAAACGCCCGAAAAATGCCGTGACAAATAACGCCCGAAACAATACCATCTCGAAAGTCGAAGCTGCCACAGCCGGCAGTATATCCCAGATACGCAGGAGCAATTCATGGGATACAGGGCGGCGCCAGTCCCGACCAGGCGGCCTTTCCTTCGCCCATCCCGCTAAAAGCCGCTTCACCAAAAAGGACGCGCCAGGACTACCCCAACCTGCCGCTTTGCTAAAAAAGGAAAATCCCGCCAATGCCGCCCGGACTGCCAACCGTGACCACCCACACCCCTTTGCCCATACTATGAAGGAACCCACCAAACTGTCCCCCGGGCAGCCCCCCTGCCACCCGTGCCCTCGTAAAAATTCCCGCACTTTTGCATACCCCCGCTCATACGATGCCCACGTACCTGGAGCTACGGAGGAACGCAACAACTCTACAACTGCTGGGTCCCAATCTGCCAGAGGTGCTCCGGCACCACCGCCGACGAGTCGTCCGCCTCCGGGGCCAATGCTTGAAACTGCGCCCACTGAAAACGGGATAAAGCGTCAGCAATGGCATTCTGCGCGCCCGGGATGTGCCGTGCCCGGGCTGTGACGTTAAGACGCAGACAGGCAAGTACAAATAGCCTCATTAAAGCCGCCACCCTCGGGCATTTGGCCGACTGTCGATTAATCACCTGCACGACAGCCGCGTTGTCGCATCAGAACCCTACTTTTTTGTCCCGCAACCTATCCGGCCACACCCAAAATGCCACCACTATGGGGAACAACTCCAAGAACGTCACATTACGCGTCAATCCTACCGCAGCCCAGGAGGCCAGCCATGCCGCCGCACACCACGCTCCCTGACAATACAAGCCCAATCCCGAACCCCCTGCCGTGTCGGAAAACAACTGCAGGTCCGCATTCGTCAGCTCGGCCGCCTGCACCAACGCACTTCCATTGAAGTCAGAGAGGAACGCCTGCCAGACCCGCAAATCCTCCCTCATACCCAGAGTCACCCGAATGCAGTGATGAGGACGGCACACGCCTGCCATGGCCAGGGACAGCCTCTGCACAAACGGCCTCCCCATAGGAATGACCCGACAGGCGAAGTTGAGATGACCCACTAACGCCTGCAACGCCTTCAGCATCACCTTTGCCGCTGACCCCACGGTCGCCACCAACTCCCGCAACCGAACCACCTTATCCCCCGGCAAGCGTACCACAAACTGCACTGAATCTACCTCGATCCCCAGGAACGAAAGGCAGGTCACAGGCCCCAACGTCTTCTCCTTCGCCAGCGGAATTCCAAACTCCACCGCCATATCCTGAAACTGCTCTAACAGAGATGCGTATCCCGGCGTCTGTGCAGGCCCCACAAACAAGAAATCATCCAAATAATGGACTATTGACTGACACCCCGAGCGCTGCACCAGGACCCAATGCAGGAAGGAACTGAAGGCCTCAAAATGCGAGCAGGAGATCGCACAACCCATTGGTAAGCACCTATCATAATAATACTGTCCCTCAAACTGAAACCCCAGCAAAGGATATGCCGTTGGGTGCACGGGCAGCAACCGAAAAGCAGACTCTATGTCCACCTTCGGCAGCAGCGCCCCCCTCCCGCCAAGCCGCACCAGCTCCAATGCCTCATCAAAACGCGCGTACCGCACCGAGCATAACTCCCGCGGAATGTGGTCATTCACGGAGCCCCCCGGCGGGAAGGATAAGTTATGTATCAACCGATAACCCCCGCGCTCCTTCTTCGGGATCACCCCCAGTGGGGATATCACAAAGGTCGAAAAGGGGGGGTGACTGAATGGTCCCGCTATCCTGCCCAGAGCACATTCCGCCGCAATCTTTTTCCGGGCCACCCCTGCCAAGCGGCGCACTGAACTAGGATTGCAGGCCGCCACCCCAGTCACCTCCCCCTGAAATGGAATCGGGAACCCTTCAGTAAAACCCGACCACAACAACCTACCCGCCCTGCCGTGCCTAGCCCTTATGTAACACTCCAGCCACGGCCGCAACGCCTGGAATTTTACGGGAGTAGGCGCCAACTCCCCTAACCCCACTTCATTTACTGCTCCCTGCCACCCCTTTCCTGCTGCACTTCGCCGCCGAGTGGCCTGCGCCGCAAAGCGAGCAGGCATGCCGGAACTTACAGTCCGGGAAGGGGCAGAAGCCTTATTGTAGCGCCAACATAAGTCCCCCCCGGCCCGCCCAAGGGGGACCCCGGCGCCGTCCCCGGCGTCCGAAAGGACCGCATGCCCGTCGCTGGTACCTGGCTCGCGGACCGAGCCGTCGGACCGCCCCCCCACCCACCCCACCCCTCCTGGCCGACATCTGTGTCAGCCATAAGTTCACATCCTTCATCCCCCAGGACAACTGCCTATTCTCCTCCATCATGTCATGAAATTCCTCAGTCATAATTTTATTTTATTTATTTTTTATTAACAGCTTTTATATACCGCACTTTTATCATCAGCGCGGTTTACATTTTAACAACTTTGTACTTAAACATGAAACATATGTCAAGTTTACAGATAACAGGATATGAAAACATGGATAACTGGGGTTAAAATAAATAAGATATTAAAAAAAACTATTTACAATAGATTCTCAAATGTTTTGCGTTCTAAAGGTGGGGGTCCGTGAGGTTTTGATCTGGAACAGGTAATAAATTCAGGAACTTATTCGGCTAGCCATGGTCATTGGTTTGTGTTAGAGGGGTAGGAGAGCCAGTATATTGTGAGAAGTGTTGTATGAAGAGGTGTGTTTTTAGAAATTTTCTGAATTGAGAAAGGTCTCGTTGTGATCTGATGCTAGGTGGCAGCACGTTCCAGCATCTGGGGGTGAAGGATGAGAATGCTCTTGAAGTAGTTGTCTGGGAGAGTTTTGTGAGGTCTTTTGGGACTGTTAGCATGTTATCAGTTGTGGATCATCTAGATCTGGTGTTCTGTGTGTGATGCAGGAGTTCAGACAACGTGGGTGGTGAGATTTGATGGAAAGCTTTGAAGGTCAAAACTAGGGCTTTGTATAGAATCCTGTATGATATTGGAAGCCAGTGGAGTTCAAATAGGATGGGAGTAATATGTTGACTCTTTGATTGAGCCAAGCCCAGCCTTCATGCGCCTGCGATGCTGCCAGGATGGCATCCGCTTATGCCAACAGCTCCCCATACTGACTCGACTCCGCATGTCCACAAACGCTCGCTAACCGCAAGAAGGCCCGCGTCCAATTTAAGGTATTGCGGGAAACCTTCCTCACCCTCCCCGCCTTCTCGTCCTCCTTGCGCTTCTTACGACTCTCACCCGAGCATTTCCTCCCGTCAAGCAGCCGGAAAACATCAATGTATTTCCGTTTCAGAATCCTGCGCCGGAGTTTACGTGGAACTCCCTCCCAGAGTTCCGCGCAACACACCACTGATGACGCAGCCCCCTCTGCTTGCCGCCTCCCCATTTGCGAACCATCCGACGAACTCTCCGACGACGACGAGGAGGGCGATGACGAACTCTGCCGACAGCGCCTCCGATGCTTCCGCTTTGTTTTCGCCTTACGCCCACCCTCCGCCGTCTCACCTCCCACCACCCGGTCACTCTCCCCATTACCTGTTGCACCAGCACCCTCGGCGGCCGCCACCTGCGCTCTCTGGTCCGGCACCCCGACAGCCGGCCCGGGGCACTCCGCCGGTGGGACCATCTGCTGACTGCTCTCCACACTTCCAGACGTCGCTTCTCCGCACACCGGCACCTGCAGGGGAAGAGAAGAACAAACCGGAGGAGGACCCGTTCTGCACTGCCCCGCCCCCCAACCTAACCCCCCCTTGCGGCCATGACGACGAACCGAGTCCCCCAGCCGCCCAACCCACCCCCCCCAATTAGGCTGCACCCCCTGACAAGGGAATCCCGGGCCACTCCAATCCCCCCACCCTGGCCCCCAGGGACCTCTACCCAGGGGCTGGCCTGCCCCCTGGGACCAACCCGGCAACCCTTCACCTTGTGCGTACAGGCCACCCTGAACTCCGAGATACCATGGCCCATATGCACCTGCCATGACTGCCCCCGCCATACTAGCACCCGCCTCAGGGACCCCCACTGGAGCCCCCTATCAGCTACTGCCCCACGCCCCCCAATCACCAGCGCCCCCCCCGATGCCAACGCACCCCCCGCTACTTCCCCGCCCGCAGCCTCCGGTGCTGCTATGCCCTCCTGTGTGATAACCATGGCCCTCCCGGACCCGGCAATCCCCGCATCCATGACCTCCCGGCCCCTTCCACTCACCTGTCCCCTCCCCCCAGGCCTAGAGGCTCCACCGGCCCTCCCCCGTGACTGGTTCCTAACTCTGGACCCCTTTGACCGGCCCCCCCTCCCCGCAGCACGGGCACCACCACCTCTACTGGCCTGCCTCCCCCGCGGCCCTCTAGGAGAGCGTGCCATCCTTAATATCCCACCCCACTACCTCCTAACACCACTCTTGCCTTACCCGGGTCTGGCGTTTTTTTTTTTTTTTGTTAACGCTATCCCTGCAGCTTTACTCTGCCCTCTTTCAATCCCCCCCCCCACGACTTATCAGCCCCCACTACTCCCCCACACTCACCCCGGCACAATTGAGCATCCAAATGGCCAGGAACCGCCAATGCGAAGGCCCAAACTCGACCGCCGTACCAAAGAACGTGACCGCTTTCCCCGAGGAGCCGCGCCGAAAGACTGGCCACGCGGCTCCTCTGGCACTTTGGCCCTGCCTCTCTGCGCCGCAGCCAATGAGGTCGCCCACATGTCCTGCGGCGCTTCCGTCACTCTGGCTCTGCCCCGCACCCCCGACACCTGACCGAGGCCGAGGCCGGGCCCGGGCACAGGTTACTGTCGTCCACGGGACCCGGCCCGCGGCCTTGCGCATTTTTGAAACATTATTCACATCACTCCTTGGCAGAATATTAAAAGGCACAGATAAAGCAGGTAAGGGCTTCATCTTAATATTCCTGACATTTCATCTGCCTTTAACACAGTATGCTCTTACTACGACTACAGGAGATAGGCTTAAGCAATATCACACTAAAATGGTTTCAATCATACCTAATGGACCACCACCAACAAGTTAGAAGAGGCTTACACAAATCAATGCCCTTCAAGCAATGCCAGGGAATACCACAAGGATATGCCCTTTCCTCACTATTATATATATATATATATATATATATATATATATATATATATATATATATATATATCCAGCCACTATGCACTAAAATACAAAAGTACAACATTCTATACCACATCTATGCATGCCCTTCACCACAGCCAACCCATACCATACAACAATAAAAGGATGCTTTAAGGCAATTGTTTAATGACTATCATAGACAACCTGACCATAAACTACAAAAAAAATGCATTCAGAAACTCCGCCTGCTACTTGACCCCAATGACCTTCACATAGTATGCTAGGCAACAATAACACCGCACTTGGATTATTGTAACATAATATACCAAGGTCTCCCAAAGTGCACAATCCATTTGCTCCAAATGGCCCAAAGTATGGCAGCTCATATAATAATAGGTACATCAACACATGACACATACATATGGGGGCGTGGTTTTTCCAAGATGGCTGCGTGAGGGTTGAGATTGCTACCTGTTCTCATGCCGAAGAGAAAAAGTAAGGCTAAGGCTTACCCTGCTGAGCCGCAGCCAGTTGTAACCGGTCCAATGGACCATTTTGTTGAGCTCACTGAGGCTGACAAGCAGGGGATATGAGTAGGTGTTGCTATGGAGAGGATGGAGGAGTATGCACAGATATCGGATCTGGATATCACCCTCTCTCGTGATGCATGAAGCCTGCCTCCACCTCCGGGGATAACCATCCCCACCCTGGCTGTCAGCACGCCTGTTGTGCACAAAGACATGACCACATAACACCCATCTTACAACAATTACATTGGCTTTCAATACAGTTCCATATCAAATACAAAATAATACTCATCATATTCAAGATCCTACATGAGCTATTAGCAGGGTGTCTACAAACCCTGATAACACAAACAGGCGTGATAGTAAAAACAGTCTTTTATTAACTGAACCCCTACACGGTCGCATTTCGGTGGTGCCTTCGTCACGGGAAATCTCAAAAGGAACAACAGTAATAAAATTAATAATCAAAAAATGATATATTTATACATAAATATAAAGATGAAATTAAAAGACATAATAATTATGAAATCAAAAACATCCAAAGGACACAATTAATACACATAAAACAACATATTGTAAAAGTTGAACTATGATTGACATATAAGATGAGCAGGTGATATATAGTAAGAGAACCCATATAAAAAACAAACAGATAAAATGTGATGAATAAAAATAATTATACTATATTAAATGAGGACACTCTAAATTATTGTAAAACCAACAACGGGAGAGAAGCAACCAAATATGTATCATACATCTAATCCATCAATAAAATAACAAACTCACTCCCACATGAACTAAGATCTGTTGACACCACCGATTTCTGGACAAGGCTGAAAACATACTTCTTTGTAGAATATATACCTAACCTAGCCTAACCTCAAGATATAATGAAAACAGAAGGACGAAAGGACAATACACAACCACAACACCCTACCTCACATGATGACTACACACAATGATAAACATGAATCACTTAACAGTGACGTCCCCCAAGGACTCTAACTGCGCTATATGTGCACTTAATCTTGAATTAAACAAGTCACTACCCATATCTGTATAATGTTGCTACTCCTTTACAGATAGTTATCCCACTGCCCACACTCAAATTACTTCATTGTTACACTATGTATGTAAAGCAACCCTGTACACAGTTACCTGTTATCTGTACCCCGTTCAAGCTCCCTGATTCAAGTTGCATTCTGCTCTATTTATTGTATATCCCCCCAGTTCAAGTTAAATGTAAACCACTTTGAATGAATGATAAAGCGATATAGAAAATGTGTTAAATAAATAAATAAAATAAACATTTGCTATGTATATGATTCTGTCTAAAGATGTGTCAAACAGATCCTGCTTCCATAGCAAGACACACTTTATCATCTCTCTTCAAACTCTTCCACCCTCCCCAGACATGCATGAGTTTGCAAATGGAGGAACATCAGTGAAGAATATAGATAATGGGGGGAGGGGGCTTGAGGAGGTCACAGTCACAGGCTCCCAAGATTTTGGCATGACTTCTAAATCCAAACAAAATTTGTCAAAGCCTGTACTACAGCTTAGTAAAAGGGCTCCAAACTTAGCTCATCTCACTAAGGGGGTCTTTTAGTAAAAGGCGCTAAGGTGTTGCATGTAATTTGCCAACAACACCAAAACAACACCAAACTTATGTGCATTAGGTGCAACACCATCATGTTAATTGTTAGTGAGTAGAAAGCTTTTCCTCAACAGTTAATGTGGAGCCCAGTCCCCTAGCAAGTGCTGCAATAGCACAGGTGCACTTAACTCTGCCTATGGAGGTGGAGGTAGGTGAACCTGCACTGATGTAGTTTGCGCGTGGTGTGAACCCAGCTCTGAGCTCACCTCGCCCACTCATAACCCTAAAACAGGTTGCACAGAAATCATCCCACTCTGTCATGGCTTTGCGCAAACAGTCAACGAGTGTCTCTGTGCACCTTCAGTGGGCACTAGAACACACACCGCCAACTAGTGCCCTAAACTTTGTGGGAAATCACCAATTTGCAAGATTTTACTTCTGCAGAGTTTCAGATGAATTGATTGGCATATGTTGGCAAATGTTTTGCGAACATGTTCTCCAAATAAAGAACATTCTCAAAATCACCTACTATTTGCCATGTTTCAGATATGCTCTCCTCTTTGCTAACTCTTTTGCACAATAGTACATTGTATATAGGAGAATATACAGGAGGGGGGAAACAGGAAAATAAAATTGTGAATGAAGACTCATAGCACCAGAACCCAGTCCTAAGTCCAACTAAGCTGGATAAAAAATAGAAAATGAAGAAAAAACATTAGAGAAATACTTGACCAGAAAATGTTCAATTCATTTTCCAGATATTCAGAAATATTCTCAGTTTGTGGGTGTTCTTTTGGGTAGTTCCACATATTTGGTTTAATAAAACATTTTCAGACAAATCAGTTGTATCCATAATAATTTGTAGCTAAATGTGCATTCAAACAATTTTGTGTTCACAGAATTATTATTATATTATTATTAAGTGCCGTTGAGTCGGAGTCGACTCATGGCGACCCTCTGGATAGCTATCCTAAATTGTGTTCGGTCTTCAGTCAGGCGGCTCATTGTTGACAGACTGGTACCCGTAGCTGCTGTTATTGTATCGATCCATCTCATTGCTGGCCTTCCTCTTTTGCGTTGACCTTCTATCTTGCCAAGCATAATGTCTTTCTCTAATGATCTCTCTCTTCGCATGATGTGTCCAAAGTATGAAAGTCAAAGTCTTGTCATCTGAGCTTCTAAAGAAAGCTTAGGTTTGATCTCCTCTAGTACCGACTGGTTTGTTCTTCGGGCAGTCCATGGTATACACAGTATTCGCCGCCAGCACCATAATTCAAAGGCATCAATTTTCTTCCTATCTGTCTTTTTCACTGTCCAGCTTTCACATCCATATGATGTTACTAAAAATACCATGGCTTGAACTAGTCGAATCTTTGTATGGAGAGAGACATCTCTGCTCTTGAGAATCTTATCTAGGTCTTTCATAGCCATTCTGCCAAGAGCAATGCATCGTCTGATTTCTTGACTGCTTGTTGCTTCTTTATTGATAGTTGATCCAAGTAGGTTAAAGTTGTTCACAATTTCAATTTCTTCTCCTTCAACGATGAACCTGTTGATTATGCCAGTTGTCATGATCTTTGTCTTCTTTACATTAAGGTGCAGGCCCATTTTGAGACTATGTTCTTTGATTGTGAGAAGCAAATGTTTCAGATCATCTTCACTTTCAGCCAGTAATGTGGTATCATCAGCATAGCGAAGGTTGTTGATGAGTCTTCCACCAATCTTCACACCTCTGTTGTCTTCATACAATCCTGCTTCTCTGATGATTTGTTCTGCATATAAATTAAACAGGTTGGAGGAAAGTATGCAGTCTTGTCTTACACCTTTGCTTATTTTAAAGCATTCTGTTTCTCCTTGTTCTGTTCGAACTGTTGCTTCTTGATCAATGTACAGATTGCTCAAGAGAATGATCAGGTGTTCTGGTATACCCATGCTTCTTAATGTGGCCCAGAGTTTCTCATGGTTTACACAGTCAAAAGCCTTGCTATAGTCGATAAAGTACAAATAGATATCCTTTTGGTATTCTTTAGTCTTTTCAAGGATCCATCTCACATCCGCAATGATGTCTCTCATTCCTCGCCCTTTCCTGAACCCTGCTTGCACTTCAGGAAGTTCTTGTTCCAGGTATGGTTGTAGTCTCTTTTGAATAATCTTCAGTAGAATCTTGCTGGTATGTGGGATCAGAGCGATTGTGCGATAATTTCCACAGTCAGTTGGATCACCTTTCTTTAGTATTGATATAAACACAGATCTTTACCAGTCAGTTGGCCATGATGTTGTCTTCCATATTTCTTGGCAGAGCCTTGTGAGTACGGTAACAGCTGCATCAGATTGCTGCAATACTTCTATGGGAATGCTATCAATGCCTGGTGATTTGTTCTTTGATAAGGCTTTCAATGCTGCTTCAACTTCTTCTTTCATCACCAATGGTTCCCAATCATAAGGTACAGGTTGCAACGGCTGTTGGTCCACTTGATCTTTATCATATAAAAACTCTGTATATTCCTTCCACCTTTTCTTGATCTTCTCAGCATCATTCAACATAGAAGCTTGAGCATCTTGTAACATTCCAATTCGAGGCTGGAACTTTTTCTTTAACTCTCATAGCTTTAGGAAAGCCGATCTTGTTCTTCCTCTAATAGTTTCTGCTTCTATTTCCTTGCAAGTGTCATTGTAGTACTTTTCCTTGTCCTGTCTTGCTGCACGTTGGAAATCTCTTGATTTCTGCGATTGTCTTTCTTTCTCCTCTGGCTTTAGCTTCTCTGCGTTTCTGGGCAATTTTCAGAGTTTCTTCCATCATCCATTTTGGCCGTTTTTGCTTTTTCACGTTTTGTAGAGACTTCTTGCTTTCTTCCAACACAACCTTCTTGGTGTCATTCCATAACTCTTCCGGAGCTCTGTCATTTGTATCTAAAGCAGCAAATCGATTTTGCAGGCAGTCTTTAAATTCCAGTGGTATATTCTCAAGGTCATATTTTGCTGCATTCATGAGTGGTTTGCTCTTTTTCAACTTTAGCTTGAGTTTGCATACTAGTAGTTGATGATCTGTACCACAGTCAGCTCCAGGTTTTGTCTTTGTTGATGTTACAGAGCTTTTCCATCGTTGACTTCCACAGATGTAGTCAATTTGATTTTTATACAATCCATTGGGTGAAGTCCATGTGTACAGTCGCCGCTTGTTTTGCTGGAAGAAGGTGTTTGAGATGAATAGATCATTGGTCTTGCAGAATTCTATCAGTCTTTCTCCAGCTTCATTTCTGTTGCCAAGTCCATATTTTCCAACTACTTTGCCTTCGTCTTTGTTGCCAACTTTTGCGTTCCAGTCACCCATGACTATCAGGATATCCTGTTTGCATGTTCTGTCAATTTCAGCTTGTACTTGTTCATAGAACTCTTCAATTTCATTCTCTTCTGCAGCTGTTGTTGGGGCATATACTTAAATTATAGTTGTGTTGATAGGCAATCCTCATAGACGAATAGAGATTAAGCGTTCGCTGACTGCATTGTATTTCATTACAGTTCTTGCAAGTTTCTTCTTTATTATAAATGCAACACCATTTCTTCTTTATCTTTCATTTCCAGCATAGTAGACCATGTGATCATCTGATGCAAAGTGCCCGATGCCAGTCCATTTCAGTTCGCTGACACCCAACAGATCAAATTGTACACATTCCATTTCATTCTTGACCACCTCCAACTTCCCTTGGTTCATGCTTCGTACGTTCCATGTTCCAATGTGTAAGACATCTTTACAGCTTCTGACTCTCATTTCATGTGCAGCTACATCAGCAATCAGACTTCCCGAGGGCTTTGATCCAACCACATCATAAATGCTGGCTTTACTCTGAAAAGTCTTCAGCTCTTCCCCAGTAGCTAGTTGAGTGCCTTCCGACCTGGGGGTCTCATCTTCCAGCACCATAGCACAATTTGTTTTGTTGTAACTATCCATTGGGTTTTCATGGCAAGATACAGAAGTAGATTGCCGGGCCTTTCTTCCGTGCAGTTTAAGTTTGGTGCTGTTGCCGTTGTCACAAACATGTCATCCTCCGCCGTCAACACTATCCCATTCTGCTGCTGCCCATATGGGTGGTTTGTCTTGGTCTGCCACCTCAGCTGAGACCTGTCCATCTTGGGAGACCCTTCCAGTAGTTAAACTACCGATAGTTTAGCTCTCAGCATCACTGATGCACACAAGCCCTCTCAGCACGACAAGCTGCAAACCAAGTGAGAGAATTATTATTAACTGCTAATAAAACAAATGCACGGTAACAAATACAAATCTCAACCTGAGATCAACTTGGCTCAACAGAGTTATTCTAGGAAATATGTGGAAAAGAGTAAGGGGTATGTTTACTAAACAGCGCTAACATCGCAGTGGTGATGTTATCACGCGATAAGTGATGTTATCGCGCGATAATGGTGCATTACCATGTGAGAACTTCGCGTATTGCGCGATAATGTCTCCGCCGGTGTTAAGGCGCACAGAGGGTGGAGTAAGTCTCCCCATAGGGCGGAGTAAGGCTCCCTAGGGATGGAGATAAGGGTCAATGGACAGAGAGTTGGCGGGGAGAGGCTCCATGCACACTAATGCCATGAAATGAAGGTCTGAAAAGTAGCACCAGTGAAAACCTTGCGCTAGAGGCACATTTGCAGGGGAGAGAGACTATTTCAGTCAGCAATGTGCAGTAAAGGCAGGGAAACCAAGAAAAGTGATAGTAGTGATATATGTGCAGCAACATCATAGTGCCCAAGTACGAGAGGGCACTACGGTGAGGCTGCAAATGGGGTACAGGGGGCTGCAGGTGGGACATGCAGTAGGGAAGCTGGGGTACAGAGTGGACTAGGCAGATTCCTAGGTGACACATAGGAATGTAGAAGCGGAAAACCTGCAAGACAGCTACTGACCAAGGGCAAACATGTCCATGAGTGTGTGTCCCACAGTGTCCCAGGGGACAGTACCCAGCAAGTACCCCAAAGGGCACATAACATTGGAAGGTGGTGCCAGGGGGAAGCGTGGATGTCTATGCAGGCACCCCTACCCATATCACGCACCATAGGCAGCCGCCTACCGGCACACTGGATGGCCAGGGACTGCGCATCACCAGCACCACTGGCACAAGGTCATGTCAGCATGGTGGCAGAGGGGTGCTGGTGGTGGAGGGGGCAGTGGCATCTGCCCACAGCAGACCACGGCCAAGCCCCGTTTAGGTGGGTGCCGTGTACTGAAACAGACAAGGTCTGTCTGACGAACAGTCATGGTATCCCCAGGGAATGATCTGCCCCTGTGGCAACAGTTTGGTGCAGTACACACAGCCAGTGTGCTCAGAGGCAGAAGATCACAGGTTCAAATCCCAGCTGTGGCTCCTGCAAACCATGTCCTTATATTTTACCCAGAACTAAACCGTGGTAATAAAGACGGAACCTTTATTGCAGATAAAATAAACATGCCATAAACGCCTATATTTTACCCTACAGAGCACAGACACTAGAAACATGTGCAATCCCTAGAGCAGAGTTTTTCAGCTGCAGTCCTGGAGGGCCAAACACCATTCAGGGTTCACACAAATGTATCCAGTACCTGCTTATAGGGATTGTAAACTGCTCTGAAGCCCTTCAGCCTGGGCGGTATATCAAGAAATTGCATAAACATAAACATAAACATGCTGTCCCTAATAAATATGCCTGTGCTGCATTTGTATGCACCGCCCCATTGTATGCAAATGTATCTCATGCATATTCATTAGGGACAGCATGAAAACCTGAACTGTATTTGGCCCACCAGGACCGGAGTTGGGAACCTCTGCCCTAGAGCAGCGGCCAACAGGGGCACAAACACCTACACCCACAGGCTCCACTATCCAAAGCCTCATGGAGAGTCAGGCTGTTGGGCCCTGCGCAGAGCAGCATCTCCCAATACTAGCACCTGCATACTTTAGCAATGCCATCCTAAACTTGGCAACACGTTACACATATATCAAAAGGTTGCTATGATTAATGGCAGATAACAAATCCTAAGTTAAACACAATTTGTTGACAGAGATGCATCATAGCAGCCTTTCTGATATCTGTGGATTTGTTTCAGTTTTTGTTTCTGACAGTGTTTACCACCCCAGGGAGTGACCCCCAACAGTATTGCGTACCATAGCAATGCCTGCACTGTGCTCAGGACTGGTGTGGTGGCCAGAGCTGCCAAAAACCTCTATATTTGCACCATGCTGGCATAGATGTGGGAGTGTGTGTATCTATCCAGTGTTTTGTGGCTGCCTACACCTTACTGAGCCCACACTGCTTGCACTGTTTCCAGTGTTAGCCTGCCAATGTGCATAATGAGGAGCAAGGCAATGTGAGTATGGCCCGGACAGGGCAGCCTGGGCAGGATGCATCTGCACAGGGCAATGGCTGGGACATTGTAGTGCCTGACCACCACCTGCATGGACAGGGTGGCCACAGCATGTCATACTGGGAGGTCACTCTCACCCTGACTGAGCAGTGATCATGGCATTGTTAGGTTCCCCCATAGTGCTATACAGTATTTCTCTCAAGTGATATCTATGAGTTCCCTTTTCTGGGGCCCATTCACTAACATACTTGCTTTGTGTGTGTGCTCACATCCCATTTGTGGGTGCACACAGTTCCTCCAGGAACATGCACTATGTACTAGCTAGCAGACTGTCTGCAGTTAGCATGTGTATGGCTGGAACATCTTGCAGGGTGGAGACTGACTGTGTCCTCTGCTAGTAAATGTCAAATAGTGGTGGGGGGCAGCTGAGCCTCTCCAGGCCTACTGCCTGTCTGCCAGAGCCCTATGTGATGGGTACAGATCTGCATTGACTGCCCTGTAGGGTGCCTATTCCTCAGCAGGACTGGGGTTGATGGTCCCCTCTACTGCCATCATTGCAGAGATGTAGAATGTGGAACTGTTGGTGGGAGATCCTGTCCCCCACCCTGACCCACTTTTGGGTCCAACCACCACCCTTCTCTTATAACATGTCACCATGGCAACCACACAGGATATTTATTATATTTATTTATTATAGTTTCTTATATACCACGCTATTCGGTATCAGCGCGGTTTACATCACAACACAACGACCATAACAACAAGCTGTCTGGTTTTACATCGAACAGGAGTACAAACTTGGACAACAGGGTTAACTATATACATAAGCTATAAGGATATGCACTATCTTGGGTGCATCATAGTCCAGAAGGGCTAGACATGACTGGGAAATACAGGTGTATCCGAGGAGTGTCTGCAAGGACTACCTATCACACACTGGCACTGATGGGGACCTGCAGCACAGCCTATCTCAACCAAGCCATGTGCTGCGGACCTGGTGCTGGGTGCCCCACCTCACCCTCAGGGTGAGCACAGGAACCGCACAATGTCACGGTCTGTAGCTACTCTCTGCCTGTAACACATACAGTCATTTCCCCCTACCAGGCCAGGGTGCTATAGAGGTGCATACCCCATCTTTTGAGCAGCTATAGGCTTCTGATCTGCATGTGCAGTGCAGCATGGGTACGGGTGGGTTTACCCTATCCTGGTAACCACAGCAGATAGTTTGTGTGGTGATCTGCAGTCTTTCTGTAGCCAGCCAGCAGTGTGCTAGCTGCTATAGAGATGTAGTCCACTGGTTACTTCAAGGACTGTGAATGTAGAGGTCATGGGTTTGATCCCACAGTGTTTGGCTGTCTGAGGCTTTTCATTTTAATTTAAATCAGTGCTGCCAGCAAAAACACCCTCACAGTGCCATAGCCTAAGTGCCTTGGCGGACAGTGCACTTTATAATGTGCCCTATGGAGTGCCTTATAGGGCACTTTATGCTGCACCTTAGGTTATGCTAGGTAATTAGAAAATGTGTGCCGTTTAATGACTCACTCTGCAACCAAAAAACTTTAAATTATTGCATTCTAACTTTAGGCAATAGGTCTCAGAAAAAACCGGTGGCCCACAAACCAAGAGCTAAACGCTCAATGCTGGTGCCAGTTTAACATCAATGACCAGTAGCCTTTTAAAAGCCTTGATATTCTGTTTTTGTGGTATTTTCAAATAGTTTCTAAATAGTTTGAAAATACCACAAAAACAGAATATCAAGGCTTTTAAAAGGCTACTGGTCATTGATGTTAAACTGGCACCAGCATTGAGCGTTTAGCTCTTGGTTTGTGGGCCACCGGTTTTTTCTGAGACCTATTGCCTAAAGTTAGAATGCAATAATTTAAAGTTTTTTGGTTGCAGAGTGAGTCATTAAACGGCACGCATTTTCTAATTACCTAGTGTTATCCGTTTAAAGAGCAACAGACTAAAACCCGGCGGCACCTTAGGTTATGGCACTGTGAGGGTGTTTTTGCTGGCGGCACTGATTTAAATTAAAAAAGAAAATGCCTCAGACAGCACTGATTTAAATGAAAAAAAGGAACTGCCTCAGACAGCCTTCTTACATAATACCACTGCAGGATCAAACCCATGACCTCTGTCTCCACACTCATTGCAGTAACCAGTGGGCTACATCTTTCTAGCTTCTAACATTGCGCTGGCATGAACTTAGGGTTAACGCGCGTTAATGTGCCACGGCGCACACTATCGCACAATACCGTTTCCTTGCAACCTTACCTCCGGATCGCCCACTACCTTACATGGCATTCTGCACAGTAACGCTGCAACTAGCGCCAGTAACATTAAGACGGTTTAGTAAACATACCCCTAAGTGAACCCATTCTAAGTACCACATTGATGGGGAGTCTGCATCAGTAATCCCGCGTTACTCTCGATGTGGATGCTCTGCCCATAAACTGCCCATTCTCTGCTCTAACCCATGCTGTTTGGGTAAAATGGGATTTTGAACATGGCTGTATTTTAAGCATGCGGTAATTTTTACCGCTGTGCATTTGGTACATATTGAATTCTGCGCTAGTCGGCAGCAAACTTTAATAAACATGCCAGTAGATGAGCTTCATGTTCCTCATTTGCCATATATTTTTCTCCTTTGCACAACAATTTTGGAAAAAAGGAACTTCTTTTAAAGCACGAACAAAAAAGTTGTTTCACTGCATGAGCTTTTGTGACCTCACATGTTATTTCGTCATATGTAGAACTTCACTTCTGGGAGTAGGGAAGGGGGAAGAGACAATGTTTATTGTGTTATGATCTCTATATATCTCTTAGATTAGTTCATATTTTAAATTTGACATGAGGTTGCTATACTTTATTATTTATTTACAAAGATATATATGCTGCCTTTCTGGTCACAGATCTCTCTAAGTAGTTTGCAAGAAAAAGCTAACAAAAAACTTTGTTTATATCCTAGGGTGGTACATTCTGGGCTCGTATGAGTATTCGTTTATGCACCTAAAATTTGTGTGTGTGCAAATTACTTGTGTGTACTTATATCAATAGTGTATTCGTAAATTCAAAAGTATTCAGGTGCATAAGCAATTTGCACATGCAGTAGGTGCACAGTCACGATGAAAACCCCACAAAATTTGGTTCCTCTGTGATGGAAAACGATGAACAGTTTAGTTATGCCCATGTCCAGTTTTCACCCTTGGAGTTTTCCATAATAAAGAAGGCAAATCTACATGGATAGTTTTGCCTTCTTTATTGCCTTATGAAAAGTTACCCACAAAGATTTGCACCTGCTTTCTCTGTGGCTAATTTTTCTACTGGAAACAGCACACAGATTTGATTCTGCAAAACTACATGTCCTGTTTCCTCCCACAACCAAACTGTACTCCAAAGAAGGCGTCAGAACAATTTGGGGAAAATCATGCACAGTGCTGACCTATTCACATACTTTTACCTGCACTGAATGTGAGAAATAATCAAAACAGCATTTTTATCGATAAAACACTATTTTGCACATGTAAATAACTGAATATTGTCCTCTATAGGCAGGGCCGGCCCAACTACTAGACAAACTAGGCTGCTGCCTCGGGCAGCACCTTATAGAAGGCAGCAAAAGCAAGGCATTCAAAGCTAAATAATAGATTTTGACAGCGAGAGGGAGTGTAAAGCTTGAGGTTTGTCTCATTCCTAAAATTTGTAGGATTTTCCTGAGTTTTGACCCTTTGAAGAACATGTTTCATAGATTCTGAATACAAGCTACATAATAACTCATCTTGGAAGACAACTTGAACATTTTTCTTGGTATAATAGGGAGGATGGAATCCGTCACTGAGGTAGCCTTTCTTTATTAGACAGAGCTCTTCCTTTTTTGCTTGCTTGGAAGGCTGAGAGCAGACAAGTGAGGATTTTGTTATCTTTCAGTGACAGATCATGCCTCTTTCTAACCTCTCTGGCGATAGGATCTTTATCTTCATATTCTTTGAGAGCAATCACCAGTAGTCTGGTTCCATATTGTAACTATTGCTTTTAATCAGGCTCCTGTAGGCATATTTAAACAGTGAGTGGATCTTCCTCATTTGTAAAGAAAGAAACCTGTCTTTGGACTTGATATCGAGCTATCCTAAAAAATAGCACCATAGTATTTTGCTGCAAACGTACTATTACCAAAATTTGTTGAGTTTGAGGCAGTTTGTGTTAGTATACAAAAAGTATCTTATGTATTGCTTCCTTTTATAGTGATTTAGAGCTACCATAAAGAGAGCCTTGGCATCAAGAGGGTAACTGTATAACCGGTCATCTAGGTGGGGCGACCAAGAAGGTGCCTATTTTATCAAGACATAGGTGCCTTGGTCTTTATAAAATACCAGCTCAAATTCTGGAGAAACTGTGGGTAAAAGGAAGCCGCCTACTTTTATACTTACGTGGAAGTACGGATAAATATAGATGGATAAGGTGCACACATACAAATGTATTCTATAAATGACTTGCATAAATTGCAACTTTGCCTATCTTCTGCTCAAAATCCACATCTGAGCATGCCGAAACCTGCACCACACAAAAGGTATCTGCATTCTTGTCATCACGGGTACTTTTATGTAGTGAATAATTTTATGAGCCATTTTTATGAGCATGCACTAGAAAATACATGTGCAAAAGCCTTTATAAAATTATGTCATGTTATCATTGTATACCAGCTTTTAGTTATAGGTGCTGAGCATCTTTTTCCCTGAATTATGTCTTTTGTGACTGCAAGTTGGTGTGTGTGTGTGTGTGTGTGTGTGTGTGGTTTGAGGGTTGCTCCTTTGCGCATGCGTGAGATCCTTAATACTACGCCATTTGCGATGCCCTTGCTTGGGCCAGAAGGCTACAAGCATAGAGCGGCCTTATAGTGTCCCTTTAAATACAGCTTTCCTTTTTGTGACCAGAGGGATTCTGGGACTTGTAGTTGGCTTACTTATATAAGGACAAATGTAGTTGTGAGACCGGTGGTTTAAGGCAGCAAGAACATTTTTTTTTTTGCGGGATTCCAAGGAATTAATGCTGAAAACACAAAAGCCAAAGGATGCTTCTCCAACATAAGAGTAAATCAGGTTAACAGAGGAAAATGCAACAAAAACCTTCTATCACTGGGCAGCAGCTTTCATCCAAATAAACTTTCACAGAGCACAGCTTCTTGTGGTCATTCCACATAACAGGTAAACTTTTTAACAGCTGCTGTTTTCTTTTCCAAACCAAACTTTTACTAAAGGCAGCTTCTTGGCTTCAGAAGCTCACATACTTAGTAGAACACAGTCTTGGCTTTTTCCAACTCTTGGCAGTCACAGAAATTAGTCACTATATTGTTTCACAGTCTTTCAATCCTGTTCAAAAATGCTCAGTTTTCCTTTAGACAAAAAGAGCAATCCATGGGTGACAATTCTGACTCAGCTTCTGGCATACAAGAATCCACCTGCATCTCTTCTATGGACACCGGGTACTTCTTACCTCCACCAATTTTATAAACTTGCCCAGCCTTCCTGTCTTCTAAAAACTCTTGGAACTGCCTCTGTTGCTCTGGCTGCTCTGGCTGCAGATCTGTTCCTTTCCAGCTTCTCCTGGACCTGCTGGCTCTGCTCTCTCTGCTGCGTCTCCTGTGTGTGTGTCTCCCTTCTCTCCTGTGTGTTCTTTCTTTGTTCTGAGTGTGTTTTTAAAAACCGTTTGCTGCCGGGCACTCCCTTGCCTCTGCACAGGTGTGACCAATCATTGAGCAAGCTTGGCTCTAAACTAGGGCGTGGCCTGGCCTCAGCAAAGAGCTGAGTTTTTTTCTTGCCTGCCTTGCAAACACTGTGCACAACTGAACTGTCATTTGTTTTAAAGGGAAAAACAGGGTTTTCTTCCACTTCCATCTCTTCCTGGGAGCTCTCCTCACCACAGCTTACACCCATGCGCATGCCTCGTGCTCGTGCTGGATATGTGTATGGGCTGGCTGAACAGCATGTTGGACGTGTCATGCTGGACATGTCTACGTGCTGATTCCATAAACGTGGATGTGTCTATACCCATGAATGTGGAATTGGGGTGGAATCATGCCTGTTTCCGATTTAAATGTGTCTGTGGGCCAGACATGGATTTTGTGGAATCTGCCGCCATACCTACAAACAGATGAAATGACAGCAGATAAAGAAGCTATGGAATGAAGGAGTAGCCTAGTGGTTAGAGCAACTGCCTAGTACCCAGAAGATCAAGGGTTCAATTCCCACTGGCACCCCTTGTGACTTTGGGCAAGTCACTTTACCCTCCATTGCCTCAGAAGAAAAGGATACATTGCCAAAAAAACCCAGAGGCAGCTGGGTCACTATGCGTCAACACTGACTTGATGGCAAAGAACATGTGGTCCATCCAGTCTGCCCATATGAGCTATTAAGTTCTGCAATTTCTTCCTCTCCCTCAGAGATTCTCTGTATTTGTCCAATATTTTTTAAAATTCAGATATGGTTCTCATCTCCACCACCTGAACTAGGAGGCTGTTCCACGTATTCACCACCCTTTCCATAAGGAAATATTTCATCAGATTACTCCTGAGTCCATCCCCTTTCACCTTAATCCTATGACCCCTTATCCCAGAGCATCTTTCCAACAGGAAGAGGACCACCTCCTGTGTATTGGTACCATGGAGGTATTTATCATATCACCCCTCTCCTGCCTTTAAGATCTTCAAGTCTATCCCCATATGCTTTATGACGAAGGTCAGTGATCATTTTAATAGCTACTCTCTGGACCGACTCCATTATTTTCATATTCTTTTGAAGATGCGGTCTCCTGAACCATACACAGTACTCCAAATGAGATCTAACTAGAAACATATACAAAGGCACTATCACCTCCTTTTTTCTGATGATCATTCCTCTCCCTATGCACCCAAGTAGCATTCTGGCTTTTGTGATTGCCTTTTCTGTTTAGTCCCTTTACAATCATCTGATATAATCACTCCCCACCTCAAATGCGTGACCTTGCATTTTTTAGCATTAAATCTTAGCAGTCAAATTCTTGACCATTCTTCAGGCTTCACTGAATCCTTTTCTTCACGCTCCAGTGTGTCTACCCTGTTGCAGGTTTTGATATCATCCACAAAGAGGCATGTCTTTCCTGACAGATCTTCCGCAAAATATCTTATAAAAATAACAGGACCAAGGACCAATTCCTGAGGCACTCCACTGGTAGCACCCTAATCTTCTGAGTGATCTCCATATACTATTATCCTCTGTCACCTCCCACTCAACCAGTTTCTTACCGAGTCAGTTAATTAAGGGTCTGTCCCAAGGGCACACAGTTTATTTATAAGTCATCGATGTAGAAAGGTGTCAAAGGCCTTGCTGAAATCTGTAGATCCACAGCATGCACAATTTTGAAGGTAGTGTGTCATGGCCATTGTTTGTGAAAGATCAAAAAGTATTAGTATATTTCTGAGATTGCAAGTACCATATACACAAACTTAACCCCCCCCCCCCCCCCTAGAATTCGGCATTTACAAGGCGGATTTTGGACCTGAGGTTTGCACACGTGATTGAGGAGGCAATTGTGTTTACCTTTCTGGTGATCTATACCACCTCAAAAATTAAAAAGGAGGGATTTTCTTTTTTTTCCATTCAGCTCCTTGATTGGCTCTTCCTGAAAGTCCAGTTCTGCAAAATGTGGCACTTATATGTTTAAGTGCTGACACTTACCTGTGTAGGTAGTAAAATCAAAACTTATATGTTCAAAACACCAAGCGATACCACTCTTTTTTTTAAATGTATTCCTTTATAAAATGTTTGTCTCCATTGCACATACAACAAGCTAAATGCACCACAGTGACCCTTCTGTAAAATGCTTAGGAAATTGCCCCCCACCTTATGTGGACATGCCATTTCTACCCAGGGCCGGTGCTAGGGTTTCTGGTGCCCCCTGTAACTTATAGAGTGGTGCCCTTTCTTCATTACTAGTAATGCTGGCTACATCCCACCCTCTTTTTCCTAAAACTTCTTTTGAACTCTTTTCATATGATGCTAGCATTTCTCCTTCAATGAAAGGAGAAATGCATAGCCAGAATAAAAGTAACTACTAAGCAGTAAATACTTAGCATCATATGAACAGGCTGTGAAAGTTCAAGAGCATGCTAAATTTTAGGTATGGATCAAAAGAAAGACATTCAGCTGTATGGACAGCTTAGAAATATTTTACTCATTGAAAAAAAATATGCAGGAGAAAGACTTTGTACAGAATGTAGGAATCAGCAACCATGCAGTCAGTGTCCATCTACAAACTATAAGCAAAACTGGTATATTTGTTGATGCAAATAGTCACAACGTACTGTAAGTCTGTCACTATAGGAAAACAGCGACAACATTAACATACTGTTGATTTAAACCATATGTGTTAAACAGGTTTCAATGTCAAACCAGTAGGTTACAAGCTGTAGCACTGTGAAGAATAATTAGTAAATAGGCCAACAGTATAGAAGCATGTCATTTGACTGCAGTAAAATAAAAAATATACTCTCTATATATTTGGAGTGGAGGAGTAGCCTAGTGGAGACCAAGAGTCTAGTGTTCGATTCCCAATGGTACTCCTTGTGGCCTTGGGCAAGTCACTTTACCCTCCATTGCCTTGGAAGAAATGTCTGGCTATCTACTTCCGGTCATACCTTGCAAAGAAACCCCATGGGGCTTCTGGATCGCCAGGATTCAGCACTGACTCAGTGACTCACATTACTGTGCTTTTAATAAACTGGACCAGGAAACCTAAACATTAGTGTCCAAAGGATATGTTAAAGCAATCTGATTACTATTTTTCCCTAAAATGTTTTTCTGCGCCATGCTTTGATAAGACGAATAGCCTTCTGCAGAATCCCAAGCTTGAAAGTCACATCCCTAAACAGCCAACCGGTACTGCAAAATATTATCATTTAGGGCCATCCTGATCCCACATTGCTAAAACAGTTCCCAGAGCTCCAGTGGAGTCGCAGAATCGGATTTCCTTGCCTCCGCAATAAATCCGTGCCTTCTCCTCCTGATCTGTCGTTTCTTTCTCTATAACATCAGAAAAACCTTTCCCCTTCCTTTCTGAGCACACTACTAAGATACTTATCCACTCTTTAGTCACCTCCCATCTAGACTTGTCACCTCCTCCTTGCTGGGTTCCCTTTGAATCATCTCTCTCCCCTTCAATCTGTTCAAAATTCAGCTGCATGGCTAATCTTCCATCAGCCTTGATATACTCACATAACCCCTCTTCTCGAGTCGCTTCATTGGCTCCTATCTGTTTCCATATCCAGTTCAAACTTCTCCTACTGACGTATAAGTGCACTCATTCAGCTGCTCCTCACTACCTTTCCTCTCTTATCTCTCCCTACACCCCTCCTCGGGAATTCCGCTCTTCTGGCACATCCCTTCTACCTGTGCCCTTCACTGCCAGCTCAGACTTTGATCCTTTCACCTTGCTGCTCCTTATGCCTGGAACAAAACTACCTGAGTCTGTACATCAGGCTTCATCTCTGGCCCTTTTTAAATCCAGGCTGAAAACTCACCTCTTCGAGGCTGCTTTTGGATTCTGATCCACTTTGTCTATATGTTTCCTTACCATTCCCCAAGATGTATCCTTGTCCTTAGCTGTTGTGTTGTCTGTCTTGACTAGATTGCAATCTCCGATGAGCAGGGACCATCTTTTACATGCACTTGTACAGTGCTGCATGCAACTTGTAGTCGCAGTAGTAATCACAGGATTTGTTTTCATTTCTTTACTAAGCCAGGGTTATTTTGGCTTTCTCTTGCTCTAGCTTCACTTTCTACTGGCAGCCATGCAATCAGTGTACTGGTAGTAGGACAAGAAGCTGGAGCAAGAGAAGAGTGAAAATAACAAAGTCACTTTCCGGTCAGACCAGGGAGTAAGATCCTTGCTTTTTCCATTATCCCTACATTTTCAGGATTTCTTTCTCAAAACTATACTTTCAGCAGAAACTAACATAATGGCTCAGCGCAAGTAGCATGGGTGCAACTAATGCCACCTCAAGAATGGTAATTGCAGGGCGATGCACCTGCCCCTTTCTGCAGTTAGCCTACTGTCCCATGCTGGCAATAGAGCCCACACATGTTACCAGCATAGAGCTTCAAAAACATGCCACTAAATGTGCCAGACAACAAGAGGGGCTTGGCAATCCCAACATAATGCCTCTGAAACTGCACACTGGACCAGCATAGTGTTAATGTAAGTATATACGTATTGTGCAAATGCAAAAGAAATGCAAAATGCTCACACACACTAAGGAACTCAAAGAAAAAGCGAGAACCAGAGCACATTTTATAACACAGAATTATAAAATTATAATTCATTTTATTTTATTATAAACTTCATTGTTTCTTGCTTTTTCTTTTTGAACATATATTCTGCATCCACAGAAATACCTCCCTCAACAATGTGCGCAGAGCAGAACTAGGACATTCAGATCCCGGCTCAAGATGCCGCACAGCTCTGTGATGGTGGCACTGTCCATGCGGTACCATTGGTACACCTCCTCCTCTCTCAGTTGGAGGTAGCTTATCCTTGGCCTGAACTCCCTTGGTGTATGGTACTGGCATCTGTGGCACTGGGCCACTGCCTGCTGCTGCTGTTGCAGCACATATTGTCTCCTCCTCTGCTGTGCTTGAGGCCATCAATGGCATCTCTGCCTATGGACCATCATGAGCTATCTCCACATTACATGGGTATTTCCTAGTACATGGGTCTGACTCTTACACAGGTTCTCCACTGGCATTCCCGCTGTCCTAGGTATCCAAAACCCTCAACTAAACTTCTGCAGTTTATGAGGTTTTGGGCTGCCAACCAACGCCGTAGAATATCTACTGTACGTTACTCGGGTACATTGTGACCATGCCTCCGGCATGCTCCGTTACGCCCTCTTAGCGTTACACATGTTCATGAAGTTTTTGGAGCTACCCTGCTGATTGATGATCTACATTGCCCAGCTATAGTACACATCCATGGGTAAGTCACCATTTACGGCACCTTGGCACACCTACGGCTTCCAATATTGGGAAAGATGGCTGTGTTGCATCCCATAAAGGGTGAGTTAATGCTGAGAGAGTGCCCTATCCGGAGAAGAATGGCCAGGTGAGTTAAGCGCTATTGAGTGCTGGATTGTATTCTGGAAAGTTGACTCTGGCTGAGGTTGTTCAAGCCATTACTAATATGAAAGCCTTATCTGCTAGGCTGGACAAAGTAATCATGTTTGCTTCAGGCCCAAATTAAGGGAAAAGGAGAGGGATTGGGGCAGGTTAACTAATGGCTGTAGAAAGCAGGTGGAAGCTCTGAAAGCTTGTAATGCCAATCTTACTAGAGATAAAAATCCTGCATTATAAGCTAGAAGCTTTAGAGAATCAGGATTGTCATTTGAATTTGCACTTTTTGAACTTCCATAAATCTTTAGTAAGCTGGACATGGTTAAGAAGTATTTTATGGAAGTTCTCCAAATTCAAAGGAAGTCTCTACCACATTTTATGGGTCAATGTGTTTTGTATTTCCTAATTTTTCTAGGGCTACTCAGGCTTTTTTGGCCTTGCATTCCCAAGTAGTCGTCCTGGGGACAACCTTTTTCTTTCAGTTGCCATGCAAATGTCATGTTAAGTTTCATGTAACAGTTTTCTTGACCCAAGTCATTTAAAGAATTTTGTGAATACAACGGAAGCTTTGGTTAGTTTGGCTTCTCAGTCTGTTGCTTCACTTAATATGGTTCGCCAACATGAAATGCTAATGTATGAACTTCTCAAAAAATGCAGAGGACTAATATTGCATAGTCCAACTCGTGCTGGCATTATTCTACTTCATTTTGGACATTATCTCACATAATTTATGAATGCTCTTTTTTAAAAGAATATTGGGGTGTTTGGTATTATATTAATAAGATTCTTAAGGTAAATGTTAACTTATCACTTGAATTGTGCAGTTTCACTCTCTTTTTTGATTCCTGTGGGATTTCGTAAATAGGATAAAAATATATTTGATAAACCTTTATTGCTAACATTTTCAAGTGTTGCGTAATTAATATAGTAACATAGGGAGGGATTTTTGAAGGCATTTACATGGGTAACCGCCTAGTTACCCATGTAAATGCGTTATCTGGGATTTTCGAAAGGCACCTACATGTGTAGTGCCTTTCGAAAATCCCAGATAAGGCCCTAGCGTGCCCAGATGCTATGCGGTTCGCATTGGGGCGTGTTGGGGGTGTTCCGGGGTGGAGGAAGGGCTAAGCAGATCGCAGCGATTTTTGATGCTACCCGCTTAGCCCTCTGCACCTTAAAGATCGGCGAGGTTTTTTCTTGCCTAACTTTAAGGTGCAGGGGCTAAGCAGGTAGCATCGAAAATCACTGCTACCAGCTTAGCCTCAGTGACTACTGGTGCATTCAGCATAACCCAGATTTTCACTTCCATCACTACACGTGATTATGCTACACAAATTAGCATGGAGGCCTGCACTAATATTTGGGGGCATGTGCAGCCCTCCCCCTACCAATAGTATGATGGTAATACACAGCACCGCCCTAACCAGTGTTTGGGTGCACTTAATGCCAGCCCTGCAATGGGTGTAGTTATTACATGACCAAACTTCCTGCAAAAATGGCAGCTGCTCATGTTATGCCCCTACTCTGCCCAGTCCTTGACTAATTGAATGCTAACAAGTTAGCATGGGACTTTTAGCACAGGACATTACACTAACTGTTACAGTAGCATGAAACCCTTAGCATATCGCAGACCCCAAGCTAATGGCTAGCACACTTTAGTAAACATGCCTTTAAATGTTGCCCCTAGACTAATCTCTCACTTCTACTCCTCACTCAACCACTCTAATCTCACCCACATTCCTCTCCTTTCCCCCCTCCTAACTCCCTTTCTTATGTGCCTTATAGAACGCTCATTCCATATCTAATAAGCTTCCCTTTACTCACGACCTCTTCATCTCTAAAGTTTTCCATCTTCTAGCTCTTACTGAGACCTGATTTCTCCCTGATGACATTGCTTTGGTTGCTATCCTCTGTCACGGCGGCTACCAAGTTTCCCACACTCCTCATGACACTCTGTTGTGATCTTTATTGTCATTTGATGTTCCGCCCTAGGCAGCAAGGCATCAGAGCGGTTTACAAAAATCTAAATTAAAAATAAGGAAAAGGAAAAGAACGCCAATCATATATAGGACAGGACAGAAAAGAAAGAGAATGGAGAAGAGAGCAATGGGCGGACGGGGAGGGGAGGAGAAGAACTTAAGCTAAGAAGGGAGCGAGCTAAGGGGGAGACTGCTCAGGGGAAGGGGAGGGAAGGTCATACGCCAACTGAAACAGGTGTGTTTGAGCTGAGATTTGAACTGTAGAAAGGAGGTCTCTGCACATAGTGAGGCAGGTAGGGAGTTGCAAAGGGCAGGAGCAAGGAAAAAGAAAGCGGAATGATGCGTTTGTTCCAGATGCGCATGGGAAACTGAGGGGAGGGCCAAGCAGTGAGTGTGGAGTGATCTGTGGAGATGGTGGGGGAGTGAAAATGAAGAAGGTCATCCAAATATTGCGGTATGCCTATTTGGATTGCCTGGTGAGCGGATATGAGAATTTTGTAATCTATGCTGCTGTTTTTTTGATTTTTCCTTCCTGTCAGTTTGAACCCATCCTTATACCTCAGTCTCACTTTTTTTCCTCCTTTGAAGTCCATTCCATCCATCCTTTTAATACCTCACCTCTCTATATAGCTGTTATTTATAGACCTCCTGACAAGCCCACTTCTACCTTTCTCACTGACTTTGACTTGTGGCTCTTATTTCTGAATTCTTCTTCCCCCTCCTTTATTCTTAGTGACTTTAATATTCATGTTGACAATCTTTCTGATCCCTATGCTTCTAAGCTCCTTTCCCTTACCTTTTCATTCAACTTCCAGTTTTGCTCTTCTGCCCCTACTCATCAGCATGGTCACTGTCTTCACCTTGTTTTCTTCTCTCATTGTTTACCCTCAAAATTCCATAGCTCAGTTCTTCCCTTATCTGGCCATCACCTGCTAAAGTTCACTCTTTATCACTCCCTGCTTCATTCTCACCCAGTCACCTCCTATCTTTTTAGGAATCTCCATGCTATTGATCCACTATCTCTCCCCACTATTGTCTCATCACCTCTTTCCTCCACTTTGTCTTCTGTAGATGAGGCTATAGTTTCCTATAATACTGCTCTTTCCTCTGCTCTGGGTCCTCTTGCTCCGCCCATGCCATGTACTGTGAGGTGCACTATACCTCAGCCCTGGCTGTTTTCAACTACCCACTACCTGTGCCTCTATGCCCACTCAGCTGAGCACATTTGGCTGAAATCCCACTCCCTTTCTGACTTTCTTCACTTCAAATTCATGCTTGCTTCCTTCCAATCATCCATAGCACTAGACAAGCAAAAATATTATGCCCATCTGACTAACTCTTTTGCCTCTGACCCTGCCATCTCTTCTGAATTTTCTACTCTCTCCTCAAGGCACCTCCACCTCGACCCCTCCTTCTCTTTCTGCACAAACCCTTACTGACTATTTCCATGACAAAGTCCATATGGTGTACAGACTCTACTCACTATACTCATCAATACATTATCCAGAGGGATTGACAAAATTGAGAATGGGTTCGCGCTCATATTTCTTGATATAGCGGCTGCATTCGATTCTGTTAACCATGTACAATTCCTCTCCCGCCTCCAGGAAAAGGGAATCCACGGCCTTGCCTGGGAATAGTGCAAATCCTATCTCATGAACCGCTGGCAACAAGTACGGATAGGTCACGAAACATCGGAACCATTCCATCAGCAACAAGGAGTACCCCAAGGATCATCCCTGTCGGCTCTACTCTTTAACATTTATATGCAACCCATTTGTGATATCATCCATTCTTTTAATATCTCCAGTCTTATATATGCGGATGATGTACTGATTTTCACCCCAATTAAAATTAAGCAGCCAAACCTTGCTCCACTTATTGAATGCTTCAATACAATTACTGATTGGCTCCTGTCCCAGAATCTTCACATAAATTAAAAAAAAAACTGAAGTCCTTTTCATAACCAGGAACAAAGACTTCTCTCCCCCCGCTTCATTGAAAGTCCGTGACGCTGAGCTCCTATGCAAGTCTGTAATACGATATCTGGGGATTACAATAGACCAGCAGCTTAACTTTAAAGAGCATATAAAGAATACCACTAAGTCCATTTACAACAAAATATGGACACTAAGACATCTAAGACCTTTACTAGCACCGGATGACTTCAGAACTGTATTCCAGACACTAGTAATGCCACACTTTGATTATACCAACATCATCCTACATGGACTCCCTAAAAGCTCTCTCAATCCTCTTCAAATGGCAATGAACACAGCAGCCCATGTTCTCTCTGGCATCTCTAGAAAAGAACACATAACTCCCATACTTATGGACCTATACTGGCTACCAGTACAATGCAGAGTCACCTACAAGGCATTAATCCTGTCATTTAAAGCAATTAACTGGATATCTTCCACATCCCTCTCATCACTCCTGACAAGTATCCCTACTAACAGACTAAGAAGATCAACAACCAACAATATGCTATCTATACCACCTGAGTCCATCAAATGTACCCAAGCAACTAGAAACAGAGCATTTACACTATATGCTCCTAAGTGCTGGAACAATCTCCCACCTCATATAAGATCAATTACTGACCTCTCGCAATTCAGAAAAGCTATTAAACATCACCTATTCTGCCTTTATTTTACCCACACGAACCTAGTATACTCACATCCAACACCTTTTCTCACCCACACAGCATCTGACATACCAACAACATAACCCCCAGTGACTTACAAAGAATCCACCATCAAGAACATTATGATTGCTACATTACGATTCTATTACATAATTTAACCTAATCTATAAGCTCCTTTGTTTGACCTGTATATAGTTACCCTGTTACCTCCAAGTTAAAATCCCTGTTATAATGTGAGCAAAAGATCTTGTTCTAATGCAAATGTTGTTACAATGTAAACTGCACTGATTCTAAATAGCGCGGTATATAAGAATTTGTAATAAATAAATAAATAAGCTTACATTCCAATTCCCCACAAGATCATCTTCTTCTCCTCTTCCCCCTCTTCAATATCAATTGTTCCCCTCCATCTCTGTAACCCTTTCACCCTTTTCTAAAATCCCTGAAGAGGAAACCTCTCATCTTCTTTCGTCCTCTAATCTTGCTACCTGCTCCTCTGGTCCTATCCCCATCTGTCTCCTTAACTCCATCATTTCCTCTGTCATCCCTTCCATCACACACATTCTCAACCTATTGTTCTCATTGCTACTTTCCCAACAGCTTTCAAGCATGTTCTGGTCACACCTCTCCTCAAGAAACCTTCACTTGATCCTACCTGTCCCTTTAATTATCAACCCGTCTCCCTTCTTCAGGAGTGATATGCGGAAATATTTCTTTACAGAAAGAGTAGTGGATCCATGGAATAGTCTCCCAGTGGAGGTGGTAGAGATGAGGATAGTAACTGAATTCAAAAAAGCATGGGACAAACACAGAGGATCTCTAAAGGTAAAAAGTGGACTGTTGTAGTTGTTGTTATGGAAGGACAGACTAGATAGGCCATGTGGTCTTTTTCTGTCATCATGTTTCTATGTTTCTATGTTTCTTCCCTTCATTTCCAAAATTCTTGAATGTGTAGTTCTCCACCATTGCCTTGAATTTCTCTCCTCTCAAGCCCTCCTTTATCCACTTCAGCTTGGCTTTCATCCCTTATATTCTACTGAAACAGCCCTTGCCAAAGTCTCCAGTGACTTGTTCCTGGCTAAATCCAAAGGCTTTTACTCAGTCCTCATTCTTCTTTAGCTTTCTGCTGCTTTTGACACTGTTCACCACCTTCTTGTCAATACTTTATCCTTACTTGGTTTCAGGGGCTCTGTATTGTCCTGGTTCTCTTCTTATCTCTCCCAGTGCTCTTTCAGTATCTGTTCTGGTAGTTCCTCCTCTATTGCTATCCCTCTCTCAGTTAGTGTACCCTGAGGGTCTGTTCTAGGCCCTCTGCTTTTCTCTCTCTATACACAGTCCATTGGTGCTCTCATCTCCTCCCATGTTTTTCAATATCATTTTTATTCTAATTATTCTCAAATCTATCTATCTACACCTCATATTTCTTCTACTCTCCAAGCCCGTATATCTGCCTGCCTATCTGACATCGATGCCTGGCTGCTTCAATGCCATTTGAAATTGAACATGGCCCAAACTGAACTTCTTGGTTTTCCCCCTAAACCCTCTTCCCCCTTCTTCCTTTCTCTGTCTCTGTTGATAGCACTCTTCTGCTTCCTGTTTCCTCAGCCTGCAACCTTGGAGTCATCTTCGACTACTCCCTCTCCTTCTCAATACATATCCAACAGATGGCAAAAACCTGTTGTTTCTTTCTCTAAAAGATTAACAAAATTTGCCTTTTCCTTTCTGAACACACTACTAAAACACTTAGAGGCCAATTCCATTCATGCACATCCAGCACCCTGTATGGCCAGGCAGAATAGGGCATGCAAAGTTAGACCCAATTCTGATCCTGTAGTCCCCGTGGGATCAGAATTGGGTCTAGTGCCTGGACGTGCAGGCCTGGACTTGATTCTGTCCAGCTGTACATCCCAGCGACTACCCAGCTAACTCAGCAGGTCCTGTGAATGGAGCTGTGGTGCCATGCTGAGCCCGGATGCCTATCCCCTGCAGCCTGACCCCTGATCCTGCCTTCCAAGGCCTGAGTCGGGCTGCAGGGAACCCCCTGTGCCCTCTTGTCTGCGTCCTCGGGTCCCTTGCCACGAACCCCCTCCATACAGGGGGCCTATTCCACCTTCAAGGTGTAATAATTCCCCCATCTAGATTCGAGACCTGGACATATGGGGCCGACCTTTGAATCGGACCTGTATGTCCGGGGTCACGGCCCGCACATGCCCCACCCTTGCTCTGCCTCCAGAATGCCCCCTCCCGCCCCCCTGTAGGCCTCCCCATATAAATGCATTGTACATATAGGGAGGGTATTGACGGGGCTGGCAGGGGTATGAATAGCGGGGATGGATGTGCCAATGGGACATCCATCCCTGCTATTAGCAGGACAGAATGTCCCCCTTATCAACTCCTTAATCACCTCTCGCTTAGATTGCTACAACCTCCTCCTTGCTGGTCTCCCTCTGAGTCATCTTTCTCCCCTTCAGTCTGTTAAAAACTCTGCTGCGTGGCTAATCTTCCGCCGGTCCCGTTATATTCATATAACCCCTCTTCTTAAATCACTTCCCTTGCGCTTTCAGATCCAATATGAACTTTTCCTTCTGATCTATAAATGCATTCATTCTGTTGCTCCTCACTACCTTTCTTCCCTCCTATCTCCCTACACCCCTCCTGGTGAACTCCGCTTTCACCCTGGCTTTCTCCTCTCTGTGCCCTTCTCTTCTACTACCAACTCCAGACTTTGATCCTTTCATCTTGCTGTTGCTTAAGCTTGGAACAAACTACCTCTATCTTTACATCAGATTTCATCTCTCCCCCTTTTAAAATCCATGCTGAAGGCTCACCTCATTCAGGGCACTTTATCTTTATCTTTATCTGGATCTTTATCTTTATCTTTCTTTATTTGACAAATTTGATATACCGCCCATTACTAGAGTATAAAGGCGGTGTACAATGTAAACTATCTTGGCTGCGGAAAAGAAAGATAGAAAGGAACGCCATTTGGTGGACAGGAAAGTAGTCAAAGGAACAGAGAGAAAGGGACAGCAAAAGGTAGTGGAAATTAAACAAAAATAAACAACGTGACAGGTGAAACGAAACGTAACATGAGGGTAGTGTTATGACAGCCGTTATAGTTGGTGATTCGATCATTAGGCATGTAGATAGCTGGGTGGCTGGTGGACGTGAGGATCGCCTGGTAACATGCCTGCCTGTTGCGAAGGTAGCGGACCTCACGCGCCACCTAGATAAGGTCTTAGATAGTGCTGGGGAGGAGTCTGCTGTCTTGGTACATGTCGGTACCAATGACATAGGAAAATGTGGTAGGGAGGTTCTGGAGGCAAAATTTAGACTTTTAGGTAGGAAGTTGAAATCGAGAACTTCCATGGTAGCATTCTCCGAAATGCTTCCTGTTGCACGCGCAGGACCCAAAAGGCAGGCAGAGCTCTGGAGTCTCAATGCGTGGATGAGACAATGGTGCAGAGATGAGGGTTTTGGATTTGTTAGGAACTGGGGAACATTCTGGGGAAAGGAGGGGCTATTCCGAAGGGATGGGCTTCACCTTAACTGGGATGGAACCAGGCTGCTGGCATTAACCTTTAAAAAGGAGATAGAGCAGCTTTTAAACTAGATATTAGGGGAAAGCCGACAGTCGCCCAAGAGCGGATGGTTCGGAAGAATGTATCCTTGAAGGATACTACCAAAAGCAGAGAGGTTCCACAAAAGAGTAAAGTAGCCCAAATGCCCTCAAGTATGGAGCAGACAGAGCTTAAAGATCCCAATTTACCCATATCTAACAATAGCCAAATTAACATGAATAAAATACATTCTCTAAAATGCTTGTATGCAAATGCTAGAAGTCTAAAGAATAAGATGGGAGAGTTAGAATATATAGCACTAAATGAAAGATTAGATATGATTGGAATATCAGAGACATGGTGGAAGGAGGACAACCAGTGGGACACTGTGATACATGGGTACAAACTATATCGTAATGATAGAGCTGATCAAATTGGTGGAGGGGTTGCGCTCTATGTTAGAGAGGGCATTGAGTCAGAAAGGAAACAAAATCTGCTGTAGAATCTATATGGATTGAAATTCCATATAAAAGGGGGAAGGCAATGGCAGTGGGGGTGTACTATCGAGCACCTGGCCAGAATGACCAAATGGATGATGAAATGCTCAAAGAAATCAAGGAAGCTAACAAAAGTTACAGCGCAGTAATAATAATGGGTGATTTCAATTACCCCGGTATCAACTGGGTCAGTGTCACGTAAGGACATGCTAGGGAGATAAAGTTCCTAGATGAAATAAATGACTGCTTCTTGGAGCAGCTAGTTCATGAACCGACCAGAGGGGAAGCCATATTAGACCTAGTCCTTAGTGGAACACCAGATCTAGTGCAAGAGATAAGGGTGTTGGGGCCACTTGGCAATAGTGATCATAGCATGATCGCCTTTGATTTAATTAGTGGAGGAGGGATAGTAAGGAAATCCAGAGTACTACCTTTTAACTTTCGAAAGGGAGACTATGATAAAATGAGGAAAACAGTTAAGAAAAAACTAAAAGGAGCAGTTGCAAAGGTTAAAGACGTACATCAAGCTTGGGTGTTGTTGAAAAATACTATCTTGGAAGCCCAGACCAGCTGTATTCCACGCTTTAAGAAAAGTGGAAGGAAGTCCAAAAAACTGCCAGCATGGTTTAAAGGTGAGGTCAGGGAGGCTGTTGTTGCCAAAAAAGCATCTTTCAGGAAATGGAAAAAAGAGCCAAACGACGAAACCTGGAAACAGCACAAGCACTGGCAAGTCAAATGCAAGGCATTGATAAGGCAGGCAAAGAGAGAATTTGAGAAGAAGCTTGCTGCGGAAGCAAAAACGCGAAATAAAGACCTTTTCAAGTACATTCTTAGCAAAAAACCTGTGAGAGAGTCAGTTGGTCCATTAGATGATAAAGGGGTTAAAGGAGCACTAAGAGGCGACAAGGCAGTAGCGGAGAGACTGAATGAATTCTTTGCTTCGGTCTTTACTGAGGAAGATGTAGGGATGTTACCCATGACTGAAGTGGTATTTAAAGGTGCGGAAGAATTGAAGGAAATATCGATACATCGGGAAGATGTCTTACAACTATTAGATAAACTGAAGAGTAGCAAATCACCTGGGCCGGACGGTATACATCCAAGGGTGTTGAATGAACTGAAATATGAGATTGCAGACCTGCTATCAGTAATCTGTGAACTATCATTAAAATCATCTCTAATACCTGAAGATTGGAGGATCGCCAATGTAACACCAATTTTTAAAAAGGGTTCCAGGGGTGATCCGGGAAACTACAGACCGGTGAGCCTGACTTCAGTACCAGGAAAAATGGTAGAAACCATCATAAAGAATAAAATTACTCAGCATGTAGATAGTCACAACCTAATGGGAGACAGCCAACATGGCTTTAGACAAGGAAGATCTTGTCTTACTAATCTGTTATGTTTTTTTGAAGGAGTGAATAAACAGGTGGACAAAGGTGAGTTGGTTGATATTGTGTATCTGGACTTTCAGAAAGCCTTTGACAAGATCCCTCATCAGAGACTTTTGGCAAAACTAAAGAGTCATGGGATAGGAGGCAGTGTACTATTGTGGATCAGGAACTGGTTAAAAGATAGAAAGCAGAGGGTGGGGCTAAATGGCCAATTTTCCCAATGGAGAAAGGTGAATAGTTGTGTACCCCAGGGATCTGTGCTGGGTCCGCTGCTTTTTGACTTATTCATAAATGACCTGGAAAGTGGAATAACGAGTGAGGTTATCAAATTTGCAGATGACACAAAACTATTTAAAGTTGTTAAAACCCAAGAGGATTGTGAAAAATTGCAAGAGGATCTTGATAATTTGGAAGACTGGGCATCAAAATGGCAGATGAAATTTAATGTGGACAAGTGCAAGGTTATGCACCTAGGGAAGAACAACCCAAACTATGGTTACACGATGCAAGGTTCCACATTAGGAACCACCACTCAGGAAAAAGATTTAGGCGTCATTGTGGATACCATGTTAAAACCCTCGGCCCAGTGTGCAGCGGCGGCCAAGAGAGCAAATAGAATGCTAGGTATGATAAGGAAAGGAATGGAAAATAAAACAAAAGATATTATAATGCCTCTATATCGTTCCATGGTGAGACCGCACCTTGAATATTGTGTGCAATTCTGGTCGCCGTATCTTAAAAAGGATATAGCGATTTTAGAAAAGGTTCAGAGAAGATTCACCAAAATGGTGAAGGGGATGGAAGGATACTCCTATGAAGAAAGGCTAAAAAGGTTAGGGCTCTTTAACCTGGAAAAGAGAGGGCTTAGGGGAGATATGATAGAAGTCTATAAATTAATGAACGGAGTGGAACGGGTAAACGTAGATCGATTGTTTACCTTATCAGAATATAGAAAGACTAGGGGACATGCAATGAAGCTACAGGGTAAACTATTTAAGACTAATAAAAGAAAATATATTTCACTCAACGTGTAATCAAACTCTGGAATTTGTTACCGGAGGATGTAGTAAAGGCTGTTAGTGTAGCTGGGTTTAAAAAAGGTTTGGACAAGTTCCTGGAGGAAAGGTCCATAAACCATTATTAAGAAGTGACCTAAGATATCAATGCTTGACCCAGTACAAGGATTGTGGAACTTGTGTCTCTTGGGGAAACTGCTAGGTACATATGACCTAGATTGGCCACTGTTGGAAAAAGAATACTGGGCTTGATGGACCTTGGTCTGACCCAGTATGGCATATCTTATATTCTTATGTTCTTAACAAACGGATCTTAATCCTTTCTTCTCCTTCTGTCTCCTTACCCTTCCCTATTGTACCCTCGTTATCATCTATTGTACTGTCATTCTTGATTAGATTATAAGCTCTGATGAGCTGGGACCGTCCTATTATATGTCTCTGTACAGTGCTGCATATGCCTTGTAGTATATAAATGATTAATAGTAGTAGTATTAGTATATAATTTTATAGATGAAATCTGTTAGTTGTAGAAAAACTGCTTTTTCAATCAGTTCAGATAGAAAAGGCAATTTAGATACAAGTCAGTAATTAGCAGCCAAAGAGGGATCCAAATTAGGCTTCTTCAAAATAGGCCACACAGTAGCATTTTTCAAAGATAATGGAAGATGACTGAATGGGAGACTATGGTTAATAAGGTTTGATAACTTGAACCAGCTCAATGGTATGGGATCTAATAAACAAAAACTAGGCTTAACAGTGTTAACAGGTTTCTTGACCATTAGGATGTACAATTCATTGAATGATGATCAAGAGCTGGACAAAGCCAGTGAGGAGTAAGAAGAAGAAGACTGTTGTGGATGTTTGCCACAGGAGAAAAGCTGTTAAGACCCGAACGCGAATTACCGCGATGGCGCACAGGCGCACACAGGCTGGCCGAGGGCGGGAGATGGAGGGGCGGGAAACGGACAGCGGAAGAGCGGGTCGCGGATCAGGACCGGACCGACGAACGTCTTTGTAGGAAGCAGAGGAGGACGGACACATCGAGGACCGCATGGGCAGGGATATCCGTACCGGGCAGGTATCGAGGGTTCAGCGGAAGATCGCAGCAAAGCGGCAAGTACAAATAAATGGTTGAATAGTGGACAGTATGGGCTGGAGCGGGCGTGGCGGTGCTCCCAGCCATGGCGGGGTCCCGTGGTGGGGAAGCGGCCTATGTGTTCGTTGTGTGGGCGGGGGGTATAGCAGCCGACAGCCTGGTAGGACGGGGAAGGAGGCCAAAACCCCCCTACCTTTTCTCGTCTTCGAAGATGGCGGCATCAGTGGCCAGTCGGGAGAGAGACTTGCAAGAGGTGCTGAGGTATGCGGGCCATGTGCGCGCCAAGATGGACGCCGTGGGCACACGCGATATTGGGCATGATGGGAGAGATGAACAGGCGGATTCATGTGGGGAAGCACAGCCTATAGCTAATAAAACGGAACGGGGGATTATTTGCAGGCTGTTAAAAGATATGTGAACTGTGGGGCAGAACAAAAAAAAAAAAAAAGAATCTAAAGGGAGAGGTTATAGAAGGCATGGATTGTTAGTTTTGACGGGGCTATAGGAATATTAACCAGATTAATAAAAAAAAATATATATATTTCTGTGAAATAAAGAGGTATGTGGTAGGATATTATAGGTGGGCCCTGTACATGTGGGCACTGTACATGTGGGGCATTGTGCATGTGGGGCATTGTGCATGTGGGGCATTTGTTATGTGTGGGCAGTTGTTATATTGGGCATTTGTTATGTGTGGGCATTGGTTACATGTTGGCCTTGATTACATGTGGGCATTGTACAAGTGGGTAGGGTACAGGTGGCCCCGGTACATGGGGTTGGGATATATGTGGGCATTTGAACTGTGGACATCTATAGGTAGACAGCGTTTCGGGGATTGATAGAAAGAGGAGAGGCAGAGATTAATTTAGACTTTCCTTACCCCCCCCCCCCCACATAGTAGATCAAATCATAGGCTAGGGATGCCGAGAAAAGAGACGCAGAAGGCTAAGGCGCAGCGCGCCGAGCAGGCAGAGGGCAGGGCTACATCAAAGGTCACCGCAAGGGCGCGGGCAGCCGCTGGTGCGAGCAGAAAGAGAGCGCATGTGGACGGCCTGGATGCAACTAGCAGCGGAGCTACAGCAAAGCCGAGGCGCAGCAACAGGAAGAAGGCGCCACAGCAACAGCACATCGCAACTCCTGCACGGGGGCAGGAGCTGGACGACCTGCTCCAGATGGTACGGGAGCAGGTTACTCAACACGGCCTGTCCTCGGTCAAACAACGACTGGGGATGTCAGGCTTCACGAGTGAGGGGCAGCCGACAGCGAGCACGAGCACCTCAAGACCAGGCACAACAGATGGTAAGTCTAAAGGGAACAAGGGGGACCCAGAACGGTTAACTTCATCTTCTGACGACTCCTGTTCCGACAGTGATAGTGACACAGCCTTAGCAGATGTGATAAAATATGCATTAAGGAAAGTGAAAAGAAAAAAAACCTCAAAACAGTCAAACCCCTTACGGCAAGCATGGGCAGGGCAGAGTCAGGTTGGTGAGGACCATGGGAACACTTCATCCGGAACTACTCAGAGAATGCAGCAAGATTGGCGTGACACCAGTCGCGATCCACGCTGTGGGGTGAGCTCACTGGCCATTTCAGTGCCCAGAAAAATAAAGAAAAAAATTTGGAGGCGAGAATATATTGACTTATTCTCGCTCCTGCTTAGAGATCAGGATGAGGAAGCCAGCAATGGAAAAGAAAAAGATAGAAGAAGCGAGAGAGACAGAAAACCTAAAATTTCCAAATCCCTGAACAACTGGGTATCGGCATTCCACATATTTATGAGTGTGGTGATGGAGAAGGAACCCGACTCAGGGCCTTATCTCACCAGGTACCTTGATACGATTACCAGAGCATACAAGCAATACGGGGGATGGGCCTGGCTCAACTATGATGTGAGGTTCAGGAGAAGCATGACAGAGGATCCCACCTTAGCGTGGCATCACAGAATTCTGGATCTGTGGACAGATGAAATGGCGCCCAATAGGCCACTGTGGCAGGATGGGATGCACCAACCTCTTACGGGCACGCAATGGCAACAGCCAACGCAAAACACGCAAGGGAGGCAAGCCAATCTGTGGACAGGGAAACGGGCGTGCCGACAGTGCAATGCAGGGAGTTGTACTTGGCAGCCTTGTAAATTCAAACACCCCTGCTCAGTATGTGGAAACGGACACCCCGCTTTCACGTGCCGGGCATCAAGGGAGGCCAAGCCGTTCAGAGCACTACAACAGCGCTCCACGGAGGGAGTTGGCCCCAACGCCCATCAGGCTTGAGAACATGCGTCCCTGGCTGAGAGCCTACCCTAAGCGGGATATAGCTAACAGTATTGAATTGGGCTTCTCGCAAGGTTTCCACATCCCATCCCGAATAATCAGAAACGAATCACGAACGTGGGTTAGCAATAACCCACCATCTGTCCAGAAACACAACGCCATCGCGCACAGTAAAATAGCCAAAGAAATAGGTCTCGGGCGAGTGGCAGGTCCTTTCCAGTCGCCCCCATTCAAGGACCTCATAGTCTCACCATTGGGAGTCATACCAAAAAAGGAACCGGGGCAATACCGGTTAATTCATAACCTGTCATACCCAGAGGGGAGGTCCGTCAATGACCATATTGACCCAGCATTATGCTCGGTCAAATATGCTACCATTGACCAGGCAATTATGCTCATTCGAAGTAAGGGACAGCTGACGCAGTTGGCAAAAGCCGACATAGAGTCCGCGTTCCGGATATTGCCAGTACACCCAGAGTCCTTCCCTTTATTGGGTTTCTCATTCAACGGGGAATTCTTCTACGATAAATGTCTGCCCATGGGATGTGCTGTATCATGTGCATATTTCGAACAATTTAGTTCCTTCCTACACTGGGTGGTCGAGGACCTCGCGGGTCCCAATACAGTGGTTCACTATCTGGACGATTTCCTGTTTATAGGAAAAGACCACGAGGACTGCAAAAGGATCTTAGGTATCTTTGAGCAGATGGCACAGTTGTTTGGGATCCCGTTGGCAAAAGAAAAGACCGCTGGCCCAACAGGGATCATCACTTTCCTAGGTTTACAGTTGGATGTGCCGGCACAGAGGTCTCGCCTGCCAGCGGATAAAGTGATGAAGTTGAGAAAAGATCTGCAGCTGCTTCACAGTCAGCGAAAGGCGACGCTACAACAATTTCAGGCTACCCTAGGCTTGCTATGCTTTGCGTGCAGGGTAATGCCAATGGGAAGGGTTTTTTGCCGCCGCATGGCATGGGCAACGAGAGGGATAACAAAAAAACACCATCGCATCCGAGTTACCAAAGAGATACGAGAAGACCTGCTGGTCTGGATGCAATTCCTCTGCACCTTCAACGGCCTTGCCTTTTGGCAAGCAGCCACGGTGTCTAATGCCGAACTCGACTTCTTCACCGATGCTTCGGGAGGGATCGGCTTCGGCATCTACTATAGAGGGGCGTTGTGCTCAGAGGTATGGCCCAGGGAATGGCGAGCCGAAGGGACCACCAAGGATATCACGTTCTTGGAGCTGTTCCCGCTTATGGTAGCATTATGTATCTGGGCACCAGGGCTCGCTAACAGAGCTATCACTGTCCATATTGATAATATAGCTGTGGTATGGGCAGTGAACAGGATGAGAGTTAAGACGCCTAGGGTAGGGGCACTATTAAGGAAAATAGTGTCACTATGCCTTGTGCATAACATAACCCTTAGGGCGAAGCATATCGAAGGCAAAACAAATAACATTGCCGACGCTCTTTCTCGTTGTAAGACCAGGATTTCCGCCAACTGGCGCCCGAGGTGGACGCATTCAAGACAGCGGTCCCCGAGCAAGTCTGGGAGTATGGCCCGCCGAAGTATGGAAGCTCCTCTTAGACTCCCTAGCAGTGCAGACACGGCGAAAATACATCGCAGCATGGGAAATGTACCAAACCTTTTGCAATGAAGCCAGAATATACCAAGAAGACAGATTCGAAGTAGCAATGCTTCTGAGATGGATTTTGCATTGCAAAAGCAGTGGCCACACAAAAGCAGCAGTGCAAACACGCTTAGCTGCAGTCGCATTCTTTGCAAAGGCCATGGGTAAGAGGAGCCCAACGGCGGAGTTTATCATTAAGAAGGTGATGAGAGGCTGGTCCTTAGGGCAGCCCCAAAAGGTAGATCAACGCCGCCCAATCACGCATCAGATGCTCCAACAACTGATGGTGACCACTAGCCAAGTGTGTTATGACGAGTACGAAGCCAGGCTCTTTAGATGTGCCTTTTCCTGGGCCTTTTACGGAGCATTTCGGGTAGGGGAGCTAGTCGCTGTCTCATCTGCAGGGCACGGGGCGACCTATGGCGGTATGGAAGAACGCGACGTGAGCATACTCACGGAGGCCATAGTGCTGCACTTGCGCAGATCCAAAACGGACACGGCCGGAAAAGGGACTAGTTCGTGTTGTCGGCGCTGCGCAATGACCCCTCATGCCCGCTGAAAAATGCTTTGGCCTATCAACAGCTACGGGCACACGCGAGCAAGCAATGGTTCGTGCACACGAGTGGCGCCCCCCTGTTACATTTTCAATTCATCAAAGTACTCAAGCTAGCGATAGAGCGAACAGGACGGGATACAGGCTTATACGGCTCGCACTCCTTTCGTATTGGAGCCGCTTCAACGGCGGCCAGCATGGGGATGTCCGGAGCACAGATAATGAATATAGGATGATGGCGCTCGGATAGATACAAATTGTATGTACGTCCAGCGGAATGAAGAAAGTGGATATAAAAAAAAAAAAAACTCATGGCACGGGGAAGTAATGTTGTGTACTGGGGTGTGATGATTAAGGTCTGGATAGTGCTGATGTAACCATATCTTTCTGTTGTGATCCAATGTAGGAACAAGTCCCCGCCACTGGCCCCGCGAAGCGTGGATATGCGGCCATTCATTTGTTCACTGGGCGCAAAAGCGGACTCAGGGCAGGCCACAAGGGTTGAATTTGGGTTTCCCAAGCACAGAAGTTAAGGTCGTGTGGCTCGGACGACGGGGTTTGCTGTGGGACCAGCTAGTGCCGCTCCTGCTACAAAAGAAAAGTGTGACCAGTAACCCAGTGTTGATCGTGATCCATCTGGGGGGCAACGACCTTGCGGCCACACGCAGCGTTGAACTCACCAAAAAGATATGCGGACGCTGGCAAACGCATTTCCTGGGACACGCCTGGCATGGTCTCACATCATACCGCGGCGTGTGTGGAGGGGTGAGATTTCGCACAAGGCGGTAGAGAAGACGAGGCAAAAAGTGAACAGGTGGATGGCCCGCTTCATGGGGACTATGGGGGGCGACAGCATCAAACATGACCTAATAGAAGAGAGATGCCCGGGATTGTATCGAGCAGATGGTGTACACTTGTCGGACATAGGGATGGACATTTTTCTGTGCACCTTGCAAGATGCGGTTGAGCGGTTATGGCAGAAGTACGTGTTGGCCACAGCTGCGTGTTGATAAGTGGGGCCCCGGCAACAAGCGAGGAGTCGCTGTTGGCGGGGTTGGCAGAAAAAATGCACCTGGTGAGAGAGAACACAGCCTAGGCTTTAAGTAAAGGGGGAGAGTTGCAGGAGAGAAACCTGGACCTGCCCCCGGAGAGATGGAACGGGTCACAAGAACACAGCGCAGAGGCCCCCCAGCCTCGCTTTGACGGCGGGCAAAAGGGGGGCATAGCAAGAAAAGTTGCCAAGCCTGCTTGAACGGCAGGCGTAACAGCTGGGCGACGGAAAGAGATGGAGAGGACTAAGGACTGAGGAAAGCTTTCACGGCTGTTTTTCCTCCTGAGATTTAAAGGACCCAGGGATATTGGCTGTGTCTCTCGAGGGGGCGGAAGGAAAGGAATTGGATACAGTGTTTTACTGAGTGTTATGTGCATGCTGTGGCCAACAGTTTTCTGGGGCTGTTAATAACCATTGTAAATAAATAAATGGAAACAATTTGTTGAAAGAATCTATGGAGAAGCGTGGACTTATTTGGTAGGGGGGAGGGGGGAGGGTAAGGGGTGGGGGGGCCAAAACCCGAGG
This sequence comes from Ichthyophis bannanicus, assembly GCA_033557465.1. Taxonomy (NCBI): domain Eukaryota; kingdom Metazoa; phylum Chordata; class Amphibia; order Gymnophiona; family Ichthyophiidae; genus Ichthyophis; species Ichthyophis bannanicus. Next base: position 1,696,994,967 of record CM066031.1, read on the forward strand.
CTATCATGCCTGTTGCGCGGCTGTGTATAGTAATGATTTTGGACTTTAAAAAGTCAGCTAGTAGGTCCACAAAAGGGACCTTCTGAGGTAGTTCAGATACCTTTTTTGAGGTGGATTTGGCAAACATCTTAAACAAAGTTCTGGCCTTATTAGAGTTCTTTTCAATAGTAGATGTAAGAAAAATATTTTGGCTAATTTAATCCAATGTTGGTAACTCCTTGCAAATCTTTGCAGCTTGCACGAGCACAGGACGATTTAGACATGCCAAGAATGTTCAGCCTTCCGGATTTAAGAGTCCAAGACCTGTATAATGTGAGAAGGGGCTGCTTTGTTTAGATATGGATTAGGAACTAGATTACAGATAGTAACCTAGTCAGTTAATGGAAATTCTGAAAAGGCCTGAGGAAAGACTGTTGCTACAAAAGGAAGGATGTCTAAAGAAATTAGATGCAATGACCTAGTAATCTAAGTAGCCGCGGTGGTAACACTGCACCGAGAGAAAACATCAAGAGTAAAATGAATAAGACGATGGTCAGTCCTCGAGAAGGAGTAAGTCTGCATAGAACTGATCAAGTTAGACAAAGGACCAAATGAAAAAATAAGGTCCAGGGCATGACCAGCAATTTGAGTGGGAACATGCACATACTGTGTAAGGCCCAGACAAATAATCCAGAAAAACAGAATCTAGATCGTCCACATAAATACTGAAATTACCCAAAATCAAAAGATTCGGGTAATGAGTGTAAATGTTAGATAATGACCCATAGAAAAGTCCCCAAGAAAAAGAGGGAATTTGGGACAGCAGTATACTAACCAGTCTCTGTTGATGGCTCTGTTCTCCAACCTGTTTCATCTGCTTGCAATCTGGGTGTTATTTTTGACTCTTCGCTCTCTTTCTCCTCTCATATCCAACTCATCGCTAAGACATAGTAACATAGTAACATAGTAAATGACGGCAGATAAAGACCAGCATGGTCCATCTAGTCGGCCCAGCAAGATGGCAAGAGTAGGTGCACCTGTCGCTCTGTGCAGGCCACCCTTCCCCATGTCTTTGTTTAGGGATGAACTCACCACGCCATGTAGGACACCCCTATTTGAGACGTTAGATGGTTCAGAAGTTAGATGGTACCGTTTATTTTGTTTTTATCCTGTTGCTGTAAAGGGATCCACTGTGTTTGTCCCATGCCGTTTTGAATTCCGTCACCATGTTTGCCCCACCACTTCCATCGGGAGGGCATTCCAAGCATCCACCACCCTTTCAGTGAAGAAATATTTCCTGACATTGCCTTTCAATTTACCATCTTGCAGCTTCATGTTATGCCCCCCAGTTTTACAGCTTCCCCGTCTTTGGAAGAGGTTTGTTCATCATTTCTCTTTAAGTATTTAAAGGTCTGAATCATATCTCCCCTGTCCCTCCTGTCCTCCAAAGTGTACATATTTAGGTCTTCAAGTCTCTTCTCATAAGGCTTCTGATGCAGGCTCCCAATCATTTTGGTTGCCTTCCTCTGAACAGTTTCCAGTCTTTTTACATCTTTTGCAAGATATGGTCTCCAAAACTGAACACAGTATTCCAAGTGAGGCCTCACCAGTGACTTGTACAGTGGCATAAGTACCTCTTCCTTTCTGCTGGTTATCTCTCTTTGTATGCAGCCCAATATCCTCCTGGCTTTTGCCACCGCCTTGTCGCACTGTTTTGCCACCTTGAGATCATCAGAGATAATCACACCAAGGTCTTTCTCCTGAACCGTGCATACCAACCTCTCACCCCCTATCGTGTACATTTCCCTTGGATTTCTGCTACCCAGGTGCATGACACTGCACTTTTTCACATTAAATCGTAGTTGCCAAGCATTGGACCAGTCTTCCAGCTTTTGTAGATCTTTCCTCATGTTAACCACTCCCTCAGGGGAGTCCACTCTGTTGCAAATTTTTGTGTCATCTGCAAAAAGACAGACTTTTCCATTCAGTCCTTCAGCAATATCACTCACAAATACATTGAACAGTGCTGGGCCCAGGACCTAACCCTGGGGCACCCCGCTAATCACCTTCCTCTCATCCGAGTGAGCTCCATGTACCATCACCTTCTGTTGTCTGTCAGTCAACCAACCAATTTCTAATCCAGTTTACCATCTTGGGACCCATCCCCAAGCTACTGAGTTTATTGACAAGCCTCCTATGAGAAACAGTATCAAAAGCTTTGCTGAAATCCAGTTAGAGTATAAAGACCTGTCGCTTCTTTCTCTTCAACATTGGCAAAATCCGCCCCTTTCTCTCTGAGCTCACTACTAAAACCCTCATCCATTCCCTAATCACCTCCCGTCTTGATTATTGCAACCTGCTTCTTGCTGGTCTCCTTCAGTCTCATCTCTTCCCCCTTCAGTCTATTCAGCACTCCGCTGCCCGTTTGATTTTCCATCAGCCTCATTTTGCCCACATCACTCCTCTCCCCAGATCTCTTCACTGGCTCCCTACCCGTTTCCGTATTCACTTTAAGCTTCTCCTTCTGACCTATAATTGCATTCACTCTGTAGCTCCTCAGTACCTTTCTTCTCTCATTTCTCCCTACGTCCCCCCTCGTGAACTCTGTTTTTCTACCCAGTTGCTTCTTGCTATGCCCTTCTCCTCTATTGCCAACTCCAGATTCTTTTCGTTTCACCTTGCTGCCCCTTACACTTGGAATAAACTTCCTTTGTCTTTACGCCAGGCATCTTCTTTGTCCCTCTTCAAACTTAAGTTAAAAGCTCATCTTTTCGCCTATGCCTTTGGTTCTTGATTTTGCTGTTCTTATTCTTCTCCTTTTCTTGCTTTGTCTTTTATAGATTGTAAGCTCTTTTGAGCAGGGACTGTCTCTTGTATGTTTTCATTTTACAGCGCTGCATGCGTCTGGTAGCGCTTTATAAATGCTTAGTAGTAGTAGTAGTAGTAGATATGTACGGTACCTGACTGCCATTCAACTCTAAAGAGTACAGATTCAGGGTAAGAAATAAGAGTATAAACATTGTATATAAATAAAAAGTAATGCATGAAGGGTCCCTTTTACTAAAGGCTGTTAGCTGTTAGTGCAGGTTCTTCCATATGCTAAAAGACATGCTAGGGCAGGCGATAACAGCCCGGAGCCCGTGACAGTGCAACCAGATTTTGGTGCTAACTTTCCATGGCGTGCTAAGACTGCAAGAGGGCATGTTAGGGGTAGAGAGTAGGCGGGCTGAACACCTTGCATTCACTGCACCAGTGCTAACTGCAAGGCAAGCAATTAGCATGGGTGCACTCACCGTCCCCTCTATAGGTGAAGATAAGTGCACCCATGCTATTTTAATGCTGAATTAGGGCTGGGCACACTGCATGAACTGCCAGGAACATAGTTTTCAAGCCCCCGACCGTTAACACATGGTGTTGCACCTAACGTGCTGTGGTTTGAGTGTTATCAGTGCGTTAGGTGCAACATCATAGCACTCTTTAGTCCCTAAGAATGCATTTCTAAAGGAAAGTCCCATCATTTTATTAACAGATAAATTATAAATATATATTTACCTGAAGCCATATGTGTATGTATTATTATTTCAACTTTGAGAAATAATTTCTATGCCATTTGAATATTTTATTTTAATTTTTCACTAAGTGGCCAAGCCAACACTAATAACATGCATGATATTAAGACATCTGCTACCTAAGTTAACAAATAAAATAGGTTGATATGTAAAAGATTTGCCTGGGTAACTTCAGGAGCTGTGCAGAGAAATATTTGAACATTCCATCCACACAGCATTTAAATTTTATCCAGCCAGCTTGTACAAAGGCTGTGCCAAATGTGGAGCCTTTTCAAAAAAATTTGAAAAACATTTGATTTGCTTTCAAGTCATTTTCAGATATTTTTCATAATTTTCTGACAGTTTTTGGCTCATTTCAAACAGTTTTGGTAATAAAAATGTTTTAACTTTAGAGCTTTTTATTGGGGTAATTTTATAAAAAGGATCCTACTTTTAGGTATAAATATCAGTATAGTAGTCATTTGTACATGTAGGTAGCCACGTATGCATATAAATGACCTCTTATAAAATACCCGCTTGCATGAAATTGCACACGGTGTTCACATGGCATATACTATTAATATGGAAGGTATAAACAAGTGTGAAGGTTTATTATTGAATAGGATAATTTGCAGGCGTACTTGCAAAAAGTAGATGCTCCCATTTACACCATCTCTAAGGGCCATGTTTACTCAATACTAGCATGTGCTATCTGCCACACTGGCTACATGAAGAATATGGGCATTGCGGCAGAGAGCACACGCTAAAGTGGCTACCTGCATGCACAAATAACTAATATGCTGATATTTATACCTAAAAGTAGGATCGTCTTTATAAAATTGCCCCCATGAAAAGCTCTAACTTTAACAAGTTTTATGACCAAAAATGTTCTTCAAGTAATTGATCACCAGGCAACAAGAATATTATCAGTATTTCAGTTAATGTAAATTTATCGTCTACTTATGTATATTAGTTACATTACAAGCGCTTGAATTTATTGCTTGTAAGATTACTCTCCTATTTTAATTTTTGTTACCGATGTTACCTGTAGAATGTTGTTGTTCTCTGTAAATCACTTTGATTAATTGATAAAGCTGTATAAAAAAATCCAAATAAATATATAAGTAAATACATCTTTAGTAAACATGGCCCTAAGGCTGGTGTAAATGATTGTGCCTTAATTTATGACTTGTTCTTTGACACTTATACTAGCATTTTAAAATGTTAAGTACACGTGTGCTTGACTTTAGAAAATAGGTGCAAAAATAGGCAAGTAAAAATGTATTGACCAGGCACAACATCATAAAACTACCCTCTATATGTGTTAATATTTAGGTTAATATGTTTTTAAACAATGTTAACATGCCAAATAAATGCATGTTGATTGTAAAGCCTCCATGCTAGCTTTCAGGGGTGTAACCAGCATGTCCCCAGCAGCTAATTCACAACAAGTTCTCCTAAAGTGGGCTCCTCCATGGCGGGTTCACTTAGCAACTCCCACAGAGGCGTCATTAGATGAACTTGTATTCAGAGCTGCATTGCTGCTGAGCATGCGGCAATAGCCCTCGTGCTAGCTAAATGTGCTCTCCATATCCACTCTCCACCCATTCCCTGTCCCATATTGTGCTTGCTGATTAACATGCTTTTTAGCAGCTGATGAATGTATCTACACATTATTTTTATTTATTTATTTACATTCTCTTATATACCGCGCTATTCTGCATCAGTGCGGTTTACATTGAACAAACTGAAATTACATTGAACAGGGCATTATAACTTGGAGATAACTATTTACAGGGAACATGGGCTATGGAGGGTTAAGTGGCTTGCCCAAGACCAAAAGGAGCACCTATGGGACTAGAAACCCCAGTCCTTCCAGCCCAAGGTTGCTGTTCTCTAGTGGGAGTTGAACCCCTGACCTTCTGGCCTGAAGTACCTTGCCCAAACCACTAGGCCACTCCTCCACATTAGTGTTTCTTGACTGCCAGTTGCCACACATTAAAATGCATGTTAACTGGCTAACGGGCTTTAGTAAAAGGGGCCCTTAGGGGCCTTTTACTAAAGAATGATAAAGTTGTGCAATTATTGCATGACGATAACACAAATTACTGCGCAGTGAATGTCAAACCGCTGTGTTAACTGTTGGTGGCATTCCGAGGAGGTGATAGTGCCTCTGTATAAGTCTTCAGTGAGACCTCATTTGGAGTATTGTGTGCAATTCTGGAGACCGCACCTTCAAAAGGATATAAACAGCTTGGAGGCAGTGCAGAGTGGCTACCAAAATGGTCAGTAGTCTTTGTTATGAACAATATGGAGACAGATTTAAAGATCTCAATATGTATACTTTAGAGCAGGGGTCTCAAACTCAAATTGCTTTGAGGGCCAAATGAGGACTTGTAGAGTAACCCGGGGGCCGCACAAGACGCAGGCCTCATTTGCATAAGGGCATCATTTGCATAAGGGCATCATTTGCATAAATATTTGCATAATGTTACCATACACTAACTTTTAGTAAACATGCCTCTTAATGAGTGTATGGATAAAGAAAGACTAAAAGATTTCTACATTACTATAAACCAGTGCCAACCGCCAGGCACATTAGGAACTACTAGAAACACTGCTCATTTAGAACCCATAGCAAACCTGCCGTGTCCTAACAGCACTACCAGGACTCACAAAGCACCATACCCTAACTATCAAAAGGCAACACTGCAAATATTAAATCAACACATTTCAGAGAATAACAATACATGACCTACTCGGGAAAGAGAACAAGTGGCAATGTCAAATAGGAATTACATAAACAGAATACCTCAGCTCAGTTACACATGCAGAACATACACCATCACCAAACAAGGAATCACAATTTAGAAACAGGAAGACAATTAAACTGGGAACCCCAAAAGCCAAACTTAGAATGTACAACACTGTAGAAATAAAACTATACATTGATTTCCTCTTGTATTAAATAAAGTGCAGACGTTAAAGATGCACATTTCCAAGAGCTGACATATTTCAGTTAATAAATTCAAAATAAAGAGATATTTTTCTACCTTTTGTGCATTTTTTTTTCAGTTGCAATTGTTCCAGTCACTTTCTTCTGGTTTCTTTGTGTCTTCTGCTAACTCTCCATCGTCTGCTGTCCATTTGTCCTTTCTTCTTTCCTATTTTTTCCCATTCTCTCTACATCTGCTTTAACATACTAATCATTCTCCTTTTGCTCTTTCCTCATTCCTATTTCATCCACTCAAATTTTACCCCTCCATCCTCAATCCCCACTTACTCTCCCAATACCCGGCCAATTGTAGATTTTTCTTCCCTCCCACACAAAATATATTTCCCCTCTCCCAGCCCCATCCCATTCTAATCGTCCCCCAACATCAACTCCCTTCTAGCTCCTGCCCCACCCAGCATCCGCTCCCTTCTAGTCCCCGCATCATCAGCCCATTTCCAGTCCTAGCTCCCTCCCCTCACAGCCCATTTCCTTTCCAAGCCCCCTTCCACTCAGCCCATTACCATTCCAAGACCCTGTCCCCATCAGCTATTTGCAGTTCAAGCTCCCCCTTCTACTCGGCCCATTTCCAGTCATAGCACCCCCCCCAGTCCATTACCAGTTCTAGCCCCCCCCCATAGCCCATTATCGGTCCTAAGCCCCCCAACAGCCCACTTCCAGGCCTAACCCTTCCATCGCCCCATCTTCATTCTTAGCCCCCCCATAACCCCATTTTCAGTCTTAGCCCCCCAATCAGACCACCTCCAGTCCTAACCCCCATCTGTCCATTACCAGTCCTACCCCCCCAGCAGCCCACATCAAGTCCTGCTCCCCCCCCGCAGCCCACATCAAGTCCTGCTCCCCCCCAGCAGCCCACATCAAGTCCTGCTCCCCCCCCAGCAGCCCACATCAAGTCCTGCTCCCCCCCCAGCAGCCAACATCAAGTCCTGCTCCCCCCCCCAGCAGCCCACATCTAGTCCTGCTCCCCCCCCCCAGCAGCCCACATCAAGTCCTGCTCCCCCCCCCCAGCAGCCCACATCAAGTCCTGCTCCCCCCCCCCCGGGAAAATTAAACTATAGAAAAAAGCTGGCTGCTGCCGCGGCGGTAGCAGCAATATCGCAAGCCCGCGGCCCCCTCCTCCCCTCCCGGCAGATCCCTTCCTGCTTGCCTGCCTGCCTGCTTGTGAGTTCTTCTCTGCTTCGGCTTTCAGAGCCGCCTCTGTTAAGCTCGCCGGGGCAGATGGGAAATTTCCCATCTGCCCCGGCGAGCTTAACAGAGTCGCGAGGGAGAAGCTCTCCCTTCGCGGCTCTGAAAACCGAAGCAGAGAAGAACTCACAAGCAGGCAAGCAGGAAGGGATCTGCCAGGAGGGGGGGGGGGCCGCGGGACTTGCGATATTGCTGCTACCGCCGCGGCAGCAGCCAGCTTTTTTCTATAGTTTAATTTTCCCGCGGCAGCAGCAGCAGAAGCCGGTTTTTTCCTTTCCTGTGCATCGCGGGCCGCACAAAGGTCTCTCGCGGGCCGCGTGTTTGAGACCCCTGCTTTAGAGGAAAGGCTGAATAGAGGAGATATGCTATTCCACTCTCAGTTGGTGAACCTCATGGGTTTATCTTGGGTCCATTCCTTTTCTCACTATATACCCAGTCCCTTGGTGCAGTCATCTCCTTCCATGGTTTTCAGTACCATCTTTACACTGATGACTCTCAGATCTACCTCTCTACACCTGAAATCTCTCTGGCAATCCATACCTGGATCGCTGCCTGCTCATCTGGCATTGCTTCCTGGATGTCTCACCACCATTTGAAATTGAACATGACCAAAACCAAGTTTGTTATCTTTACCTCTAAACTCACCTTCCCCCTTCCTCCCTTCTCTATCTCTGTGTATAACAATCTGTTCCTCCCTGTTTCCTCAGCACGCAATCTTGGGGTCATCTTTGACTCCTCCCTCTACTCTCCACACACATCCAACTAATAAATAAAATCTGTCTTTTATTTATAACACCATCAAAATTTACCCCTTTCTTTCTGAAGGCACTGCTAAGACACTTATCCACTCTTTAGTCACCTCGCGTCTAGACTATTGTAACCTCTTCCCTGCCGGCCCCCCTCTGAATCATCTCTTCATTCTCTTCAAAACTCAGCTGTGTGGCTAATCTTCCACCAGCCTCTATATGCTCATATAACCCCTCTTCTTAAGTCATCTCAATGGCTCCCTATCCATTTCCATATCCAGTTCAAGTTTCTTTTACTGACCTATAAGTTAATTTATTCTGCTGCCCCTTACTACCTTTCCTCTCTTATCTCTCCCTACACCCCTCCTTGGGACCTCCGCTCTTCTAATAGATCGCTTCTATCTGTGCCGTTCTCTTCTACTGCCATCTTCAGACTTTGCTCCTTTCACCTTGCTGCTCCTCATGCCTGGAACAAACTACCTGAGTCTGTACGTCAGACTTCATCTCTGGCCCTTTTCAAATTTAGGCTGAAAACTCACCTCTTTGAGGTTGTTTTTGGATCCTGATCCACATAGTCTCCTGCTCTCCAGCTATGTGTGTCTTTACCATTTCCCTAGACATATCCTTGTCCCCAGGTGCTGTGTTGTCTGCTTTGACTAGATTGAAAGCTCTGATGAGCAGGGACCATCTTTCACATGTGTCTTTCCAGCGCTGTGTACACCTTATAGTTCTATACAAATGATCAATAGTAGTAGTAACAGTGTGATAGAAATGTTTAAATACCCCCATAGCATAATGCACAGGAAGAGAGCCTCTTTCAATTGAAAGAAAGTTCTGCAATGCGGGGACATAGGATGAGGGTGAAAAGGGATAGGCTCAGGAGTACTGGGCTTGATGGACCTTGGTCTGACCCAGTATGGCATATCTTATGTTCCTATTAGAAAGACTAGGGGACATGTAATGAAGCTACAGGGTAAACTATTTAAGACAAATAAGAGAAAATATTTTTTCACTCAACGTGTAATCAAACTCTGGAATTTGTTACCGGAGGATGTAGTAAGAGCTGTTAGTGTAGCTGTGTTTAAAAAAGGTTTGGACAAGTTCCTGGAGGAAAGGTCCATAAACCATTATTAAAAAGGGACCCAGGATATCAATGCTTGACCCAATACAAGCATTGTGGAACCTGTGTCTTTTGGGGATACTGCTAGGTACGTATGACCTAGATTGGCCACTGTTGGAAACAGGATACTGGGCTTGATGGACCTTGGTCTGACCCAGTATGGCATATCTTATGTTCTTATGTTCTCAATAATATGTAGAAATATTTCTTTACAGAAAGAGTGGTAGATTCGTGGAATAGTCTCCTAGTAGATGTAGTGGAGATGAGGACAGTATCTGAATTCAAGAAAGCATGGGACAAACACAGAAGGTCTCTAAAGGAAAAAAAGGGGACTATAATACAGCAAAGGAGTAGAGAAATAGCCTAGTGGTTAGGGTGGCAGCCTAGAACCAGAAAGACCACTGGTACTCCTTGTGGCTTTGGGCAAGTCACTAAATTCTCCATTGCCTCAGGTGCAAACTTAAATTGTAAGCCCTCTGGGAACAGGGAAATAACTACTATACCTGAATGTAACTTGCCTTGAAGTACTACTGGAAAAGGCATGAGCTAAGTGCTTAAATTAAAATTTAGCATGCATCTGAATTATAGATAGTGCAGATGAACCCAATGCCACCAATTGAAATTGTGTTAAGTGATCTACATTATCTGCTCAAGTAACCATTAACGTGTGGTAAGTTGCTATATATTACTTGCAAGGCACAGTCATTATCCATTCCCTTCCCCATTCCATGCTATACAGTTAGGAGAATAACTCCTATGCAGTCAACGTGCATTTCCATACACATATTTGGGGCTTATTATATAATAGTTATCTTGTTATCCAAGTTGGTTCTCCTGTTAATTGTAAACTCAGACTTATGTGCCCTGTCTGATTGTTATGTTCCATGTAAACCGCGCTGATACTGAATAGTGCAGAATAGAAGAAATTGTGAATAAATAAAATAAATAAATAAATAAAATGAAGGGGAATGTTACTGTAGTACGCCACTGGGTAGCGCAGGGTTCGGTACATGCCAAGTGTGTCGTGTTGGCATGTAGCACGGGGCACTATACTACAGATCCATTACTAACCAGTTAGCACATTAGTGAGTGGGGACAGAATGAGTTAGAGGCATAATTTGGGTGGTGACGTTGCATGGTGAATGACTGTTGCAATTAATACAGGTGCACTTAATGCTATCTCAGTGGGTGGTGTTAAGTGCACCCCACATGCTTATTATTGCAGTGCCATGTAATTGCAGTACGCTATCAGCACTGGGGATGGAAGCACATACCCACAAACATAACTGGAGGCGTCGGTGCTGATACTGCATTGCAATTGCGTTCTATTGGCGCAGCTTTTAGTAAACATGCCCGAAAGTGAAGCAGGGAGTCCAACGAGCAAGCAACCACACCCACAAAGCAGAGGAACAGATACAGAGATCAGGGTGACAAGCCACATCGTGGAAATGTCAAGAAAGCTATTTGAGTGTCCAGAGGTCCCTTCCTACATGTCCATCTTTTGGCAATAAAGCCTTCATCAGGGACTCGGGACTCAGAGGAGAGAGACACTCAATAAGAGATATAAAATATCCATGGTAGAAACAATAGGCAGCGGCTTATATGATCCAGCAGCCTAAAAATATGCAGCGCATCAATACAAAGAAATGTCAGTGTTCATCCAAAGCTTTGGATTAAAGGATTTATACTTGCCAAGTTTTGAAATGCCAATGCATAAAATATGTTAGAGAATTTTAAAAGTGGGTTCAGTGTTACCCACAGATTTTTCAGCAAGGACATAAGTCCTTTAAATTAGGAAGTTGCACATCCTTATAATATCAGTCCCTTAAATGGGAATTAGCATGTGGTGTCAAGTTTCCACATTAAGTGTTAGCATGGCTGTGCACTATGTTAAAACTGTCCGACAAAAGAAAAATGTTTTTTGAAAAAGATTCATGCTGAGGATTGGTGATTTTTGTCTTCTTGAGTTTTAATTGTGATCACTAATATTGGGACTTTGGAGTTTTGGTTGTGCACTATGTTAGCCATGCTAATTTCTGCGCTTTCATAAATGGCTCCCTAACAAACCGAAAGCACACTAGCAAATACAGATCTTTAACTGACAGGAAAAATGTTAACTGCCACAAAATAAATGGTACTGAAAGGGTTACAGGGGCACAGAAAGTGTTCCAGGGGAAAATTAGTCAGATTAGTCTGGTCACTGTAGAGGCCTTTCCTAAAGTTAGCCTGATAACTTTCTCCAAATAACTTTAACTGGACATACAGTATGAATTGGTAGAAATGACTGGGCAAGTCCTCCTTAATATTCAGTTAAAGTTACCCAGATAACTTTAGTGCTTGCCAGAATGCTGAATTTTGGCTGAAATAGGGGGGGGGGGGGGGGCCATAATTTTATGTCATTTTTATTGGTAAAGCAGTGTTTTATGCTCAGAAGTAAGCATCTATAAAATTGCCTGGGTTCTACAGATATAAAAATATATGCTAAGAGCGTCTGAGCACATACGTTTTGCTGTTCTGACGTAAACCACTTAGCTTTACAGATAGTGGAATGACCACACTTGGCCCTTTGTTCACCCTGGAGCTATTCAGAGAATGCTAGGGCAGTCTGTAAGAATTTTCATATAGCAACACTGAAAATTCACAGGTAAAGAACCTATCCATATAACAGAGGCCGCTATATTAATAAGTCCTTGTGAATATCGGCCCGTATTATTATAAAAGAAGCAGAGGGCAAGAATGCTGGAACATTTAGACGTCTTTCAAAAGTTTGAATGCTAAGTTAGTTATTGATGTCCTGCATTACAATATCAAAGGACACAGCCGAGAATTATATTAATCCACTTTACTAAAATCGGTGGTCCTTTTATTAAACTGTAAAGAAACAATTTGAACCATTTTTTGACCCTTGCTGAAAAATCTGTGGGTAAAATTGAACCCACTTTTAAAATTCTCTAACATCTTTCATGCATTAGCATTTCAAAACTTGATATAAATATTCATATAATTCTATTTAATATTGTTAACAAAATTCATGTAATTTCATTCAACTTCCCTGATTGAAGGAAGGCAGTAGGTGCAGATGGGAAAAAGATGTACAGCTATGAGCAAAACCTGAAATCAATTATATATGAGAAATAACATAACACAGAGAGAGAAATTAATCAAAAGGAAAAATTTCCAGTAGGTGATTCTCTAGACAACTACCTGCAGGCAAGGAGCATAAATGAAAAAAAAATCAACATTCGTCTTGCAGATAAGGAAAAAAATTAATAAAAATGTGTCCCACATACCAGATACCAAGGAGCAACTTTTGTTAAAAAGTGAGTGGCTTTAGGAAGAACTTGAGACATGTGGCATTTTTTTTGAGATTTACAGAAATAAGGTTGCTGTTAAACTCTCTTACATGACATTGATATGAACATGCAGCATTCAGTGAATCTCCACTCTCTCATTAAACTGCTCTGTAAGGAGTAAGCTTATAGGAAGACAGAAATAAAAGCTCTTAAGCCATGCCGTCTATTGAGCTATACATGATACTGCATATGGAAATGACAAAAGCAAGTAAGTGAAAGAAGGAAGAACTGCGTTTTGGAAAGAGCTTTTTTACGTTTTAGAAGCCCTTTTAGTTAAGGTTTTAACATGCAATAGCAAAGTTAATGTGCATTAAGTGCGCACAGCCCTTTTATTTCTATGGGCGCAATGGCACTTAACACACATTAATCTCATTAACGCACGTTAACCTTTAGTAAAAAGGACCCTTAGATTGAAAAAAAATGTGTAATCCACTGAGATAAGAACATACTCGAAACATAAGACAAGCCATACTGGGTCAAACCAAAGGTCTGTCCTGTTTCCAGTACTTGCCAATAAGGTCAAGTGCCTGACAGGATTCCAAAAAGTAGCCAAATGCTATGCTACTTACTTCCAGGAATAAGCAGTGGCTTTCCCCAGGCTAAGCAGTCTATTGACTTTTCTCCAGGAACTTGTCCACACCTTTCTTAAACCCAGCTATACTATTACTTTTACTACATCCTCCGGCAATGAGTTTCAAAGCTAAATTGTGCATTGAGTGAAACAAATGTTTTCTCCTATTTGTTTAAAATGTACTAATTTCCAACTTCATGTGTCTTCTAGTCTTTGTAGTTTTTGAGAGTAGACAATTGATTTTCATTTATCCATTCTACTCCACTCAGGAATTTATAGACCTCTGTCAATGTCCCCTTAGCCATCTCTTCTCCAAGCTGAAGAGCCCTAACCTCTTTAGTCTTTTGTTATAAGGGTATCTTCCATCCCTTTTATCATTTTGGCTGCCCTTCCCTGTACCTTTTCTAATTCTGCTACGAGGGTTGCTATTTATATTTCTGGCCTTAGCAACAGTAAGTGTTGCCAGGCGCCATCCAATGGTTCCATTGGAACACTGACATTGTTGAACATAACCTTATTCATAACATTTTATCATTTGAGCGCGATTTGTTGTTTACAGTAACTTGAAAAATTCATCTCGGGCGAAAAATGGAATTAACTCGTGAACATTTTCGTGTGATTATTTTTCCTAACTTTCGACGTGGATTATCAAGACAATAGTGCATCGATGAACTTAATTTTTATACGGCGATAAAGCACCATCCTACAGCACTGTAAAAAAACTGGTATAATGAATTCAATCATGGCCGACGTTCGCTTCAGGACGAATTCCATCAGGGTCGTCCAAAATCGGTTGTTGTGCCAGAAAATATCGATGCTGTGTGTGAACTGATAAAGCAAGATCATCATGTGACATACCGTGAGATTGAGGCATCTTTGGGCATTAGTATGACAAGCATCAATAAGATATTGCATGATCATTTGGCCGTAAAAAAGATTTGTTCGCGTTGGATCCCGCATAATCTGACAAACACTCAAAAGAAGGCTCGTGTCGATTGGTGCAAGGAAATGTTGAAAAAATATGTTCAAGGTGCATCAAAGACTGTATAACATCTACACAGGTGACGAATCATGGATCTATGCATATGAGCCCGAAACAAAACAGCAATCGACTGTATGGGTCTTCCAAGACGAGCCAAATCCAACAAAAGTTGTTCGCGGAAGAAGAAGCACATTGAAGCAAATGGTTGCCTGTTTCTTCGGCATTACCGGTCATGTGGCGACAGTGCCATTAGAGCAACATAGGACGGTCAATTCTGAATGGTACACGACCATTTGTTTACCAGAAGTCTTCGGAGAAATTAGGAAAAAGTCAAAGAAGAGGCGAATAATTCTTCATCATGACAATGCGAGCTCTCACACATCGGCTCAAACAAAGGAATTTTTGACCGGCCAAAACATCGAATTGATGGGTCATCCACCGTACAGCCCTGATTTGACACCCAATGACTTCTTTTTATTCCCGCACATCAGAAACAAATTACGTGGTCAACGATTTTCAACACCCGAAGATGCAGTTGATGCATTCAAAACGCATGTTTTGGAGTTACCTCAATCGGAGTGGAAAAAGTGCTTTGAAAATTAGTTCAAACGCATGCAAAAGTGTATTGATCTTCATGGAGAATATTTTGAAAAACAATAAAACCAATTTCGATCATAAATATTTGTTTTTTCATTATTAGGCCAGAAATATAAATAGCAACCCTCGTATATCTTTAATGAGATACGGTGACTTGGATTGCACTCAGTACTCAATGTTTGGCCGCACCATGGAGTGATTCAGTAGCATTTCATTATTTCATTTTATTTCATTTATTTGATAATTTACCTACCCTTACAAAATGCTCAAGGCAGGATACAAATAAAACACACGTAGTAAAAATACATAATTCAAACAACAATAGAGCACAAATAGCAGCTAACGAACAGCATCCTCAAGACTCCCAAGAATTTCTACTCAGCAACCCTTGGGGAACAGAAATGTCTTTACTGCCCTTCTGAATCCCAAGAAATCATCAATAGAATGGATAGCTGAAGGTAACCCATTGCATATAAATGGCAGAGAGCAAGACAGTGTGTAGGCCTGAAATGTAACTGAATAAATTACATTTTCTAATAAGTAGAAGTAATTCAGCATCTCAGAACAGGTAACTTGTGGCAGATTACGTTCTTGTAAATAGACCAGTAGATACCAAGGACTTAAATGGTAGAAAATCTTAAAAGCCACAACTACCCACTTTAATTCACTGAACAATAGGCAGCCAAAGAAAGGTATCCAAAATAGGCATATCATGATCTCTAGGTCCTGCCCCAACCAAAGGTTTAGCAACATCATTCTGAACCCTTTGCAAATGACCCAAGGCCTTCAGAAGAAGGCCAGAGTACAGGGCATTACAATAATCCAGTCTTGTAAAACTTAAAGACTGTATAAGAGTGGCTAAATCTTGATGTTGAAAAAACATACATACCTTTCTCAGCCGGCAAAGATTGAAAAAGCATGCCTTCACCACCTTAGAAATCTGAGACTCTAATATCAAGCTACCATCTAAATCAAATCCCAAGCTACACACTTGATATTTCACTTCTAACTGTTGCCCATTCCAAAACAGACACAGGTAATTTCCAGAAAATGATTGGTGCCCAAATAACTTTGATCTTCTAACAGTTCAATACCAACTCATTTTCTCTCATCCACTGATCTGTATCAGACAAACATACCTCTAGCTTTCATAATTGAGTAACCGGAGGATTACCCAACAGAAGATACAACTGAATGTCATCTGCAAATGTCTGAAAACAAATACCATGACTTTCAATAAGAAAAGCTAGAGGTTGAATGGTAAGGGGGATAATAATGCTCCCTGTGGGATGCCAAAATGTATTGGGCACACACAAGAGAACTTTAAACCAATTTCCACAAACTGATGATGACTGGATAAGAAGGATTTCAACCACAATAATGGGATACCTCCAACTTAAAAAGAAGCAAGGCACTGCAACAATATACAATGATCCAGCATATCAAATGCTGCAGAAAGTTAGCAAGTCCTCGTGAATTGCCAATAATGGTGTTTTTGTGCTACAAGTGCACTGAAATGCAGACTGGCAAGCAGATAAATAAGCAGTGCTGCCTGCCAAGTTGACTCAGGTTGTGAGGTTTGGGCTGGAAAGGCTAACCTCCCAAAGCCTTTTATATGGGACTCCTTGAGGAGTATTCCAGGAATTTGTCTTGGGACTGGTGTTTTTTAACATATTTATAAATGATCTGGAAATGAAAGCAATAAATGAGGTCATTAAATTTGCAGATGATACCAAATCACAAGTGGATTGCAAAAAAATTATAGGAGGAACTTATGAGACTAGGAGACTGGACATCCAAATGGTGGATAATATTTAATGTGGACAACTGCAAAGTGATGCATATAGCTATGGAAGAATAGCCAAAGTTATAGCAATGCATGGTTCTACATTAGAAACCATCACCAAGGAAAAGGATCTAGCTGTTGTCATGAAAAATACATTGAAATATGCCCAGTATGTGCTGACAGCCAAAAAAGCAAACAGAATGTTAGGAATTATTAGGAAAGGAATAAAGAATAAAACAAAGAATAATAAGAAGCTGTGGATTGCTAAGGCAAAGGAATATAAAACTAAAATGTTGTCAGCAAAGCATCTTAAAAATTCTTCCTAGTATAATAGTGGCGTTTAGTGTGAGGGAAGCCATGTCTCACTGTACCTCAGGTTGAGCTGGATTGCTTTGTGCAATATTTTCATGATAAGGTTAATATTCTTAGAAGTAAAGTAGATGGTCAAGTAGGGTAGTTGAGGGTTGGATGGTGCCCAGTTGTGTTTGGGAAGAGAGGGAGAATTTTACGGAGTTTCATTTGTTGACTCTAAAAGAAATAAAATTTGCATTTAAATCAGTGTGTCTGACTTATTTTTCACTAGATCCTTGTCCTCCTAGTATTTTAGGATTAGTTAAGGATTTAATTTTATTTATTTTGATATAAAAATAATTTATATTCATCATTATCCACTAGGCAGATTACAATAAAATATACACAGAATACAAATAAAACATAAACCAAACAAAACCATAACACAATATTGACTTAAGACCTACCAGCTATCAATCTTCTGATGCAGTTTAAATTATAATGTCTAATGGCATAAGAACTCAGAAACATTAAACAGGAGAAAAGTAGGGAATGTCTGCCGAAATAAATACACTTTTAGTTTCTTTCCAAACAACAAGAAGTAGTTTATAGCTCCCACAATTTGGGAGCTACCATAGAAAACATTCACTCCTGAAATTCATGATAATGTAAATGGTGAAATGAAGGAACATCCAAAAAAAGAGCATCTTGAGATTGCAAAACATGAGGAGGACAGTAGACCCTCAAGGCTGCAGACAAGGCTTCATGGTTTACAGGCTTAAATACTAACATGAGTACTTTATAAAGACGTATCATTTACTTGGTGGCCAGTGTAACTCATATGGCGAGTGGTGATATGCTTAATCTCCTAATATTTGTGATCAAGAATGCGCTACTTGTTTTGCTTCAGTCTGTTATTAATAATTTGAGTCAGGGGCTTGCCCATGAGATTTGGAGATGGCTACTATTGGTCCTTTGTTAAAGTAACTGATTTTAGATCCATGTAGAGCAGTATCAAATCTTCCATTTTTGTTGAAGGTTATTGAGAAGGCGGTTTTGCTTCCGCTATCAGATTTTATTGATGATGAGGGGAGGCTTCATGATTGCCAGTATGACATGGAATTGGGGCATAGCAAATAGCTGCCCTAGTGCTCTGGCCAGCATTTTCTTTACCCCTTTGCCCTGACATCTCTGCTGCTGCCACTTCCTGGGACCTGCAGCAGCAACGAAAAACAGCTAAAAAGCATTGGGCCATTCAGTATGCTGCACTTCCTTGCTGCTGATGGCGCTACCAGTCATACTCCCTCTGAAGTGAACTTCCTGTTTCTAAGGGCAGGACTGGCAGGGCTGTCAGGAGTGTGGAAATGCTGCATACTTAATGGCCTAGGGATGTTTAGCTGTTTTTCACCCTTACTGCCCAGGACCTGTAATAACAGCAGGGTGGTAGTGGGGAGAGAAGGGAGGAATATGCTGGACTGGGGTGGGGGAAGTAAGGGGAGATGCTGGATCAGGGAGGGAAGAGGAGATATAGTGTCTTCTGGCTGGGGGGTGGGGACACAGGATGACAGAGGGGATATGATGGCTTGGGAGTGGGGAAATGAAGTCTAGGGACATGGATGTGGAGACTGCGGGGCGGGAGAGGAATAGCATGATGGGAAGATGCTTGACATGGAAGAGTAGGTAGACAAGGGAGATGCAGGATATGGGGGACAGTAAGGAGACAAAGGGGTGATTGATCCTGGACATTGGAGGAGTGTAGGAAGATGCTGGATATGCAGGGGGTAACTGTGGAGATGGGGGAGATGAGAGATATGAGAAAGTGGAGTAGTGAGATAGATGGAAGTTGTTGGATGCAAGGTGGAATAAGGAGTTGGAGGCTAGGGAGGTGTTGGACACAAGCAGAGGAGGGAGATTAAAAAGAAGAGCTGGACGCAAGGGGAGCATGGTGACAGAGGGGAGGTGTTGGAAGGAAGGGGATGGAGAGAAAAGGAAGAAACTGTGAAGGATTATAGAATAAAAGAAGGGAGTGAGAGGGTCAGGGCAGGGGAAAGATGGAAAGCTGTAGGTAGATGCAATAAAAAGATAGAGACTGAAAACTGGATATTAAGAAGGAATGAAATATGAGTGGAAAGACAGACAGAAAAATGGAAGAAAGCTGAAAGTAAAAGGCCAATGATGACAAATAGACAGGAGACCCTGAAATAAAAGTTGAGAGAAGTCAGAGAAAGCAGAAACCAAAGACGGCCCAACACAATTAGAAAAATAAAATGGTAGACAACAAAGGTAGAAAAAAATAATTTAATTTGTAATTTAGTGATTGGATTATGTCAGTTTTTGAAACTGACATTTGCTATCTTTATATTTTGCACAGTATGGGGGAAATGCATCACTGTGTCTATTTCTCTGGTGTTGCACTGCATGCAAATTCTGGTTCCTTGGGGCTTCAGTTTAATTTCTGTCAACATATTTTTTCTATTTTTATTCAATGCTTGGTAAGAGTCTATCTATGTTCCGCATATGTTCTGATGGCATTCAATGTCTGTTTACAATTGATCTGCAGTAATCTTGCTTGTTCAATTTTCCCACTGTGGAGATGTCACACATGCTTACTTATTTAATCAGCATGGCGATTAGTCACACCATGCGCCTGGCGTCCATTTTAGTTTACTTATACTCTGTAGTAGGTTTCTTGGATGAAGTTTTGAATTTTTACAACTAAGAAAAGATTGAAAGTTACATGTAAAATATACAATCAAGATGGGTAGAAAGTGCGATATTAATGACTTTGTAAAGGGACAAGTTGTCACACTCCATGCTGAAGGATATTCGTAATGTGCTATTGCAAAACATTTGCATATATCAAGGTGTGCAGCTCAGAATGTTCTGAAATCAGGTGGCCGTACATGTCGTTCGAAATGTGGGCGCAGACGGATAACTATTGGACAAGTTGACCGATTCCTCAAAAGCATTATTACATCTAGTCCACATACTTCATCTCAACGTGTGGCTCAGTTAGCTAATGATCGAGGAATAAAGATAAGTGCCAGATCTGTCTGACGACGGCTTGTGGATGAATTCAAGATCGTGGCCAGAAGACCTTACAAGAAGCCTATGATAACCAGGAAACAAATTGCTGCCCGCATACAGTTTTTTGTAGCAAGATGAAAGACAAATCTGCTGAATGGTGGGAGAGGGTAATGTTCACAGATGAAAGTACATTTCAACAAATACTTGGGAGTGGTTACAACTACGTCCGTCGACCAGCAGGCGAGAGACTAAATCTGAAGTACGTGATCTGACTGTTAAACACCCACCATCGGTCATGGTCATGGTAAGGGGTGATATCTCGGCGAATGGACGATGTGGCCTGCACATTTTTGAGAAAGGTGAAAGAGTAAATGCTGCAAAATACATATCCGTGCTGAACAGTAAAGTTAAAATACACATGAATGTTTCTGGCACAACTATATTTCAGCAGGACTCGTCACCATGCCACACTACAAAAACAGTCAAAAAGTGTTTTGTGGACAACAAGATCGAACTGCTACCAAGTTGGCCATCAAACTCTCCGGATCTCTATGTAATTGAAAACTGTTGGAATTTTATGAAGAAAAAGGTGGCAGCACACCATCCAACTTCAGAAGCAGATTTAAAGGAAATACTCAAGCATGTATGGGTCAATGAAAACACTCCGGCATACTGTAACAGCCTACAAAAATCCAGGCTGTGCTGAAAAATCATGGACACCCTATCAAATATTGTCACATATATTGTTTCCTGAATAAAACTTTAAAAATGACATATATATCTTTGGTTCTTAAAGCTTTTGACCATGAAAGTGACAATAACACACACTTTTCTAATAAAATTCTGATATTTTGGACTCTGCCTTTAATTTTTTGGCCACTACTGTAGGAAGGCCCTTGGTATGTGATCTCTGGAAGTTAGTATTCTTACGGAATGGTAGAATTGATCTATAGGACCTGAGTGATTTTTGCTTGGTTTTGTATTATTTACACAATGTGCCTGGTTATGGGGAGTGTTTATGTTGATAGTCATTGGTATAGATAATACATGGTAACTCAAGAATAAACTAAAGGCCAGCAGATCTGAAGCCTAATTGTGATTTGGCAACCTACCAAAAAACTGATACGCAAATCATTTTATAGTTGCTGGTATCCACAAAATTTTTGTTATAGTGCTGCTGGAGCTCTAGGGCTGACTGATACCAAGCTTTAGGGGGTCTTTTACTAAAGGGCGTTAAGCTGTTGTATGTAATATGCCAATAGGTGAACCCACGCTGATGCGGTTAGCATGCGGTATGAACACGTGCTGAGTTGAACTCACCACGCCCACTCTCTGCCTCTGTTCCACCCACTTGCAACCCTAATGCGGGTTGAAAGCGTGGAAATCATCCTGTGCTGTCATGGCCCTGCGCTAGCTAGCAACGTGCTCTACCAGCCAGCGCCTGTTAGTAAAAGACCCCCTTAAAGTACCTGCAGATATTTCTAGAACACTGCAAATGTAGTTCTGTTTCGCATATGTTGCGTTATTTTGATTTTGTTTGGTACATAATTTGCTGAAGTGTATTCATTCTGCATATAACCATCAGTGAGAGAGATAGAGGGCAGGGGGCAGCAGGCACAACTGAACCAGAGTAGAACAGTGAAGGGGTCTTCCCTTAGTTTATTCAGAGTAGCCCCATTGTCTCTTTACTGCTGATATATGTGTTGCTCTCCACCCCAGTCTGGTCCTACTTTAACCTCCCCAAACTGCTGAGTCATCAGCTGCCTATAGGTACTCCGCTTTCTTCCATTTAGAAAATTGGCCATTTAGCCCTGCTCTTCGTTTTCTCTCTTCTGTCCACAATAGCACATTTCCTCCTATCCCATCACTTTTTAATTTGCTCAAGAGTCTTTTGGAATCTTTCATGAGGTGCTTTGTCAAATGCTTTCTGAAAATCCGCATACACTATTAACAACTGGCTCATCTTTGTCTGCATGTTTATTCACACCTTCAAAAAAATGTAGCAGATTGACATGGCAAGATTTCCTTTGGATAAATCCATGCTGACTGTGACCCATTAAACCATGTCTATATATGTGTTCAATAATTGTATTCTTTATAATGGTTTCTGCCATTTTGCCTAGCACAGACATCAGGCTCACCAGTCTGCAATTACTCATATCACCCCTGGAATGATTTTTAACCATTGGATTGTATCAGCCAAATATAAATTTGCTTCATAAATAAATTTAAATAAGGGAAATAAATGGTGACCATCAGAAAAAAGGTTTATGAGGATTGTACAGTGTTGTGGAGTAAAGATGGCTTGCACAGGGCTGCTCAATTGTGCCTCCTCCCTGACCTCTACCAGACTATCTTGAGGAAGGGGATGAATTAAATGTGGTAGTAGTAGGATGTGACATGGGACCAGGAAGTGTTCAGAGCCACCACTCAATCTGGTTTTATCTGTATTTTCTACTTTGCTTCAAGAGTGGTGCAGAAAGGGTGGTAGGAAGTAGTAAAAAGAGAAACCATAGTAGTAAGGAAGTGATGACCTTGCAGGGCAGCTACCTTGAGCAGTAACTGTCAAAAAGGCAGATTAAAGCTTGGATCATTTTGAAGGAAGTGACTAGAGATTACACAGGTTGCCTTTGCTGCTGCACACCAACGTGCCTCCTTCATCCCATTTCTAGGAGAAGTGAGGGAGGTAGGATGTCAAAACGTAGCATGCTGGAGATATGGCACTAGGGGTATAAGGAAAGGGCATCACCTCCATTTGCACCTGTCTTGTTTGGTTCATTTTGGAGAGTGAAGCAGAGGAGCCAGCAGAGAGCAGAACAAGGGGTAGACTAATGAAAAATATCAGAATATACTTCTTCATGGAAATGGAAGTGGACACATGGAAAGCCTCCTATTGCTGATGGTGGAGGGAAAAAAACTAACATAATTGAATTTATGGCAATTATTTTCATATCTGAAGTACTTTATAATGGTTCATGGTTTTGCTTTGGGCACCTAAAACTGATTTAATTTGATTTTTATTTATGAACAATGATGAATACCTTTCAAGCTCTAAGACCATAAAGGGGGTTTAAAAATATTTAAAGATATATGAGCATAACGTATGCATTTTTGAAATACACCTAATATAAATATAAAATAAGCATAATACCCTCCATTGCCTCGGAAGAAAAGGCCTGGCAATCTACTACCGGTGATACATTGCCAAGAAAACCCAGAGGCAGCTGGGTCACCAGGAGTCAGCACTGACTTGACGGCACTAAAAAAAAAAAGAAAAAGCATAATACAAATACATATAAAAAATCATTTTAAACACTGACCCACTACTACTATTATTGATCATTTGTATAGCTCTACAAGGTATATGCAGTGCTGTACAGACACATGTTAAAGATGGTCCCTGCTCATCAGAGCTTACAGTCTAGTCAAGACAGACAACATAATAGTTGAGGACAAGGATAAATCTAGGGGAATGGTAAGGAAACACATAGGAGACTAATGGGGTCATTCCAAGCCATGAATAGTGGAGATGGAAATCCCGTTGGGACATCCATCCCCGCTATTTGGCCCCTCTGCCAACCCTGACTCTCTTCCCCGTACTTTCTATGGGGAGGTTAGACGGGGGCAGAAAAGGGCATTGCGTGGGTGGAGTTAGATGTCGGCCCTGTACATCTGGGGCCAGGAGACTGAATGGGAAACTTATTCCACCTTTGAGGTGGAATAAGTTCCCCTAGTCAGCAGGGGATGGCAGGCCTGGGTGGCTGAGGAGGCAGGAGGGGGTTGAGGAGATTCCCCGCAGCATGACTCTGGCCTTGGGAGGCCAGATCGGGGGTCAGGCTGCAGGGAAGGAAAAATCTAGTTGGCAACCAGGGATCGCGGCTCCTGAATGGAGCCGCAGTGCCATGGCAACTGGACGCCATGGCTCCATTCAGGAACTTTGACTGAGTTAGCCGGGCTACGTACAGGCCTGAACACAATTCTGATCGTGTGGGGCTAGATGTTCCCCGCAGCATCAGAATTCCATCTAACTCTGTGCATCCGGTTCCGACCTGGCACAAAGAGGGCCTGGACATCCAGGATGGAATCGGGCCCTAAGCGATCAGGATCCAAAAGCGGCCTCGAAAAGGGCCAGAGATGTAGCCTAACATACAGACTCAGATAGAACAAGACCTAACAACCTCTCAGCCTCAGGATCTGTCCCAAAAAGCAGTTGAAAAAGTTAGGTTTTGACTACCTTTTTGAATCTTGCAAAAGTGGATTGTGGCAAAAATTCCGAAAGAAGGGACCTAACTAAGAAAAGGCTGAACAATGGGAGATTTCCAAATGAATTTGTGATATCAGGAAAGTGATAAAAGCAGAGCCCGAGAAGAGTGCAGAGTGCATGTCAGGAACTAAATGTTTAGAAAGGTAATGTGGTTGATCTATATGAAGTGCTCGATAAACCAAAATAATGATAGTGCATTTAATTTGGGCCGAATCTGGGAGCCAGTGCTGGAAGAAGAGCATAAGAAAGAAACTTGGTTGAAATGACGAGCATCTATTAAGAGTTTAGCCACTGTTGATCGAATAAGTCGTAAATGCTTAAGCAATAAAAGCAGCAATCCATTGTAAAGTGAATTTCAATAGTTGGTTTTAGAAATAACTAGATTTAAAAGGAAAAACTTAAGGTAATCAAAAGAAAACCATGACTTATAAGATCAAATGTTATGAAGTGCAAAAGAAGAATGATTTTACCACATCATCAATTTAAAATTTAAATGATAATGTCAAATCTGGTTTAACGGCCAGTGTGAACAAGATCACAATGGGCAAGAGAGAACCTGCAATAGAAGGGTGATAAAAGATTCACATTTAGTAATGTTCCAAATATGATTATGGTTACATAACCAATCACTTACCTTCTGTAAACAGAGTTGCATAGAGTAAATTATTCCAGTGACAAAGTCAGTGGAAAAAATTATTTGAATGGAATTTGCATAAACATAGGACTACATTCAAGCAATTGAATTAACAAAGCTAGTTGGACAGAAAAAATATTGAATAATGTAGGCGCCAATAGGGAACCTTGGGGAACCCCACCAGAATAGAAAATATGTAATAAACTGCAGTCATCCTGAAAAGATCTGAAAAAAAAATGATGATCTACGTAAAAAGAAAACCATTTAAAGAGAGTGGCAAAAAGACCAAGGCTGGAGAAAAATCTAAGGTAATAAGAAGTATGGATTTTTCTTGGTCCATAAAAAGTACGTTAGAGGCCAGCCTGTTTGGGATGAAGGACCAAAGCATGTTTTTTGTATTATTATATCTTTATTCAGGCATCAAAGTTGCAATTTGACAACCATGCTGGCTTCTACCACATTTTACCATTAGGATAACTCTTTTCAGCTACTCATACCAATGGCCCCAATCAAACAAATCTTCTCATGGCTACCAGTCCAGGCCAGAACCAAATACAAGACTGCTCATCATCTACAAAATCATGCACAACTTATCTCCAGCCATCCTCCAACTGTTGATCATCAAGGAACCTGAGAATAGACCGAGAAGAACTCAAAATAAAAACTTACTAGTCTTACCAAAAGACATAACAAGAGCCAAACAGATAACATGCAACAAGGCTATATCCATGTATGCGCCAACTATATGAAACACCCTGCCCGAAAACAGAAGGCCAATCAATGACCTCTAGGACTTCAGTTGGAGGATGGCTGGAGATAAGTTGTGCATGATTTTGTAGATGATCAGCAGTCTTGTATTACACTACTGCACCACTCTACTCATGTTTGTTCATATTGCTTTTGATGGTCAAAAGGTTATTTAGAATTTTTGAGTGGGGTTAAAGAATTTCCAGTAAGTATTAGATCGGTAGAATGCATGAAATGGCCTCTTCTGAATTACAATACGTTAAGATAGAGTTCAAAACTGAATGGATGCTATATAAGTGCTTGTGGTATCAGTTCATGAAGACTCGCCATAGAGAGGAGATTGAGGAGGATCATGGAACAAAGTATTAATAGGAGAACTGAAGGCGGGTGTGTATACATCTTTATGTGTATGTATTGTCACAGCCCCTCCTAGTGGCAGTGTGCAGAAAGGAGAGGGCGGACACTTATTGTTGGTTGAAGAAGGAAAACCTTTTCTAGACCAGGTGCATCATGGTCTTTGTAGTCCCACTTCATAAAGAAATAGTTGTGAGCCTTGTGCAGGGTTAAACTTAAATGGTTTTTATTCCTTTTGTTGCACAAAGGTTCTCCAGAAAGACAAAAACAGAATGTACCTTACTTCGGGGTTTATGCCAAAATATTTACAAAGTCAGTAACTGTTACAGGTGCTTCACAGTTCTTTGCATTCAAACAGGTTTTCCACACCAAGAGGAAAAACAAATACAAAACTTCTTCTTTCAGCTTAGCAAAAGCAAAAAGATATGTTAAAGCATGTCCTGCCGATTACAATTCTATGAGAGACTCTAGACTCTTGGAAACACAGAGTGAGCAGTCCATCAGGTGCTCTAACTGCAACGGCTCTGGCTCTATCACCTCTATTTGCATAGGTTCCTGTTCAGCCGTGTTGTCAGCTAGTCCTGAGCTTTCCCTGGATAAGGCAGGTTGTAGTTCAATAGATCTCTCCAATATTCTCCAGCCTTGCTGATCTTGGTTTGGCAAATAACTGTCATGACTTTTTACTATGCCTCGCTGTAAAGGTTTCAGAAGCCTTTCCCAGCGTTGTTTCCTATCAGTACGGTTCTCTGGGTTATAAGCATTTCTAGGAGCTAGCTCACATCTTGGAAAGGAAATATAACTGTACCTTGGATCTTTGAGACGTGCTCTGCTGGTATTTGCTCTACCCAGCAGTCTCCTTCTATCACCGTCTTCCCTGAAGACTGGCTCCTGGAGCTTTCTGGAACGGGCTTGTCCTCCCTGGAACTTAGCTCTTCCTCGTAAGTACTCCAAGCTTCTCTGCCTTTCAGTATGTGAGGTTCCTCTCTCAGGTCCCCTCTCAGTTCTTCTCTCAACTTGTGTTCCTCTCCAAACTTGTGGTCCTCTCTGAGCTTGAGGTCCTCTCTCAGCTCCTCTCTCAGCTCGTAGTCCTCTCTCAGTTACTCTCTGAACTCGAGATCCTCTCTGCTTTCTTCCTTCTGAGCACTGTTTATAAAGCCGTTTCTCCACTGAGCTTCCTGGCTCTCTACTCAGTTGTACCTGATTAGCTCCTGCATTCTCAAAACCTGGGTGTGTCAGCTTAGCTTCTGCAGCCTCGTGCCTGCTCCCTCTAGCTGCACTTTTAGGTAACTGCACCCTCTGGGAATCAGTTGCTTTATAATAAACAGTGTTTTTTTCTAAGTCTATAGCTTCAATGGCTTCAGCTTCATCACAGTATATGATTGATGTGTGGATGATGGGAGAAAACTGGTGGGGGTAGGGGGTAGGTTAGGTTGGGAGGAGAGGGGTTAATAAAAAAAAGGGGCTGAAAATGGACAATGCTGGGATCAGTTAATGGTTCTTAAAAATGTTATGAAGAAGTGTTTTGCTGATGAGAAGATTTATTTGGTTGTGGTAGGTGTATTGCATGGTGGTGTATTGTAGGAGGTGTTCTTGGCTTTTTGTTTGTCGTATATCTCCCATTGCTTGTAAACTGAGAACTTCCTAGCACATGTCTATATGAGTTGGATGACTATGTCAGACAGAATTTTTTAAAATTCAGGACACAGACTCAGGGGCCTTGATAAGCTTGAGATTTTGCATCTCTTACCAACTCTCCTTAGCCATAAAAATCTACTTACGGCTACCAACTCATCCTTATTAATAGTAAGGAATGTCAAGTTTGCAAAAACATCTTCCCTGGCCCTATGATCCTCCTTTCCTCTAGTGTAGAGTTCCTCATGGAAGGCCAGAAATTGTTCTGCTATTTCTTCACCTTTCATGTACGTTTTACCATGTTTGTCCTTAATCCGCATGATATGTTTGATGTGCCAACATTTGATCAAGCTGGCTAGCAATTTCCCCATTTTTGTATAACAGACATGCAACTTATACGTCTGAAAATAGAAATTTTGTGATGCTATAGCAGACAGGAGCTCATTTGATTTCCTCTTAAATCCTGCTAACTTTTGCTGGGCCTCTTTCATTAAAATAGAAATACTGTATGAGCCTTTCTCATGCTGTGTTAATCTTTCATCAATCTTACAGGTTCCCGCACTTTGACCTTATTTTTGCCTAATACATATGCAATGATCGTATCCCTCTAGACCACCTAAGCAGCATCCCACAATGGGCTTGTTTACAAAGCCGTGGTAGCGGTTCGCGATCGTTATTGGAGCCGTGGCCCCATTGAAATCGCGATAATGATCACAAACCGCTACCACGGCTTTGTAAACAAGCCCCAATGTGTTTGCTCCCACATCTCCCATGTCATTTTCCATGGTGTACTTTTTCCATAATTTCCTCAAGTATATGTGGAACTCCTTATCCCCATAAAGCCCTGAGACCAGTGGCGGCAATTCAAATTTTGGCCCCAAGCAACAATTTTTAAACAGCCCCCAGAGCAGTTGCAAGTGAAACCCCTTCTTCCTTGGGGGCCACTTGGGCAGAATTTAGGCCACGGCCTGAGGCCATTCGCAAAATAATATCTACTGTGTGTTCTGTCAATTTCAGCGCTGTAGTTATGATATGAGCATGGTATGATATCAACTATGCATCTACAGAGACCACATAAATGCCTTTGAATATGCTACCCTTTATTGTTAATTTAGTGATTGCATTGAATTGATGGAAATATGTTAGTTTTTGGAATTTATATCTGTTATTTTAATATTTGGCACAGTACGGTGGGAAATGCATTGCAGTTTCTCTTTCTCTGGTGCACTGCATGTGGAGTTTGCCTTCTTAGGGTTTTATTTTGATTTTTATCTACATATTTCTATTGTCCATTTGTGATAATTTGTTCTGTACATAGTGAGGATCTAGCTATGTTTAGAATGTGTGATGGAGGCCAGGTATTCTGTTAGCATTGAATGTGTAGGGATCTGTAACGTCTTGTTACCATCAATAGGTGGTATTGATGTTATAGGGTGCACTGCAGTGTTTGCTATAGTGCTGCTTTTTCTTATGTGGGTCCTCATTGGTACTGCTATAGAATGGTAGATTCGATCTATCCAGAGCCACAGAGTGGAGGAGTAGTCTAATGGTTAGAGCACTAGCTTGGGAACCAAGAGACCCAGGTTCAGTAGCACTCCTTGTAGCCTTGGGCAAGTCACTTAACCCTTCATTGCCTCAGAAAAATCAATGTTATCAATGTCCCTGTTTAATGCACACTACCACCTTTGTTGTAATGTTAACCACTTTGACTGAATGCTAAAGCAGTATAAAAAACCTGTTAAATAAATAAACATTACTTTGCATTACACCTAATACTGGAGAGGGTTTATATTGTTTATATTGTTACTAAGATGAAATCAGGATCAGACTGTTTTGTTTTTTTGGGGGTTTTTTGTATGGCGAATTCTATAGGATTATGTCCTAGTTCAGCTCTAGATGGAGGGGTTGAAAAATCGCAAGTTAAAATAAAACAAAAGAAAGCTAAATATCTTTTTGTTGTGCTTCTTTCATTTGCAAAGCAGTACGACATGCATATCTTTCCAAATTTATACCGTGAATGAATTGCAAGAAAAACCTCACTCATTGGCCTTCAATCTTCCTTTTGTTTCCTACCCGCCCCTCCTCCTCTCTCACCACCCTCCTCCAGCCCTGCCTTCTCATGTCTCATTTTCCCGTCTGTCCTGTACATACCAGCGTTCTTTTTATTTTGTGCTTCAGTTTTTATTGTATTCTATTGTAAACTGCTTTGCTGTACCCACATTAAGCGGTATATGAAATCTTAAATAAATGAAATATAGTAACATAGTAAATGACGGCAGATAAAGACCAGTATGGTCCATCTAGTCTGCCCAGTATGATGGCAAGGGTAGTTGCACCTGCCGCTCCGTGCAGGCCGCCCCTCCCCATGTCTTTGTTTAGGGGTGAACCTACCACTCCATGTAGGACACCCCTATTTGTTGAGAATTTAGATGGTTCAATTTATTTTGATTTTATCCTGTTGCTGTAAAGGGATCCACTGTGTCTGTCCCATGCCATTTTGAATTCCGTCACCATGTTTGCCCCACCACTTCCATCGGGAAGGTGTTCCAAGCATCCACCACCCTTTCAGTGAAAAAGTATTTCCTGACATTGCCTTTCAATTTACCACCTTGTAGCTTCCTGTTATGCACTCTAGTTTTACAGCTTCCCCGTCTTTGGAAGAGGTTTGTTTGTTCATTATTTCCCTTTAAATATTTAAAGGTCTGAATCATATCTCCCCTGTCCCTCCTCTCCTCCAAAGTGTACATGTTTAGGTCTTCAAACCTCTTCTCATAAGGCTTCTGACGCAGGCTCCAAATCATTTTGGTCGCCTTCCTTTGAACAATTTCCAGTCTTTTTACATGCTTTGCAAGATATGGTCTCCAAAACTGAACACAGTATTCCAAGTGAGGCCTCACCAGTGACTTGTACAGTGACATAAGTACCTCTTCCTTTCTGCTGGTAATTCCTCGTTGTATACAGCCCAACATCCTCCTGGCTTTTGCCACCACCTTATCACACTGTTTTGCCACCTTGAGATCTTCAGAAATAATCACACCAAGGTCTTTCTCCTGATCCGTGCACACCAACCTCTCACCCTCTATCGCGTACATTTCCTTTAGATTTCTGCTACCCAAGTGCATGACTCTGCACTTCTTTGCATTAAATCGTATTTGCCAAGCACTAGACCATTCTTCCAGCTTTTGTAGATCTTTCCTGATGTTAACCACTCCCTCGAGGGAGTCCACTCTGTTGCAAATCTTTGTGTCATCTGCAAAAAGACAGACTTTTCCATTCAGACCTTCAGCAATATCGCTCACAAATACATTGAACAGTGCCGGGACCAGGACCGATCCCTGGGGCACCCTACTAATCACCTTCCTTTCATTTGAGTGAGCTCCATTTACCATCAACCTCTGTCGTCTGTTATTCAACCAATTTCTGATCCAATTTACCATCTTGGGATCCGTCCCTAAGCTACTGAGTTTATTGACAAGCCTCCTATGAGGAACAGTATCAAAGGCTTTTCTGAGAACCAGGTAGGTGACATCCATTGCATGCCCCTGATCCAATTCCCTGGTCACCCAGTCGAAGAACTCAATCAGATTTGTTTGCCTCGGGTCTTGCATCCTGTTGGTTTTTAGAAAGTTCACTATTCGTTCTTTCAGGAGCGCCTCCATTACTTTTCCCACCACCGAGGTGAGGCTCACAGGCCTGTAGTTTGACACTTCTTCCCTGTCACCACTTTTGTGTAGAGGTACGACATCAGCCATTCTCCAGTCCTGAGGAACCTCTCCTGTTTCCAAGGATCTGTTGAAAATGTCCTTTAACGGCCCTGCAAGAACCTCTCTGAGCTCTTTCAGTATCCTGGGATGTATCCCATCCGGTCCCATAGCCTTGTCCACTTTCAGTTTTGCAAGTTGTTCTAACACTTCATCTTCTGTGAATGGTGTGGTATCTACTTCATTCACATTTTTGTATTTGGGAGTCACAGGAGGTCCTTCTCCAGGACTTCCTTTAGTAAAAACAGAGCAGCACTTCTGAGTCCTGCAATTCCACCTCTGATCTTCTTCCTTTCCCGAATATACCTGAAGAAAGTTTTGTCGCCACACTTCACATCTTTTCCTCTGCCTTTGATTTTGCTATCCTTATTTCTCTTTTTGTCTCTTTGAGTTTGATCCTGTATTCATTTCTGTGTTCCTCTGTTTGTGAGCTTTTGAATTTTGTGAAAGCTGTGTTTTTTGCCTTTATTTGAGCAGCCACTTCTTTGGAAAACCAAACAGTTTTTCTTCTCGTCTTGTTTTTGTTTACTTTTCTTACATATTTATCTGTTGCCCCTTTTATTGCCACCTTTAGTTTAGCCCATTGCAATTCCACATCCCTTATCTCCTTCAACCCTGTCAGCTCCTCCTTTAGGTACTCGGCCATTTTATTGAAGTCGGTGTTTTTGAAGTTTAGGACTTTGAGCTTGCTATGATTGGCCCGTACCATGGCTTTTATCTCAAACCACACCATGTCATGATCGCTGCTGCTCACAGGGGCACTCACACAGACATTCGACATGCTATCACCATTGGTGAGCACTAAATCCAGTGTTGAGCTTTCCCTGGTTGGTTCCATCACCATTTGTCTAAGTAACGCATCTTGGAGAGCATCCACAATTTTTTTGCTTCTTTCCAGATTTGCAGGAGTAATCCAATCCACATTCGGTAGATTAGAGTCACCCAATATTATCACTTCCCCCTTTGTGGCTATTTTGGCAATATCTATAATCAGTTCGTTATCTATCTCTTCAATTTGTGTCGGAGGTCTGTAGACTACAGCAGTATGGATGACAGTGCCATCTCCTCTTTCCAACACAATCCAGAGCGCTTCTTCTTTTCCCCATGCCCCCTACATTTCAGTAGCCTTAATATTGCTTTTGACATACAAGGCTACTTCTATCTCACTCACTGGAATGATAAATATCACGCTTTGGGATGGGCCACTCTTGGCATCTGTATTACTGTAATAGTTATAAACTAGGTAGCCAGGAATACTGGCACATAATTTCTAAGTTGCTTTTTAAAATAAATTGTAACTATGATCAGTGTTTAAAAACTGCACAAAGAAAGCAGTGATATTCCTTCTGTAGCTGTATTGTTGAGTCCTTATTTTAAAAATCTTTTTAAGCAATCTCTTGACACCTCCAAAACACTTCTGTGAGCAATCATGTTTGGAAGAGTGTCCCAGAATATCTTGTATGGAATATAAGAACATAAGAACATAAGATATGCCATACTGGGTCAGACCAAGGTCCATCAAGCCCAGTATTCTGTTTCCAACAGTGGCCAATCTAGGTCATACGTACCTAGCAGTTTCCCCAAGGGACACAGGTTCCACAATGCTTGTACTGGGTCAAGCATTGATATCCTGGGTCCCTTCTTAATAATGGTTTATGGACCTTTCCTCCAGGAACTTGTCCAAACCTTTTTTAAACCCAGCTACACTAACAGCCTTTACTACATCCTCCGGTAACAAATTCCAGAGTTTGATTACACGTTGAGTGAAAAAATATTTTCTTTTATTAGTCTTAAATAGTTTACCCTGTAGCTTCATTGCATGTCCCCTAGTCTTTCTATATTCTGATAAGGTAAACAATCGATCTAATTGGTTCATGCAGTATGTGTTGTCATTTGTGACATCATAACCACTGTGGCCATAATGTTATGGATTCAATGAGTTTATCTAGACATTCAAGGAAGTGGACAGGAGTTAATATTTTCAGAATTAATGACACAGTGTAAGCCAAGTGGAATTCTGCACCATTGTGCAATGTAGGATTTGCACAGAAGTTCTCCTAATGAGCAGGGTTGATTTTAGATGTAGGCCTTAAAAGCAGCAGCCAGGTGAGTGTATTGCCCCACACAGGCTGTTAGGAGTAGCTTGGGAGTCGGAGTACTAGCCTGCCACAAGTCACTAAGAGACAAGCGTGACTAGAGAGATCACGGGGTAGTAGTAGCAGTGGCTGGGGATGGGAGGAGATGTCAGTGGCAGTTTAGGTCCATAAGAAGAGAAGACAAGTGAGTGCCAGAATAATAGTGTAAAAAGAATAGAGGGAGGCAGAAGGGGAGAGGATGATAAGAGGAGTAGAGGGGAATGTGCAGATAAGGTGACAGAGAAAGTGCAGATAGAGATAGGGATGCACATTCATTTTGAAACCAAATGAAAAATGTTGTAAAACAAGCATGTTTCATTTTGTTTTGTGTCAAAATGAAGCAAAACAAAAATGAAATTAAATTCCTTTATTTTTTCATTTCATATGGATTTTAGCATGCACTACTTTCAAAATAATACAGTTTAGTTTAGTCCATTTTCTGTACTGTTTTCCATTCAAAACAGTAAAAACAGTTTACAGTTGCATTATAGGCAATTAATTCAATATATAGCAGTTTGAATAATGATGGCCAAAATGTTGTATAATCCCTACATTGACTGTCTGTGGAAAGTTGATTAATTTTAAAACACTATGGCCTTTTTTTTTGTGTTGTCAAGACAATGCTGACTCCTGATAACCCAGCAGCCCCTGGGTTTTCTTGGCAATGTATTACCAGAGGTATATTGCCAGGCCTTTTCTTCTAAGGCAATGTAGGATAAAGTGACTTGCTCAAGGTCACAAAGGGTGCCAGTGGGAATCGAACTCTGATCACTTGTGAATAGTAAGGATGTACTTTCATTACAAATGAAAGCTGGGATCGCCACAAAATAGAAAATGATGACATTGTCATCATTTCCTGTTTGCTGTCAATAATCTGCCCTCTTTTACAAGAGTGTGTACTGTTCGCACATTTATGAACAGAGTGCCCTATTGCTCGATAGTGCGCTGTCTTGTGAAAGAAATTTAAAAAAAAAAAAAGAAAACAAAATGATGTGAAACAAAATTTTTGGCCTGCACATCCCTAGTAAATAGCAATACTCACTTGTTTAGATTGCATATATATCCATATAGATTGCATATATATTGGAGGAGTAGCCTAGTGGTTGGGGCAAGGTACTTCAGGCCAGAAGGTTGGGGGTTCAAATCCCACTAGAGGACAGCAACCTTGGGCTGGAAGGACTGGGGCTTCTAGTCCCACAGATGCTCCTTGTGGTCTTGGGCAAGCCACTTAACCCTCCATTGCTCATGTTCCCTGTAAGTATTAGTGTATGTGTCTCATATCCCCACATGTTAAATGTATCCCCCAATTGTGTTGTGACCGCTTTGATTGAAGGATAAGGCAGTATACAAAACTGTCTAAATAAATAAAAAATCCAAATAACAATTTTAGAAAGCTGCTGTTTGGATGTGTAGAACCCCCCAGCAAGCAGAGATTTTAAAGGGATGTGGCAGGGGAGTAGCAGGGGCGTAATTCTGGGCATGCTCCAAACAAAGACATGTACTTCCCATCAAAATTTAAAAAATATCCACATTGATTTTGCACCTGCCCTGAGACATGTTGCAAGGACCAGCACACACCTTAGAACTAGGATCCAAATCAGTAGTGTACCGAGCCTATTTAGCACCCAGAGTGGGTGCCCCCCATCCCCTAGCACCCCCATGATGCCCACAGGGAAACTTGATTGCTTTACTTGTTTGCTGAATAGCGTGATATTGCCTCCACCCTAGGTCTGGCCTCGACAGCTGTTACCTCCCGGGGTGAAGTCTCATGGTGTTATCCAGAGAGGAAGCAGCATGGGACCTGGATTAGAGGCAGCAGCATGCCACACGGCAAGCAAGTAAAGGAAGTTTCCTGCCACTACCACAACCACTGATGTGAATGCCACTGCCATCTCTGTGTGTGGGCATGGCCAGGAATTTCACTCACTGGCTGCATTCCCTTTTTTCCAGCACCTGGGGCGGACCACTCCCACCACCACATCCTTGGTATGCTACTGGTCCAAATGAAGGAGACGATACAAAGGTTGAAGGAACGCTTCCACGCTCTTTTGCACTCCCATGACAGTCATACCCCATTCCACTCTTTCCTGATCCCAATGAACCCTTTCCTGCCCCCCCCCTTGTCAAAGGCAGACCACCTCTAAATTCTCTGCACCCTCCAAAATAGTTAGACCCCATGAACATCCCTCCAGTTCTTTGACAATGACAGACCCACGAGGCCCTCCTCACAACACCTGACAAAAGCAGACCCCCCCCCTCAACAAACTCCCCTCCCCAACTCCCCTGGGTATTACCAGACGTCTCCCTCTAGTGGGGGGCAGAGGTGGTCCCCAGTTGCAGACATACCAAGTCACACACATTAGACACGTGGCACATGTATTTGATTCCATTCTCATACTTTCATGCCTTTGTTCCACTCTCATGCATCTGTTGCACCAACGCTGCATGTCTCTAATCTTTATCTTTATCTTTATTGTGATATTTGATATACTGCCCTCCACCGATGCATCTGGGCGGTTTACAATATAAAAACCAAAAATGCTACAAGGAACTGGAAAAGAAAAGGAATGCCATTGTGAGGACAGGAAAGGAAGGAAAGTGCTCAAAGAAAGTACTGGAGAATTCAACTGGAAGTGGGCTAGATAGCCGCTGAGGGCCGGAGCTAGGAAGGAGAGGGTCAGAGGTCAAAAGCAAGGGAGAAAAGATGAGTTTTCAGCATTGCCTTAAAGTGGGGAAAGGAAAGCTTGAGGCAGAGGTCAGGTGGGAAGGAATTCCAGAGGAGGGGACCCAGGAAAAAGAAGGCAGGGGCTCGGATGGATTCTAGATGTACAAGTGAAGGGGATGGAAGAGAGAGGCAGTTGGAATGAATCTGGCAGAGAGGATGATAAGAGGTGTGAAGATGGATGAGGTCGGATTGATACCGTGGGGTATGGGTGTGTATGGCGTGATGTGCCAGAGTGAGGACCTTGTATTGTATATGGAATTGTATGGGTAACCAGTGCAGGTGAATAAGCAAGGGGGTAATATGATCTGTGCGGGACGCATGGGTGAGTATGCGAGCAGCGGTGTTTTGAATGAGTTGAAGATGGTGGAGTTGGTATAGAAGGAGGCCAGCCCGGGCAATGTTACAGCAATTGATACGGGTCATGACAAGAGAGAGGAGTAGCGAGGTCAAGGAGGGAAGTGAGAGAAAAGGATGAACGGAACGTATCTGAAAAAGAGAGTAGAGCAAATGTTGTATGATTGAGTATACAGGGTGGCCCAAAAAAAGTGAGAACATCTCGTAGCATATAAGTTATTTAAAAATTCAAAAAGACATATGTAAACGATTGACAAATTAAAGAAAAAAGATGGTGACCGGAAATTGTCGAAATAAAGACGTTATATAGCTAAAAAAGGTAAATAAGTAAACTATTTAAGCTTTTAATTTACGAGATGTTCTCACTTTTTTTGGGCCACCCTGTAAGTGGTCATGAAAAGAGAGAGACAAATCAAGGGTGACGCCTAAGTAATGGAGGGAGGAGACCAGGGGAATGGGAGTCTGCACAACAGAGGGGGCCAAAGAGGTGAGAAAACTGGAGAAAGAAAACCATAAGGATCTCTATGCAGTGCCATGACAGGCACTGCCACTAGGCTCCCATGAGGCAGCTGCAGAGCCTGAGAATTACATCCCTCACATGCCTTGAGTGCAACCTTCCGCCCCCCCACCCCATGTGGTATCTGGGTCCCAATCCCAGAGTCCATTGGGGTGGCTGAACACGTTCCCTTGCCCCGCCTCTCCTCTTTGCTGCCCCAGGGAGCTCCACTGAATGTTTGTTTCAGAAGAGAGAAAGAACCATCTGTTCAAGTCCCAAGTGAGAAGGGCTGCAGGGACAACTTGGTTTCTCTGTTTTCCTCAAGGATGCCAGGGAAGGCAGGGCTTTTTTCTGGCCTTTTCTCAGACATGTTCAGCACAACCTAGACGCCAGAGTTAATGTATATCCATAGCTGCTTCCTGCATTAATCCACATGCTTACACCAATAGAGGCAGCAGTGTGCTCCATGGTGTCGGTCTCTGTGGTTTGCTGCTTGCTTTCTCTACTGGCATCTTCTGTTCTAGGAAGGCAGGCTGCAGAGACAGCTACCACGAAGAACACGGCTGTCTCTGTTCTGTAGAAATTTAATGGTGCTGGCAGACAGGGTCATACTTTGTTGGGAAGAAGAAAACAGAAGAGGAAATCCCTGAGGATGCCTGCTTCCAATGTAATACCGCTGTCCATGTTGGCATAAGCAGACTGCAGATTCAGCCAGTGTGAAATCCTGCAGCTGGCACTCTTCAGAGCAGTTTGGAAGAGAAGTCTGTGTGTGCAGTGCCGTTTAAGTGCTAGAGTGTGTTGATGTCAATGATGATATATTTGCAGAGCCAGTGCAAGGACTGGAGGTGCCCTAGGCAGGTACTCTATCCTGTCACCACTGTTCCCTCTAAGCTGTGCGCGTGTGCGCGCGCACACACCTTGCCGAGTGAGCGCACATACTTTACAACAGAGCGCACAAAAATTATGGTTCTGATTCTGATAGAAAACAACACAGACGTTCTTAAAATTGAAAAGTTGTTGTGTATTTATGGTTTTCACAAGTTCTACAATATTTTCTAGTGCAATCAATATGGTGTACATACTGTATTCTGACGTGTAGTCAAA
The DNA here is from genome assembly GCA_033557465.1 of Ichthyophis bannanicus. Taxonomy (NCBI): domain Eukaryota; kingdom Metazoa; phylum Chordata; class Amphibia; order Gymnophiona; family Ichthyophiidae; genus Ichthyophis; species Ichthyophis bannanicus. Next base: position 1,697,033,371 of record CM066031.1, read on the forward strand.
TTTTAAAGTATATAACTCCGAGTGTCGTTATGTGGCACACAAAAATTTAACTTTCCTTCAAAAGCTGCACAGCTGATATTTTATGCGCACACAGCCTACAGAAAATTAGAGGGAACATTGCCTGTCACCCCCTGCTGCCTCCTCCATGCCCACGACCACCACTATCACCCCTCTCCAGGGCCAGCGACTGCGGCAATGGCCATGAAACTGCGACACAGAACTTACCCTCCATCTCTGGGGGCTGCGTTGCAATTTCTCTCTTGCAAAATCTACTGCTTCTGCCCCCCCCTCCCCAATGCTGACTTACGGTTTTTCAAAAACTGATGCTGTTAGTGGCACTGAGAATTCCTGAGTGCCGCTGCTGCACACCACAATGCTATGTGGCAAGCATCTGGGAATTTCGAGGGTGGAGCGGGGTGGCACCTCAGATTAACTGGGCAGTGGCGATATTCAGCCGCTGCCCGGTTACCCTAACTGACTAAGGGTAGAACAGCTGAATGACTGACCTAATTGCAGTCAGTTGTGCAGTCTGGCCAGTGGTTGACTATGGTCACTAACTGGATTGCAAGATCACAATATGGGCAACCCGGTTATTCAATGCCAGGGCCCAGATATGACCCCGGAATTAAATATCTGGGGAAAAGATAAAGCTGTGATGGGCAGTCATTTTAATTCTGCTAGCTTCTGCTGCTGCTGCAAATCCCCCCCTACAAATCCATGCATGAAACAGGGTACAGTATAACTTGATCAACCCTGTTGGGCTAATCTGGAGCCAGTTGGCAATGTTAGCCCCATCCTGTCTTGGCTTGACCCTCTGTGAATCTCCCTTACAGAGCACCTACTCTGTGAGCGCGTGATCACCCCACTCCACTAATAAATGAAAGCTAAAAATCATTTTGTGGCACTCCTTTCATTTGCAAAACAAACCTGCAGATCTTTCCAAATTTATACTCTGAATGCACTGTGAGAGCAAATCTCACTCACTGCGTGGTACATCTCACTCTTTGGGATGGGCCACCCTTGATGTCTCTGCACATGCTTCAGCCCCAATGGGCACTCAGTTCAAAATTGCTCCTCTGACCCCTAGTGGCAGGCTGGTATAGAAATGCAGCCCCCTTCTTTTATTGGATGGTCTTTTACAGGATTACTTAGACCTATAACATCACTGATTCTACTGTGCCAGTTCTATGGTGAGGTTCTTGCTTCGTCATGAGAACTGTGCTATAGGGACACTTGCGCTCTGCTGTGCAGCCATTGCTGTTTAATCACAATAAACGGTATGCTATATATTCAATACTGCTTGTCTGCAGAGTTTTTTGCCCTTTCAGAGCAGGTGAAATAAGAAAAATATTTTGACAATTGTACTGAAACAGGAAGTACTGTGAACGGCAAAGGAGATATTTTTAAAGCAGGGAGATATGGCTGTAATAACAGGCAGGGCTGGTGCATCTATTAGGTGAAATAGGTGACCGCTTAGAGTGCCAGTGGTCCAGGGGTCCATTGCTGCCGCTGCTGCCGCTTTATGGGACCTGTAGTGATGGCAATGGCCGCAAATAGCCCCACGGTACTTACAGTACTTTACTTAAAACTTTGGCATTGTGGGGTTGTTTTCTCCCACCCCCTCAGACCACCACATGCTGACTTCCTGTTTGCAAAAACATTTCTTCCATACTGTGCAAAATATAGCAATAGCAGATTTAATTTCCATAAATTGAAACATTACAATCACTAAGTTGAAAATACAATTTATTTTTTCTACCTTTACTGCCTGGTGATTTTGTTTTTCTAATCATGGTGGTCCCAGACTCTGGTTCTGCTTTTCTCTGTTTGTCCCGTTAACATGGTTATCAAAGCCCCCTGACAATTTGTCATTTCTTTCTTTTTTCACTTCCTTCCCTATATCCATCTCTGACATTGATCTCTTTCTGCCTGCTTTCTTCAGTTTATTTTTCGGTTGTTCTATCCACCCAGATTTCACCTCTCCTTCTCACCATCCACTTCAAGCCCCCTCTTTTTACCGTCTCTATCTATAGTTTTCCATATCCCCTCTTCTAGTCCATTCCCTTTTTCAAGCCCACGGCCAGAATCTCCTCTCTCTTCCCTTTCACTCCACACCCATAGCTAGCATCTCCCCTCTCTCTTCCCTTTCATTCCCCAATCCAGAATCTCCTTTTCTATTCCCTTCACAATGTCCATCCTCTTCCTCCTCCTCATCCAGCATCTCCGTTCACTTCTCCCTTCGTTCCTCTCCCCCTTGACCCAGCAATGGCCATCTCCTGCACTCTTAACATTGTTCTTCATGGCTGTTGATCTAGCCACTGTCCTCCGGGTCTATGGCAAAGAAGAGCAGCACTGAGGCCATGGAGTCGAATGTGCAAGTGATCAGTGGTTGCTGGTCCTACACACTTCTGACACAGACTTCCTGTTTCAGAGAGGGTGGGACCAGCAAACACTAAGTCCAGGAGCCGACCTCACAGGCTGATACTACCTGTTTTTTTTTTACTTTGCTACAGTTGCAGATACTATATTAAGAGAGAGGCAGGGGGAGGAATTTGGAGGCATTGAAAATGCATGTGTGCAAGGTGCTTTGGCATGTGAGCTCTGTTAAATGCATGTTTCACATGCCGGATATGGGTGACTTGATATTAGTCCAAGCAGTCTTAAATTCTATCATGCTGTTACCAGACTTACAGAGCAGTATTTGGATTAACATAGTCTCTGATGTTAGAGTATTCCAGACATTCACCATCCTTCTTATACTTTGTTGAAGGCAGCTAAATATTCCTCCTTTACTTTCTATCTTTCTTAAAGCTTATCTTCAATTTCTTAAACCTCTAATTCCTTGGATTCCAGAAACCACACTATTTTATGATTTAGCATTGTTTCTATTAATGCACTCACCACTTAGGTCAGGATAAGTTTTTTGAAGTTCATATCCTCTTCCTTTCTTTTGTCTTTCTGAACCGGAACCACATTTGCCCATCTCTAGACCTCCAAACTCACTCCTGACTCTAAAGAACACTGAAAAGATCAAACAGTGAAGCCACCAGTACCCTAAGTTCCTTCAATACCCTTGGGTGAATCCATGGTTCCATCTCTACGTTTAGTTTAGCTAACTCTTTATGAACATAGTCTTCTGAAGCTTGTTCAACGTCTAGCTCACTTCCATTCCTATTTATGTTTCCAGAGGTTCCATTCTTCACCCTTCATCTGTAAACACAAAGCAGACATATTTGTTAAGCAATTCTGCTTTATCCTCATCAGCCTCTACATATTTCTCCCCTGCGCCCTTGAGTCTCAATGCCACCTCTGCACTTCCTCTTGTCACTAACATACTTTAAAAAAAAGTCTTGTCTCTGTATTTTACTATATTGGCTATTTTTCTTCCATTTGCCTCTTTGCTTTCCAGACTACTTTACCAGCTTCCTTTAGCTTCTCCAAATATTTGTTGTTTGTCTTCCTCTTTCTGAGATCTCTTAAAGTTTATTAAGGCTAATCTTTTTTCCCTTACCTTTACAGCTACTTCTTTAAAACCGTTGCTATCTTCTTTTCCTCTTACTTTCATTTTTTCCCCCCCAAAAAAAGGTTAATTGCTCTTAAAATATATCCTTTCAGTTTTGGCCCCGTGGTTCTACTTCCCCTAGATGTTCCCATCTAGCTAACAACTCCTTGAGGTATTTCCCCAATTTTCACGTTACTTTTTCTGAAGTCCGGGACTTTCACATTTGAATAAATCATCTCCGCCCATGTCCTAATACTGAAGCACATCATCCAGTGATCACTGCATTACCAGCTCATCAGCCATTGCAACATCAGAAGCACCCTCCCCATTTGTAAGCACTAAGTCCAGTACCAACCCCTCCCCCATGGGTTCAGTTACTAGTTGCCAGAACAATTCTACCTGAAAAGAATTCAGGATCTTCTTCTTGATGATACTGAAGCTGGGATGTCCCATCAGTATCTGGCAAAATGAAATCTCCTACCAATAACACTTCCCATTGTCTTCAAATAAATCTCTAGCTATTTCTTCTGTCTGCAAGGGAGGTCTCTATATCACACCAGTGATTCCCACTTTTTCCGTCCAGACTAACCAGCAGTGCCTCCTCCCTCCCTTGTAAGCCCTGCAGTTCTGTGACTTTAATATTATTTTTTACATATAATGCTACTCCTTTTCTCTTTCTTCCTAAACTGTCTTTCCCAAAATAGATCATAGTCTACATCCCAGTCATTGTTCTCCATATTCCATGTCTCCATGACTGCCATTATATCCAAATCAGCCTCTTCCATTATAGCTTCAAAATCTGGAACTATACACAGATCTCCAGATGTTTCCTTTTTTAACATTTTCTATATCATTCTTTTATGTTTTACTTACCTGAGAACTCTTACATACCTGGGGGACTTTGTTCACCCATCCCTCATGATCCTAGTTTAAAGTCCTCCTCAGTAGATTAGCCAGTCTATTGTGGAAGATACGTCACCCCTTCTTTGATAGATGGATACCATCTCTTCTCAGAAGGCCTTGGAAAATCATGCCATAGTCCAGGAAGCTAAAATGCTTTCAGTGATATCATCCACACAGTCAGGCATTCATCTTCAGTAGGGCTGTCTAAGTACTGTATGAGCAGTGTGGTTGGAGAGGGCACAAGCACAGAAGGAGGTGCTGATATCATCACTGGGCTTCCAGAAAGCTCAAAAAGAGGGAGTTACTCAACATGGCTGGGTAGAGGGAGCACCAGATTTGTTAGTCACACAGGGCACATTTCTAGCTTGGTACAGTCCTGATCTCCAGGGCATGAGTATCTCAGCTTTGGTCTTGATTCTTAACCAGGGGAATTTATTTATTTTATTTATTTATTTATTTACATTTCTTATATACCGCACTATTTGCGATCAGCGCGGTTTACATAAAACAAACAGTATCCGACAGTAAACAAGAGTCAGGTCATTACAATGAACAGGAATTGAGGAGAACGCTACCTTGCAAACATTGAGCTGGTGTTCATGACAAGTCCTATCATGACATCCCATAGGGGAGGGAATTCTCTTGTCCCTTAATGTATTCATAAGCATTTAAGAACATATTCAAGTGTGCTAATGGAATTTCTGCCTTCACCTAGAATTCTCTGATGCTATGTGATGCTATTTATTTATTGAACGGTTTTATATACCGCCTTTCAGAGAAATCAAAGCGGTTTACATAGAACAAAACTTGAACATTACATTGAAACTTAATCAAACAATTGAAATTACAGTGAACATTAAATTGTATATAATAAAAATGGTAATTTGAGGGTTACAATGCTGAGTAAATGCTGATTAGGTATATAGATAGTTTAAACATATATACAGATTTAAATATTTACAAATTTCAAAAATGTTATCATCTTATCTGAGCAAGGGGAAATGTATTGTAGTTCACTAGAATTATTAATATAAAGAGTAAATGTGATAATGTGGAGAATTGGGTATTGTAAAATAGAGTAAGAAAAAGGAAAAAGTAAGTTGTGAATTAATGAATATGAGCATACATGAGTTTAAGTGGGAAATATTTCATCTATTGGGAATGAGTCTCCAAAGTACTCTATAAATAGGTGAGTTTTAAGATCTTTTCGAAATGCTGAAAGATCTGTGATATCTCTGAGTTTATCCGGCAGAGCGTTCCATATTAAAGGAGCATTGAAGCTGAATGCCCTATTTGTTGTAGTTTTATTGAGTTTTGAAAAGTTGTTTGGTACAAGTAGTGTGTTCAGGTTCCTTTGTCTCACTGTTCTGGTCCTTGAATGAATTGTCAGTAGATCAGTTAGATATGATGGGGCTATATCTCTTATCAGTTTGAACGTTGTTATGATAACTTTATATTTTATCCTACTTTGTATAGGTAACCAGTGACGTTTGTACAGTATAGGGGTTATGTGTTCAGTTCGACCTGCATTTATAAGCATTCTTGCAGCAACATGTTGTGCTACTTTTTGTTGGTGTAAAGCATGTTTTGGAATACCTTGAAGAATTATGTTACTAAAATCTAAGTGAGGCAGGATCAGGGCTTGAAGGACTGATCTGAAGTCCAGATTGATAATAATGATTTTAGATTTTTAAGATATCTTAATTTATTATATATTTTATTTGTTGTATTTCTGATGTGTGTTGTTAGACTTAACGTTCTGTCTATGATAACGCCAAGGTATCTTATTTCATCTTTTATGGGGATGCTTATGCTTTCAATTTTTATTTCTGTTGGGGGGGGGGTAAATTTTTGATTTCTAGAAACAAATAATGCTTCTGTTTTCTTGAAGTTAATGTGTAGATTGTGTTCATATAGCCATTGCTATACCAGCATTGGGCAACACAGAAGCAAAGTGCCATAAGACAGATGTGTGCACTGGCTGCAGTGTGGAAAGGCTGTCCTTTGGTTTTGTAGAGGACCTTGCTACCACTGAAGAGTAGGACATATGACCTACCTATAACTTTCCTGGACCTCCTCATCACCCTTTATGTGACACTGGTGCTGGAGCTGCCAAATTGCCTATTTCCAAAATGGGGATTTTTGTGGCCAGTTCCAGTTTTATGCTAATTTGAAGGCCTCACTAAAATAGAGGCTCAGGATCTTGTATATATTTAAAATTGACAGATAAAGTCATACTCCCTTTCAGAGGTCTCTGCCTTTAAGGACACAAATCCTGGCATGGATGCTTGTTACACGTTTTCATAATTACAAACTTGAGAATATAGAGTGCAAACAGTGCCCCCTCAGTGGATTACAAAGAACAAACTTTTTAAACTGTCTGAAAGTGTTGGACTGATGTTTTAGTCAGCAACAGGAGTTTGACTCTTGCATCAGAATGCAGCTGTCTATGATTGGTTGAAACCTCCTAATGTTTTTAAATTTGAGGGAGTCAGTTGCTGGCCAGCTTCTGGCTAAGAAGCATCAAGAGGCTGCTCCTAGTTTTGGAAGAGAAAAACCTGGGAATTGGGCTTCAACTCCCCTCCAGAGTTCTAAGCCTTTGACCTAGATTTAAAAAAACAGCAATGATTTATTCTGCCCCAGCCCTGGGTCACAGTTCAAAAGAAAACAATTCTGCATTTCTTGACAACCCTGCAACTTCAAGGTTCCCTTGGGGAATAGGTTGAGCCTTGCAACTGCCAGAAACAAAATTGAACTTTCATACTAATGGTGACATTTAACCATAAATAAACTAAAGGAAACTGGATTATTTTTTCCTAGCAGGAAATGGCACCAAGGATTTGATTGGGATTGGCCCTGTATCCAGATTCAAACAGAATATATAGTACCTGTGCAACATTCTAAAAAATTATTGAGTTTCAATTACCAAATTTATCACTTTAACTAGGTTAAAAAAATTGCCTTGGCTTCTATTGCCAGCTAGAAGTGAAAATGTTTAATTTACATATCCTATCAGTTTACCTTAATTGCTGATGTATTTTGGAAGATATTGTTATTTGATGATTCTATTTCTGTCTTGGTTTGTTTTAATAAATATCTGTATTGTTTTTCCTTTGTAAGCTGTTTCTTGCTCATGAGAGTAAAAGAAAAAAATTGGTTCAAGTATTTTTGTCTGCTTTTATTCTGGAAACAGTACATTAAATCCACAGGGCTCAGTACCCACTATTTCATTTAGAATTAACGAACCTCACTGCATCTTTTTAACATCTTTGTAAGTGATATAGCAGAAGGGCTGTCGGGTAAGATTTGCCTCTTTGCGGATGATACCAAAATCTGCAATAGAGTAGACACCCAGAAAGATGTAGATAACATGAGGAAGAATCTAGCTAAGCTTGAAGAATAGTCTAGAATTTGGCAGCTGAGATTTAATGTTAAAAAATGCATTTGGGCTGCAGCAATCCAAGGGAGCGATATAGTATAGGGGGTGAAGTACTTTTGTCCACTAAACAAGAGTGGAACCTCGGTGTGGTTGTGTCTGATGATCTTAAAGTAGCTAAACAGGTAGAAAAGTTGACAGCAAAAGCTAGAAGGATGCTTGGGTGCATAGGGAGAGGTATGGCCAGCAGAAGAAAGGAGGTGATAATGCCTCTATATAAGTCTTTGGTGCGACCTCATTCGGAGTATTGTGTGCAATTCTGGAGACCGCACCTTTAAAAGGATATAAACAGACTGGAGTTGGTACAGAGGGTGGCGACTAAAATGGATAGTGGTCTTCATTAAAAAGCATATGAGGACAGACTTAAGGATCTTAATATGTAAACCTTAGAGGAAAGGCGGGATAGAGGTGATATGATTAACGTTTAACACTAGAAGCCCCAAAAGGATTTTACCTAGAAACCCCAAAGTGCGTCAATTGACACATTATCACGACGACTGCATTTAGCATGAAATGCAGATGTGAATTAATGTGAAGTTACTTATTTGTTAAATATGTACAGTATGTGACGTCATTACATGTCATTGTGTGTTTATTGTTTGTAATGTCGGAGTAAAACTGTAAACAGAGATTGAGATGCGCCACCTAGTGGGAATATGAATTTATACCTAAGCTCCAAAGTACGTCAATTGACGCATCCACAACAATTGAGTGCATCAATTGACGTACTTTGGGGCTTCTAGGTATAAATTCATTTTCCCGTTAGGTGGTGCATCTGTCATTAATTTTCGATGCACATATTTGAATATCTTGACCTTGCTAACAAAGTCATGGAACATGATTGACATGGTTCTAGCAGTGGCGCTGGTATACAACTTTGAAGATGCATTTATGTCAATTGATGCTCTTTTGGGCTTCTAGTGTTAAATATCTCCGTGGCATAAATGGACAGGAGGAGAGCCTCTTTCGATTGAAAGCAAGCTTTGGTATGAGGGGACATGGGATAAGGGTGAAAGGGGATAGATTCAGGAGTGATATGTGGAAATATTTCTTTATGGAAAGAGTGGTGGAATAGTCTTCCAGTGGAGGTGGTATAGATGAGGATAGTATCTCGTTCAGGTTGTGGCTGTCATGTTGGAGCTTCAGGGTTATCTCATGTAGGAATGGATCCTTGTGGAAGGTTCTGAATTTTCTGTTGATGTGGCCTTGTTCCTGATGGCTATTAGGGCTCTTAATAAGCATTGAGAATGTTATTGAATGATGATCCGACCAGGGTATAGGAGTGATTGTTGGGGCTGTGGTCTTGTTGGGACTGCGATTGTTGGGCTGTGGTCTTGTTCCATGAGCTGCTTTGGTATGAAGGTAAGATCCGGATTTGTTCCATGTTGATGTGTGGGTGCATTCACTAATTGGGTGTATTGGAGGGCATAAATTGCCTTGAGAATGTTTTAGCCTCTTTTATGGGTATGAAAAACAGGTCGTTGGTTGGTTTATGCTGTGTACCTTGTGTGCAGATTGTCTCCAGGATAGTAGATAGTTCTTTGGATTTGGCATTTGGTAGTCTATATGTAAGACATATTCTCAGGTATATGTTGGAGATGGTGATTGCATTAATCTCTGTCGGGTCGACAGATGATGTGGTCTTGAATCTGTGGTTGTTTCTATCCAGCATTAATACTCCCTCTCCTCTTTTGTGTGTTCTAGGACAGTTGAATGCTGTGTATTCAGGCGGAGTTATTTGTTTCAGGAGGATTTGGTACATGTTTGTTAGTCAGGTTTCTGTGATGCATGTGATGTCCATCTTATGGGTTTGTATGTAGTCATAGATGGTGTTTGATTTGTTTCTGATTGATCTTGCATTGATTAATGAGCATTTTATTGGGGAGGCAATGATGGGGTTGGTGTGTGCGGTAATTGAATTAGGTTGTATGCTCTGCATGCTGTGAGTCTGGGGCACTGGTGAATCAGGGTAGCAGATGGCTATACGAGTGGCAGAGGTGGTTGGGGCGCTGGTGCTGTATGTGACTTGGTTCCTTTGCAGTTTGCTAGGTGCACTAGGACTAGTGTCAAGAGGAGGTAAGGTTTGAGTTTGTTGTACTGGGTGTGCATTTTGGTGCTGTCTATGACTTACCTGCACTGTGGCAACTGCTGTGCTGCGTAGGTTTGTCTTGTGTGGCCTGGAGGGCCGTGGACTCATCTTCGGTGCAGTTCTGTTGGCTTAACTGTATGTATGCCCGGTGCTGTGGGCCTGGAGTTGTCCTTACAATCGGTGTTCTCATCCACCAACAGTCCTTGAAGAAAGATACTGAACATAAGAACATAAGATATGCCATACTGGGTCAGACCAAGGTCCATCAAGCCCAGTATTCTGTTTCCAACAGTGGCCAATCTAGGTCATATGTACCTAGCAGTTTCCCCAAAAGACACAGGTTCCGCAATGCTTGTACTGGGTCAAGCATTGACATCCTGGGTCCCTTCTTAATAATGGTTTATGGACTTTTCCTCTAGGAACTTGTCCAATTTATTTATTTATTTTATTTATTTATTTACTTATTTCTTTTATACCGCCCCTTCCAGTGATCAAGGGCGGTTTACATGGAACAATTTAACAAATTATGTATACTTCTGTATACTTTACATTGAACAGAGAACTTTTTAACTTTTTACATGGAATAGATATGCATTACATTGAAACAGAGAAACTTTCTAACTTTTTACAAATAATGACAGATGTAAAAAACAGTAAAAAACTGTCCAAACTATTTACATAGGTTATTTACAAGTGATTCTATACAGGGGTTTTCAGAATAATCGTGCATCATGTGTAGGTGGTGGAATTTATTTCCATTTTTTCAAGAATTTTGTGTGGGGGGGGGGGCTGTGTGGGGTTGTCTAGTTGTGGTTTAGGGAGTTCTGAGTTGGTGTGTCTGTGGATGTTGTGGGACAGAGCTTGGGGGGTAGGGGATTTGGAAATGTTCGGAGAATAGGTAAGTTTTGAGTTCCTTCCGAAATTGGGCGAGGTCTTTTATGGTGCGGAGGTCTAGTGGGAGATCATTCCAGAGCATAGGGGCAGTGAACGTGAAGGCTCTGTCACTTGTGGATTTTTTAGTCTTCTTGAATGATTTTGGTAAATCAAGTGAGTGGGCTGCATTTTGTCTGCGAGCTCTTGATTCAGATGGGGTCTGTTGTAATGTTGATAGATGTGATGGGGCGATGTCATTTAGGAGCTTTTAAACCCAGCTACACTAACAGCCTTTACTACATCCTTCGGCAGCGAATTCCAGAGTTTGATTACACGTTGAGTGAAAAAATATTTTCTTTTATTAGTCTTAAATAGTTTACCCTGTAGCTTCATTGCATGTCCCCTAGTCTTTCTATATTCTGATAACGTAAACAATCGATCTACGTTTACCCGTTCCACTCCGTTCATTAATTTATAGACTTCTATCATATCTCCCCTCAGCCGTCTCTTTTCCAGGTTAAAGAGCCCTAACCTTTTTAGCCTTTCTTCATAGGAGTATCCTTCCATCCCCTTTACCATTTTGGTGGCTCTTCTCTGAACCTTTTCTAAAATCGCTATATCCTTTTTAAGATACGGCGACCAGAATTGCACACAATATTCAAGGTGCGGTCTCACCATGGAACGATATAGAGGCATTATAATATCTTTTGTTTTATTTTCCATTCCTTTCCTTATGATACCTAGCATTCTATTTGCTCTCTTGGCTGCTGCTGCACACTGGGCCGAGGGTTTTAACATGGTATCCACAATGACGCCTAAATCTTTTTCCTGGTTGGTGGTTCCTAATGTGGAACCTTGCATCGTGTAACCATAGTTTGGGTTGTTCTTCCCTAGGTGCATAACTTTGCACTTGTCCACATTCAATTTCATCTGCCATTTTGATGCCCAGTCTTCCAATTTATCAAGATCCTCTTACAATTTTCCACAATCCTCTTGGGTTTTAACAACTTTAAATAGTTTTGTGTCATCTGCAAATTTGATAACCTCACTCGTTATTCCACTTTCCAGGTCATTTATGAATATGTCAAAAAGCAGCGGACCCGAGAGGCGGAGCCTGCGAGGTCCCAGCATGGCCGCGTAAGAGAGACTCTCCTGGCCCCAGTCAACGAATCCTGATTAATAAGCAAGCCCACTCACCCGGATCGGCGTAAACCGGAGTGGTAGTGCGCGATCATGTCTGCGGGCAAGCAGACCCGTTTGGATTTCGCTGCTGCAGCGTCATCTGGCAATAAAAGAACTAAAACCAACCCGCCATCCCCGCAAAAGATGGCGTCTTCCCAAGATGCGGCGGAGGGGCTTCAGGAGATTTTGAAGGAGGTGTGGGCAGTTCTAATGGCGAGTCCCTTGCTGCAATGGAATCGCGCTTGAAAGAGCTTACTGACCAAATGCAATTGCTATCGCAAAGGGTCGAGAAAGTGGAAACCATAGCAGCGGTGCACGAGGAACGCCTGGCCCACATTCCTAAACTTAATCGCAAGCTTGACGGGCTTGAAAGGAGCCTAGAGGATATGAACAATAGGGCCCGAAGTAATAATATACGCATCTTGGGTATAGCAGAGGGGGCGGAAGGAAGTGACCCCATTCGCTTTCTGGAACTATTGATACCGAAGCTATTGAAAATTGAGTTCTCTCGTCCGTTTGAAATTGAAAGGGCTCACCGGATCCCATCTATAGTTAACCAACGATCTAGGCACCAGCGCCCATTGATCTTGTGTGTGCTGAGGCACCAGCATGCAACCCAAATTCTGGCGGCAGCAAAAGCTTGCCAGTCTCTCCAGCATGAAGGTCGGAGGGTTGCTTTCTATCCGGATTTTAGCAAGCCTACCGTGGAGAAGAGGAAGCAATTTCTTGCGATGAGGCCTCGTCTTCAGCGCATACAGGCCAGATATGGTTTATTTAACCCTGCGCGATTCAAGGTAACGTTGAATAACGTGACCAAAACATTCGAGGATCCAGCAGCGCTTGCAGGATATATAGAAGATCAGGAGGCTTTGTTAATGCAGTCCAGTTAAGAGTCTGGTGCTCCTTGCGGTTGGTGTATGTCTACAGAGGGCATGGACACGATGGGAGGAAATCTGGTCCTGCAACTCCTCCGGATACTTAAGTTAAATTCATCGGGCCTAAATCTTTAACTATGTGGATTCATCTAGGCCGAAGACACCCAACTGGACAGTCTGTGCTGAACAGTCCTAGCGATAGGGGGATGAGTGGGTCTTGTGGCCTAGACTAAGGGAGAAAGTTGTAATGTTTAAATGTTTTGTCTCCTTTTCTCATTCCTAATTTTGGGCTGCTCGCCTGTTGGGGAGAAATTTATTGTGGGAGCGCATCCTGGGGGCCAGGCTGCGCTGTGCAGGATGATATTGTTGACTCACCCAAGATGGTACTGTTATATGTTTTATTGGGGAATAAGGGAAGGTTCTCTAGGGGAGAAGATGGGTTGTAATTTTGGGGGAAGCTTACCACAAGTTGTAAATGAGGATATGTCTGTAAGTAACAATGGCTGATGGGTTAAAGATCTTATCCATGAATGTGAAGGGCATTAAGACCCCAATGAAAAGGAAAAAAATATTAGCGTATTGTTCTCACCAGCAAGCAGATATTGTACTCCTGCAGGATACTCACCTCACGTTGCAGGAGACTGGAAAGCTAGCGGACAAGCAATATGTCTTGGCTGGCTCTTCCCCAGCCAACCATAAGAGAAATGGGGTGGCCACACTTGTGCGCAAAGCATTGGGGGCAACAATTGTGAACGCTAGTAATGATAGCCTTGGGAGGTGGTCCAGGTCTTTAATTAAGATTGGAGATATTAAACTTTTAATCGTTAATGTGTATAGCCCTAAAAAAGATTACCCTGACTTCTTTCGTACCTTAAACAGTACTCTTCAGAGCGACCATTTGGCCCCAATAATAATGGGTGGGGACTTTAATTTGGTAAGAGAGTCACTGGTGGATCGTTGCTCAGTGAGGGTCGACAGGCCCTCTCGCGCGGACACGGCCCTTTCAGCCCTGATGGAGGATTGTGGGCTAGTCGATATATGGAGACTGCTCCATCCAACCGAGAAGGACTTTACCTTTTTTTCCCTGGTGCACAAATCCTTCTCCCGGATAGATTATTTTCTAGTCTCTCGATCATTGATTTCGAGCAGCTGTGAAGCGGATATCTTAGGCATGACTGTGTCTGATCATGCAGCCATAACGGTTAAAATCCTGGTACATGAAATAGCCAGACCCAGCCCGCTATGGTCATTTAACAGAGCATGGTTGGCGGAGCCTTCCTTTCAGAGTGAATTAATGGATACGATTAGGTCATATTTCTCGACTAATAAATTGGGTGACAATGCAGGCTGGGCCTGGTGGGAGGCGTTTAAGGCCTCTCTTAGGGCAACTATCACTAGTTACAAGATCAAGGAGAGTAAAAGGAGAAAGGCCTAGTTGTCAGTTTTAGACAGCCAGATTAAAGCAGGGGAGAGGCTTTGGACTAGGCATCCTGACGCAGGGATCCTGCTTAGGTTGCAAAGACTGTGATTTCAGTATAATGAGATATTGAGCACTGAAGTTGAGCAGGTAATGTTGAAGCAGGCCGCCAGGTATTATGTGGAACAAAACAAGGCCAGCAAGCTTTTAGCGAGCACCTTGCGAGGGAAAAGAGAAAAGTCAAGGATAGTCTCCATCGTGGATGATACTCAGACAAGATTGGCTAATAATGAGCAAATCTTCGGTGAGTTCTCAAAATTCTATTCCACATTGTATTCTACAGAGGTAACGGCGGACCCAGCAGTGATTGCTAGCTTCTTGGATGTGTTGGACCACCCCAAATTGGAGGCCCAGCAAATCCAGTGGCTAGGTAAAGCCTTCTCTAGTACAGAGTTCTCCATGGCAATCACGTCTATGGCATCGGGGAAAGCTGCAGGCCCTGATGGTATACCAGCCAAATTATACAAAGTGTTGAGCACAGAGTTGATCCCATACCTGATGTTGTATTACGAAGAATTAGAGAAGGGGCAAAGGCAAGGGCACTCAGGTAACTTTTCAGAAGCCACGATAGTAGTATTAGAAAAACCCAGCAAAGACCCTAATCGGGTCATGAATTACAGACCCATATCTTTGTTAAATGCAGACTGCAAGATTTATCGAGTATTCTGGCGAAGCGGCTTGCCACAGTCATTGGGGAGTTAGTGCATCCTCACTAATGTGGCTTCATTCCAGGCAGGTCAACATCAGACAATGCTAGACTGTTGTGCAATCTGATTAACAGGGCTACCAGGGAAGCGACCCCGTTTGTCGCCCTCTCCCTCGACGCTGAGAAGGCGTTTGACAGGCTAGAATGGCCTTATCTTTTTTCTGTCCTAAAGTGGTTTGGGTTAGGGAATGACTTCATAAGCAAGGTCAGGGTACTATATGCCAGAGCCAGTGCTAGGGTCCTCGCCAACGGCATTCTATCCCGTTCATTTTCTCTGCATAGAGGCACTAGGCAGGGCTGCCCCCTTTCCCCTTTGCTTTTTGACATGGTGTTAGAACCTTTAGCCATAGCAATCAGACGAAGTGAGGATATAAAGGGCTTTAAGGTTGGAGAGCTGCAGGTGAAACTTTCCGTGTATGCGGATGACCTCCTGCTATTCACGCAGCCCTCCGAGATCCCACAGATTCTGGAGTTAATTAATGTCTATTCGAGAATCTCGGGGTAGAAGATTAACTGGACTAAGTCCGTAGCCTTTCCGCTTAACAGCTGCTCGAACGCGGGACTAATGGCCCCATTTCCCTTTCGGTGGGAGCCAGAGAGCATCAAATATCTGGGAGCCTGGTATAGTGCATCAGTGGATTGCATTGTTCAGGCAAATATGGAGGAACTAACCCGGACGATCTGTAACAAAACTTTAGCATGGTCTCCCTTACACTTCACTTGGTGGGGAAGGCTAGAAATTATTAAAATGGTGTTGGCGCCTAGGATTAACTATGTGCTAGGTATGCTCCCCTTCATTTTTCCGGTAGAGGCATATGCAAATTTGGAGAGAAGCCTTTTGAGGTTTCTCTGGAATAATTCTCAGCCAAGAATTGCTAGCAAGAAATTGAAAGCCCCCAAGGAAAAAGGAGGGGTTCATTTTCCCGACTTCCAATGGTATCACCATGCTCTTCTCTTAAAGCAGGGAGCTTTGTGGTTTGACACGGAGGACACTTTGCAATGCCCAAGCTGGCTCAAAGTAGAGGCCCATATTGCAGCTCCGTGCCCTCTGACGCACTTATTAGGGATGCTACACCCAGAGGAGGGGGCGACGGGACGGTGATTCGGGCCACTCAAGCTGCTTTTCTCAAACTGATGCAGCTGGCAGGCAATGATGGGAAGCCCTCAAAATCGACTCCATTGTGGTGGAATCCACAATTTAAGATTAGAGGGTGGAGGATAGCATGGAAGAGTTGGCAAGAAAGGGTGGTTTGGATGCTGGGACATTTAGTGGGCGAAAACGGATGGAAGGACTTTCCCTCTTTGAGAGGGAGTTTTCCTTGCCTCAGAGCAGCTATTTTCGGTGGCTGCAGGTCCGGCACAGTAGCTCAGCGAACAAGGTCAAAATTGGGGAGTTGGTAGCTGAGGGAGCATTGGTCAAAAACATCAAAGCAATATGTGGTCGGGGAGGCGCAGTCTCAAGGCTGTATGCCTTGTATAGAGATTATGCTGCTCAAAACCCAGGGGGATTATCAAAGGTATGGGAATCAGACTTATCTTTAGCGCTGCCTGCTAATTCATGGAAGAGCCTGTGGGGTCCCATAACTAGGATATCCCGGTCAGCGGCCATTACGCAATCAATGTATTTCCTGTTACACAGGGCCTACATCACACCTGCCAAGCTCTCAAAGTGGGATAAGTCATAAGAACATAAGAACATAAGATATGCCATACTGGGTCAGACCAAGGTCCATCAAGCCCAGTATTCTGTTTCCAACAGTGGCCAATCTAGGTTATATGTACCTAGCAGTTTCCCCAAGGGACACAGGTTCCACAATGCTTGTATTGGTTCAAGCATTGATATCCTGGGTCCCTTCTTAATAATGGTTTATGGACATTGACAGCCTTTACTACATCCTCTGGTAACAAATTCCAGAGTTTGATTACACGTTGAGTGAAAAAATATTTTCTTTTATTAGTCTTAAATAGTTTACCCTGTAGCTTCATTGCATGTCCCCTAGTCTTTCTATATTCTGATAAGGTAAACAATCGATCTACGTTTACCCGTTCCACTCCATTCATTAATTTATAGACTTCTATCATATCTCCCCTCAGCCGTCTCTTTTCCAGGTGAAAGAGTCCTAACCTTTTTAGCCTTTCTTCATAGGAGTATCCTTCCATCCCCT
This sequence comes from Ichthyophis bannanicus, assembly GCA_033557465.1. Classification (NCBI taxonomy): domain Eukaryota; kingdom Metazoa; phylum Chordata; class Amphibia; order Gymnophiona; family Ichthyophiidae; genus Ichthyophis; species Ichthyophis bannanicus. Next base: position 1,697,050,579 of record CM066031.1, read on the forward strand.
TTACCATTTTGGTGGCTCTTCTCTGAACCTTTTCTAAAATTGCTATATCCTTTTTAAGATACGGTGACCAGAATTGCACACAGTATTCAAGGTGCGGTCTCACCATGGAACGATATAGAGGCATTATAATATTTCTTGTTTTATTTTCCATTCCTATTAGTAAAAGCCCTTAAGTATTATGCTATTTTATTTTGAGTATTAGGCCAATATTCAAAGCCAAATTCCATATAGCCGCAGCCATTACAAGGATATTGCTGCTGGCTAGCATGATACATGAATATTCAGCAGCATTATCCAATGAGTGCCACTATCCTCAAAGACTGCCTAAGCAATATCCTGATAGTGCTGGGATGGTACATGGGTAGAGCTGCTAATTATCCGGTTAACAAAGAAATTCAATATGCTATCCGAGTAACTATCCAGATACATTCAGAACAGCAAAAATCTGTCCTGAAGTTAACATAAGAACATAAGATATGCCATACTTGGTCAGACCAAACCCAGTATCCTGTTTCCAACAGTGGCCAATCCGGGTCACAAGTACCTCTCTGGTTCCCAAAAGGTATGCATATATCCATATGTTTCTCTGAATAGTGGACTGATCATTGCCACTCTCTAGAAAGCTCTGGTAGTCGGCGTACTACAAATATATTTAGTGCCACGCACAATCCAGATCTTTCATATTGTACATCTGGAACATGGATGTTTTTCTTACTGGATCATCCTTTTAAATTAAATAACCATGTGATATATATGGCCGCTTCTTTGAATCTTAAAAATGTTGAATTAGGCTTCTGAGAGTTTGCACAAGTTTCGCTGTTTAATACATTTACTGTAGATGTAAAGGAAGAATATTTGATTCTGCTTCTATTGCAGCTCTACTTAAATTCTTTTTAGAAAGCAATTCTTTGGAAAATAGACTGAAATTCTACTGGGCCATCCTTATAACAAAAATTACTCTTTCTTAATTCCATTGCAGACAGTTGATGCAAAATACCTTTGAACAGTCTTTTTTAAAACTTGACAAAGTGGTGGAATGGCAGATTATCCATTTGATGTATAAGAGTCTAATTTTTGATACAAGGAAAAACTGACTTAATTACAAAAAAGGACATACTTTAATGAAAGGGACAATTTTGTAATATTTCCTCAGGCTTCAAACTTCTATAATCAACTTTCATTTGATATCCAATTTCAAGATTGATTTTGCCTTTCAAAAGATTAGTCTGTAATCATCTCATACAGACAGCTTGTATCTCAGCTTATCACGGGTAAAAATGCTTGAGTATGAAATACATTGTCTCTTTAGTAGATAGTCAATTTCTTGTAAAAAATACTTTTGGAAATAAAATGCAAACATATCAAGTCAAAGGATAGTGCCATTGTGGTATTTTAAGGGTTATTGTCAGAAAGAAATTCATTATTTATACTGTAGATATATACTCATACTTTCCAGGTAGGTGTTTAGGTTTTGAATACATCCTCACACCTTGATTTTCTCCTTATCTTAGCGTTTTCTTTCCTATAATTAGAGTGAGATCCATTTTCAAAGGGCACTGAGATATTCAGCACTATGCCAAACACATAGGTGCCTATAGTTGCCAATATTCAGCAGCGTTAATGAGCAGGATTTAGCTATCTTGTTCAACATATAATACTGTATGTTCAGCAGGGAGGGCGAACTTAGGGTATTCTGAGGCAGAGTCGCTGGAATGCATAATATAGATGCGTGGAGGGGGATTTTAGAAAGGATATCCAAGTGTAATCTGGGATGTCTGAGCCAGAACGTCTGTAAAAAAAAAAGCAGGCAGGTCCAGGTGCAGACATCATTTTACAAATATGGACGTGCCTGATATGAACATCTGCAGGAGCATCTACATAGACATCCCCAGAATACTATATCAGAACTTAGATATATAGGCATAGCCTAATGGTAAGAGTGGTGGGCTAGAAACAGAAAAGCCAACATTCAAATCCCGCTGCTGCTATCACTGGGGATGATAGACTGCTTTCTTTTCTACAACCTCAGGATGTTTTTCAGTCATGGCAAACACTTTCAGATGCCTGTTCATTCCTGGAGCAGGTCTAAACTTAGATGTGATTATGGATGTCCAGGGCATTCTGAGATCAGGCAGGGATGTCCAGGTTCCTGGGAATGCCCAAGCCAGCCTCTACAATGCCATTGTTCAGACATGGACATCCTCACGCTTGGAAGGTCACAGACCTGGCTTCTAAAATGGCTCTGGAGATGTCATTATGCCCGTTTTTGGACATCCAAAGCATGAATGAGGCTTCGAAAATGACACCCGTAGGGGCTCATTTTTAACATCTATGCATTTGGTTTAGGCATCACAAAACTAGCTCTAATCTGGAGCGCCTAGCCGATTGCATAGTCTAAATATATAGGCACCTATTTTTGATGCCCAGATGTTTATACTATGCACCCACTTTTGAACACACATGGTTGGCTATATTAAGTGGCACTAGGCAAACCCAATGCCTCTGAATATTGGCATAAACGGAAACATCTTGTTTCCATTAATTCCCTGAATCTTGTGTTCAAAAATGGCTCCAGTGTATTTACATTGGGGGCTATTTGTGCCGGCTGCATGCCCTGACTAACCTCCCTGTCAGTTGTGCAGGGAAGTTAGTCATTTGGTGTGGAAGAGCTGGCCCGGGGCGGAGAGTGGCGAGCAATGGGCGGTCCCCGGCCTTGGACGTACAGGGCTGATTCTAATGTTGGTCCTGTCCATCCAGGGCTGGCAAAGTAGCCGGGGAAGTTATTCCACCTCCGAGTTGGAATAACTCCCCTGGTTGTGTTTTTTTTAAGTGGCCCAGGGTGCGGAAGGGACTGGGGGGGGGCAGAGTTAATTCTCCGCAGCCCGATCCTGGCCTTAGGATGCCGGATTGGGGGTTGGGCTTTGGGGAATTAACTCCATTTTCAGGCGGCCGACATCGCGGCTTTTAAATGGAGCCGCGGTACTATGGCAACATGACGCCATGGCACTGCGTCTTCATTCAAAAGCCATGGCTGAGTTAGCCGGGCTGTGGCTGTATGTGCAGGCCGAGACTGAATCACAGTCCTGGCCTGCATGTACATGCCTGTTCACGATTCTGATCCCGCAGGGCTAGAGGTGCCCCACGGGATCAGAATCGCGATCTCCCTTTTTACGTCTGGCTCAGCCCGGACGTACAATGAAGATGTACATGTGGGACAAAATCGGGCCCATTGTATTTTGTTCTTGTCCAATATGAGTTTGGAAGGGGTAAAAGAACTTATTTTTTGCCTTGTATAATGAGATCTGCCATTCAACAAAAATGACAGCTGCCCAGAGGCAAGCTGAAAACTACAGTAAACAAAGACATGGTGGGGGAGGGGGAACCTGCATGGAATGGCAGATATCACCCTAAAAGGCATAGAGGGGTGGTATTCTGCATGGAGTGGCAGATACCAACCCAAAACAAAGGCATAGAGGGGGGTAACCTGCACCGATTGGTGGATATCACTCTAGTCTCCCTAATAGGCAGACTAGATGAACCATGTTGGTCTTTATCTGCTCTCATTTAATGTCACTATATTACAGTCATATGGCATTCTACTTGAAATTAGATAATATAGCATTTTTAAACAGTAATCTCAAAAATAGAAATTGTGTTGCAACATAGAACCTTGGAGGTTTTGTGTTTACTAAATTTCACTATAAAGGAAGATTATTCAAGAGCGTCTCTTTTTCTCGCGTACCATATTTTGATGTTTTTGGCACAGCATCTTTGATTCTCTTTTAAAGGACCCCTAGATGATACTGTTGAAGATGAAGCTGAAGAGTATTTGTCTGAAGATAATGATGCTGTCTCGAAAGAAGACATTCCAGTGGAAGAAAGCTTTTCAGCAGAGTTTGAACCTGAGAATCTGAGTTGTGAAGATTTGGAATACTTTTGCAATAAAGGTAAACTGAACAGCACTGGGTTTGGGGGACTCTGTGTGTTCTAATGTGTGTGTTCGCTTACTGAGACACTTTGTATCCGTATGGGTGGACAACTGCAAATGTGTGCTGGAAAGCAAAAGTTACTTTGGGAGCGATTGTCTAGAATGGATTTTCTTTCTCAAAATATTAATTGATTAATATTAGTTAGATGAATTTTCAGTGTTACTTTTTAATTTTCATAGCTGTAGATTCAGTGATGATCTAGAGCAGTGGTTCTCAACCTTTTTTGCACCGTGACCCCTTTTACCATTGGTCAACTTGTGATGACCCCCAATGATAAAATCAAATGTGTCTCTCTTCCTTTACCGTTAACGCATTGTCGCTGTAATCATTTGTTGAATTATTAATATATTATAGGCCTTTGCATTATGTTTTTATTTATAAAATTTACTTATTTAAACCACAATAACTAATCCGCATAACAAGTAATAATATTTGATTTCAAAATTATTATGATTTTGTAGTGAAATCAATAATATGAAATAAAATTATTTTTTCTACCTTTTTTGTCTGACCAATTTATTCTCTGATAATGCTGGTCCCGATCTGAGGCTTATGCTTTCCTGTCTTCTCTTAGCTCTCTTTCTGTGGTCTATGGTCCATCTGCCATTTCTTATCTTTTCTTTCGTTTTCTTCACTTCTTTCCATCAGCCTATTTCCAGTCCCAGTAACACTCCCCAGTATCAGCCCCTTTCCAGTCCTCACTCCCAGTACCTTCCAATGTCAACTTGCATTCCCATGACTGCCACTAGTGTCCATTCCCTTCCAGTCCCCCTCCTTCCCCACTGACCATTCCTTTCTAGTACAAATACCATGGCAGCCCCTCTCAGATCCACTCCCTTCCAGTTCCATTCTCCCTTCCCCTCGTATCAGCCCATTTGTAGCCTTAGCCCCCAGTTTTCTTCCAGGGCCAGCAGCTCTATCCTCCCCTCCCCACAATCAGCCCATTCCCAGTCAAAGCCCCACAATCAGCTCACGTTTAGTGCTAGTCCCCCCTCAACCCCATTGCCAGTGCTAGCCTCCCCTAATCAGCCCAATACCAGTCCTACCCCCCATCAGCTCATTACCAGTCCTAGCCTCCACTAATCAGCTCATTTCCAGTCATAGCCCCCCCCCCCCGATCAGCTCATTTCCAATGCTAGCCTCCCATCAGTCCATTACCAGTCCTACCCTACCCTAACAAATCAGCCCATTACCAGTCCTAGCCTCCCCTAATCAGCTCATTTCCAGTGCTAGTCCCCCCCTCAACCCCATTACCAGTGATAGGCTCCTCTAATCAGCCCATTACTAGTCCTATCCCCCATCAGCCCATTTCCAGTCCTAACCTCACCGATCAGCTCATTTCCAATGTTAGCCCCCCATCAGTCCATTACAAGTCCTACCCCCTATCAGCCCATTACCAGTCCCAACCCCCCCTTGATCAGTACATTCCCAGTCCTAGCCTTCCCTAATCAACTCATTACCAGTCCTAGCCCCCCCCATCTGCCCATTACCAGTGCTAGCTCTCCCATCAGCTCATTATAATCCTAACCCGCACTGCCTTTTGCCTCTGTCCAGCATTTATCCCCTGTCTGTCCAGTATGTCCCCCTGTCTCTCCCCTTTGTCCATGCCAACCCCCTCCCTCCATCCCTCCATGTCAGCCCTCCTCTGTCCATGTCAGCCCCCCTCCCTCCATCCATCCATCCATCCATGTCAGCCTCATCCCTCCCACACTCCCTCCCTCCATGTCTACCCCCCTCCCTCCATCCATCCATATCAGCCCCCTGCCTCCCTCCCTCCCTCCCTCTGTCCATGTCAGCCCCCCTCCCTCCATCCATCCATCCATATCAGCTCCCTCCCTCCCTCCATGTCAGCCCCTCTCCATCCATCCCTCCATGTCAGCCCCCCTCTGTCCATGTCAGCCCCCCTCCCTCCATATCAGCCCCCTCCCCTCTGTCCATGTCCATGTCAGGCCCCCTTCGATGTCAGCCCCCCCTCTGTCCATGTCAGCCGTGTTGCAGGTTCCCTGCCCCCTCATCCCCTCTCCCCATGTCTGCCTCCCTTCTAATGCAGCCGTGGCTCCCTGCCTCTTAGGGAACCGCGGCTGTGCCTGTAAAATTGTTGCGGAGCCTCCCTGTCTCTTGACGGGCTCCATGCAGCATTGTCCCGCCTCCAAAATAAGTTCTTTACCACTTCCTTTGGAGGTGGGACAATGCTGCACGGAGCCCGTCGAGAGACAGGAAGGCTCCGCAACGGTTTTACAGGCACAGCCACGGTTCCCTAAGAGGCAGGGAGCCGCGGCTGCATTAGAAGGAAGGAGGTGAGTTTGCCGCTGCCGAGAAGTGGACTCGGCAGCGGCAGCAACTTGTAAGCGTTTTAAAAATTTTTTTAACTTGGCGGAGATGAGGCGACCCCCGCTAAATCCTGTGGCGACCCCCATGGGGATCGTGACCCACAGGTTGAGAACCGCTGATCTAGAGGTGTGGAGCTCTAAAATGTTCATTTTGTTTCATTTTTTTTCTTCTCGTATCGTTATTACTCCATAGTGCACACAGTTGCTCCATAGAGTGTGCACTATTACTCAGTAGTATGCATTATTCACACATGTGCAGAGAATGCACACTGTGTGAATGTGAAAATAGTATGTGCTATTCCTCCTTCGTGTGCACTCTTACGAAAGAGTATGCACTATTTATGGGAACCACGAAATGACAGGATCACAGTTTTTGTTAAAAAAGAAAGCACATCCCTACATGATCATGAAAAATCTATCTTTGCTCAATTGTAAAACAAGTTTCCAAGAGCTAATTGGTAAATCTCTAAGGGGCCTTTTACTAAAGTGTGGTAAATTTTTGCACTTATCAACATTAAGTTAAAAAAATAATACATAGTTAAAGCCTGTATGGTAACTTTTGAGGGCATGGGTGGAACAACAGAAAGGACAATAAAAGTATAATCTTATATACAATTAGCATTGGTGCGTTGTGTCTTTCTTCACCTCCCTCCATCCCTCTGCTTTCGATACCTGCGAGGGTGAGTGCTTCTTTGGATGATGTTTTCCAAAAGCTCCCATCCCATGCAAACATTTAACACATGTTTAAAAGTGTATTGCTAATAGTGCGGTTGCAGCTCTGCAGAAGTAAACAGGTCCCATGGTGTGACTGGTGCTTAGACCACATTGCCCTGACACATTCCTCATCATTCCCAACACTAAATATAGAGTAACATAGTATATGATTGCATATAAAGACCAGCCTGGTCCATCTAGTCTGCCCAACAAAATGGCTAGAGTAGGTACACCTGCTGCTCCGTGCAGTTCACCCCTCCCCATGCCTTTGTTTAGGACTCCTAGCGTACCCACCGCTCCATGTAGGTCACCCCTATTTGTTCAGATATAACAGATAGTTATGTTTATTTTGATTTTATCCTGTTGCTATAAAGGGACCCAATGTGTCTGTCCCATGTCAGTTTGAATTCTGTCACTGTGTTTGTCCCCACCACTTCCATCGGGAGGACATTCCAAGCATCCATCACTCTTTCAGTGTAAAAGTATTTCCTGACATCGTCTTTCAGTTTATCCCCTTGCAGCTTCATGTTATGCCTTCTAGTTTTGCAGCTTCCCAGTCTTTGGAAGAGGTTTGTTCATTAATACTCTTTAAGTATTTAAGGTTCTGAGTCATATCTCCTCTGTCCCTCCTCTACTCCAGAGTGTACATATTTAGGTCGTCAAGTCTCTTCTCATAAGTCTTCTGATGCAGGCTCCAAATCATATTGGGCACCTTCCTCTGAATAGTTTCCAGTCTTTTTATATCCTTTGCGAGACATGGTCTCCAAAACTGAACACAATATTCCAAGTGAGGCCTCACCTTCAACTTGTACATTGGCATTAGTACCTCTGTTTTTCTGCTGGTAATTCCTCTTTGTATGCAACCCAGCAACCTTCAGGCTTTTGTGACCGCCTTGTCGAATGGTTTTGCCATCTTGAGATCCTCAGAAAAAATCACTCCAAGGTCTTTCTTGTTTCAAGAAGGTCCATCTTGTTTCCATTAATTCCCTGGATCTTGTGTTCAAAAATGGCTCCAGTGTATTTACATTGGGGGCTATATGTTCCCGACGCATGCCCCGACTAACCTCCCAGCTGGTTTTGCAGGGAAGGTCCTTCTCCTGGTCCATGCACACCAACCTCTCTCCCCCTATCGCGTACAATTCCCTTGGATTTCTGCTTCCCAAGTGCATGACGCAGTACTTCTTCACATTAAATCTTACAGTAACTGCCAAGCATTATACCATTCTTCCAGCTTTTGTAGATCTTTCCTCATGTTCTCCACTCCCTCAAATTTCCATGTCATCTGCAAAAAGACAGACTTTTCCATTCAGTCCTTCAGCAATATCACTCACAAATACATTGAACAGTACTGGTCCCAGGACCGAATTTGGGGCACACCACAAATCAACTTCCTTTCAACGGAGTGAGTTCCATTTACCATCATCTTTGTCATCTGTTAGTCAACCAATTTATGATCCAGTTCCCTACCTTGGGACCTATCCCCAAGCTGTTGAGTTTATTAATGATAAGCCTCCTATGAGGAACAGTATCAAAGGCTTTGCTGAAATCCAGGTAGTTGACACCTAGTCAAAGAACCCAAATCAGATTTGTTTGGCAAGATCGTCCTTTGCTAAAACCATGTTGTCTTGGATCATGCAACCTGTTATTTTCGAGAAAGCCCACTATTCGCTCTTTCAGGAGCGCCTCCATTACTTTTCCCGCCTTCTGAATTAAGGCTTACTGGCCTGTAGTTTGTCTCTTCTTCCCTGTTACCACTTTTATGAAGAGGTAACACATCAGACCATCCTGCTCCTGTTTCCAAGGATCTATAAAAAATATCGTTTAACAGCCCTGCAAGAACCTCTTTGGGCTTTTTCAGTATCCTGGGATGCATCCAATTTGGTCCCATGGCTTCTCCACTTTCAGTTTTGCAATTTGTTCTAACACATCATCTTCAATGAATGGTGTGGAATTTACTCCATTCTCATTTGTATATTTGGGAATCACAGGTGGTCCTTCTCCAAGATTTTCTTTAGTACAAACAGAGCAGAAGTATTTGTTTAGAATTTTTGCTTTTTCAATGTCACTTTCCACAAATCCATTCCCATCACTTTTGAGTCCTGCAATTCCACCTCTGATTTTCCTCCTCTCCCGAATATACCTGAAAAAAGTTTTTTCATCACACTTCAGACCTTTAGCCATCTTTTCTTCTGCCTTTGACTTTGCTAACCTTATTTCTATTTTTGTCTCTTTTAATTTGATCCTGTATACCTTTCTGTGTTCCTCTGTTAGTGAATTTCTAAATTTTGTGAAAGCTGTGGTTTTTGTCTTTATTTGTGCAGCTACTTATTTTTCTTACATATGTTGCCTCTTTTATTGCCTCTTTCAATTTAGCCCATTGCAATTCCACTTCCCTTATCCCCTCCCACCCTGTCAACTCCTCCTATGGGTACTTGGCCATTTTAATGAAGTCAATGATTTTGAAGTCTTGGACTTTAAGCTTGCTGTGATTGGACTCCACCTTTGCTTTTATCTCAAACCACACCGTGTGATGATCGCTGCTGCTCACATGGGCACCCACCCAGACATTCGACACACTTTCTCCATTGGTGAGCTCTAAATCCAGCATCGAGCTTTCCCTGTTCGGTTCCATCACTATTTTTCTAGGTAACGCATCTTGGAAGGCATCCACAATTTTTTCACTTCTTTCCAGATTTACAGAAGGAATATTCCAATCCACATCGGATAGATTAAAGTCAACCTATATGATAACTTCCCCCTTCGTGGCTATCTTTGCAATATCAATAATTAATTCGCTATCTATTTCTGTGGTTTGAGTTGGAGGCCTGTAGACTACACCAGTATGGATGACAGTGCCATCTCCGCTTTCCAACACAATCCAGAGCGCTTCTTTTCCCTATGTCCCGTGCATTTCAGCAGCTTTAATATTGATTTTGACATATAGAGCTACTCCTCCTCCTTTTCTATCCTCTTCTAAATAGATTATAGCCAGCTATGGCTATATCCCATTCATGCGACTCATTAAACCATGTTTCTGTAATGGCCACAATGTCCAAGTCTGTTTCCACCATTAGGACTTCCAGGTCAAGAACTTTGTTGGCTAAGCTTCGAGCATTTGTGCTCATTGCTTTCTAGCACTTGTTGGCTGGCTTGCCTGTATTTTGCATGGATTTTGTTCTACACACCTCTTTCCGCTTTTTATTGATGTGTGGTTTAAAAGTGTGGCTGTTTCCAATGTTATTATGTGTTTGCTGGGAGTGATGTCCTGAACTTGTCCTCCTCCATCCATCATCCCCTTTCCCTAGTTTAAATGCCTGTCCATATACGGCCTGAATTTTTCATTCAGGATTCTTTTCCCTGCGATGCAGATATGTATTTATTTAGTATACCGCTACTTCCAGCGATCAGCAGCGGTTTGATTACAGATTGGAAATTGTCAAATCATGACAGGAAATTTTTGAGGTATAAACACATTGATTAGACAGGAAAGCACAGCACACAGAGAACTATTTTACAGGGAACATGGGCTATGGAGGGTTAAGTGGCTTGCCCAAGACCACAAGGAGCACCTGTGGGACTAGAAACCCCAGTCCTTCTGGTCCAAGGTTGCTGTCCTCTAGTGGGATTTGAACCCCTGACCTTCCGGCCCGAAGTACCTTGCTCCAACCACTAGGCCATTCCTCCACTCCAGTTTTGGAGTGCTCACTTTCTACACTAACTATACCAACAATTTGGTTTGTATTCCTGCTGGCTGAAGAGCCTGGGAGCCATTTGACCATATTCTGTCCTTTGAACTTTGTTCCCAAGTTGTTGCCTCTGATGATGGAATCTCCAAGTAGTAGTAGTTTTCTGTTTTGTGATTTTTTTTCTTCCCATTTGGTGCATTATCAGTAGATTGGGCATTGACTCTCTCATTTAAGGGCACTTTAGTTTCCACGGATTAGGCATCCTCATTTCCCAAGGCAGAGAAGGCGTTATGCAGGAAGATCTCTTGATGTATAGGGTGTCTCTGCATTACAGGTCACAACCTACCAGAGCCCACTGTGATCCATTTGTTCCTGGGCTGTTTAATTCTTTGTGGGAGCAAAAACCCAGGCAATTGTAAAGTCTGAAATCTTAGCTGTGTGGAATCTCTTGAAGATATGATGACCAGAGTTGATCAGGTTCTTGTGGACAGGCTATAGAGGTGATTCAATTAGCCCCACCCTGTGAAGCAGGCTTGTAACAGACAATGCCAACCACAACCCAGTAACACCTCTCACCTCTCTCTCATCCTAACAAAGTTCTCTTCATACAATAAGCCGTCCATATGTAAATAGTTCAATTACTATTATTCATTGTAAATAATTACCCCGGTTACCCAAGTTTTTGTCCCTGTTCCATGTAAAAAAAACAGATAATATGTATCTTATCTGATGTTTTATTGTTCTATGTAAACCGCGCTGATTATAAATAGTGCGGTATATAAAAGATGTTAAATAAATATAAAAGATGTTAAATAAATGGAAACTGAAATATTCAAACTGAAATCTTACTTCTATGTACAGCCTACTATGCAAAGGTTCCTGTAACCTTAAAATGTATACCTTTGCTGCAAAATTAAGAGGGAGACTTAGTAGAAGATCTGGTCTCTGCAAATCTAAAGCAAATGCGAACTTCTATTCCAAGTAGCTATGTATTCCTGGCCAGTAGACCTTACATTAATCGAGAGCACACTCAGATATCTGATTTAAAGGCTATGCAAGGAATGCAGGCAGTTATAATATTCCTAAAAGCTTTGGCCATTTAAAGGGCCACAGTACCAAAATTAAAGGTAAAAATGTAGAAAGCAGGGGGGATTGGAGGGGTGGTCAGAAGAGATCCTTTGAGAGTCAATTTGGGGGTTCAATGCCAAAAATGTAAAGGGCCAATAACCCATTTTGGCAGAAGTACTGAAGCGCAGTAAAAGGTTGCAAAAATGACTTCTATGAGTCTGAGAAGATCTTGTTAGAAATTGTCTGTGAGAGATAGAACATAGAGAGGGTAGTCAAAGGTTAAAAAAAATGCTTTTGCAGGGGAAAATTGTTATGCAGCCATAACTGCGTTGTAAGAATTATATGTTGTACAATAGGGGTAATGGGAGTTTGAACAGGGTATAGAGACCAATTTTGAAAAATTGTCTCTATAGTAATCCCCAAACCAATAACCAATTGCACACAGTCAACCGCAAACAGAGCTTTCAGTCTCTGTGCACCTAGAAGCTGGAATGCCCTGCCACCCAGCATATGAGCAATCACAGAGATAACTAAATTCAGGAAGGCCTTGAAGCATCACCTCTTCCTCAAGTACTTCCCTGAAGTAGGTACGCCAAAGTGCCCTGCATGCAACACAGATCGTTAACCACCCAGTAACCATTCCACAATGTGATGTACATAGGGTATTCGCCTTATGCCTTTGTGTAAATAGTTAACATGTTATCCAAGTTAATCTCCCTGTTATCTGTAATTTACGGTGTAACCCCACTGTAAAACTTCTTTGATGTTCCATGTAAACTGTACTGATGTCGAATAGTGTGGTATTTATGTGTGCCTTTGAGTCAGTCCTGACTCCTGGAGACCCAGAAGCTCCTGGGTTTTCTTGGCAGTGTCACTGGAAGTAGATTGCCAGGCCTTTCTTCTGAGGCAATGGAGGGTTAAGTGACTTGCCCAATGCCACAAGGAGTGCTAGTGGGAATTGAACCCTGATTGCTTGGTTACCAAGCCAGTGTTCTAACCACTAGGCTACTCCTCCACTCTGCGGTATATAAGAGTATTAAATAAATAAATAAAACTAATGGGCATTACCGTGGCAACCATTTAAAATATCTAATATCCAGTTCACTTCATGGATGGAATCCCAAGCTGTGGGGAAGCTGAAGATTTGATGCCTGATTGGTGTCACCAGGGAGATACCATGACAATGTCATGGGTATGTTCTGGAAGAAAAGGTATCACCTTGATAACCTGGGATTTTGGGGTCAGAGACTACCAGAGATTCATAGAGTGCAGACTTGTTTTGAAGTGGCTTTGAGGCTAGACCTCCAAAAAGTCAGGTTTAAAGGTCTGAAGGGTAAAATAAGAGTTGCTTTGTGTGTGAGAGTGGAGTATATGAAGGATGAGCATTTTAAAAGTGGTCTGCGTAGATTGGGGATCCAAGATGGCGGCGGAGTAGGACGCTGAGGAGGGAGCTCTGAGGAGGTTCGCTGTTCCGAGCCCTCTCCCAATGGGGAAAAAGAGGAAGCAGCCGAGCCAAAAGCCCTCAGGTATGCTGCCGCCTTTGGCAGAGTTGTTGCGGCCGCCCATCATGAGATTTTGCCTTCCCTCAGCATCGGTCATGGCTTTGGCTGATCTGCTGGGTTCCTCAGCAGAGCAGAGCAGTGGGGTGGATCTTAGCCCCATTCAAACACTACCAACATAAACCGGAAGTGTTTCCATTGAGATGGAAGAGCATCTGGCAGTGCTCCAGCAGAGAGAAGCCTGCGGTGCTCCTGAGGATGGCTCCTCGAAGCAGATATTGGTGGTAGCAGCTGCCGGGAGTGGAGCCATGGGGTTCTCGCCCAAGTGACTTTCGCCTGGAGAGCAGGTGAAGACCAGCACTCCAACGGTCTGGTGCTTCCGTGGCTTGTAAAGACCTGCATTGGTTACATTAGATAGCTTATGGAAAGCTACCTCCTCGCTTCGCAAGCCCTTCTACCTATCCTGGGAACTTTGTCTCAAGAGCTTGCATTGGTTAAAGGTCAGTGTGTGTCGGTGGAGGCTAATATGGCTCAGCACACTGCACAGATGACCCGATTGGAATCTTAGGTTGAAGATCTGCATGCCCTTGGTGGGGTTCATATCAGGGAGCATTTGGTCCAGGCACAGAGGATTGAATTTATGGATAATCAACTACGGCAGAATAATTTGAGGTTTTTGAACTTTCCTCGCTCGCCTTTGATGTTGGCTGTATATCTGGTCCATAAGTACTTTACTGATGTCCTACAAATGCCTGCTGAGGCGTTACCTTCTAATGTGGAGACACAATATGTCATGAGTATGCCAGTTGCCCCGAGTATGGTTTTGGACTCTGTGTGTGTGTGGGGGAGGGGGGCTTCCAGTCCAGGACAATTGGATCTTTCTGGCTTTTTGGAAAGCTCCCTGGAAGTGGTGACTAGTTGGGCCACCTTGCTATTGGGCTTTGCCTTTAAATCCAACCGCAACTCTGTCCTATGTTTATATTTTCACAAAATGTCTGTTTCTCAGTTTATGGGGTCAAACATTTCTATATTTCCTGATTTGGTTAGAGATATCCAGAAAAGGTGGAGGGGTTTTCTGGCTTTGCGCCAGTGAGTGTCCACTCTGGGTGCACAATTTAAATTAAAATACCCAGGTAAATGTGTTGCATCGTATCAGTCTAAGCAATTATTATTTTTTTTTAACCCCATCAACTTGTTCAATTTCTGCAGAGTAGGGAGAATGTTGGGGGTGGGGGGGGGGGGGATGAGCTTTCTGTACCGGCTGCTGTGTCTTTCTATCTTTGCTCCTGGTGATATTTATTTTGCCTTAGTACTTGTACTTCTTTATCCTTTTCCAATACTTGGATCCTTATTGTGGTTTTTTTTTCTTATTCTGGTCTAGATTTTTGTTAATTTTTTTCTTCTTATAATTAATTGTGTTAAAGTTTATTTTTCTGATATGCTGTATTCAGAGGTTTTTCTGGATATGTTTGTTAAAACCTTATAAATGAAAAATTAAAAGTGGTCTGCGTAATTTTATCACAGAATGTTTATGAGAGAAGGCTGGGTGAAATCACCAGGACTTTATAAACTGTCATCAAATCAATGCTTAATCTAGGGAAGTGAGGAATTTTAAACCTGATTAAAAATTCTGCCCTAAGGGGGAGTTAGATGGAATAGACCTGTGAAACGTTCTAATCACAATAGTGGCAAGGACTGTCCAAAGTCTGGATTATTAAGGCTGTCACAGAGCCTGTGTACAGAGAATCCTCAGTACTATTCTTTACTAACTAGAGTGAAATTCAGTGACAATTGAGAGTAGAAGGGTAATGTTTTGTGTAAGACAGAGTATGTGCTGGATATGAGCAAAACAGCAAATCAGAGATCTCAGTAGTTAGGGAAATTGAAATTTCTTTATTTTTTCCTCTTAGCTAAAGAAGGTTTAGTAGAAATAACCTGCTGCTGATGTTGTGAAAAAATAAATGCAAGAGAACAAGGGAAGAGTATTTAAAAAGAAAAATTAATCCTAAATTCCTTTGTAGAGCAGGTAGGGTTTTAGTCCCTTTTATTTTTGTATAAAGGAGCGGTAGGAATCTCCACTGGGAGAAGAAGAGGACACGGTTCAATGCTGCTAACCCCAGAGCAAGAAGACGTCAGTGCATCAGTGATTGTTGCCCTGGCCAGTGGTACGGATAAATGAAATTTGAGGGGAAAACATACAAGAAGCATAGGGAGGGTGAGGATACAGATTGGTTAAGACAGAGTTTGTTCTTACCTGTTCCTGGAGGAGGGGTTAGTCATGTTAATCTGGGGATCACCTGTTGAGAAAGAATTGTATACAAAGTATCAATCCTTAGCAATATTGAATGCTTAGTGCCACAAGATAACTCTTTAAAAGAAGAAATTGATTGAAATTTATCTGAATGTACTGTATGTTGATCATTTGAAGTTTTGTTGTTGAAATTTTGCAAAGCAAAGAAAAGGAAAACTGTATATTATGTTTTGTTAATAGTAATTCAAAGAGAGAAACTTTATCCATTTAATAACTAACTGAATTGGTTTCTCATAAAGACAATTGTCATTATGTAAACTTAATTCTCTCTATTGCACAATAACATTTTATTTTGAGGAAGTCTTACCTGAGCATACCAGGCAATGCCCTTTAACCTTTCCCAGCATTCACGGCTTCACAGATACAGCCGCCAGCATGAGGGAAAAGACTCCTCACGCTAGCGGCTGTGCAGAGGGAGCCAGGGCCTCATGCGAGCTGCCCCGGCTCCCTCTGCAGCTCCTTAGATGGCCGCGGGGCTTTTCAGGGGGGAGCTAGGACTGGATGAGCTATGATTGAGGGAGGGGGAACTGGGGCTGGAAATGGGCTCTGATGGGGGGGGGGCTAGGACTGCAAATGGGCCATGATGGGTGGGGGGGGGCTAGGAATGGGTGGGCTGTGATGGGAGGCTAGGACTGCAAATGGGCTGTGATGGGGGGCTAGGACTGGATGGGCTGTGATGGGGGGACTTGGATTGGAAATGGACTGTGATTGGGGGCTAGGACTGCAAATGGGCTGTAATGGTAGGGGGGACTTGGATTATAAATGGACTGTGATGGAGGGGCTAGGACTGCAAATGGGTTGCAATGGTGGGGGGGCTAGAACTGGAAATGGGCTGTGATGGGGGAAACATGGACTGGAAATGGGCTGGATGGGGGGGCTAGGACTGGAAATGAGCTGATGAGGGGGCAGGAAATTGGCTGATGAGGGAGCTTGGAGTAGAAATGGGCTGATGGGGGTCTGGAATGGAACTGGAAAAGAGCATATGGGGGGCTAGGACTGGAAATGGGCTGATGGGGGAGCTTGGACTGGAAATGGCTAATGGGGGAATAGGACTGGAAATGGGCTGATGGGGGCTGGAATAGGACTGGAAGCAGGCTGAGGGGTATTGGAATAGGGCTGGAAATGGGCAGACAAGGGAGCTAGGATTGGAAATTGGCTGATGGGGAGCTTGGAGTGGAAATGAGCTGATGGGGGGCTGGAATAGAACTGGAAAAAAAGCATATGGGGGGCTAGGACTGGAAATGGGCTGATGTGGGGGCTTGGGAGATTGCGGCTAGAAGGAAGCGGATGTTGGGTGGGTCTAG
Source organism: Ichthyophis bannanicus (assembly GCA_033557465.1). Lineage (NCBI taxonomy): Eukaryota > Metazoa > Chordata > Amphibia > Gymnophiona > Ichthyophiidae > Ichthyophis > Ichthyophis bannanicus. The sequence goes on from CM066031.1 coordinate 1,697,067,480, forward strand.
AACTATAGGGAGCTGATTTGGGGGGAGGACTAGTAAGGGTTGGGGATGGGGAATGAGAATGGAGAGGGGAAAATATATTTTGTGTGGGAGGGAAGAAATGTTTACGATGGGCTGAGTATTGGGAGAGTAAGTGGGAATTGAGAATGGAAGGGTGAAATTTGAGTGGATGATAAAGGAATAAGGAAAGAAAAGGGGGAAAGAGCAAAAAGGGGAAAGATCAGTTTGTTAAAGCAGATATAAGAGAGAATGGAAAAAATCTAAAAGAGAAGAAAGGACAAATGGATATCTTGCAGAAGACACAAAGAAACCAGAAGAAAGTGACTGGAGCAATTGCAGCTGAAAAATAAAATCCAAAACAGAAGGTAGAAAACTACTTTTTATTCTGAATTTATTAACTGGAATATGTCAGGTCTGGGAAGTGTGTATTGCTAACATCTTCGTGTTTTTGCTTAGTGCAAGCGGAAATTAATTTATAGTTTTATTTCTCCAGTGTTGTACATTTCATGTTTGGATTTTGGGGTTCCCAGTTTAATTATCATCTTCCTATTTCTAAATTATGATCCCTTGTTCTTTGTGTGGTGACAGTCTATGTTCTGCATGTGTAACCAAGTTGAGGTATTCTGTTCATATTGTTTCTATTTGACAGTCCCATTTGTTCTCTTTCCCCCAGTGAGATGTATTGGTATTTTCTGAGATGTACTGATTTTAATATTTGCAGTGTTGCCTTTTGATAGGTAGGGTTTGGTGCTTTGTGAGTCCTGATAGTGCTGTTATGATACGGTGGATTTGCTATGGGTTCTAAATGATCATTGTTTGTAGTACTTGCTAATGGGCCTGGTGGTTGTCACTGCAATGTAGAAATCTGTTAGTCTTTCTTTATTCAGACCCTCATTAAGAGGCATGTTTACTAAAAGTGCATGTTAATATTATGCAAATATTTATGCAAATTAGGCCCCGCAATTAATCTCCACACATGGCCCCGCACCCGCTTTGGGCTGCCCCTGACTCCCTGACATCCCCAGTTGCTACAGCTTTGTCTAAGTCCTGGCTTCAACATAATGGCTTTGTTCCCTAGCAGTAGTCTCATGGTACTACCACTAGGGGTCAGAGCTGCCATTTTGACCAGATGAAGCACAAGTGACTGGGGGTTGCTTCTGCTCTCCACTAAAAAACAGAGACTGCCAGTAGGACCCAGGAGGGTTGTCAGGGATCAGGAGGGTTTGGGAGGTAGGTATAATAGGGTTACATGTCAGGAATGAAATTCCATGTAAAAAGGGGAAGGCCAGAATGAACAGATGGATGATGAAAACAAAAGTTACAACACAGTAAAATGAGTGATTTCAATTACCCCGGTATCGACTGGGTCAATGTCACAGCAGGACATACTAGGGAGATAAACTTTCTAGTTAAGGGGAAAAAATAAAGTTTCTGATAGGGAGAGAGAGATTGCTCTGCATGGACCAGGAGAAGGACCTTGGTGTGATTGTTTCTGATGATCTCAAGGTGGCGAAACAGTGTGACAAGGCAGTGACAAAAGCCAGAAGGATGCTGGGTTGCATACAGAGAGAAATTACCAGCAGAAAGAAAGAGGTACTAATGCCATTGTACTAGTTGCTGGTGAGGCCTCACTTGGAATATTGTGCTCAGTTTTGGAGACCGTATCTTGCAAAGGATATAAAAAGGCTAGAAGCAGTTCAAAGGAAGGTGAACAAAATGATTTGGAGCCTGCATCAAAAGACTTAAAGAGAAGAGACTTGAAGTCCTAAATATGTACACTCTGGAGGAGAGGAGGGACAGGGGAGATATGATTCAGACCTTTAAATACTCCGAGTATTAATAGACGAACAAACCTCTTCCAAAGACGGGGAAGCTGTAAAACTAGAGGGCATAACATGAAGCTGCAAGGGGGTAAACTGAAAGGCAACGTCAGGAAATACTTTTTCAATGAAAGGGTGGTGGATGCTTGGAATGCCCTCCCAATGGAAGTGGTGGGAGCAAACACAGTGACAGAATTCAAAATGGCATGGGACAGACATAGTGGATCCCTTTATAGCAACAGGATAAAATCAAAATAAACATAACCATCTCTTATAACTGAACAAATAGGGGTGTTCTACACGGAACAGTGGGTACAACCCTAAACAAAGGCATGGGAGCGGGGGGACCTGCATGGAGAAGCAGTTGCAACTGCTCTTGCAATCTTGCTGGGCAGACTAGATGGACCATACTTGTCTTTATCTGCCGTCATATATTATGTTACTATGTTACTACAGTATGTTAGATAAACTAAATGACTGCTTCTTGTAGCAGCTGGTTCATAAACTGACAAGAGGGGAAACTATTTTGGATGTAGTCTTCAGTGGAATGGAGGGAGGATGGCAAGGAAATCCACAGTACTACTTTTTAACTTTCAAAAGGGAGACTATGATAAAATGAGGAACCTAGCTAAGAAAAAATTAAAAAGAGCAGCTGCAAAGGTTAAAGGTTTACAGTACATCAAGCATGGCCATTGTTTAAAAATACTATCTTGGAAGCCAGACCACATGTATTCCACGCTTTAGGAAAGGTGAAAGGAAGGCCAAAAAACTGTCAGCATGGTTTAAAGGCGAGGTCAGAGAGGCTGTTTTAGCCAAAAAACATCTTTCAGGAAATGAAAAAAGAAACCAAATGATAAAAATGGGAAGAAACAGACACACTCACAAGTTAGATGCAAGGCATTGATAAGGCAGGCAAACAGAGAATTTGAAGAAAAGCTTGCCATGGAAGCAAAATGCACAATAAAACCTTTTTCAAGTACATTCACAGCAAAAATTCTGTGAGAGAGTCAGTTGGACCACTAAATGATAGAGGGATAAAAGGAGCACTAAGGGAGGACAAGGCCATAGTGGAGAGACTGAATGAATTCACTGATTCGGTCTTTACTGAAGAAGATGTTGGGAAGTTACCCATGAATGAAATCATATTTAAAGGTGATGTATCAGAAGAATTGAAACAAATTTTGATAAACTGGGAAGATATATTACAACTATTTGATAAACTAAAGAGTAGCAAATCACTTGGACCAGATGGTATATGTCTAAGGGTGCTGAAAGAACTGAAACATGAGATGGCTGACCTTCTATTGGTAATCTGTGAACTATCATTAAAATTATCTGTAGTACCTGAAGATTGGAGAATGGCCAATGTAATGTCAATTTTTAAAAAGGGTTCCAGGGTGATTTGGGAAACTACAGATTAGTGAGCCTGATGTCAGAGTAGGGCTAAATGACCAATTTTCTCAATTGAGAAAGATGAATAGCGGAGTACCACAGGGATTTGTGCTGGTCCCATTGCTTTTTAACATATTCATAAATGACCTGGATATGGGAATAATAAATAAGATGATCAAATTTACAGATGACACAAAATTATTCAAAGTTGTCAAAACACAAAAGGATTGTGAACAATTACAAGAGGACCTTGATAAATTGGAAGACTGGATGCCCAGATGAAATGTAATGTGGACATGTGCGAAGTTATGCACCTTGGAAAGAACAACCCAAACTACAGTTACACAATACAGGGTTCCAGATTACGAACCACAACCCAGGAAAATGATTTAGGCATCACTGTGGTTAATACATTGAAATCCTCCATCCAGTGTGCAGTGGCAGCCAAGAAAGCAAATAGAATGCTAGGAATCATAAGGAAAGGAATAGATAATAAAACCAAGGATATTATCATGTATCGTTCCAGGTGCAACCACACCTTGAATTCTGTCATATCTTAAAAAGGATATAACAGAATTAGAAAAGGTACAGAGAACATCTATCGAAATGGTAAAGAGGATGGAAGGATACCTTTATGAGGAAAGGCTTAAAAGTTTAGGCCTCTTCAACATGAAAAAGAGAAGGCTTAGGGGAGATATTTCTATAAATTCATGAATGGAGTAGAACGGATAAACGTAGATCAGTTGTTTACTCCATCAAAAAGTAGAAAGACTAGGGGACATGTAATAAAGTTACAATGTAACCTTTCTAAAAGTAATAAGAGAAAATATTTTTTCACTCAACATGTAATCAAACTCTGGCATTTGTTACCGCAGGATATAGTAAAAGCTGTTATTGTAACTGGGTTTAAAAAAGGTTTGATTTCAGTGCCATTTTCCGAGTTGTTATTTATTTATTTATTTATTTATTTATTTATTTTACAGTTTTTATATACCGCACTCTTTGGTATCAGCGCGGGTTACAGATAACAAATTTCGCATTAGAACAGTCCTTTGCTTACATTATAACAGTGTCTTTTGCTTACATTATAACAGGGTCAGTAACTTGGAGACAACATGGTAAACTATATACAAGCTATATACAGAAAGATAAATTACATCTGGAAATTTACAGTTAAATTGGGTCATAAATTTGGGTGTGCAGAGCGTCTAGTTCGTGTTCTGTTATGGCTATGTTGTTGGAATGTCAGAGGCTGTGTGAGTGATTTGTGAGATGGGGGGAGGAGGTGTAGGGTTAGGGCCTAAAAGATGATGAAGTTATCTAGTGCCAACTACTGTCTAGATGCTAATTGTTTATTCATCCATTTTGGTCATAGTCCCCTGATAAAGGCCTAAGTGGCCGAAACACGTGTTGGGCTGACCAATCAATAAAGTTTTGTCCTCCAAGGGTTTGTCTGCTTCTTCTGTGTGCTGTTTGACTGCAGGTGGGGTGTTTTCCTTGTTCCTTTCTGGGAACCTGACAGTTACGTGTGACCTGGATTGGCCGCTGTTGGAAACAGGATACTGGGCGTGATGGACCTTGGTCTGTCCCAGTATGGCTTTTCTTATATTCTTATGTTCTTATGAGTGTTGGTTTGGGGATTCTGGATTGACTGTTGAGTAGGTGGATCAGGGGAGTCTGGGTAGGTGCGGGATAGGGGATGGGCATATGGATTGACTGCTACTGTTGATGTCAGGGAAATTGTGGGAATGATGCAGATGCAGGGTAAGTGCTTTGTACTTATGGTGGCAGTAAGTATAGATGCACTATCTGCACATGCTAAAGTCCCATGAGCCAACTGCACTCTGCTGTACGCACTCACTCTTCACCCTATTCCGGCCCCTTAACAAGGCATGCCGTCAGCATTCACTAAATGATTTGCTAATGCTGAAATGGTTATCCTGTTTGTGTGCTAACAGTGCTCAATAATTCTGCCCTAACTGCTTAGAGTACTTTAATAAACGGGCCCCTCAGATTTGTGTTTATTATTTTAGCTTTATCAACTGTACAAAATTTGAATACTATGGTAAGACAATCTAAATCCCATTTTTGCAGAGGAGCTCCACATGCTAAATAGGACATCAAAGTCAGGATGGTCACATTCCCCCCCATATTTTCAAAAAAGAAACAGTTCAGCAAGAAGCCAAAGAGTCTGAACTGATCGGAGGGAAAAGGACAAACCACTGCATTCTGTTGGTGGCCATAGCTGGAATGCTTTCTCAACCATAAGATTCACTAATCAACCTGTACATAGTTAACATACCAGCAACTACAAGAATATATAGATAGTTTGTCAACCTGTACAGAGTTAATCATGCCAAACACCTTACTCCTTGCTTAATGTACAAAGTTGCACGTTTTAATGTAAATATTGCTTGTATAATTTCAGTTCTCTGTAAACCGCTTTGATCTTTGTGAAAAGCGGTGTATAAATATAGCCAAATAAATAAATAAATTAAATAATCACGTAAGGTGATGGGAGAAGAAACTCAACTTGGGGCTTCGAGTTTTTATGCTCCACACCTTGTCAGTCCCTCTTTGTACACCTTTATGAAACCACTCAGAGCACTGTCTGGATAGGAAGGGTTTTATGTCCTGCTTTGGTTTGTTCTAATCCTAAAAGTCCATTCAGAACCATTCATTGGACTGAAACTTTTTTCCAGTTGGTGTGTATAATTTATACAGGTTACTTTGACTGTCTGTAGGGCCTGCACTATCATTAGGTGAACTGAGTGATTACTTAGAGCCCTGAGATTCGAGGTGGGGCAGCAGGTATTAGATTCCTCCTCCCAAGCAGTGGTGGGTGGAACAGCTGCGATGAGCAGGCAGGCTGGCAGCTAAACAACATGGAAGCATGGGACCCCGGCACATGCATGCTGAAGGCCTGTCACGTCGTGCTTTGCTACTCTTTGTCACTTAGATGCAGGCTTCCTGTTAGAGTGAACGGAGATGTGGTGGCTTCAGCCCATATATGTTCTGAGGTCCTCCTCTTCCTTCTTTGGCTGATGGACTGCCTGCTAAGCTCCAGATCTTCCACCACCCATGGCACTGATGCAAAGTCAAGGGACAGGGGAAATGCTGGGTCATCAGGTAGAGGGGGCAAAGGCTGATAGACCATAGGAGATATGCTGGACTGCTGGGGCAGAGGAGAGGAGATGAGAGGGGGGAGATCGCTGGTAAGTGCAGTAGGAGAGACAGAAAGATTCTGATTAAGGATGTCCTTCCAGGCACTTTTTGTCTTTGCCTATTGTTTATCTTTTCTTTCTCTCTGTCCTGTATTGAATTGGCATTCTTTTCTTAACTTTTCTAATTGTATGGCAAACTGGAAACGATCTTGCTGGAATTATGAAAGGCTGTATCTCAAATCCTAATAAACATCAACATTCTGGGGGAAGAGAGGGAGCGGTGAGATCCCGGACTGTGAAGGGTGGGCAAGATTAAAGGTTTGCCTAGAGGCACCTAATATCCCCTGACTAACAGGAGGGAGTTTCTTCAATCCCACGGCTCTATTTCTTTCTCTCAGGGGCTCTGTAGAACAGCTCTGGAGCAGCTGCAGATCTTCATCATGGCTTTCTTCTGCCTAGCAGTTACATTTTTTCAGTCCTGCTGCTGTATTCCTGACTCCTTTCTCATCTCAGTAAATAACCCTGGGCTTTGCTGAGTCACAGGGAATATGGAACCCTTCATGCTCCAAATGGAGCTCGGCTTCAACAGATACTCCTTACCCCTCCAATTCTGTCTCTAAGCCTATCCCCTTGTCTCCATGAAGAGGCATTCCATAATTCCTAGCAGCACATGGACGTTAACCCAATCACCAGTTCTGTTCAGCTTCCTCTTTATTATTACTGCACACTGCAGACGAATCCTGTTGCCGGCAAGTCTTCCACCAAGCAACATTGATTCTATTTCAGACTTTTTCTCTAACCAGTGAAAGAGAATATCAGAATTTGGTAAATCCAACCTTCAGTTGCATTGTAAGCTCAGTGGGAATGGAACCTGCTTTTAATGAGGCCCCTCATATAGTTGTAATATTAAGCAGTCAATTCCTCTCATAAGTTAAGGAATCTTTAGTACATATTCGCAAAGTTCTCTAAAAATGTCTGCAAAATACCGGACTAGTAGAAATAACTTATATTTTTTTGATGATGCAGAACACCTTGTAACTAATCATTTTATAAAGCTTAATACCCAAGCACTTGTGTAGAAATGCCTTATATAGAGGGTTATGTGGTTGGTGCTGTTCTATGAACGACATAACATATGTATACCTATTGGGTAGGATAAGTAGGTGTGCACTCAGTATTTCATAAATACATGCCTATGTTATAAAAAATATCAGAGAATTAAAAAGTAGGCTAGAGCATCTTCAGTTAAACTAATTGAACATTTTGGGAGGGAGGGGGGTATTCAGTGTGATAATGTGATTAACTGTCTGCTAACCATGTTAATAGCAGTCACCAGGATATTCAGCGGTATTACGGTGGTTAGTGCCGCTGAATATTTATTTATTTATTTATTTATTTTATTTAACATCTTTTATAAACCGCACTATTTATAATCAGCGCGGTTTACATAGAACAATAAAACATCAGATAAGATACATATTATCTGGTTTTTTTTTTACATAGAACAGGAACAAAAACTTGGGTAACCGGAGTAATTATTTACAATGAATAATAGTCATTGACTATTTACATATGAACGGAATATTGTATGAAAAGAACCTTGTTAGTATGAGAGAGGGGTCTGAAGTGTTACTGGGTTAGAAGAGGTTGCGTGTTAAGAACGGGATTGGTGCTATTTGAGTGAGCTTGTGTTATTGTGTTCTCTGGGAAATATCCCAAGGTGCCACATTTCATGCCCCAGTGGTAGCTGACTAGCAACAGGGCACTCTGTGGGTGGAGTGGAAGTGGCACCCCGTCATAACTGGGCAGTGGCGATATTGAGCCACTGCATGATTATGGCAAAGTGGCGAAACTTAGGTACCTGAAAAGCTAGACTAACCTTCACCAAAGAAGCTAAGGGCCCGATTCCATCCTGCACTTAGATTCCCTCTGTGCGTCTGGTCTAACCGGACACACAGAGGGGATCGTGATTCTGGGCACGTCTAGCCCCACAGGATCAGAATCGCTAACAGTCTTGCAGGTGCAGGGCGGGACTGCGATTCTGTCTGGCCTGCACATGCAGGACTGCACCTTGCTAACTCAGTCCTCTTCAGTGGAGCCGCAGCGCCATGGGGTCATGTTGCCATGGCACCACGGCTCCGCTGAAGAGCTATTGCTCATGTGGTGCCTTTACACAAAAGCGGAAGTAAGGATGTGGTTGAAAACTACAGGCCGGTTAGTTTAACTTTGGTGGTGAGTAAATTATTGGAAACACTGCTGAAAGAGAAAATAGTGAGGTTTCTGGAGTCCAGCAGATTACAGGATCCGAGGCAACATGGATTCACCAGAGGCAGGTCTTGTCAGGCAAATCTGATTGATTTCTTTGACTGGGTGACCAGGGAGTTGGACCGAGGGAGAGCTCTAGATATGGTGTATTTAGATTTCAGTAAAGCCTTTGACACTGTTCCTCACAGGTGACTTATAAACAAACTGAGCACCCTAGGGATGGACCCTAGAGTTACTGCTTGGGTTAGAAATTGGTTGGGTGGGAGGCGACAAAGAGTACAAGTAAATGGAGCTCACTCTGAGGAGAAGGATGTTACCAGTGGTGTGCCCCAGGGATCTGTCCTTGGTCCGATTCTTTTTAACATCTTTGTTAGTGATATAGCGGAAGGGCTGTCGGGTAAGATTTGCCTCTTTGCGGATGATACCAAAATCTGCAATAGAGTAGACACCCAGGAAGGTGTAGATAACATGAGGAGGGATCTAGCTAAGCTTGAAGAATGGTCTAGAATTTGGCAGCTGGGATTTAATGTTAAAAAATATAAGGTCATGCATTTGGGCTGCAGCAATCCAAGGGAGCAATATAGTATAGGGGGTGAAGTACTTTTGTCCACTAAAGAAGAGCGGGACCTAGGCGTGGTTGTGTCTGATGATCTTAAAGTAGGTAAAGAGGTAGAAAAGGTGATGGCAAAAGCTAGAAGGATGCTTGGGTGCATACGGAGAGGAATGGCTAGCAGAAAAAAGGAGGTGATAATGCCTCTGTATAAGTCTTTGGTGTGATCTCATTTGGAGTATAGTGTGCAATTCTGGAGACCGCACCTTCAAAAGGATATGAACAGGATGGAGTCGGTTCAGAGGGTGGCTACTAAAATGATTAATGGTCTTCATTATAAAGCATATGAGGACAGACTGAAGGATCTTAATATGTACACCTTAGAGGAAAGGCAGGATAGAGGTGATATGATTGAGATGTTTAAATACCTCCATGGCATAAATGTTCAGGGAGAGAGCCTCTTTCGATTGAAAGCAAGTTCTGCTACGAGGGAACATGGGATGAGGGTGAAGGGGGATAGATTCAGGAGTGATATGCAGAAATATTTCTTTAAGGTAAGAGTAGGGGATCCATGAAATAGTCTCCCAGTGGAGGTGGTAGAGTTGAGGACAGTATCTGAATTCAAAAAAGCATGGGAGAAACACAGAGGATTTCTAAAGGTAAAAAGGGGACTGTTGAAGTTGTTATGGAAGGACAGACTAGATAGGCCATGTGGTCTTTTTCTGTCGTCATATTTCTATGTTTCTATGATGCCGGCCGCCAGAGAATAAAGTTAATATTCTGCAGCCCGACCCCCGATCTGGCCTCCTAAGTCCAGGGTTGGGCTTTGGGGAATGTCCTCCAGCTCCCCCCCCCCCCCGCCCCATCCGCACCCCGGCAGCAAAAATAAAATATGTCCAGGGAAGTTATTCCACCTCAGAGATGGAATAACTTCCCTGGACATTTTGCCAGCCTTGGACATACAGGGCCAGCATTAGCATCAGCCCTGTACATGCAGGACCAGTGACCACCCACTGCCTGCCCAGACTCTGCCCCTGGGCTGCCCATTCACCACCCCTGTCTAACTTTCCACACAACCAGACATCCATTCATGGCTCAGAATAATCCCCTCCTGGGTGGCACTGAATATTGCTGTTGCCCAGTTAGCTTTCTGCTTCTCTGGCTAATGCAGATAGTCAATACCAGTGGCTGGATGTGGCCCTGACATTGAATATCCAGGTGTAAGTTTCAGTGGTGGTGGCAAGCCACTGTAATCCCGCTAGCCACTGCAGCTGCTGAATATCCCCCATATGAATATTCTCATTTGTTCTCTCTAGCTCATCCACCCACCCTCACATGCAGACATACACAGACACCTGTTTTTGTTTGAAATTTGCTGGAAATCTGTGGCAACTTTGTATCTGCTCTGTTGATTTCAGGAGGGTTATGCTGGGCAGAGATAGCTTGAAGTTTTGTTTATTTAGCTGCATTTATATCCTGCTTTTCACTGGGTCAAGGCGGTTGCGGGATACATTTAACACAAGGGGATATGAGACACATACACTAATACTTACAGGGAACATGGGCAATGGAGGGTTAAGTGGCTTGCCCAAGACCACAAGGAGCACCTGTGGGACTAGAAACCTAGGTTGCTGTCCCCTAGTAGTATTTGAACCACTGACCTTCCGGCCTGTAGTACCTTGCCCCAACCACTAGGCTACTCCTCCCTCCTTAAAGTTCTCTCTGTAGGATATATGGACAAATATGCGGAGTCTAAGTTACACTTAGTCAGTGCTTCCCAACACCTAGCTAGTCCTCTTTTCAGGATTACCACAATGCACTAGGTAGTGTTGCATACAGCAGGGCCCCATTATATGTAAATCTTCACATGCATGTTCATTCTGGTGATCCTGAAAACCTGATGGCAAGGAGTACTCCCAGGAGAGCTTTGAGAAGTACTGTTCTAGGTTCAGAAAGAAACAGAATGGGATATAGCGTTGATTTTCCGGTGGAGATTAGTTTGGATGAGGTCCCCTTAAAATTATGACTTGCCATGAGATTAAGGCCCCTGTTTTGCCGCATATATTTCCACCTGCTTTGCAACATATGAACATACAGATGCAGCTCAAGAATATATGAGGCTTTATTTTCCTATAGAATCCGGAAATATCCAATCCATATATTATTATGATATTACTACTATTACACAACTTTGTTTATGCGTTCATACTTATCTATTTTGAGGGCTATTAAAAACTGGCCTGTTCTGTAAATGGATAAACGTATACAAGTTGTGGAATAGCGTGAAAACCTTTACCTGTATTTGACAGAGACATTCCTATGGGTGAGAACTGAAATAACACATATTTCTGTATTGTAAGGACCTGAGTTCATAACATGACACCTTTGTGGGAACTCCAAAAAGGTGCCTATGTGCCTTTATAAAATAGACTCCCAGATCCATCCCCAGTTGTATGCAAATGCCGACGCATACATTTGTTCATATTCTGAAATTGGTGTAAATGCGTGTATTCAGTTTTATAAGGGTTGCTTAAATTGGCTTGCATGTTTACACACAGAAAGCACAGCATTTTAGTAGTTTCCATGAGTAAATGGCCACTAACTTGTGCAGTGTAGTCGGTTCTTATTCTGTAAGTACGCACATTGGACTGATGGTGGGTACTTTCACTGTGGGTGTGTACAGGAACAGAGTTTAGGTGGAGTGTGGATGGAGCACAAATTTATGCACATCACATATTGACCTTCATATTGAAAACTGGTGCAAAGTGGGCAGGGGAAATGTACTTGCAGATTTTGCAGTGAGGTGAAGATATTAAGACTGGCTATTTGGCCTTCCTCTATCTCTACAAACTTCAAGTGGCCCATTTTTAAAAATGTATGACATATTTAAAGGCCCATTTTAGATGGTACGTGGAGATCGGATCAGATTGTGACATATGAATTCCAGCAATATTTTAGAAAAGTCTCTACCAAACATGGAGCCTTTTTGTAAAATGTGCAGAAGGACATGCCAGAAAGCATGTGGATTTGCCAACACAGAGCTGAAGGAGCTTTTGACAAATCTACAAGTGGAAAAAATCAACAGAGGAAGCGTGATAGCTTCCATGTAAAAGTGCCAGCGATTCAATGTATAAGTTGGCCATTTTGCAAACGTATACATATAAATGCCACTAATAAAACACAGAGAGAACAATCTCTATTTTCAGTTATTATTACACACACATTTGCTTTGTACAATGTTTTCTGTAAATAGTTAATACCACTGTTCCATGTAAAAGTTGTTTACAAGTTGTTCACTTGTTAATTGTAAGCCGCCTTTGATCTCTGGAAGGGGCAGTATAGAAGAACTGTATGAATAAATAAATAAATAAATGAAATTAGGGAGGGAAAATAAGCAATGGGGGACTTCCCTTAATCCCTCCTGTAAGGGGCTGACAGAATGTGAATGTTTTAAAACTGAGATGTGTTAGGGAGCAGCTGCATTTCTGAATGTGGAAATGTTAGGATTAGGACTTCCGTGCGCATTCCCTTTATGACATGGAACCTTTAAAACACCCTCTTGCAATTTCTATGTACTGTGGACATCTGTGTATAAATTGAGCCCTTTATAGAATTGCCATTTACTCATATAACCCCTCATCTCATGTCACTTCATTGGCTCCCCTTCCATTTCCATATCCAATTCAAACATCTCCTTCTGACCTATCAAGGCATTCATTCTACTGCTGCTCCCTACCTTTCCTCCCTCCTCTCTCCCTACATCCCTGCTCTTGAACTCTGTTCTCCTACTGACTTGCTTCTCTCTATGCCCCTTTCTTCCTATGCCAACTGCAGATTTTGTTCCTTACACCTCGCTGCTCCATACGCCTGGAATAAACTTCCTGAGTCTATACATCAGGCTCCATCTCTGCCCTTTTTTACATCCATGCTAAAGGCTCACCGCTTTGAGGCTGCTTTTGGATCCTGATCCCTTGCTTTCCTTCCATTCCTTATTTGTACCCTTGTTCTCAGCTATTGTATTGTCTGTCTTGATTAGATTGTAAGCTGTGACGTGCAAGGACCATCTTTTATATGTGTCTGTACAGCGCTGCGTATGCCTTGTGGCGCTATATAAATGATGAATAGTAGTAGTAGTGGATGCCATTTGTACGTGTAAATGCTGACTTTCCATGTGGAAATTACAAATAAGGAGTCTGAAATAACCCTTAGTCAACTTAAAAGAATTAGCTATGCACACATTGGGGATAATTTTTAGAGACGCGCTTTCATTTTGAAACAAAACGACAATATTAAGATGCACTATTTTAAAAAAATGACATAAAGATGGAAAAACAAAAACCCTCAGCAAAATTAAGGGTTTTTTCCCTGCACACCCCTAATAATTTTATAAAGACTTCTTTGCATGTATATGCGACATATATGCACACAAAATGCCTCATAACATTACTACCAATGTAAAAGTATTGGGCCCCTTTACTAATGGGCACTAGGGTATTTCACCTAACATGCCAAAAGAGTTAAAATTGTGGTGCAACACCACAGCATTAACTGTCGAGGGTGTGGAAAGCATTTCCCCAGCAGATAACATGGAGCATTTCCCCCTAACATGGGTGGCATTAGTGCGGATGCACTTAACTCCACCTAGCGAGGTGGCGTTAGGTAAACCCAAACTAATGCAGTTAGTGCTGGGTTCACATTGCACACTGACTGGGCTGAGCTCAACACGCATACTCTCTGCCTCTAACCTGCCCACAGTTAGTGTGTGGAATTATTCTGTGCTGCCATGGCCCCGTGCTAGCTGACAAAGCATGCCCCAGTGCACCTTCAGTGTGTACCAGAGCATACTCTGCCAGCTAGTGTCGTTAGCGTGAGCTACTAATGCTTCCATTCTGTGCCTAGCCCACCCAGCTTTTTAGTGCAGCACCCACACCGTGTGCTAAACCCTGTGCTAGCATGCAGTGCACTTTAGTAAATATGCCCCATGGTGCATCCAAGTGGAGAGCACCATGTCGAGAGTCGGCAGTGCAGGAAAAGGGCACGCATAGGCATGGCTTGCCTGATGAGTAGAGTTCAGCATGGGGGGGACGGAGTGTTTGGAGAGATTAGGGAATAGAGCTAGTGAGAAGATGCATACGAAGTTTACTTGTAGGAGCAGCTAGAACTGGATGTGGAAATATTCCCTTTGTGCCCATGGAACGTATTGCATTAATGGCACAAGAGATAACAGTTACACTAGGAAATTAATCTTTTTTTTTTTGCTTTTAGTTGTAACTGCTTTATTGAAAAATTTTCCTGTACAATACAGTCATGTGAAAAGCACACCAAAACAATGAACACAAACAGAACTTCCCCCCCCCACCCTAGCCCGACTGTGAAGTGTTCATCTCCAAATATACACCATAACATAGGCAGATAAACATGATCTTATCTAACAAATCTACCAGGCGTTGATCATACCTCATTTTGACTATGCCAATGCCATCCTACAAGGTCTGCCCCAATCCACCTTGAACCCGCTGCAGCTCGCCATGAATGCGGCAGCAAGGGTCATCCATGGAGCCTCCAGAAGTGACCACGTGACACCTCTGCTGATACAGTTACATTGGCTACCCATCCAGGCTAGAATCGTTTTCAAGACCTTGTTACTCACTTTTAAAGCTATTAACAAGCTCTCCTCTGAATCCATAACTGCCCTCATCCATACCACATCTCCAAATAGAGCAAGAAGATCCACGGCTATAAACTCTCTAAAAGTCTCGAAAGCATTAACAGATTGCACTACATCTACAGCCAATAGGGCTTTTAGTCTCAGTGCGCCAAGATGCTGGAATGCATTACCTCCAGGTATCCGGGCTATTAAGAGCCTAACACAGTTTAGGAAAGCCCTCAAATTCCACCTTTTCAACAAGTACCTCATAGAGCCCAACGACACCCCATAGAGTCCACCGGTCGGCGCGGTTCCGATCCGCATTCCGGGATCTCCACCACCGGCGCGGTCGCTCCCGCCGGGGTCCTCGAGGAAGGAGTCGATCTCCTCGCTCGGTTCGATGCCCAGCCTGGAGTCGTTGTCCAGCCTTGAAAGCCTGGCCACGGCACGTCTCGGGATCGGCCCCTGTCCCCTCCCGCAGCGCAGAGCAGAGACCGCTGGCCCCTGCCCTCTGGCGGTCGCGGATTCGCCCCAGTCACGACCCAGTCTGTCGGTGCCATCGACCTCTTCGATGCCTAGCTTGGAATCAATTCCAGGAGCCGACGACACCATGTTGACTGCCCCGATCCGGGTCGGTTGGTCCCCTCCTCTGCCCAGCGGGCATCGGCCCGAGCGGCCTCTTAGTGCCCTGGCGGCCTCTCCCGCCATAACTGCTCCGGCAGAGCCGCCTTTTCAGGATTTCCTCCTTGACATGGCGGACTTGCTGGCCATCCCTATCCCGGACCCGAGCCCAGGCCCGGCGGAACAGGCAGCCGTGATGCTTCCTATGCATCCCTCCCTGCAGGATCTCCTGCTGGGGCTTGGCGGTCGCCTTTGAGGGTTCCGGCGCCGTCGACTGCGATGCAGGCTCTGTACCGGGTGCCTCCGTCCCCGGGTTTTCGGCAGCACCAGCTTCCACATCGGTCCATTGTGGTGGAATCGGCGCTGAGGAAGGCCGGAAGCAAGGAGAAGCATGCTTCTCGCCCTCCAGGCCGCGCCTCGAAGACGCTAGATACTCTAGGACGTCAAGCCTTCCAAATGTCTATGCTGGCGGCCCGAATTATTTCATATATATTTTATATGAGTCTGTCGCTTTGGGAGGTCACCGAGAGGTTATCTCGGTTATCCACCTTCGTACCTGCAACCAAGGCCTTTGAATATTCCCTGCTTCTTTATCACTGCAGGAATATCTCCGGGTTCCTTTCTCGTGCTTCGCTGGACTCCTTCCGGTCGGTCAGTAGAGCCTCTGCTGTTGCCATTAGAGCACGCCGTACAGCATGGTTGCAGGCGTCCGAGTTGTGTAGACGGGCACAGCACAACCTGGGTAATTCTCCCTGCGACGGAGATCACCTCTTCAATAGCGAAGCCTTACGTCAGGTCGCACAGTGCTTCGCTAACCTTCCCAGAGTTAGCAGCCAGCCTAGGGCCCGGCCCCCCCCCCCCCCCGGTGGTGGAAAACGCCTCTCCAGACCCCCCTTCCCTAGGAAGAGGAAATGCCAGCCCTCCGCCCACCCTCCAGGCGCGCCCAAGCAAGGGACCTCTCACCCCGGGTTGATGTCCCCGGGCCCGCGCCAGGACTCTCATACTAAGCATTTTTAGACTCAGGTGGGCGGCTGCCTGCTCTTAACCTCCTTACCAGAAGTTTAGAATAGAGCTCTACTCTGGGGCTCGTTCAGTTGGAAAATGGTTCGGGGACTTATCTAGGGGTTCAGGTCTTCTCCTCCGTGGGAAAGGGAGACCACCTTACGCCGTGATAGCTACGGCCCACGGTCACCCTACTACTCTTCGGTACGTCCCCGAACCCCTCTCAGCCAGTATTCTCTTGCTGATTGCTTCCGTACCGGAAATTCCCTTCCAGCCGCTATAGTCCCCCTATACTCACCAGGGACTATCCCCTCATGTCCCCCGATTGTGCGGGGGACAAGTTCTACGTGCAGGTCCTGGGGACACATATAGGGCCTCCAACCCCTGCGGCATTCTACTGGACTGATGCTATCCTCCGTCCCCCACGCTACCGCGCTCTTAGCTCGCCGATCTGCCCTTGCCCTCTGGGAAAGATCCCTCCCCTGACGGATCTTGCGGCCACCTCTCCAGGTGGACATTCTGGGGATCGATGGCAGATCCGCCTTACCTGGGTGCTGCTCATGGAGGCAGGCCCCCCGGCGTGCCTGCGTTAGTACCGGAGGGGGCGTCCCCTTGTCCACCGGCTTAGATATACTAGATATCACCTGCTTGGCAGGCGCTTTTGGGGGATCCCCACAGTACCTGTGTTCTACCGCCTTTTTCCCCTATGGCCGGTACTCACCTCCCCCCCCCCCCCCCGTGGGTCCGGCCAGTCCGCCTGCCTATTCCCCGATCGGCCCGCGGACTGGTGGTACCCTACTGCTGTGCAGTCAACAGCTCCTTTTTTCAGTTAGGTCCTCCTCCCGGAGGCCCGGACCCTTGTCTCCCTATCTCTCGCTAGGGCAGACTGTGTACCCCTTCTGCTCCGGGGTACACCTCTACTCTTCTCCGGGATAGGCTCTCTAGTTCGGCCTGTCTTCCACTGTTAGTCCTCTGAGTTATGGACTCTACTCCTAAGGGAGTGCTCAGCTTGCCGTGAGCCCCCTGGAAGACCTGCCGTCCTTCTCCTGACCCAGCTGACGCCTGGATCTCATGGCCTTCCGGATTTGGAACTTCCTCCTCGATGCGGTGAAGTTTCCTTGATGACCTCGCTACTGCGTCTACAGTGCTTTCATCACAGGACTACTTCCGACAACCCGGTGGGTAAGCAGTACAGGGTTCTAAACCATCAATTCATTACAACTTAATGGCCGGTAAGCTCTATATGGTACTAGGTCATTTACTCATTAAATGCTTAATGATTCTCTTCATGCACCCCTCTGACTACTCCTGTAGCCTGGGGGTCTTTTTGCTGTATCCTAATGTTACCCGTTCTGCACTCTTAAGACTTGCCTCTGTAGTCTTTGGATTCGCTGTTCCTCTATTCAACTCCTGCCCTCCATCCCTCAGGGGATGCCGGAGATTCAGGCTGGGCAAATGCCATTCCGTCCTGGGCTGCGCTTATGGGATCTCCCCGGGCATCCTAAGCTAGGGAGCCCCCACGTGTGAAGACTCATTCCTGCTTGTTCCTGGAGATAGCACAGTTACTTACCTGTAACAGGTGATCTCCGGAACAGCAGGAATTAGTCTTCACAACCCGCCCACCTCCCCTAGGAGTTGTATCTCTCTTTTCTCTATTCCTTCCTCTCCTCTCCTTCCGGCTCAGCTATGAAACTCAACTGGGGAGAGGCAGTAGGAAGGGCGGGAAGCCACCGCGCAGGCGCGGGGGATGCTCCCAAAGGCTTTCTGATTGGATGCTGGGGAGCATTCCCGTGCGGGCTCCGTCGGAGACGTCTCCCACGTGTGAAGACTAATTCCTGCTGTTCCGGAGATCACCTGTTACAGGTAAGTAACTGTGCTATCCGGGTAATGCAAGAGGAAGAGGTAATGTTTCAAAGCTTTCCTAAACTGGGTTAGCTTGGTGATTGACCGGATGCTAGGTGGGAGGGTGTTCCATAAAGCACGTCATTCTGAACACATCACACAACTTCTCCACAACCTGCACTGGTTACCCATTGCAACCAGAATAAAATATAAATAAACACAAGAACCAGAAGAAATTATTGCCAAACCACATATTCAATACCCACCCACTTCAGAAACAGAAATCAAACTACCAGCACCAGAGCCTTTACATACATTGCACTAGCACTCTGGAACGCTCTTCCAGACAATTTAAGAGCAATAAAAGACCTACAATTGTTCAGAAAAGAACTCAAGACACACCTGTTTATTGAATATTAAGGTATCTCCTCCTACAGTCCATAATTTCATATAACCTAAATATGTAGGTATTACCGACCTCTGACCCAACGTCAACTCAGAGACAAGTGAACGCCCAACACACCATGATCCACTCAGCTGTACATAGTTGTTGTAATATAGTTTTTTCTTATTACCCATTGTTAGTTATTGAGTTTGATTACACAGGTACACTACCAAAAAACTGCCTCCAGTTTTGCAACTGATTCCTATAGATTTTGGGGTGCTGAATCCAGGAGAAATAGCCAAAATGTTCCATCACGTCACGTTTTCTTGCAAAATTAGATTTCTTACCCATATAAGGAATGTTCACATAATTTCTTTTTAGCCGACTGCAGTTTATTTTCTTGGCCCAAAATAGAGGTTGTAATGGTTAGCTAACTAGAAACACTCCCTCATGATATTTTAGAGTGTTTTGTATTCATTTTATACATTAACAGGACAATTGGGAGGCGGGGGGCTAAATCCAGTACTCGCGCTGGCGCATGTTCTTTCCTGTTCGCCTCGCCTCGTTCGCTCGCTCAAACACGGTGGTTGCGACATGAACGTTCCTGTCAAATTTCAGTTTCTTGCAAGTTCATTATTACCTTTTGTTTGCTCAGTCGTAATCCAGCTTTATTCCGAAGTGGTTCACTACAGTTGTAGTTTGCAGTGCTGTGTATTTGTGATGGCTCACAGAGCCAGAGGTTGCGTCAACTCTCCGGACAGTTTTTGTTTTATTTGTGGGGAATATACCGTGAAAAAGCGGCAGAGGAACATTTCTGCATTTATTAAAAAAGTATATTTCGCCTATTTCGGTTTGAAGTTAGGCGATCAAGACAAACCGTGGGCTCCTCACAAAGTGTGCAAAACATGTGAGGAAGATCTACGCTTATGGATGAAAGGTAAAAAACAAGCATTTCGTTTCGGAATACCTATGATGTGGCGTGAACAAAGAGACCACAGCAGTGACTGCTATTTTTGCTCTTGCATTGTGAAGGGATACAACTTAAAAAATAAGAACGTAATAAGTTACCCCAACCTTCCCTCAGCAATTAGGCCTATGCCTCGTAGCAACGAAGTACCTGTGCCTGAACCACTAAAATCTTTGGATCATATTTGTGTGGACGGTTCTGATCATGATGAGACTCATCAGATGGCTTTTCCCGATGAGTCCAGTACTTCCGAGTTTGAAACTGAACCAGATCCGAAACCTGAACTTTTCTCTCAAGCTGAATTGAATGATTTAGTCCGGGATTTAGGACTCCCAAAAGATGCTGCCCAACTGCTAGGTTCTCGGCTTAAACAGAAAAATCTATTGTCACCAGGAACAACTTTTTATTGGTACCGCAACCGCGAGACACAATTTTTGAAGTATTTCAGCAAAGAGGAAGATTTGGTATTTTGCAATGATATATACGGAGTGATGGAAAAGTTTAAACTCAAGTATGATCCTGCTGAATGGCGGCTGTTCATTGATTCGTCAAAAGACAGCATAAAAGGTGTTCTTCTTCATAATGGCAACACATTCGCTTCAGTTCCTATTGCTCACTCTGTTATTCTCCAAGAAAAATACGAGAATTTGGCCCTGATTCTTCAGAAGATTCGTTATGATGAGCCTAAGTGGATGATTTGTGGAGACTTTAAAATTCTATCCATGCTATTAGGGCAGCAATCCGGTTTCAGCAAATATCCCTGCTTCCTTTGCTTGTGGGATAGCCGGGCCCGCGACCTACACTGGGGGAAAAAAAAGACTGGCCAATTCGGGAGTATTTGAGACCCGGTGAGAAAAATGTTCTTCATGAGAGCTTGGTACCTCGTGATAAAATTCTATTACCACCTCTCCACATTAAGTTGGGTCTCATTAAGCAATTCATCAAGTCCTTCCAAAAGATGGTGAGTGCTTTCGGTACCTTTGCTCAAAGTTCCCCCGACTTTCTGAAGCAAAGCTAAAGGAAGGAGTGTTTGTTGGCCCTGATATAAGGAAACTCATTTCAGATGGAGCATTCGCTGAAACGATGTCTGAGAAGGAAAATGAAGCCTGGGATTCCTTCAAGGATGTTGTTCTCAAATTCTTGGGGAACAGGCGGGATGAGTACTATAAGGATATTGTTGCCAGGATGCCCAATGCCTTCAAAGAACAAGGCTGTAACATGAGCCTGAAAGTCCATTTCTTGCACTCCCATGTGAACTACTTTCCCGAAAACTTGGGGGCGTACAGTGAAGAACAAGGTGAAAGGTTTCACCAGGACATCAAGGACGCAGAGAGAAGGTACCAAGGAAGATGGAACACCACTATGATGGCTGATTTCTGCTGGTTGCTGCTGTGGGAAACCCCAGATGAAAAATACGCCAAGCAGCGCACCAAGAGAAGCATTCGGGGGAAGAAGAAACGGGCCCACCAGGAGATTGATTGACCCAAGAATGACTTTAAAATCTAAACTGTGTTTGCAAATATCGTGTTTTTACTAAACTTTGAAATAAAAATTTGCTAGTTATTACCACAGTGTCGGATCTCATTTATTAGAATTTTATTTTCACACCATCGGGTGTTTGTCTTCATGTATTGCAATGGTGCGGTTTGCGTTTTCTATTCTTACATACATACCTGTACAACATTTTTTGCACATTTCTTTGCTTTGCTTTGTGTCTAACCTCGCTCTTATTATCTCGATCGCACTCAATCTGAAACGTTCACCTCAAACTGCTAACCCAATGTAGCAAAAAATCTGTACGTGATGGAGCAAATTGGTTACCAGATTTGGATTCAGCGCATCAAAAAACGTAAAAATCAATCGAAACATTAGAGGCAGTTTAAAAAAATTTTTTTTTAGTGTACTTGTGTTATTGTTAAATGTAAAGTTCATTGCTATGTTCTCTGTAAACTACCGTTAATCACTATTGAGGCTTTTTACATTTATCGAAAACTTTTTTAACACTGATGCCATATTGTAGCCAAGAGCTGTTCTAAATAAACATCATCCACCTGATGTGAAAGAGAGGTACCCATGTTGGGAGATGAAAAGCTGGAGCACCCCCCCATGGGTAGAAAAAGGTGATGGGAGATCCTGACATATAAGTGGCATGAACTAGTGACCTCCACTGCATAACATATTCCAAAGACAGGGAAGCTGTAAAACTAGAGGCATAACATGAAGCTGCAAGGGGGTAAACTGAAAGGCAATGTCAGGAAATTATTTTTCACTGAAAGGGTGGTGGATGTTTGGAATGCGCTCCCAATGGAAGTGGTGGGGGCAACTGCAGTGACAGAATTCAAAATGATATGGGGGAGGCAGAGTGGATCCCTTTATTGCAACAGGAAAAAATAAAAATAAACATAACTGTCTCTTATATCTCAACAAATAGGGGTGACCTGCACGGATTGGTGGGTACACCTTTAAACAAAGGCATGGTGAGAGGTGATCTGCATGGAGCGACAGGTGCACCTATTCTTGCCACCTTGATGGGCAGACTAGATGGACCATTCTTAATCTTTATCTGCCGTCATATACTATGTTATTTTGAAAAGCATACTTTGAGAGAGAGCCAGGGTGAGAACCCAACAAATCAAACTAACTGCTGCTAACTTAAAACACACATAAGGATCAGCCCACATCTTTTCAAGATAGCCCGCTAACCACTCCCCCCCCCCCCCGCCACTCTCCCCAACATACACAGAAGAGCCTAGGGAAGAAATTCCCGGGGATAGCTCAGGGCTCAGCAGTAGTGACCGAAATACAATTGTTCGCTTCCCAGAGTGGGGCTGGGGGAAGACCCAGGGGGCTTTAGGAGGGCCCAGCAGGAAGATGAGTCTCTTAAACATGCCCAAGAGCAGGTTTCCGAGGTGGATGAAGTTTCAGTAGGTAACGGAGGGTCCCCTGTAAAAACCTTTCCCTGTTTTGTGCTAAAGGGAGATTTATAGTGGCCGAGGGTGCTTTATTGTTTTCCCATTTTCAATGGGAAAGAAAGCTTAATAAATTAGGCCCTTAATGAGAGAAACACTGAGTGATGGCTGGGGGAAGGGCTATGAGGGAGAGAGACTAGGTGATGGCAGGGTGGGGGGCTATGGCAGATTTTTTTTTTTTTTGCTTCATGTCTTACTAGGCCATGGTGATAAGTGAAGAAAAAAAGGAAGCTGCCTCAGTATAGCTATAAAGAGTCACCAATATGCCACTGACAACATGCTTATTGGGGTTGGTGGAAGGGAGAGGAAGAGAAGAGTTGCTGCCTTCTATGAAGGCCTGATTTAGTAAGCTTTCTTTCCCATAGAAAATAGGAAAACAATAAATCAGGCCCTTAAAAAAGGAGATGAGGTACCCCTCTGGGGTGGGTGGGAGGGGGGGCGGTGACCGGTATCTTGGTGGCCGGCTCCTATGAATATGTCAAGGACTGCCCCAAGTCATTGTGAACTAAGATGAGAAAAACACCCTACCAAGATTCTGCAGTCTCTTGGAATGGATTTTCTACTATTTCTGGGAAACCCAGGGGACATATTTTAAAGGTGAGGCGTCTGAGGATTTCATAGCTATTGTGTGATAATCAATATTTGGAAATCCTGGAAGCTGGACACTGATATGGATATTTACATTCACCTCGTCTGTCTCTAGATTTGCTAGATTTCTGTGTCCTTTTTCTGAGCTGCGTAAGCATAATTTACCTATTTCCTTCTTCATTGTGTTGTCTGATGATATGCTTGCTGTGTTTTCTGATGAAAAAGTAAGGTTTCCTCAAATGCTCTTTTAAATCAGCAGGATTTATATTCTCTTATGAAGTGGCTCTAAGGGCACATTTGATCTCTTTTGAGAGCAGACACTCGATGCAGTGCAAGATACTCAACACAACAAGATCACTGGGAGCTGACTAAAGCAATCTCTGTAGAAAGCCTGCCATCTTTTTCTTTTCTTTGCAGGATTAACGTACTAGGCACTTTAAATTCTTGCATATCACTTTGACATTTCCAGGGCATGTTTGGACTTGACAGTTCAAAAGGAACAAAAAAGAAAAACCAATATGACTTTGTTTTTTACCTTGCTGGAGGAGGCATTTGTGTAAATCGCCTATAAGCTTATTGACCTGAATCTTTGACTCCTTGTTTCCTCTGGATTTGGCTACAGTGTAGACGCTGATAGATCACTGATAGAGCTGATCGAACAGTCTCTGGATTTGCTTTGCAGCAGACCCCATTCCCTCCAGACTGGACCTTATCTTTGCCTTGCAATAATTTAGCTTTTCTGGGATCTGCATTCCTGTACATTTCTATTTTATTTTTACTTTGCAATGTGTGTGTGTAATTTTTTAAATCAAATGTAGAGCTTTCTGGATGTGCAAAGAAAGGAAAGCAGTTTTATGTTTTTCTTTTGATTTAGAAATAAGCGCATAACTCTAGGGATGTGGGAGTAATTTTAAAATAGGACATTCATGAGAGAAGTCCAAAAAGGCACCCATTTTAGGACTGCTTTATAAAGGCAACATAGGCCCTATCTGCTTTCACAAAATAGGGTCCTAGATCCAGCCTTTGTAGCATATAAAAGAGATGCACAAATTTACCACTGCTCGAAAAGTCTACATTTATGAATATACTCTATGGGGCTTGTTTACTAAGCTGTGGTCGCGGCTTCCGACTGATATTGGAGCTGCGGTCCCATTGAATTCAGTGGGGCCGCGGCTCCGATATCGGTCGGAAGCCACTACCGCTGCTTAGTAAACAATCCCCTATGTGTGTTCCTAAGTATTTTATAAAATATGGGGGTTATTTTAGAAGCCCTATTTGTGTTTTGGACATCTGAATACGGGTACGCAGATGTCCAATTCACAAAGGTATCCCTGGAGCCATTTTAGAAACCAGGTAAATGGACGTCCCTAGTGCAAGGATGACCAAGTAAAATGGGGGTGTGGTGAGGATGTGGCCTGGGTGGAGTAAGGGAAAGGCGCATTGAAGTGTGATTTCACAATGGCACAAGCATGTCAGGCCCTGATTGGTGAGGCATCCAAGCCTGTACCTGTTCCTGACCACAAATTAGGAGCACAATAGTGCTTGATTCATGGCAGCAATGCTACAAGGAGGAAGAGCAACATGCGCTGTCAGTATTTCCTGGGCAAAGAAACCTGCCTGTGAACACAAACCCCAAATAGCTTACTAACCTGCTACCACATTGATTAAAGACAATTTACTGCTTCGGGCTAAGGTGGAAGCTCTGGAAAAATCTGCTTGGGCTACTAATTTGCATGTACTGAACTTTCCAAAGATTAAAGGTATTTCTGCTACAGAGTTATTTAAGCAGTATTTGGGTCAGAACTAATGCCACCGATTGTGAACGATTATTATTTACCATCTGGTAAGAGAACTGAGGAGTTGTCTGAAGGGATTCCGAAAATGGATGTTCTAAATATCTAAGACCTGTTGGAATCTCCTGAGCCATCTGACATTAAAGTTTCCACTTTGTTAGTCATGTTTGCTCTCTCATTTGATAGAGATTGGTTATCACGGCTGTTCTACACTAAGTGGTCACAAATGTTCTATGGAAAGAAAATTTCAATTTTCCTGGACGTTGCTAAGGAAACTCAAAAACTGCAGAAATGGTTTTTACTGCTGAAACCTGATGTCTTGGGGTTGGGGGCCATGTTCCACCTTTGATTTCCTTGCAAGTATCTAGTGTCATATAATTCTCAAAGATTTATTTTCTTCATTTATTAATGACAGGTTGCTGCTGTGGGGGATAGATTAGGGGATAGTAAACTGCGTTGTGATATAGTGCTTCGACCCCTCCACGGCCCTCAGTTTTCCTTATGTTTAGTTGTTGATTGCAAACAGATGGGTGTCTCTGGCCCCTCTGTTTTATTACTTTTAATAATTCACGCTTCCATTGGGGACTAAAGGCATCTACGTTGTATTTTGTTTTCTGTTTGTTTATTTCTTCATGCATTGTTGACATATATGCTTTTTCTGTACAAGATTGTTCTTGGTAAGATATTTGT
The DNA here is from genome assembly GCA_033557465.1 of Ichthyophis bannanicus. Taxonomy (NCBI): domain Eukaryota; kingdom Metazoa; phylum Chordata; class Amphibia; order Gymnophiona; family Ichthyophiidae; genus Ichthyophis; species Ichthyophis bannanicus. The sequence goes on from CM066031.1 coordinate 1,697,093,172, forward strand.
AAAAATTAAAAAACAAATAAATTGGTTGAGTGGCAGGTAAATGGAGCTCACTCTGAGGAGAAGGAGATTACCAATGGGGTGCCGCAGGGATCTGTCCTTGGTTCGATTCTTTGTGACATTTTTAGTAGTGATATTTTGGAGTGAATGTCAGGTAAGGTTTGCCTCTTTGCAGATGATACCAAAATCTGCAATAGAATAGACACCCAGGAAGGAGTAGATAACATGAGGAGGGCTTTAGCTAAACTTGAAGAATGATCGAGAATTTGGCAGCTGAGATATAACACTAAAAAATGCAGGGTCATGCATTTGGGCTGCAAAAATCCAAGGGAGTGGTATAGGGGTGAAGTACTTCTGTCCATAAAAGAAGAGTGGTACCTGGGAGTGAACCAGAAGGATGCTTGGATGCATAGGGAGAGGAATGGCCATCAGGAAGAAGGAGGTGATAGTGCCTCTGTATAAGTCTTTGGTGAGACCTCATTTGGAATATTGATGGAAATTCTTGGGAGCACACCTTCAAAAGGATATAAACAGGATGGAGTCTGTGCAGAGGGTGGCTACCAAAATGGTCAGTGGTCTTTGTTATAAACTATATGGGGACAGACTGTTTAAATACAGTACTTCCATTGCATACATGCACAGGAGGAGAGCCCCTTTCAATTGAAAGTAAGCTCTGCAATGAGGGGCATAGGATGTGGGTGAAAGGGGATAGATTCAGGAGTAATATGCGGAAATATTTCTTTATGGAAAAAGTGGTAGGTACGTGGAATAATCTCCCAGTGGAGGAAGTAGAGATGAGGACAGTATCCAAATTCAAGAAAGCAAAAAAAGGGACTAGAGAAGTTGATATGGAAGGGCAGGCTAGATAGGCCATATGGTCTTTTTATGCCATCATGTTTCTATGTTACTAGTTTCTATGCTGAATATACTATCAAGCTTCAATACTTTAGCATGTATTTAATGTAGGCTACTAACTACTCAGAAGTTAACTGCATCACAAGAAGTGGTTTTAACATTAATGGCATTAGTGGGCCTTAAGTTTCTAAAATTCTCCCCCATGATAATGAATTCCAAAAGATATCAAAGGGTCTTCGTGTCCTTCTAACCCTCCTCCCACCCCACTCACAAGTTTACAAAAGACATACGGGGCCTGATATTCAAGGGGATTCACACACTGAAAATCCATGAGTGCTGCCACTGTATGCTCCAGTGCTAACCAGTTAACATCAGGGAATTCCGGGAGTGATCCGGGGGCAACATCCGTCAATAACCAGACAGTGGCGATAGTGAACCGCTGCCTGGTTATCGCTAAGCAGCAAAAGTCAGGTGCAGTAAAGGTTGGCCTAACATTCACTATTGAAGCTAACTGGACAGCGGCTGAATGTCGCTGCTGTCTGGTTAGCTTCACGGCAATCTGTGCAAACTGGATATTCAATGCCGGGGCCCAGATATGGCCCCAGCATTGAATATCCGGGTTTAATGTTTACCAGTGGTGCTGCTGAATATCGGGCCCTTGATCTCTAGTTCCTTCTGTAAGCCTTGATGCTTCCAAAGACAAGAATGGGCCTCCAGGGTTCTGTTCTCTAACCGTCCCCTCCAATAATCAGCTTTCCATCCACCCCTAGATTCCTACTCACAGTCAAATGTGTTTTTGGATTACTCTTCCACATGTGGAAATCAATATCTCTCCTGGTCTTCATGATACCCTGTTTAATGTGACGCCAATGAGCACTGATGTTTGGAGGGGCATGGAGGGTTATGGTGAGGGCCAGGAGGCATGTATTGAAGTCAGGTAGGAGAGGTTCATATATTAACTTCCCCTTTCACTTTGGATTGGTTAGTACAAGTATAAAAACCCCTCCAGAATTCTAACCATTCTAGCATGCTTTGTGTGCAGGACCATTCTATTTCTAACCTTAGCAGTAGGTGCATGCCATCGTGTTGTAATGGCCCCCCTGTAGGATGGCTGCTTTGGTTCTGTTTGCCCCATATATAATCCAAGGGAACAGGATGCTGTGGCAGGTGCAGGCCTGTGACCCACAGTGTCCGAACATAAGCAGGCCAGCATGGCTAGCTTGACCTGTAAATGAGGCCTGTGGAGAGGCATATAGGATTGCACATCCCCCAATATGCTGCTATTGTAAGATAGAACTCAGTAGAAGTATTGAATTAGCTTAGGTAAGCAGAACTGCAGTATTGAAAGATGGAAAAATACAGAAAAACATGTTTAAAAGTTACTGATAAGAAAAAGTACATCTGCAAAGAAATAATTGGGAGTGCTGACAGATGAGTTGCAGAGCCCAGCTCCTCTGCACGTACAAATTGGTTCTATAACCTTGAAAGTGTGAAAGTAACAAGTTGATGAACTGACCATTGTAATTGGGACTAGAAGGGGGGTATGCAGGTGTCATGCCCACTGGAGGGACATAACTGGATAAACTTATCAGTACCGGGACCAATAGAAGAGGTACGGGAGGTACGGGAGATTACCGGGACCAATGAAATGTTTTTCTATACCTAGAATGGAACAGAAGTCTATAAAAGTTGTTGTAATGCTTGAAAACTTTGCTCAGCCATTTTGAAATTGATTGGTTCGAGACTTGTGCACAAATAAATGATTTGGACCTTCTGAACAGACTCCTGGTATCATTGGTTTGTCTGCGCTTTGCTGCTACATATTCCTTGGTGCGTTGGCTGGGAAGTTGTGGAATCAAAGTGTATATAGGGCAATATACCACGACTTTCCGCCTCTATAGGCTTGGTCCTGCCGGGATCGCGCCCTTCCGACGAGGGCTGCTCCCTGGCGCCACCGGTCCCTTGTATCGGAGGGAGCTGGTCGGACCTCGGCGGGTGACGAGCCCGGCTGGAGTCAACGCCTCGAACCCGAGTGAGGGGAGTCCGAGGTCCAACTCATGCGCCTGCTTGGGAAGTTTGAGGACCGGATCCGGTGAGTATAGTTTTGATTTTGGGTCTAGACAGAAATAGAAAGAGCAGTACTGCCATTGGAACTTGGAACTTTGGAATTTGTAATCTCGAGATATTGGGAATTGGTAAGAGAGCATGATCACCTCTCAAGGAAGAGCCGAGTAGCCTGGCATGGGAATTCGCTGGGTGAAACCCTCATCCTTTTTGTAATTGGGAAATTGGAAAAGACTAGTCAGAACAGATAGAAACGAATGCATTCTGGGATACGTTGCTAGCATGATTGTGTGAACGAAGTGTGAATGAGAGGTCTGGCAGCACGGACCAAGTGAAGGCGGACCCCTGAGTAGCGCATTTCCTGACCGGGCGACCGCGTTCAGGTCGCGAAAAGGGGGAAGTGATTGTCGTCTTGTCTTGTTATTTGTACTCCTTATACGTTTCCAGGGCCGTGAGGACCCCTTACCCACGGTCCGCCCTCCTTTTCCTTTTGTCTGTTGTTGCGCGCACACATCGAAATGGGAGGGGCGGGGTCTACTAGAAACACTCCATTAGAATGTATGATCGCACATTTTAAAGAGGGATATTCAGGAGATTATGGTATAAAAATGACAGCAGCCCGTTTGCAAATTTTGTGTACTAGGGAGTGGCCCGATCTAGACCCCATCTGGCCCCGAGAGGGAACGTTCAAAGTAGAGATTATTCAGTCAATACACCGTAGAGTGCGGATAGCGCACCCCGACCAGTACCCCTATATAGATTCCTGGTTAAGTATTTGTGAAGATCCGCCCCCCTGGGCGCAGCGCTGTTATGAGGAACAGTGCAGAATAATGTTAGCTAAAGCAGATTCTAGACAGAAAACGGAACAGCCTAGAATGAAAGAGCAGGATAAGAAAGCCAGAAAGAAGCCCATCCTGGCAGATCCTGATTCCCCAGAAATAACTCTCAGGCAGCCCCGAACCCCAGGTCCAGTGAGAGTAGCCCGGCGTCCTGCCCCAGAAACCCAGAGACGGCCAGAGCCGAGGCGGGACCCAACCCCTGATCCCCCTCCTGGAGAAGAGAAAAAGGAAGAATTAGCGAGAAAAGAAGAGGAGGACCTAAAAAGCGAGTCAGAAGCGGAGACTGAAGAAGGAGGAGAAAGAGAGAATCCCCCAGATGAGGAGGAAAATGTACAAATAATTGAGAAAGCTAGCGTTAGCACTAGTACGCCAGTGAGAGAGAAACCCAAAGCAAAACCTGTTGAGAAAAAGAAAGTGACTCCTGCAAAGGCAACGACAATAACCCTTAGATCCCAAAAGACACCCATAGCAGCTAAACTGTTTCCCTTACGGCAAGTACCGGGAGTGCCCGTAAAGAATGATGATGATGAAGTGGTAGCGGGACCCCTAACTTATGTGTATATCCCTTTCTCTACAACTGATTTATTAAATTGGAGGTCGCACTATGCCTCCTATACTAGTAAGCCCCAGGAACTGACAGAATTAGTAACTAGTATTATGGAAACTCACCAACCCACTTGGCCAGATTGCCGTCAGCTCCTGACCACCCTATTCACTACAGAAGAACGAGCAAGAATTAGAAAAGCAGCTATTGAATGGATGGCAGAAAACCCTGCAGCTCCGGCACAGGGACAGAATATAATAGACCGTAGGGAAGCAGCTCAGAGAGAATTCCCGAATGAAGACCCCCAATGGGATCCAAATACAGATGAAGGATCCACAGCCCTAGCCCGTTTTCGCCAAGGCTTTTTACAAGGCCTGAAAAGGGGGGGCCAGAAAGCCATGAACCTTTCCAAAGTTACAGGAGTTATCCAAGGGATAGATGAGAGCCCAGCAGATTTTTATGAAAGATTAACTGAAGGATACAGAATGTATACTCCCTATGATCCCGAGGCACCAGGAAGTTTATGTATGGTGAATTCTGCTTTTGTAAACCAGTCTCAACCAGACATTAGACGCAAATTACAGAAGTTAGAAGGGTTTGCGGGCATGAATGCAACACAGTTATTGGAAGTCGCTCATAAGGTGTATGTGAATCGTGATACTGAAAGACAGAGAGAATGTGATAGAAAGATGAAGAAGAAAGCTGATTTTTTGGCTGCGGCCATAGTGGAACAGAAAAGGGGAGATGTCCCTAGTCGAAGGAGCAGAGGAAGAGGGCGGGGTCAAGGCGGAGGCCGGACCCAGAGACTAGGCGTGAACCAATGCGCCTATTGCAGAGAGGAAGGACATTGGAGAGATATGTGCCCGCAACTCGAAGACGCCCAGCATGATGACGACAGCAGCCATCAGTGGCGAGAAGAAAGACGAAGCTATCCCCGAAGCCGAGGAGGAGCCAATCGAGAACAATTCCAGCGAGAGAGAGGAGGAACCATTCAAGCATTGGCCACACCAGCCCATGATGAGAATGACGTGGATTAGGACAGACCAGGCTCCAAGTTTGCTTTAGGTCTCCAGGAGCCTATGGTCGGAATACAAATAGGAGACCAAATTATGGACTTTATGGTTGATACTGGAGCACAACATTCAGTAATAGACAAAAAGATAGCCCCATTCACTACAAAAGCAGTCACCATTATAGGAGCAACTGGTGCCAAAGCCACAAAGTCTTTCCTTCAAAACCGAATATGCAGTCTGGGAGGACAGCAAGTAACTCATCAATTCCTTTACATGCCCGAATGTCCAGTGCCACTACTGGGACGAGATATGTTAGCCAAGCTTCAAGCACAAATATCTTTCTCTGAGCAAGGAGAAATGCAAATGACAGTAAATCCCCAAACCAAACCAGCAGGAGTGATGCTGCTGACAGTTCCCCGAGAGGAAGAATGGAGATACTACATTGATGATTCGATACAAGATACCTATTTTGAACAAACTTTGAAAAGTATTGATGCACCACCTGGAGTATGGGCAGAAGACAGCCCCCCAGGCCTAGCCAAACATATAGCTCCAGTGATTGTAACCCTCAAGTCTAGTGCTACACCAGTGCACGTCAAACAGTACCCTCTCCCAAGAGCCGCAATTGAAGGCATTCATCGCCACCTACAAAGATTGCTTGAGTATGGCCTACTAAAAGTATGCCAATCCCCATGGAACACTCCACTTTTGCCAGTAAAGAAGCCTGGGACAGATGATTATCGCCCAGTGCAAGATTTGAGAAGAGTAAATGATGCAGCTGAGACCATACATCCAGTCGTACCCAATCCTTACACCCTCCTAGGACTGATACCTGCTGAAGCTACCCATTTCACTGTACTGGATTTGAAAGATGCATTCTTTTGCATAAGATTAGCCCCTGTAAGCCAAATATTGTTTGCATTCGAATGGCAGGACCCCATCTCTGGAAGAGGGGGCCAACTTACCTGGACAAGATTACCCCAAGGATTCAAGAATTCGCCTACCATCTTTAGTGCCGCACTGAATCAAGACCTTTCAAGCTATCCAGTAGCCCCGGGGAAGAGAGTGCTTCTCCAATACGTGGATGATCTGTTGATAGCTGCCGTATCAGAAAGTGAATGTATACTAGCCACCAAAGATCTCTTGCAGTTACTAGAGGAAGCTGGATACAAAGTTTCCAGAGCCAAAGCACAGCTATGCCAAAAAGAAGTGAAATACCTGGGTTTTCGTATCACCCAAGGAAGCAGAAGATTAGGCAGAGAAAGAAAAGAAGCAGTATGTAGAATTCCAACTCCAACAACCAGAAAGCAAGTCAGAGCCTTTCTGGGAGCGGCAGGATATTGCCGAATTTGGATACCCAACTTTGCCCAAATTGCCAAACCACTGTATGAAGCCACAAAAGGAGAAGAGAAGTCACCACTGGAGTGGGGACTTGAGCAGGACACAGCCTTCCAAAAGTTAAAAGAAGAATTAATGTCATCACCAGCACTTGGATTACCAGATGTCCACAAACCTTTCCACTTGTTTGTACATGAAGCACAGGGAAATGCCTTAGGCATGTTGACTCAGAAATTAGGAAATTGGGAGCGACCTGTAGCCTACCTATCGAAACAATTGGATCCTGTGGCCAAAGGATGGCCACCTTGCTTGAGAGCAGTTGCAGCTACAGCGCTACTAGTGAGTGAAGCAGACAAACTCACACTAGGACAGAACATACGAGTCACTGTGCCACATGCAGTCCTTGCCCTTATGGAACAGAAAGCAAATTATTGGCTCACCAATTCCCGAATGTTGAAGTACCAGAGCATGTTATGTGAAAACCCACAGATACAACTTGAAGTGAGCCATGCCCTGAATCCAGCCACCTTGATACCCATCAGTGAAGAACTCCCAGAACATGACTGTATCGAAGTCATGGAGACTGTGTTCTCCAGCCGACCCGACTTGACAGATGTGCCCATAGACAATCCTGACCAAACTATTATGTTGATGGGAGCAGTCTTATCCTTGATGGACGACGCTGTGCCGGATATGCAGTCGTCACTCAACACGAAGTAGTTGAATCATCAGCCCTAGCCTCAGGCACATCAGCCCAGAAAGCCGAATTGATAGCACTCACCAGAGCATTGTTGTTAGGAGAAAAACTTATACTGAATGTATATACAGATTCCAAATATGCCTTCACTACCCTGCATGCCCATGGAGCTCTCTATAAAGAAAGAGGACTCATCACATCCGGAGGAAAATCAGTCAAATATGGTCCCGAAATATTGATGTTACTTGATGCCGTTTGGGCCCCAACACGTGTAGCTGTCATGCATTGCAGAGGACATCAAGCAGGAAAAGGAGAAGTTGCCCGAGGAAATAGATTTGCAGATGCCTCAGCACGACAAGCAGCTATGACAGGACAAATTGCCCCACAAGCTATGCCAATGCAAGCAGCATTGTTTCCAGTACCTTTGAATCTATGGACCCCACGATATACCACCAAAGAATTGGACTACTATTGTGACAAAGAAAATGGAGTATTGAAAGACGGATGGATTGAGCTGCCACCAGAAGAGGGCAGTCAACCTCCAGGACGAATAGTAATTCCTGAACTGTTAGGACCATCCTTTGTCAAAGCTTTCCACGAAGCTACCCACTATGGGAAAAGTGCTATGGAAAAAGCACTCAGACCACATTTCTACATCCCTCTGATGACAACCATATCAGCTTCAGTAGCACGACAATGTCAAACTTGTGCCAAGAATAATGCCAAGCAAGGCCTTATTACAGCACCCCGAGTTCAGTCAAGAGGCGTGACCCCCATGCACAACCTCCAAGTTGATTTCAACGAAATGCCTAAAGCCAATGGGTACCATTACCTATTAGTATTAGTTTGTACTTTCTCTGGGTGGGTAGAAGCATTCCCAACCAGAACTGAGAAAGCCCGAGAAGTTACCAAAGTCTTAATGAGGGAGATTGTCCCCAGATTCGGAATTCCAGCAGTAATAGGGTCAGACAATGGACCCTCATTTGTCTCCCAAGTTACTCAGCAGTTAGCAAAAGCTTTGCAGATACAATGGAAACTCCACACTGCATACAGACCCCAGAGTTCAGGGAAAGTTGAGCGAATGAATCGTACCTTGAAAGCCCAAATGTCTAAGCTTTGTCAGGAGACACAATTGAAGTGGCCCCAAGTGCTCCCCATAGCTTTATTCAGAATACGCTCAGCTCCTGTAAAGTCAACAGGATTTTCCCCTTTTGAAGTTTTGTATGGTAAACCCTCACCAATAGTGCAGGGAATCAAAGGAAGTCTAGCCCAAATTGGTTCAGAAATAACCAGACAAGAACTTCTAGCTCTTAGTTTTGTTCTGCAGACTCTCCATACGTGGATCCAAGACCAGTTGCCTATCAACTTGACGGAACCCTTGCATCCCTACCAGCCTGGTACTTCGGTGTGGATCAAAGATTGGAAGAAGACACCGTTGGAACCCCATTGGAAGGGACCGTACACCGTCATCCTGTCTACCCCAACTGCAGTAAAGGTAGCCGAGATCGACGCCTGGATCCACCACAGCAGAGTCAAGCCCGCCGCCAATCCTGAACCAGAGCGGTGGACAGCAGAGCAGCACCCTGATGTACCCTTGCGAGTTACTTTGAGACGACAACCAGCAGCTTAGACACTTCATCACAAGTGCTTTGCAGCAGCCAAGTCTTTCAAAGAGGATTGCTGTTTTCCATGCAGCAACAGCTTTGTTTCAACGAACCCAATTTGTGTGTGATTTGACACACTACTTTGAGACTACATTGACTAAGCCAGACTTCACAAGCCAACTGAATTGCTAAGTTGGTTAATGTGTGCTGGACATCCTGAGGATCTTCAATCAACACTCAGCACCCGTTAAATTGCTTCATTAGCAAACGGGACGAAGAATAATAGAACGTCGTGATCAAGATCAGCAAGCTGAGGATTCAGAAGAACTCCAATCAACATCGACATGCATCTCTACTTTTGCTTTGCTTTGGTTGCCTTCTTTGGAGGTTTTGAACAGACTCATGCTTTACCTCCATGCACTGCCTGCATTACTTCTACTAGAATTGGACTGAAAGTAACTCAGACTTTGCTTTATCATTCTTACTATACCTGCAAGGGGACAGTAACTCGGTGTATCTATAACACCACTGAACTAAATGTTTGCACTCATGGAAAAATTAAAACATGCTATAATCCGCATCAGAATCCATCCTATTACACGATGGAAATAAGATGGAAGGATGCAGATGGACCTATATTAGCTGCAACGCCACCACTTAAGGACATTACTAAACCTGCTGTTTTGAATTTTGATGCATGCAATGCTATTAATAGAGATAGTTACTCCACCTGTGGTACATGGGAGAAAGCGTATCGAAATGACCATAAGTATATGTGTCCAGAAGGTGCCACGGGATGGAGAAAGTGTACAGGTAAAAAGGAACCAGGCTATAGTACTGCCCCAGCAGCAGACTACTATTGCCCGTATTGGGGATGTGTTTTTTATGCTACCTGGAACACTGGTATAACTGATGAGAAAATAGATAAGCGGATGGCTACTCTAACCAAGCCAACCACAAATGATAAATGTCAGAAAGATGCTTGCAACCCCTTACACTTATGTATACACAATCCCCATGCATGGAAACAAGGATATAAGTTTGGTTTACGTATTGCTGGAGGAGCAATAGATCCAGGGACCATTGTGTATATCAGATTGAATACCCAAGCCCACAAGTCATCTAAATATCATATTCATAATACTTTTTATGAAGCCATGCATGTAAATAAGTTTGAGATCCCTCACCCCTCACAGAATTTATTTCTAGAATTAGCCGGAGCAGTAGTATCTAGTCTTAAGATCACAGATTGTTATTTCTGTGGCGGAACCCAAATGGGAGATCAGTGGCCATGGGAGGCCCAAGAATTGAATTATTCCATGATTTATAATCAGACTGAATTACACAAGACTACCAGTGAATGGGTGTTAGCGCACTCAATCGTTGGACGTCTTTGCTATGCCAGAACTGGACCCCAGTTCACCCAAAAGGTAGGACAGCTGGTCTGTCTTAGCCAGAAGTACTATAATGCCACGACCAAGAAGATAGCATGGTGGTCAGGAATCGGACATCCTGAACCTCCTAACCCATTAGCCAGATTTCTTGAACTTGCAGGTCTATGGACTAACCTTGCTGAAATCCAAGCCTGGCAAGCCCCACCTGGCCTATATTGGATCTGTGGAAACCGAGCATATGCACAACTCCCGCCACACTGGGGAGGAGCATGTGTCTTAGGAACCATCAGACCTTCTTTCTTCCTGTTGAACACTGAACATGGAGAACAATTAGGATACCCTGTATACACTACCCACAAACACAAAAGAGCATCAAGACAGAAAAGAGAAGCCTTACAGATAGGCAAATGGGAAAAGTGGCAAGGTGATGATTGGCCACCAGAAAGAATCATTGAATATTATGGACCCGCCACTTGGAATGATGATGGTATGTATGGTTATCGTACCCCAATTTATATGATCAATCGTATTATTCGCTTACAAGCAGTAGTTGAGATAATAACTAATGAGACTAGTCATGCACTTACACTTTTAGCTAGACAAAGTACACAGATGCGCACTGCAATATATCAGAACCGTTTAGCACTTGATTATTTGTTAGCAGCTGAAGGAGGAGTATGTGGTAAACTGAACTTAACCAATTGCTGTTTGAAAATAGATGATAAAGGTCAAGTAGTTGAAGAAATTGCTAAAGATATGCAAAGACATGCTTATGTGCCAGTACAGACGTGGCACTCATTGAAATTTCCTAATTGGTTTGCTAACCTCTTTTCATGGGTGGGAGGATTTAAGACTTTTATCATATTGGTACTAATCCTTGTTGCTGTTATCTTCTTATTACCATGTTTAATCCCATGTTGTATGCGTTCCATTCATAACACTATTGATAGTACAGTAGAGCGGAAGACCGCAACAAAAATCATGGCTTTATATACAGCCAGTCCTGGTAGAAATCCTTTAGCCAGGATGTGATTCTTCAGAAAGTGATTTAATTCTCACACCTTATTAAGTAATAGGGTGAGATTAATCAAAGGGGGGAATGTGGCAGGTGCAGGCCTGTGACCCACAGTGTCCGAACATAAGCAGGCCAGCATGGCTAGCTTGACCTGTAAATGAGGCCTGTGGAGAGGCATATAGGATTGCACATCCCCCAATATGCTGCTATTGTAAGATAGAACTCAGTAGAAGTATTGAATTAGCTTAGGTAAGCAGAACTGCAGTATTGAAAGATGGAAAAATACAGAAAAACATGTTTAAAAGTTACTGATAAGAAAAAGTACATCTGCAAAGAAATAATTGGGAGTGCTGACAGATGAGTTGCAGAGCCCAGCTCCTCTGCACGTACAAATTGGTTCTATAACCTTGAAAGTGTGAAAGTAACAAGTTGATGAACTGACCATTGTAATTGGGACTAGAAGGGGGGTATGCAGGTGTCATGCCCACTGGAGGGACATAACTGGATAAACTTATCAGTACCGGGACCAATAGAAGAGGTACGGGAGGTACGGGAGATTACCGGGACCAATGAAATGTTTTTCTATACCTAGAATGGAACAGAAGTCTATAAAAGTTGTTGTAATGCTTGAAAACTTTGCTCAGCCATTTTGAAATTGATTGGTTCGAGACTTGTGCACAAATAAATGATTTGGACCTTCTGAACAGACTCCTGGTATCATTGGTTTGTCTGTGCTTTGCTGCTACAATGCAAGATGTGGTTTATGGATTTATTTTGGTGGTTGTTGCTTGTGGTTTTCATTGTGGAGTGCTGGTGGCTTCCCATCAGTTGTAGTGTATATGAGAGGCCTAGTCTTGGGCCTTCTTTTATCTTATTTGTGTCCAGTATGGAATCATCCTTTGATTGTTGAATTTGTTTACCTTTTAAGAATGAGAGCCATTCAGATCTGTTTACCCACCCCTCTGCCTGTGTGTGGAAGATAAATGGGAAGCGCTGGCTTGTTTCCTAAGCCTAAAAAGGAATTTGCTGTACTGGAGTGAAAGTTGCCTAGTGGAGAAGGTATGGTAGGAAAGCTACTTCTGAATGCTAAAGGAAAACCAGGATCCCAATGGCCATGATTAGATTTGTTTAAGCCCTATATTAAAATAATTAGCTCCTACTCCTAGGCAGGACCGGTGCAAGGAGATGAGCTGAGCCTCATCCCTTGCACCCCTCCCCCCCTCTGGTGCACATTGTCACCTCTGCTGCCCCCTCTGCAGGACAGCAGCAGCAGCAGCAGCAGCAATGTGCAAAGACAGCCCCTTGGAACTTATCTTTAAACTTAGATGCCACGGGGTTGTTTGCTTCCTCCCTTTCTCTAATGCCCGATTCCAACATCCTGTTTGCAGCGGGAAGTTGGCATCAGGCATCAGAGAGTGGGCAGAAGCAAACAGCCCCACGGTGCCAAAATTTAAAGGTAAGTGCTGCGAGGCTCTTTGTGCCCATTGCCACCACTGCCTGTCTCGAGAGGCAGCAATGTGCACCCCCATTGGACCAGCAGTCTAGGCAACCTCCTAGTTCACCTAATGGTAGTGCTGACCTTGGTCCTAGGACATTTATACTGTCCTTTGAAAAGGAATGGGAGTCAGGTGCAAATACAATATCGTAATGCAGATTTTATGATTATTTATTTAAATGCCTGGTCTGTAAATAATAAGATAGGGATAATTCATGATTTGGTGTGTCGATAAATCTCCAGACGTTTGTTATTTTACTGAATTCTGGCTTTCAGATGCAAAATATTGATCTTCAATAAGGTTTTTCTATTACAGTATATTGCTGAACATCATCCATGTGGTGTTAAAAGGGGAGGTCTCATTTTTATTTAATCTATTGAACTTATTTTCAAACAACTCATCCATTCACTCAATTTAAATGTCATATTAATATATGACTGTAATGTATAAGAGTTCACTTTATCCATCGTGAACCGATTAAAGTTATGACATTAGGATCTTTTCTTGAGTAATGGAAATTGGTCATTATTGCTTAGTTATTGACCCCCCCTCCTCCCGATTAGAAAACAAGTTAACTATGATCGCTTGTGGAGTGGATATCTTTACTAAAGTTAGATATGTCATCATTATTTATACTGGGGGACTTTGATATACATGCAATTGATGTGTCTATATTGCTGTGGACTGTTACTTTGTCAGCAATAGGAACCTTGCGTTTTTATCACTAGCAGACACAGAATGTGGGACAAGTATTGGATCTATTTTATCTGAAATGTATAAGGGGTTATTTTAGAAGCATCCCCAAATGCAAATAACAGCATTTACACATGCAAATTATCATACTGTACATGAGGAGAAGCCTAGTGGTTAGAGCAGCAGTCCAGATGACCACCCCTTGTGGCCTTGAATATGGCACTTTACCCTCCATTGTCTTGAAAGAAAGGCCTGGCAATCTAGTTCTGCTCACATCTTGCCAAGAAAACCCAGGGCTGCTGGGTCACCAGGAGCTAGCACTGACTCAGTGACACACATTGCAGAAATGCTATTTTAGAAATGGGTCTGTTTATATGTGGTGATGCGCCAGAGGCATGGTAGGAACAGGAAGGCAGTGGTTTGGGCTGGCCTCACTCATTGAGGTGGATTCCTTATGCTACAAGGGTAATCCATGTTAATCTAATATAATCTAGACTGCCATTTACACCTACCCTCTAGGCACAAATGAGAGCCTGCCTTAAGGACAAGGTCTGGAACCTCCAATTACCAACCCCAACATTGACAGCCCCTCCCCCCCCCCTGAATCACTTCCAAGGAAGCCTATCTCCCTTAACCCTCCCCAAGTGCACATATCCCAAATGCCCTTATTTGGCAGCCCGATTAGTGGTAATACTGCAACATTACTTCTAGGGGCCATTTTGGAACCTCCTGCTCTCACTAGACACCTGGGACCCCGATAAGACCTAGGAGAGGGATTTAGGGTGAGGATGTAGTAGGGGTGCTTTTTTTTGCTGGGTGAGGTGGGTGGTCTTCATGCCAGGAAAGAAGATCGGTTGGTGGATCAGATTAGGGAGGATCTGTTAATTTAGGAGGGTCTAGGGGTGATAGGATGCCTTGGGGCAGTGGGATTGGAATGTTCTGATCCCTTGGATGGTCCGGTGGGATCAGTGTTGGGGGGGGGGGGGAGATGATCGTGGGATCAAGATCATGGGGGAAGTGATTGCCGGTGGGGGGGCACTGGTACTGCAGGGGCCGATGTGCATGCAGCAATTTTATAAAGCTCTTCCCATGGATATGTAGGCTACAGAAACACTTTTTTTTTCTCCTCAGGGAGCTTTTTAAATCTCTGTTCCCTTGAGGTGAGCCATCAACATGTAGTCCTGCACCAATTTAACAAGAGACTCTGCATTTGCCAGAACCTTGTAGAAAGTTCTATGGGAATTTTCCACATCCTGACCTGGACATGTAAATTCCCCTCTCCTTCACATATGCCATTCCATCATAATAGTTAGACAATAAACATCCATATGGGGATAGTCAACTCTGCTGTTACAGTGAGCGTGGGAAGATTGATTCATATGCGTTTCTTATTGTTCCTCAATTGCTGAGATAATTGACAACCATGACTCTCTGATATGTATCAATAATTGGAATTTGGAATACATCTGAGTGGGGCTTTTGACACTGTTGCTGTGCAGGGGACATTGAGTAATACACATCTGGGGAAGAAATGGGCCCCATGGTTTAACTCCTAACTTATAATAAATAAATGTGAGCTTACGAGAGCAGGGAGGCATCATGGATGACCTCAATGGTAGCATAGAAAAAGCATTATTTGCTTCTTCTTGGCTTCTACCAACATGACATATGTAGTGCAGAGAACTTATAGAACTAATAAGATTAATGAGTTTTTAAACTGGCCTAGGGGACTTTTTAAAGCTCTGGCAGTACAGCTGTTAAATAATCTGCCCAGACGTCTGTTCCAGTTGTATATGCTGTTCCCAACAAAAAGAGACAAATCCCACCACGGGAAACAAGAACTGTGAAAAACATGAAAAATAACCCTGCAGAGCCATGGGCTGCCTTTACACGGCACTCTCCTACTATAGAGGGTGAAAGAAAGGCTGATCTTAGCACGAGTACAACCAAACTGGAACATGCTCATCATCAGGGCAAACGTTTAAAAAAAAAGTGATTGGTCATACTTGTGCCAGGTCACGCTGTCAGTCAACTTCCTCGGCGGGGGTGTACCATTTAAAGGCAGCTCATGGCTCTGCAGGGCTATTCTCATGCTTTTAAAAGTATTTTATAGCATTTTTCGCAGAGGTTTTGATATGGTTTTGAAGCTGAGAGCAGTGCCTGCAGGGTAAGTTTTCCATGAAGCTTTGTGACAGTTTTAAACATTGCCCGTTTTAGCTGTGTATTTTGGCTGTATGAGGGCTGGATGCTTTTTAGCATATAGATTGCTGCTGGAGAAATGCTTTTACAAGTAGATGCAGTGGAAGAGTGTCACTTTTTACTTTAGTTAAGTTCAGCTGGATATATTATATTGATTTTTGAGTCTGCTGTTAATGAAGTTCAGTTTCACCTTAGGAGTCTGTTTCTATTAAGACACATTTTAGAAATGATGTCTAGTGCAATCTTGGTTGTGTGATTCAAATCATATGAAAAAAGGCTGGTCATGATTTCAGAAAATTGCACGTGTCCAAAAAAGGATGGTCCTAAACTAAAGAAGAGTGACAATCAGCAAATTAATGAACTAACGCAAAAAATTTTTTTAACAAACATATTTTTTGTTGGAAGATCTGCCATGAGGTTAAAAGCCATAAGGTTAGAAGCCTCTCGAAGCCGTTACTTCCATTTTAATCAGTTTTATTATAGTCCAATAAAATAAGCCCACTCAAGAGCCAAAATAAGGTGGTAAAAAAACCACAACTTGGTGCCACCTTTAAAACATCAGTGTACATAGAGAAAGCAATTATTTGGAGACACTTTGACTTATCTGAACCGCCATTGATTGTTGATTAAAGTCCGTTTAAAACAACGCACAGTTCCAGACGTTCCAACAGTTTTCTCAAACTCCGAAAAAAGACGAAGTAGGAATGATGACTTCCAAAAAGATGAAAATTGCAAAAGCAGTCGCCAGGTCAAATCCTCAAAAGAATGATGATGATCTAAACAGTGCTGTACAATCGGAGCTGATAAAGTACCTGTCCTGAGTCTGGAAGCATGTTCACCAAGACGGATCCGCACAGATTACAAGGGCAAACCAGAACATATACCACATAAGAAGTCGAACAAGTGGTATGCCAACGGGCTTTGTGAACCAAATTAGAACTTGGCACCGACCATTCAGTGCCCGTTATAGATTGCGAACAATAAACGCAGGAAGAGCACAAAAAATGACCAACTTCAGGAGAATTCCCCCATGCACATCTGTCTAGAGGGGAAGACGTCAGTCCAACCATATCACGAAGATTTGATCCCCTGGAGTGTGCTATTTGCATCATCATTCTTTTGAGGATTTGACCTGGCGAGTGCTAGATAAAGTACCTGAGAATCCGAGGGGAGGTGACCGTGAGCAATCCCTTCAAGTTTGGAACAGAGATGGATTTTTACTTGGTCTACCGTTGAACCATTGGGACTTAACAGAGAGCTGGATTGGATTAGTATTCTTTAGAAGTTTGCCACAGTATGTTTTTGGTGAGCCTCAGTATTTTTTGTCAGCCTGTACAAGCTAGTTATGGCTCTCAGTTTTTTGCCTATTGGCTTAGCTTGTTATTTAATGATTGAACCTTCCTGCAAGTCTCGGATCTGTAATGAGCATGCGCCAGCGTCTCGGAGTGGTGGAAGTGCTGTTTGGTTGCTTTCTTTTTTGGCAGTTCAACTAAGCGTTGACACAGGGCATGGAATGTAAATTTGCCCGAAACGCAGTGCTGTGTACTTTTGGATAACTACTTTTGCAAGTTTCATCTTTTTGGAAGTCATCATTCCTACTTCGTCTTTTTTCGGAGTTTGAGAAAGCTGTTGGAACGTCTGGAACTGTGCGCTGTTTTAAACGGACTTTAATCAACAATCAATGGCGGTTCAGATAAGTCAAAGTGTCTCCAAATAATTGCTTTCTCTATGTACATTGATGTTTTAAAGGTGGCACCAAGTTGTGGTTTTTTTACCACCTTATTTTGGCTCTTGAGTGGGCTTATTTTATTGGACTATAATAAAACTGATTAAAATGGAGGTAACGGCTTCGAGAGGCTTCTAACCTTATGGCTTTTAACCTCATGGCAGATCTTCCGACAAAAAATATGTTTATTAAATTTTTTTTTTTGCGTTAGTTCATTAATTTGCTGATTGTCACTCTTCTTTAGTTTAGGGTTTTCAAGTGTTGAGTGCTTGCTTTTTGTGGTTTTGGTATACCTTTTCAAAAAAGGATGGTCGCAAACAGCCACATAGACGCCCCTTTAGGATGGGAAATATACTTCCCTGCCTACTACGTTATTTTGCAAGCTGAGATGTCTATCAGCATGCCAACAAGAAATAAGCATCCTTGTTTCCATTCAGTTGTCTTGATAGTCCTGAAAAGTATTGGGGGTATCAGAATACCTTCTTCTTTACTCCCTCCAGGTGTTTTGGTGGCAGAACGAGAGTTTTTCAGCTGCTTCTTTGTGCCCTGGAGGAGGAATTAGACATGGGCATTACTGTTGATGGGTTTAGATGTGCTTGCCCTTTCTGAAATTGGGTGCACACGTATATCTTTTCTGGACTGTCCCATACTTTCTTCTGCCATGCTCCTGTGCAACATGGACATGATCACCTCAGAGATGACTACTGTATATACCCAACTTTCTAAAATAGCTTGGGGCGTCTTCATGATTTATACATCTAAGTGCCCATTTCACTGGTCAACATTGAAATCGTTACTGACTTTAAAAGGCCCTAATCTGTAGTATCTTGGTGAGCTGAACATGAATATAACATTAAAAAATGTTATTGGCTCTCGTTTTGAAGATATTACATGTAGTTCATTTTTGATGTTTCACCGTGTAAATTTATCCAGTAGGACATCAACAACATCCCAAATAAGCCTTGAATGATATAATATTGCATCACATTGCATAATATCAGCATGCACACATCGTCCAGAGTTGACTGCATCATTTTCTGCTGTAATGCAATACTACTGCCAGACGGCTGCTGAAGCCATCTAACGTCAGCAGTGCACTATACACAGTCAGAAAGGAAAGTAATCTGTTATTCTGTTCCGATATTGAAAGCCTCATGAATGCCTTAAAAATCACTCATGACCCACAAGACTGGAGACTATTTATAGACTCTTCAAAACTTTGTCTGAAGGCTGTGCTTTTGAACAATGGAAACCGTCTTCCATCTATTCAAGTAGCGCATGCCATCCACATAGAAACATAGAAACATGATGACAGAAAAAGACCACATGGCCTATCTAGTCTGTCCTTCCATAACAACAACTACAACAGTCCACTTTTTACCTTTAGAGATCCTCTGTGTTGGTCCCATGCTTTTTTGAATTCAGTTACTGTCCTCATCTCTACCACCTCCACTGGGAGACTATTCCATGGATCCACTACTCTTTCTGTAAAGAAATATTTCCGCATATCACTCCTGAATCTATCTCCCTTCACCCTCATCCCATGTCCCCTTGTAGCAGAACTTGCTTTCAATTGAAAGAGGCTCTCTCCCTGAACATTTATGCCACGGAGGTATTTAAACATCTCAATCATATCACCTCTATCCCGCCTTTCCTCTACGGTGTGCATATTAAGATCCTTAAATCTGTCCTCATATGCTTTATAATGAAGCCCACTAATCATTTTAGTAGCCACGCTCTGCACCGACTCCATCCTGTTCACATCCTTTTGAAGGTGCGGTCTCCAGAATTGCACACCATACTCCAAATGAGGTCGCACCAAAGACTTATACAGAGGCATTATCACCTTTTTTCTGCTAGCCATTCCTCTCCGTATGCACCCAAGCATCCTTCTAGCTTTTGCCGTCGCCTTTTCTACCTGTTTAGCTACTTTAAGATCATCAGACACAACCACGCCTAGGTCCCGCTCTTCTTTAGTGGACAAAAGTACTTCACCTCCTATACTGTATTGCTCCCTTGGATTGCTGCAGACCAAAAGCATGACCTTACATTTTTTAACATTAAATCCCAGCTTCCAAATTCTAGACCATTCTTCAAGCTTAGCTAGATCCCTCCTCATGTTATCTACACCTTCCTGGGTGTCTACTCTATTGCAGATTTTGGTATCATCCGCAAAGAGGCAAACCTTACCCGACAGCCCTTCCGCTATATCACTAACAAAGATGTTAAAAAGAATCGGACCAAGGACAGATCCCTGGGGCACACCACTGGTAACATCCTTCTCCTCATGAAAGAGACATACAATAACTTAAAGCATCTACTGACTTCTACTCCTTTCGCACTCAGTTTAAGTTACTTACTCTAGTTCACAGGGCTCTTCACACTAGTACTCCACAATACCTGGCAGACCTTATTCTCCAGGACCAAGCAGGAAGTCAGTCCTCACTTATGGGTGACGTCGGCGCCGACGGAGCCCTCATGGAGCAATTTCCCCAGCTTTCGAAGAAAGCCTTTGGGAATTGCAGCGCGCATGCGCGGTCCCCTTCCCGCCCAAGGGTGCCATCTTGCTCAGTCTTCTTTTTTCCGCGGAGCCCTACAGACATAGTTTGTGATCACCGCTGAAAAAGTTGATTTTTTTCGTTCTGTTTTTTCTCGGTTCGATGCCGTGTCCTTTTCCCGCCCTGCCTCAATACTCCGGTGTCGAGTCCGTTCACAATTTTTCAGTTTTTGTCCTTCGTGACTGGCGTTCCCGCCATTTTTTTTCTTTTTCTCTGGCAGCCCGGTCTTTTGACCTCGCAGGGGCCCTTTTTCCCCCGATGGCTGCCAGCGGGTTTAAAAAGTGTGATCGGTGTACGAGGCTTATGTCTCTTACCGACACACACGACTGCTGCCTCCGCTGCCTCGGACCCAATCATGACCCGATGATTTGTGGTCCATTTACCAAAATGTCCTCGAAGGCATTGAGTAGTCGGCAGTCTCAAAAGGAGTGAATCTTCTCTGACTCCGCGTCCGGCCGGGCCCGGACCTCGTCAGAGGCTTCGACGTCTCGTGACTCCGGCCCCGAGCATCGTCGGAGCTCCACTGAGCGGGGGTCTCCCGCCTGGGAACATCGTCGGAAGAAGAAACCCGCGAGGGCGGTGTCGGAGGACGATCCTGGTTCCTCGAGGGCCAGGTCGCATAGCCCCGATAGCCGCCCCGGGTCCTTGGAGTCGGAGAGTCCTTCGAAGCATGCTCGTCTCGAAGTGGAGTCTCATGGACACATGAGTACTGTAGTCCTCGTGGATTCGCCTCCGAAGGAGTCGACGTTGGGCCCGACGCCGTCGGGGCCCAGGTCGGGAGCTGCTGGGTCTCCTGAGCTTGGACTCAGGTTGGCGGCCTTGGAGAGCAGTTTCGCTGCCTTCAAGGACCAGCAGCGGGCATTGATCGCTGGCCTCGCCAGTGCATCTGCCCTGATCACAGGGACGTCGACGTCCAAGTCGACCCCGGAGGCCGAGCCGATCCTCGAGTCCATGCGGTCTTGAGTCGATCCTCGGCCACGGTCTCCCTCGGCCTCCCGTTCAGGACCGAGGTCGTCGACGCCGGCCTCGGCGTCGGGGCGGAGGTCCTCGGCGGCCGCCCGCACGGAGCCGCTCGATTCCTCCACGGAGGAGTCGGGCTGGGACACGGAGGAGGACGAGTCACCCGGTTCTTTTCAGACTCGGTGCGTCCCCTCCGACTCGCCTGAGTCTGAGCCTCGGAGACAGTCCCCCCCGGAGGATACCCGGTTCTCGGACTTCGTGAGGGATATGGCCAAGGCTTTGGCCTTCCCCGCGGATCCCGAGGAGGAGCCTCGAGCCGAAGAGCTCGAGGCCCTCCAGTATGACTCTCCCCCGAAGGAGGCCTTTACTGTACCAGTTCCTCCGATGCTGGAAAGACTTCTCTTCTGCATGTGGGAGAACCCGGCGTCAACGCCGGTGTTAAGCAAGCGGGTCGATTCCATGTATCGAGTCTGCAAGAGTCCCGGGTGCCAGAAGGCACAACTACCGCACCATTCCATGGTGGTGGAATCGGCCATGCATCGACTCAAGAGTCAAAAGATGCACTCCTCGGTATCTCCCGGCAAAGAGGCCCGGAACCTGGATGCCCTCAGTAGGAAGTGCTTCCAGGGCTCTATGCTTGCTTGTCGAGTCCAGACATACCAGCTCTACATGGGCATGTATCTCCAAGACCTGGCAAAGGAAATTGCCGGGTTCTCTGCTGGTCTCTCCGAGGAACCTTTGCAGAGGTTCCAGGCCTTGTCCACTGGTATTCGAGAGTGCACGAAGTTTATTTCTCGAGCAGCCTACAATGGCTTCGAAGCATCGGCTCGAGTAGCCGGGGCAGGCATCGGTGCCCACCGACAGGCTTGGCTTCAGTCATCCGACCTCGAGCCATGGGTGCAGAACAAGTTGGTCGATGTCCCCTGCAGAGGTGAAAACCTCTTTGGCAAGCCCATGGCTGAAAAGGCTGCACAACTCGAGACCGAGACTCTAACCAGGACTCGCCTGTCCAGAAAGACCTCTGCCCCTTCACAGAAGAGGAAGGGCTCGGGGAAAAAGCCCTTTTACCCGAGGAAGGTGTCTGCCTATAAACAACACCACCCACAATATCAAGCCTTAGCAGTTCCCCATCAGGGTCAGCAGGCTAAGGGACAGGGTAATGGGTCCCGTAGGCAGAAGGCCCCCAAGCACACTACACTGGCCCCTGCTCAGCAGGGTGGGGGTTTTTGACTCTGTAAGCATAGCCTCTTCCCCCCCCCCCGCTGTCTTCTCTCAGCACAGGAGGCCGGCTGGCCCACTTTGCCCACAGGTGGTCAGCCATAACATCAGATACCTGGGTGCTTCAGGTAGTTCAAGAGGGCTACCTTTTGCATTTTCATCAAGTACCTCCCTCCTACTTTCCAGGGGAGCCTCCACGACCCCCTCTGCACAGGGACTTACTCCTTCAGGAGTTGGCAAGTCTTCTTCAGGAACAGGCTGTGGAACTGGTGCCCCACCACCTGAAAGGTCACGGCTTTTATTCCAGGTACTTTCTGATACCAAAAAGAACAGGAGGCCTCAGACCCATCCTAGACTTGCGCAACCTCAACAAGTTCCTGCAAAGGGAAAAGTTCAAGATGCTTACCCTTAGAATCCTGCTGCCCTACCTCCAGCAGGGAGATTGGCTATGCTCCTTGGATCTAAAGGATGCTTATACTCACATCCTTATCCATCCGGACCACAGACAGTATCTACGATTTGTTGTGGCAGGAAATCATTATCAGTACAGGGTACTGCCCTTTGGCCTGTCCTCCACTCCCAGGGTGTTCACCAAATGCCTGGCAGTGGTGGCAGCCTTCCTGAGGCTTCAAGGCCTCTTTTTCTTTCCATACCTGGACGACTGGCTCATCCGGGCACAGTCTTCCCTGGAAGTCACTCAGGCCACTCATCGCACTGTGGCTCTGCTTCAGCACTTCGGGTTTGTCATAAACTTCGCAAAGTCCACTTTGCTCCCCTCTCAAGATCTAGAATTCATAGGAGCACGGTTGGACACTCTGCAAGCTCGTGCCTTCTTGCCTCTGGAATGGGCCAACCGGCTCAGAGCTCTGGCCAGCAGATTTCACAGCACTTCCCTGGTCTCGGCCAGGCAATACCTGCAGCTGCTCGGCCATATGGCTTCCACGGTCCATGTCACACCGAATGCCCGTCTACATATGAGGCCTGCTCAGTGGAGCCTTCGCACTCAATGGCATCAAGCCACAGGGAACCTTGCGGACTTAGTACAGATCTCCGACTGCCTGGTCTCCTCTCTGCAATGGTGGCTTCATCTGCCCAATCTGATACTCGGCATGACTTTTCAGTCTCCTCCGCCTTCCCAAGTGCTGATGTCAGATGCCTCTCTCCTGGGATGGGGAGCACATTGCCAAGGGACATGTACTCAAGGCCTTTGGACCCCTTGGGAGGCTGCTCAGCAGATAAACTTCCTGGAGCTCAGGGCGATCCGCCTAGCTCTACGGACCTTCTCTCACCTCACCTCTCATCAGTCTGTACTAGTCCAGACGGACAATCAAGTTGCCATGTTCTATGTCAACAAACAGGGGGGCACCGGCTCCCTCCTCCTATGTCAGGAGGCTCGGAGACTGTGCTCTTGGGCAGTCGACCATGGCATCCTCCTCAAAGCGGTTTACCTGCCAGGACAGGAAAATTACCTAGCCGACAAACTGAGCAGGATCCTGCAGCCACACGAGTGGAGGTTAGACCCATTGGTTGTTCAGCGGATCTTCCTCCGGTGGGGCCTCCCCACCATGGATCTTTTTGCCAGTCCTCTGAACCGGCAACTTCCCAGGTTCTACTCCAGGCACCCGCACCCGCTCAGAGTAGCGGCAGATGTTTTCCTCATTCCGTGGTCCACGGGCCTACTGTATGCCTTTCCTCCCACGCCACTCGTGTCCCGGACGCTTTTCAAGGTTCTCTGTGACAGGGCCTCGGTAATCCTGGTAGCGCCCAGGTGGCCGAGACAGCCCTGGTTCCCACTCCTGCTACAACTGGCAGTGGACACTCCTCTTCCTCTGGGGTTTCAGCCCGATCTCCTGACTCAGGATCAAGGCACTCTCCTGCACCCCAACCTCCGGGCCCTTCACCTGATGGCCTGGCTGCTGAAAGGGTAGTCCTAGCTCCGCTACTCCTCCCTCCGGAGGTGGAAGATGTCGTCCTAGCGTCTAGGCGACCATCCACCCGGAAGTCTTACGCCCTTAAATGGCGTCGCTTCTCCGTGTGGTGTTCTCAGCAGTCTGAGAATCCCTTCTCCTGCTTGGTATCGGTGGTACTGCAATACTTGCTTCACCTTTCCAATCTCAGCCTCAAGTCCAACTCTGTAAGGGTCCACCTCAGTGCTCTCTCTGCACATCACTCGCCGGTGGACGGCAGGCCTCTTTCCGCACACCCCTTGGTGGCACGTTTTCTCAGAGGCCTCCTTCTGCTTAAGCCTCCCTTGCGCCCACCAGCCCCTGACTGGGATCTCAATGTGGTCTTGCAGCGGATTACCTGTCCACCTTTTGAACCTATGGCTACCTGACCTCTTCATTTCCTTTCTTGGAAAACTCTCTTCTTGGTAGCCCTTACCTCTGCTAGGCGCGTTAGTGAACTGCAAGCCCTAGTGTCTGAGCCTCCTTACACTAGGTTCTACCCGAATAGGGTGGTCTTACGGACTCACCCAAAGTTTCTTCCAAAAGTGGTTTCCCCTTTTCATCTCAACCAAGAGGTGGTTCTTCCAACCTTCTTTCCCAGGCCGCATACCAGCCGGGCTGAAACAGTTCTGCATAGCCTGGACTGTAGGAGGGCCTTATCCTTCTACCTTGACCGTACGCGGGAGCATAGAAAGGCTGTTCAGCTTTTCGTTTCTTTTGACCCCAATAGGTTGGGGGTGCCTGTCTCCAAGCGTACTTTGTCCATCTGGGTAGCTGACTGTATCGCCTGGGCTTATGGGGCAGCCGGCCTCTCCTTAGAGAGTCGAGTCACGGCTCACCGTGTCAGGGCGAAGGCTGCGTCAGTGGCTCATCTCCGCTCTGTTCCGTTGGCAGACATCTGCCTGGCCGCTACTTGGTCTTCAAGCCAGACTTTTGCGGCTCATTACTGCCTGGAGAGGGAGTCCCGCAGGGACAGTGCTTTCGGACAGACAGTCCTCCACACTCTCTTTGAGGTTTAGGCAACTCCTACCCTCCGGCCCTGGTGTTGGGCTACCGGCCGGGAGCGTATTCAGAGAAGATTCCTTCCTTCTGTACTGCTGAGCTAGAGGGAGCTCATTTTTTGGCTTGAGGTCTCCGGTAGCCTTAAGCTTGGGAGTCCCATAAGTGAGGACTGACTTCCTGCTTGGTCCTGGAGAAAGAGTAGTTACTCACCTGTAACAGGTGTTCTCCAGGAGCAGCAGGAATCAGTCCTCACAACCCTCCCTCCTCCCCTCGGAGTTGCAGTTATTCTTATCCATTGTTTTTGCTAACTTTTTTGCTGTCTTTTCGCTATGTCATCAGACTGAGCAAGATGGCACCCTTGGGTGGGAAGGGGACCGCGCATGCGCGCTGCAATTCCCAAAGGCTTTCTTCAAAAGCTGGGGAAATTGCTCCGCGAGGGCTCCGTCGGCGCCAACGTCACCCATAAGTGAGGACTGATT
The DNA here is from genome assembly GCA_033557465.1 of Ichthyophis bannanicus. Classification (NCBI taxonomy): domain Eukaryota; kingdom Metazoa; phylum Chordata; class Amphibia; order Gymnophiona; family Ichthyophiidae; genus Ichthyophis; species Ichthyophis bannanicus. The sequence continues at coordinate 1,697,118,809 of CM066031.1, forward strand.
CCTGCTGCTCCTGGAGAACACCTGTTACAGGTGAGTAACTACTCTTTACATTCCACATCCCCAGACACACTTCCCGCCCCTTCCACCTTAACCGCCTTAATCTCCCTTCCCCCTCCCTCGCTCACCTTCAATCCACCCGCTCCTCTGCTTTCTTTTTCATCGGCCCCGCACTCTGTAATTCACTCCCCACCTCCCTCCGGTTAGAACCCCATCATGCCACCTTCAAGCGAGACCTAAAAACCCACCTCTTTTCCTTAGCCTATGACCTTCCCTCCCCTCTTGTCTGACCCTGTCCCCTATGTATAGCCTTGTATCCTTTCTCTCGTTCTATTATATCAACAATTGTAACTTCTTTTTCTCCTTTCTGGCCCTGTGACTGTTTCTAATTGTTTGTGAATTGTAAACCGCTCTGATTGATAAAATAGTGTGGTATATCAGATAAATAAACATAAACATAAACATACAGCTGGCACCTCTGTGGTGACTTGAAAGTAGTTGCCCTTTTAATGGGACTGCAGCAGGGATATATAAAATACATGTGTTTCTTATGTGAGTGGGATAGCCGAGCAAGGGATTGGCACTACTTGCGGAAGCAATGGAATCGCAGACAAAATGTAACAGTTGGAGAGAAGAATATCCAGCACCCAGCTCTGGTTGAGGCTCACAAAATCCTGCTACCATCCCTTCACATCAAACTAGTTTTGATGAAAAACTTAGTGAAAGCCATGGACCGCAATTCGCCAGCTTTCTGATACCCACATGAAAAATTCCCTCGACTCAGCGAAGCAAAGATTAAAGAGGGAGTTTTTGTGGGTCCTCAGATTCAAGAGCTCTTCAAAGATGACCGTTCAGCAACTTGCTGCAGGGTGATGCGAAAAAAGCATGGAATGCTTTTTGCCTAGTGTCAACAAGCTTTCTCGGGAATGTTAGGGCAGAAAACTACAAGGAACTAGTAGAAGACATGCTGATGCACTATCAGAAACTTGGCTGCAATAAGTCTCTAAAGATCCATTTCCTTGATTCCCATCTTGATTTCTTTCCTGACAACTGTGGTACGGTTAGTGATGAACAGGGCGAACGTTTTCACCAGGATATCTCAACAATGGAGCAAAGATACCAGGGAAAATGGTCCACTACAATGCTGGCTGACTACTGCTGGACTCTCCCAAGAGAAGCTCCCGAACAGCTGTACAAGAAACAGGTGAAAAAAAATCTAAAAAGTAGTCTATGAGTTGGTTTTTAACAGGTATTAACCGAAGGCCTGTTATATTTACTATTGACATGCATTTCGTGATGTAAACTTTAACTCTTGTAGATTACAAAAAGACTAGAGCCAGCTTTGGAATTTCACTGTCATATTCATGTTGAGCATATAAAAATTGATAAGAAATTACTATTTTTATTTCAGTAGCATGACTTTTGTAAAAATTTGTTGACCGGTGTTCAGACATCCAACTCATGAATAGGGCTTCTAAAATGACCCCCTTAAGTTTTTGGTTTCCAGTGGTTGTCACACTTTCATATTAATGTAGGCTATCAGCAGGAGCACCCAATTCCCTGAGTAAAAATCCATTTGTCTAATGAGTTTTATTGTGTGTTTGGAGTTTTGGCGACCCTGGCTTGTAAAGAGCACCTGGATTTTGAGTTCTATGCTCTTTGATATGGGTGGTTTTGATGTGATGTAGAAAATGATTTGGGTTATTCCTTTTCCATTTTTATTTTCTCTTTTCCTTTCAGTTTGGTGTCTTTAAATTTTATATTGTTGTTGCGGTTTATGTGTTTTAATATACAGATCTTGCCCATTTGAAGTCTAGGGTACAGCATGTGAGTAATTGAGTGAATCAGTCAAGTGGGTAGGTGCATATTTCTGAATTATTTAGCCTTTAATTTCTGTTTTTCCTTTTTGCTCTTTAAGTTTGTGTATTTTCACTTTAACATGTGTTTTCGTTCATCCCCCACAGGTGCTTTTCCTTTCATAAGCATTCTTGATGCACAGCTCACATCTGTTTGTATTGTTATGTGTATACATCATCTGTGTGTTTTTAAATGTTAAAAATGTATCTTTAAAGCTGGCAGAAGATGAAACATATTGGATTGTTATGAACACTTTAATGTGCATATCATATTTTTGTGCATATGTGCAATTCCACATGTGGTTGGTATTGAAATATATTTGATTTAATAACATTTATTTATCTGATGAACTCTGGGACCACCACTTTTTGATCTAGTCAATGCTGTTCCCACCACGTCCCATTATTAGCATTGTTTTTTCCTAAGAAAGAAGTAGAATTAATAAAGAGATAGTGCTAGTTACTGTAGATATTGATTTATTGCCCAGTGGAGACCTAGTTGGGTCTTTTAAGGGGAATTTAGTGTAGTCAAACAGAAGGAGTTTTGTGAGACAATCCATTAGAATACACCTTGGAACCAGGTTCTTCTCTTTGGGTGATTTGTGAGAAACAACTTGATACGTGTGCTAGTGTGACAAAAATTGTAAATCTTTCTCATCAGACATGGTGCCAGATTGTATTATAAAGTCTTGGAGTACTGCAGATTGTGCTAGCTATCGGCCGGTATCCAATGTGCCTGCCTGGAGGAAAACAATTGAAAAATACGTGTTATGGCATCTAACAGAGTTTCCTGATGAGAATGAAGTGATAGATCCATATGAAAATGGATTCTGGTGAGATCATAGTGCTGAAACCTTTATTTGTGTCTTTTATTACGTCTCTAAAGTAGGGGTTCTGAACCCAGTCCTCGGCACACGCCTAGCCAGTCAGGTTTTCAAGGTAACCATCATGAATATTCATGAGATAGATTTGCATGCACTGCCTGCATTGTATGCAAATTTCTCTCAAGTGCTCTAAAGTGAAATATGAATAGATGCTGGGTATGTCTTCTGTATTCAGTACTATATATCACAAGATCCTCTTTGCCTGTTTACAGGTATTAGGGTTGTGTGGCACTGTGTTAGGATGGAATAAATTATTTTTTACTATAAAATTCCAAATGCAAGATGTAGGAAACTAAATGAGATTGAACTCTGATTACCTCTTGCTCCCTCAGGGCTCCACATGGTCTGCTACATTATTTAATATTAGATTAAAATAGACTAATAGTGGTGACTGGCTTTCTATGAAACTGGTTTGAGTGATCAGTCTGACAAAACATTTTTTGGGGTGATTTGGTATCATCGGGTTCTCTGCTATTTTCTGTACCTTTGTCAGCTAGTCTCAAGACAGGTGGTTACTTGAACTCCTAAGCTAGGTGACCTGTTAAAAATGTATCTTCTATGCATCGAATTGCATTTTTATTAACTATACAAGGACATTGCAATTCCATCCCTGCTCTGCCCAAACTACAACCCCAGGGATACTTCTAAATACATGGAGTATGTATATGTATGCTCCATCTTGACAGTGCACATTTTTACACATGTATATAATGCTGCACAGTTTTATAAAATAGCCCTTATAAAATTACCTCCTACATGGACCTCTTCATACCCTCTACATGTCCTCCTATGGGCCATGAACACTGCTTCCACAACATGCCCATTCCTAGATGACCCAGTAAATGGAAGACCTGGCCCAGGGGTCAAACATAAGCCCCCCTGCAAAGAACTACCACAGAGCCCCTGAAATCTTTGCTTCCTTGTCAGATGAAACAGAAACCCATTTTTACACTTTTAGATCCTTACACAGCTCATGAGAAAATTCAGATTTGTTTTACATTCAAGATTCAGTTCACTAAAGGTTGAGTGTTTGATGCCTCTTGAGATAAAATCAAAGTTTGCAAACACAGGGATACCATATCTTTAACTTTAAATAAAAAAAAAAAAGCGTAAAGGCACATTTACTTTTTTAACAGTAGCCTGAAGTCTGCGAGCTTCCTACAATTTAACTAGTGACCGTATGTAGTCATTCTTATAGAATAATATAGTCTAGAGATGAACATTCGTGAGTTGCATGTGGTCTGGGTGCCTAAAAATGTAAAGTGCATGCAAATCACTTGTATGAACATACGCCTATGAATTAACACATCTAGAATTAATGTTTGCACTTAAAAAAGTTTTAGCATGCATGCAATGCATTCCTAAAGAACAAATATGTGAAACAAGATGAAAAAATGGGAAAATTGTAGGCCCTTTTTACTAACACTTATTATGTGCTATCTACCAAAGAGCCTATAGGAATAAAATGGGCCATGCAGCAGATAGCTCGTGCTAAGTGCTTACTAAAAGGGGCCCTTTGTTCTAAACAAAATGAACACATCTTTTTTGGCCATGCACACCCCTAATGTATCACAGAAAAATGCTCTCTTGATGGATATTTGTGAAAATGGGGTCAGAATTACACTACAGCTCTTCAGTCTCTCTGAACCCTTCTTCTTCTTCCATTCATCCACAGAGCTGCTTTTACCTGCAAATATCTACTCCAATGTCATCTCCTGACTATGCTTTCCACCTTGCTGCATAGAATGCAAGGAATACTCTTCCTAACTCAGTGCAACATGCTCTGTCCCTGAACATGTTAAAACCCAGAAAACTCACCCTTTGGAGGTTTCTTTTAAATCTTCAACACTTCTCTGTAGATTCCTGGCTGTCATGTACTGTATGTCTGTTTTGACTAGGCTATAAGCTCCACTGACCAGGGCCTTTCTCTTAAGTGTATAACATTGCATGGGGGTAATTTTATAGTCATTTTTACATATAGGTGGCCACATGTATGCTTTCATGGCTTCAAACAAAATACTGACCAGAATAAAAGTATACATGTTGACATGAAAGCGCATAGTTTGCCGATCGGCATAGCCAGGGGTAAAGTCAGGGCAATGCGCAGGTAGCATTCGCAAGTTGCATTGATTATAAAATACGTTAATGTACACGCATACCTGCAAACGTGTGTTCGTTTACATCTGCTACACCTAATGCTGCTTGGAGGCATCACCTCATGCTTCATTATTCCTTTAGCACTAGAGTCGCTAACCTGCCGTACTGTCACCTCAGGTTAGTGACTCCCGAAATAAAATGTCAGCTTAATTACTAACCCCCCCCCCCCCAAAGTGGTCAATCAGATTGGCAGATCTAATCTTTTCTAATAGTGAGCATTCTTTTTATTTGTAAGGCCAGTATGTTCCTGACAAAGATTTGAACTCTGCCTGTATTGTACAGTAGCAGATATTTCATGGTATCACCATTTACCAAGTCTACCATTTCGTATGATAAAACATAAGTCAATGAAGCTTGTGCATTTTTCATATCTTTTATGACCTTATCTTTCATAAGTGCATTTTATGGACGTAAGAATGCAAAGCACCTGCAAATCACATATGATATTCTGTGATAAGCAGTTGTGAACAAGCAAGTAGATCTGTCAGTACTGAGCTGCTCTTTGTTAAAATACAGCTGATTTTGCTGATTGCACAGTACATGATAGGGTGACTTAACTGCTTCTGTAACAAATACTTTCAGTCAAGAAACTGCAGTAATTATACTGTATCAGAAATTCTCTAAGAAGCTTTTATGTTAGTGATAGGAACAACCTAGCTTTGGAAAAGCTTGTTTTCATTGAAATCTTTCAAGCAGGGTGAGTACTATAGGAATAGTCCTAGTGATAGGAATCATATAGAATGTTCCAGAACTTGCTATGGAATTAAAATTGTGATTCCTTTAACTAGATATGCTTCCAAAAGGGAAAAATGAATCGCAAAACCTGTAACAATAGTAATACTGGTGTTGGTGCCAGACATATTGGAAGCCTTTGTGATCTACAGATATCAATTAGATTTTTCCTTTGTTTCTATGGGGTGTTTTTGCAAATTACTTGAAGGCATGATATCATTGTGACATATCTTTTAAATCATACATTCTTCTACATTTCTTATCTGCCCTGAACTCACAGTTATTTATAGTGTGGCATAGTGTATTATTCTGTAGATCTTTATCGTGTTCAGTTTAATATTGTTAGAATATTGTCATTCGCCTGTTAAATGGTCGTCAAAATGGCATGGGACACCAAGGCATTATCTCTGAAAAAAATGTACAGACTTAAAATGGATGGCTATTGCTTTTCAATAGGAATGTTATGTGTGCCTTCAAGGCAGTGATGACGCCTGGCAACCCAACAGCTCCTGAGTTTTCTTGGCAATGCGAATAGAAGAAGATTGCCAGGTCTTTCTTCCAAGGCAAAGGAGAGTTAAATGATTTCTCTAAGGCCAAAAGGAATGGTAGTGAGAATCAAACCCTGATCACTTAGCAACCAAGCCAATGTGCTAGCCATTAAGCTACTCCTCCACTCAGGAGTGCTATGGAAATTTTCAAATTTGACCCGTTTTAGGATTACGGCTAAGCAGTTGTATTTGTTGCTTAACCTATTGTGTGCTTTTATTTATTTGATTATTTTATTTGCAAGACTTGATATACTGTCATCCAGTTTACATACAACCATCACAGTGGTTTACAATAATCAAAAGACCTATAGGAAAAATAAAAAGCACCATGGACAATAGCAAGATACTGTATAGTAGGTGAAGGGATGAACAGTATAACAATAAATTTCCTAGGAAACAATTTCCAGTAAACAGGTGACACAAAAGGGCAGGTACAGGAAAAAAAGGGGATATACCATCGCAGCAACGAGGAATGCCAGAACTTCTACAAATGCTGTCCAAAGAGAAGCCAATGCTTTAAGCCTATTTTAAATTGATATAAGAACATAAGACCAGAAGATATGTTCTACTGAGTCAGATGAAGGGTCCATCAAGCTCAGTATCCTGTTTCAAACAGTGGCCAATCCGGGTCACAAGTACCTGTCAGGTTCCCAAAAGATACACAGTTTCCATGCTGTTTATCCCATGGGTAAGCAGTGGATTTCCCTGGTCCTCTTTATTAATAGTTTTTGGATTTTTCCTCCAGGAACTCATCCAAACCTCTTTTAAATTCAGCTACACTAACAGCTTTTACTGCATGCTCTGGTAACAAATTCCAGAGTTTGATTACACAGTGAGTGAAAGAATATTTTCTCCAGTAACCGATGTAGCCTGGAGACCTGGCCTTTGGGCCACTTTATCCTTCCCCTTATACATCTACTATAACCCATCCTCCCCTTCAGAAACACAAACAACATAACCTATAAGTAACTGGAAAACACTCTTGGTCACAGCTTTATGATTAACACAACGTCACATGGCCAAACCCGAGCCAACATAACTCATTCCAATATAATGTTGCATATCTCCCCTTTTCTGGACAATGCCCCCTATCAGCCATATTATGAGCAAAGTGGTACACCGTCCCCTCTGCGACTTCCCATTGCCAACCTCACCATATTATTAGCAAAGGCTGACTCCACTCATCCCGATCTGGACGAATATTCCCACAGAGATCTCCACCCACCCCCACCAGGAGTTAATCTCCCTTAAGCCCGCACATTGGCCATTAGTCTACCTATCCTTGCACCATCCCCCACCAAAGGAAAGCTGCGATCAAGTATTACTCCCACTGTAAGACTGCTTCTAGGGCCTCCTGCCACTCATTCAAAAGGAGATCCTGCTCCACTGGGAACAGGCGCACCCTGTCCACGCAGTACAGCCCCGCATAATTGACAGCCACCCACAGATGCTGTATTTGGAAACCTCTTGTCTGCATGACCCATTGACCTATCTGTCGATTGACTTTTACTAGACCCGTGACCATCTCCGATGTGACTGGCAAACTGGCCAGTGAATAAGATTCGACCAACCCACAACCACTCCCGGTAGCAGTGAGCGTAGGATAGCAATGTCTCTTTGAACTGCTCGAATGAGCTGTTTGCAAGTCCAAACGGAAAGGTCATTGCCTCCTAGATGTAGAAGAATTCCTTTTTGCTGCCGCTGAAGCCTGCTATGGAAGCGCACCAATGACAACAATTTAGTCTACCGTAGTCCTCACTCCCCCAGTCATTCCAGTTGGATGTCCAAAGGTGCTAGCCCTAGATGAAGGCACAATGGTTGCTCCGCCGCCTGGTCCAGTACATGAAGGAGTGCCCCATCATCCACCAGTCTGCTGGCCCTGACCTGTCATCTGCATGACAACAAGGCTGGCTATCATCTGTAAAATAACAGAATCATTAGTGCCTCTTGCCCCCCCCCCACCCCAAGTTTAATGAACTCAAGCCGAGCACCGCCCAACTAAACAACCCCCCAGCTCTGGACCTACTCATCTTGTGGGCGCACATATCCTGCATAAGCTCCAGAGCGCTACCTACCAATACACTGAATCACTGCAGCGCTAAGGCTAACCACCACAGCACTGGTGGCAGCACCTATACTGAGAGAATGGGATGCAAACTGTTGCTCGTCACAACCCACGTACCACAAGGCGAGGTGGAGAAGTGCCGTGAACTGGTACTGAGTCAATGGATGCAAATCCTCATGCTGGAACAGCAAGCCCTCTGTTGCAGAACAGTGCGCCATGTAGGACTGCATATTCTGAACTGGGCGGGTATGTAACTGCTCACCTTGTTAAGCACTACCCAGCACCAACGCCCACCCTGATCTGTCTTGGACCATGCCAAAAGTATTCTCAACTGAGCATGGTTGACCATCACATGCCTCAGATGTAAGCCCGCAAAGGCACCAGCTGCTCTGGAGCGCAGAACCAGTTCGCTGACCCAGAATGCTCCAAAAAATGCCAAAGAAAATGCTGCCTGGAACAGTATGGCCTCATATGCTGACAAGGTGACGGCCTACAGAGCCGTCCATATACGGACTAACAAGCTGTGCGACATCTGTCGCCTCCGGTCTGTTTTTTTTTTTTTATTTAACAGTATTTCTATACCGCCTTTTCCTACAATCAAGGCGGTGTCACAACAAAACAATCAAAAGTGGTGGGGTGTAATTCATGCAGTGAAAGAAATGTTATGATTTGTGTGTGGGGGAAAGTGTATTAGATTAGGTTGAACTATGTACAGTGTGCGCTATGGTACAGCATGGGCTATAATACAATGATCTGAACAATTAGGGCATAAGATATATCCTGTGTCGTTATACAATTTCTTATCAGGGTTGGGAGGGGCGAGTACGTGGTTCTTGTTGATTAAGTGACATGTCCTGTTGGGACTGGGGACCCCCTCTCCCAGACATCAAGCAAGCGCCATACCACAAAGGTGGTTCGTGGATTGCCCCAGCCTGCCACCTTGTTAAAAAAGGAAAAGTCAGCTAATGAAGACCGGACTACCACCTTGGACCACCCAGTGGCTTTGGCCCAGACAATAAACAATCCAAGCCACTCATCGGGCACCTGGCCTCCCGACCAGCCCTTGTTTATCAGTAAAGTACCAACCTTATGATATCCATGCAAATACGATACTCAGGTTGCTGGTGCCACTGATGCCTGCAACAACACCATCACGTCAGGGTCCTAATTCGCCAAACATGTCCGGGCACCGCCATCGCTGTTGCCTCCGCTCTAGGAGCCAACAAATGGAACTGAGACCATTGAAAACGAGACAAGGCTTCAGCAATACGATTCTGTATCTCTGGTATATGACGAGCCCTGGTGGTTACATTGAGTCTTATACAGTAAAGAACAAATACCTGCATCAGAGCCACTACCCGTGGGCATTTTGGAGAGTCGATTGATTGTATCTAGGATAGCTGCATTATCACACCAGAATACAAGCCTTTTGTTCCTCAAGCACTCCGGCCATACCGCCAAGGCCACTATGATAGGAAACAGTTCCAGAAAGGCGACATTGCGTGTCAGCTCCGATTCACACCTGTCATTTAGCCAGGCCTCCGCACACCATGTCCCTTGGCAAAATAATCTGAAACCTGTGCCCCCCCCCCCCCCGCTGCATCACCTGACAGACAAAGTTAAGATACCCCACCAATGACTGAAGTTCCTGGAGCGTGACCTTGATAGCAGAACGAGCCCTCAAAATCCGCCCCCGCAGCCGGTCAACTTTTTCATGCGGCAAACGCTCTACGAAGGATACAGAATCCAGCTTGATTCCCAGAAAGGTCAGACACGTCACCAGACCCACTATTTTTTCCCCTGCTAGGGGCACACCAAACTCCTGCACCATTCTTTAAAAGTCATGAGCAGCCACTCACATGTATCCGAGTGACCTGGGCCCACGAAAAGTAAGTCATCCAAATAATGCACCACATTGGTTAACTGGGTCTTTTGGACCACAACCCAATGCAAAAGGTGCTGAAGGATTCAAAATAGATGCAAGATATGGCACAACCCATCGACATACATTTACCTGCCAGCTGGACCCGATTCCGTCCCGTTGGCTGACTGAGCCTTCTTTACAGCTTATACCTATCATCACCACCATCATCAACGTTAGTCTCTCATCCGGCCGTTTCCCATCATCCTGGAAATCGGCTGTTGTTCGCCCTCTTTTGAAGCAGCCTTCCCTTGATCCTTCTGTTCTGTCCCACTGGCATCCCGTCTCGAACCTTCCTTTCTTGGCTAAACTTCTGGAATGTTTTGTCTTTGAACAACTTAATTCTCACATTGAATCCACTAACACTCTTCACCCCCGTCAAGCCGGTTTCTGTCACGGGCATAGTACTAAAACGGTTCTTCTGGCACTCTTGAACGAGCTACATGTTGCTCATGATCATGGTGACATTACCCTTCTCGTTTCTCTCGATCTCTCCGCAGCATTCAACTTGATTGACCACCGAACCCTCCTTTCTCGTTTGTCTGATGTTGGGCTCCGTGGTACAGTATGGCAGTGGTTCCGCTCCTTCCTCACAGCTCGTTCCTTCTCTGTCCACTCCAATGGCCAGTCCTCTACTTCCCTCCCACTCACCTGTGGTGTACCTCAGGGTTCTGTCCTTTCCCCGCTATTATTCAATATTTTTCTTTCCCCTTTACCCTTATTGATTCAACAGTACCCAGTGTCTTTTTATATATATGCAGATGATATTATTCTACTTTTCCATATTTCTTCATTAACTCTGGATATTTCTCAGCTTAACCTCTGTCTTTCCCGTATTGCTTCCTGGCTCTCACAGAATTTTCTACATTTAAACCCGTCCAAGTCCACAGCTATGTGGGTCTCGTTGAGTGGTTCCTGCCCCACTCTCGCCCCCTCGATTGGTTCAACTTCTATTCCGCTTGTGTCCTCCTTCCATTATCTCGGAGTGATTCTTGATTCCACGCTTTCCTTTCATAGTCATCTAACGTCCCTTATCCGTCGCTTATTTTCTGCCTTGCGTCAGATTAGGGCTGTCCATTCTCTTCTTCCCTCAGTTTCTTTGGTCACTCTTGTCCTGGCCTTGGTTATAAGCCGTTTGGATTATTGTAATGTCTTCCTTGCTAATCTCCCAAATTTCCAAATTCAACGTTTACAGCGTATCCAAAATGCTGCAGCCCGTCTCATTACGTTCTCCCATCGCTTCGATCATATCACTCCTATTCTTTTTCGCTTGCATTGGTTACCCCTCCGTTATCGTTTTCATGATAAACTCCTTATTTTGATTCACCGTACTATCTACACTAATATCCCTTTATATCTTGCAGACCGCATCTCTCTTCATACCCCCTACCGCCAGCTTTGTTCTATCCATACTAACCGCTTGTCATTACCCTCTCCGTCACAGGCTCATCTGGAACAAACCCGCCATGCTGCTTTTTTCTTTCTGGGCCCTGTGCTGTGGAATGCACTACCACCATCACTCCGATTAGAACCTTCCTATTCTCAATTTAAGATATTACTCACAACTCATCTGTTTCAGCAAGCCTTTAATCTCTCTCCCGATGTTCCTCCCTAAAGTTGCCATTAGTTGTGTTTGTCTGCTTGCTCATACGTTGTCCTGTCTTCCCCTGTCTTCCCCTGTCTGGTCCTGTTGCCTTGTTTTGTTAATATGTTTCATGGAAGTCTTGGTCTAATTTTCTGTTTTACCTGTCTATACTTTATTTTACTCTTTGCTTTCCTATTTTATTATGGCGTTCTTTTCCATGTTTTTGCATTGCTAACCTTTTATTGTACACTGCTTTATGTTTCGACAAAAGCGGTCTATCAAATGCTAAAATAAAGATAAAGATAAAGATAATACCCCCCTTCGAATTGGAAACCCAGTATGGGGAAGGCTGATGGGTGAACTGGGAGGAGCTTAAATGCGGACTCGATATCCACTTTTGCCATGAGAGCTCCCGGGCCGCACTGGTGCAGCAAGGCCATTGCCACATCGAAAGACGCGTACCTGACGGAACACAACTCCGAGTGTATACGATCATTCACTGAATCACCTGGCAGGAATGACAAATTGTGAATAAGGTGAAACTTGCCCAGCTCTTTTTTTGGTACTACCCAAATGGGGAAATGATAAAGGGCCAAAAGGGGGACTCTTTGAAGGGCCCCGCTATCCTGTCCAGCACACACTTTGCCCTTACTTTCTTTTGCACCACATCTGGCAGGCATTGTTCTTTTGCTGCATTAGACAATATCATGTTCCTCATGCATCCTTGAAACAGAATTGGAAATCCCTGCTCGAAACCTTGGAGCAACCCTCCCCCCACCCCCTGTTCCCCAAAAAGCAAGAGACAAGGTACACAGAGCCTCCATTCTCACTGAAGTTGGGGCCAATTGTTCAACTGCTTCAAGGCTTACTTGGCAGAGCTTCCGTCATGCCTCTTCAACTGCATTTTGTTGCGGCATGACCTCCCCAACACAGGGAGCAAGCATGCCGGAACTTTCAATCCAGGAAAGGGCATGATGATTTGTTAAAGCACCAGCACAAATCGTTACCCCTTGCCATCATCTTGAGGAGACCGAGGCTCCCTGCTGTGGTCTGAAAGGATCAATTCGCCACCTGCAATGCCATGGCCCCCTCCCTGACCCCTGCCACACCTGCACCCGCCGATCCCCATTTTTCCGACATTTTCATGAGCCACAAATTAACTTTCTTCATCCCCCATGACAAATGAGCATTCTTTTCCATCATGTTTATTTATTTATTTATTTAGCGGTGCTTATATACCGCCTTTCACCTGGTCAAAGTGGTCTACAATTAAACAAAGTGGTTTACAATATTCAGAAAAGGAGGAAGGGGGTACTTTAAATAGATTGTGACATGTTTATGGGGGAGGGGGGAACCCATCATGTCCCTAAAATCCTTGGTGTAGTTTAACCACGCCCATCCCTCATGAGCCTGGGATGCTGCTAATATAGCATCCGCATAAGCTAACAAGGATCTGTATTGCCCTGGGAAATAGTGCACACATACACTGGCCAATCTTAAAAATGCTCGCGTCCAATTCAGAATATTCATGGACACCTTCCATACCCGCCCAGCTTTTTCATCCTCTTTTCCTTCTTCCGACTGTCCCCTGACTGTTTCCGCCCCCTAACAGTCGAAAGATATCAATATATTTCCTCCACTTATTCCTATGCCGCAGCTTCCATGAAACTCCTTCCCAGAGCTCTAAACAAGCCACCAGCATAGGTGTGCCCCCCCCCCCCTTATTAGCCCGAGCCACTTCAGTGGACACTACAGAAGACATCCCAGATGATGTAGAGGAGGATGACAATGTGGAATCATTTCAACACCGATGAGAATGCTTGCGCTTGACCTTCACCTTTCTACCTCCCCCAATGCCTGCTCCTCCACCTGCCCTCCATTCACAGTGAGCACCCCATGGCCCTGTTCACTGCTCATGCTGCCTTCATGCTTACCAGTCGCCGATGATGTCTCCCTGGGCTGCACTGGCTGTTGCATGCTCTGAGTGTTTCTCATGGTGTCCAGCATTGAAGATTCTATCAGCATCTGTTGGTCGCCAGAGTCCACCTCCTCTGCTTCTCTGTGAAACCGCTCCCATGAGCTGCCTCAGGACATCCGCTCCATTGACACCTGCGGTAAAAGTAAAGGAGAAAAAACGGCAGGTGGTGAACCAATAACACTCTTTCCGATGGGCGCACTACAGGTGCTCCAGTTCATGCCGGAAGGCCTCTGCTCCCCTTCAGCCCAGGAGGTTCCACTCCCCTGCACGGTCCGCCCTCCTCCCCATGCCCCAGACCAAGTCCAACCCCCTCGGGTAGCCTCCCCAGCTCATTGGGAGCTTTGATGACCAAGGCCCAGGAGACAGCCCACCCACTGGCCAGTAAGGCCCAGTCACCCCATCTTGGCCTGCAAAACTATCCCCCACCCCTCATCACTGGGTCTCCCCATGCTCTCCAGCTCCTGCCACCTCCATGAAGTCCTGTCTCCCCACTACTTCCTTCCTCTAACCGGTGAACCCCCCCCCCCCAGCCTGGCTGTCCCTCCTCCCTTTGTCCCCCCCCCCCCCACTATTGAAACAGTCCCAGTTTCACGTCCAGCCTCCCCACATGTGATCCCAACCCCCCCCCCTGCTAATACCATCATCATTGTCCCCCAGACCCACCTGTCCACTTAAGCTGTCCCCAGCATCACTGTACCCAAACCAGCTCCCCCCCTCTCAGCCTATCCTTACCCTTGCTGCCCACTCCTCTGCCCAACCTTTCCCCGCACCTATTTGAACTCCATCTGTCATACCCTGCACCCCCCCCCATATCACTGGAGTAAGTAGGGAGATGGTCCGCATCTACAGTGATGCCTCCTGCTGCTGCCTCTGCCTGCCCCTCCCCTTCCCCTTCTGACTGGCGATGCTTTCCCTCGCCAACCCACCAAGCCTCGCCACCACACACATGCAGATGCCGTGCCCCAACCCTGTACGGGGGGAAGAGCACTCCTCAATTCCTACCTCTGCTGCACTCCAGCCCATGACTGCGTGGCCTGCGGATGTCTGCTCCCCTGCTGCATTCTCAGACCCATGTCTGCAACTAGGAGGGGGGCCCCCGCTCACTGCCAAGCACCAGAACAGTGCACTCCGATCAGTCCTAGGTAATCTTCCTTTTGCCACACTGGAGCTAATGCCGAGCTGTCACCTAGCCCGCACAGGAAGGGAAGACTGGACAGACCATGCCACCACTTTCAGTCTGTTCCCCGCCCCCTATGCAGTGTGCCGCTGCCTAAAAAAATCATCCTGCTATACTATGTGGGGTGATTTCAAATCCCCACGACTGCCCTTTGGCTCCTGCTCCTCGCCCCCCCACCAAACTATCCCCTTCATCCCATCAGACCTGCCAGTGTCGGGGCACCTGGTTACCTCTCGGCTTCCAGGACTCTGGCCTTGTAGCCTGGAAAATGTACTCTTAAATGTGCTACATTGTTGCTTCATTATGTGTCCCCTAGTTTTTCTACTTTTTGAAGTAGTAAACAACCGATCTATGTTTACCTGTTCCACTCCATTCATTATTTTATAGACCTCTATCATATCTCCCATCAGCTGTCTCTTTCCAAGTTTAAGAACCCTAACCTTATAAGCCTTTCCTTGTAGGGATATCCTTCCATTCACTTTACCATTTAGGTCACTGTTCTCTGTACCTTTTCTAATTCCGCTATATCCTTTTTAAGAAAGGCACACAATATTCAAGGTATAGTAGCACCATGAAGTGATTCAGAAGCATTATAATATCTTTAGTTTTATTTTCCATTCCTTTCCTTATGATTCATAGCATTCTGTTTGCTTTCTTGGCTGTGGCTGAACACTGGGCGGAGGCTTTCAACATATTATCTGTGATGATGCGCAAATCCTTTTCCTGTGTGGTGATTTCTCATGTAACTATAGTTTGGGTTGTTTGTTCCTAGGTGTATAACTTTTCACTTGTCCACATTAAATTTCATCTGCCATTTGGATTTCCAGTGTCCCAATTTTTCAGGGTCCTGTTGCAATTTTTTACAATCCTCCTATGTTTTAACAACTTTGAATAATTTGGTGTCATCTGCAAATGTGATCACCTCACTCATTATTCCTATTTCCAGGTCATTTATGAATAGGTTAAAGAGCAGTAGGGCCAGAACAGATCCCTGGGGTATTTTTTTTCATCTTTTTCCATTGAGAAAATTGGCCATATAGTCCTACTCTCTTTTTTCGCATTTAATCAGTTCCTAATCTACAATAGTACATTGCTTCCTATCCTATGATTTTTTTAATTTCCCCAAAAATCTCTCATGAGGGACTTTGTCAAAGGATTTCTGAAAATTCAAATCCACTATATCAGCTGACTCACCTTTATCTACCTGTTTATTCACACCTTCAAAAATTGT
The DNA here is from genome assembly GCA_033557465.1 of Ichthyophis bannanicus. Lineage (NCBI taxonomy): Eukaryota > Metazoa > Chordata > Amphibia > Gymnophiona > Ichthyophiidae > Ichthyophis > Ichthyophis bannanicus. The sequence goes on from CM066031.1 coordinate 1,697,134,940, forward strand.
AAAAGATTAATATGACAAGACTTTCCTTGGCTACATTTCTGTTGGCTTTCTCCCATTAAACCATGCTTATCTCCTTATTCAGTAATTTTGTTTTTTTTTAATAATGGTTTCTGCCATTTTGCCCGGTACTGACATCAGGTTCACTGGTCTGTAGTTTCCCAGAGCACTGCTGGAACCCCTTTTAAAAATTGGCATTAGATTGGCCAATCAGCAGTCTTCTGGTACTAGAAATGATTTTAATAATAGTTCATAGATTACTAAGAATAGATCTGCAATCTCATATTTCAATTCTTTCATCACCCTGGGATATATGCCATCTGGTCCAGCTGATTTGGCAGTCTTTAGTTTATCAAATAGCTGTATTACATCTTCCCGATTTATCCTCTGATCTTTCACCTTTAAATGTCATTTCTGGCATGGGTAAGTTTCCTACATCTTCTTTCATAAATACTGAAACAAAAAATTAATTTAGTCTCTCTATTATGGCTTTGTCTTCTCTTAGGAGTATGTTTACTAAACCGTCTTAACGTAGCAGCGGCGGTATTAGCACACAATAAGGTACGTTATCAGGCGATCAAGGCGCGTTATCGCGCGAGAATGTCACTTATCGTGCGATAACACGCCTGCGGCGTTAAGGCACATTAACGCTGTGAAATCCGGCCCTAAAGGGCGGAGGAAGGCTTCTCAGAGGGTGAAGAGAGGGGGTCAATGGGTGGAGAGTAGGAGGGGAGAGGCTCCAGGCACACTAACGCTGTGGAATCCGGGTCTGATCACTAACGCCAGTGAAACCCTCGCGTTAAGGCACATTTGCAGGAAAGAGAAACCATTTCCGTCAGCAATGTACAGCAAAGCCAGGGAAACCTAATAACAGTGATAGTTGTCATACATTGTGCACGGAACAAAAGGGCAAATAAACATGGAAAAAGACCTGAGCAAAATGTAAAATCACCATAACCAAGCTGGCCAATAGTGATATTAATGGGAAACATAAAAAAACACTACTGAGAAAGCTAAAAAAAAAAAGATATTAATTTTGGAAGGGTCTATGGTCTGTCCCCCTACAAGGTGAATGATCCCACATTGAAATAGCGCTGATCAGGGTTTTCCCTTTTTATTGGACAGGTTTCTTATGGCGTGCACATGTGCGGCAACAGCAGGGTGGGCATGTCGGAAAAGGCAACTGTACAGATGCTGGAAAATGGGATACAGAGGACTGCAGGCGGCACATGCTGTGGTGCAGCTGGGGCACAGTGCGGACTAGGGAGATGCCTAGGTGGCACATAGGAATGCTGAAACTGTACAGCAGCCAGACAGCAACTGATGAGGGCCTAACATGGGCATGAGTGTGTTTCTCACAGTGTCACAGGGGATAGTACCCAGCAGGTACCTCCAAGGGCACAGAACTTTGGCAGGCGGTAGTGGGGGGGGGGGAAGCGTGAACATCTATGCAGACACCCCTACCCCAGATCCCGCACCACAGGCAGCCGCCTACCGGCACACTGGATGGCCTGAGACTGTGCATCACCAGCACCACCAGCATAAGGGCATGTCAGCATGGTGGCGGAGGGGGCAGTGGCATCTGCCCACAGCAGAGCATGGCCTAGTCCCATTTACGTGGGTGCCGTGCACTGCAACAGACAGGCTCTGTCTGATGAACAGTCATGGTATCCCCCAGGGAATGAACCATCCCTGTGGTGCAGTACACACAACCAGTATGTTCAGGAGCAGAAGGTCACAGGTTCAAGCCCCAGCTGTGGCACCTGCCAACCTAGTCCCCATATTTAACCCAGTACTAAACCGTAGTAATAAAGACCAAACCTTTATCGCAGATAACATAAACATGCGTGAAACACCTATATTTTACCCTACAGAGCACGGATACCATAAACATGTTCAATCCCTAGAGCAGAGTTGCCCAAATGCAGTCCTGGAGGGCCAAAAACCATTCAGGTTTCATGCTGTCTCTAATAAAGATACCTGTGCTGTATTTCTATATGCCGCCCCCATGGTATGCAAATGCATCTCATGCATATTCATTAGGGACAGCATGAAAACCCGAACAGTGTTTGGCCCACCAGGACTGGAGTTGGGAACCTCTGCCCTAGAGCAGCGGCAACAGGGGCAGAAACACCTGCACTCACAGGCTCACATCTCCCAATACTAGCACTTGCATACCTTAGCAATGCTGCCGTAAACCTGGGAATACATTACACATATATCAGAAGGTTGCTATGATTAATGGCAGATAGCAATTCCTAAGTTCAGCACAATTTGCTGATTGAGCTGCATCATAGCAACCTTTCTGATGTCTGTGGAGTGTGTTTCAGTTCTGGTTTCTGACAGTTTTTACCACCCCGGGGAGTGACCCCAACAGTATTGCGTACCATAGCCATGCCTGCACTATGCCCAGGACTGGTGCGGTGGCCAGGGCTGCCAAAAGCCTCTATATTTGCACAATGCTGGCATAGGTGTGGGAGTGTGTGTCAGTCTATCCAGTGTGTGGTGGCTGCCAACACCTTACTCAGTCCACACTGCTTGCACTGTTTCCAGTGTTAGCCTGCCAATGTGCATAATGAGGAGCAAGGTACTGTGGGTATAGCCCGGACAGGGTGACCTGGGCAGGATGCATTGGCACACAGCATAGGGCTATGGCTGGGACATTGTAGTGCCCGGCCACCACCTGCACGGACAGGGTGGCCACAGCATGTCCTCCTGGGAGGTCACTCTTACCCTGACTGAGCAGTGACCACAGCATGGCTAGGTTCCCCCTTAGTGCTATATAGTGTTTCTCTCAAATGACATTGATGGGTTCTCTTTTCTGGGGCCTAATCACTGACTTATCTGCTTGGTGGGTGTGCTCACATCCCAGTTCTGGTTGCACACATCTCCTCCAGGAACATGCACTATGGACTAGCTAGCAAACTGTCTGCAGTTATATGTGTATGGCTGGAACACCTTACAGGGTGCAGTGGCTGGAGACTCACTATGCTTGCTGCTGGAGAATGTCAGGTGGTGGTGGTGGTGGTGGGGGTTGTTGGTGGTGGTGGTGGTGGGGGGTGGGGGGGCAGCTGAGCATTTCCAGGCCTACTGTCTGTCTGACATTGCTGTATGGATGTGTACAGATCTGCATTGAGTGCCCTGTAGGGTGTCTGTTCCCCAGCAGGCCTGGGGTTGATGGCCCCCTCCACTGCCACCATTGCAGGGAGGTAGAATGTGGATCTGTTGGTGGGAGATCCTGTTTTCCATCCTGAGCCATGGAGGGTGGGTTGGGGGTACATAATCTGTCTATGAGTCCAAACACCCCCCTTCACCTACATCATGTGACTATGGCACCAACACAGGAAATGCAATATTCTGGGTGCATCATAGCCCATAAGGGCTAGGCATGACTGAGAAATACAGAAGACACAGATGTATCTGCAGGAACTACCATCACACACTGATGAGGACCTGCAGTATGGCATATTTCAGCCATGAAAGGTGCATAATGTGACGGTCTGTGGCTACTCTGTGACAGTACCACACACGGTCAGTTCCCCCTACCAGGCCAAGGTGCTGTAGGGGTACATACCCCATCTTGTGCCCATCTGTCGACTGCTGATGGACACAGATGTATCCTAAGTGTGTCTGCAGGAACTACCTATCTCACACACTGGCACAGATGAGGACCTATAGCATGGCTTATTTCAGCCATGAAAGGTGCTGTGGACCTGGTGCTGGGCGCCCCACCTCTCCTCAGGATGAGCACAGTACCCGCACAATGTGACGGTCTGTAGCAACTGTGTGCAAGTAACACACACGGCCAGTACCCCCTACCAGGCTGAGGTGCCATGGGGGTTCATACGGTCAGTTCCCCCTATCAGGCCGAGGTGCTGTGGGAGTGCATACCCCATCTTGTGATCATCTGTAGACTAGTGCAAGAGATAAGGTTGTTGGGGCCACTTGGCAATAGTGATCATAGCATGATCGCCTTTGATTTAATTAGTGGAGGAGGGATAGTAAGGAAATCCACAGTACTGCCTTTTAACTTTCGAAAGGGAAACTATGATAAAATGAGGAAAACAGTTAAGAAAAAACTAAAAGGAGCAGTTGCAAAGGTTAAAGACGTACATCAGGCTTGGCTGTTGTTGAAAAATACTATCTTGGAAGCCCAGACCAGCTGTATTCCACGCTTTAAGAAAAGTGGAAGGAAGTCCAAAAAACTGCCAGCATGGTTTAAAGGTGAGGTCAGAGAGGCTGGTGTTGCCAAAAAAGCATCTTTCAGGAAATGGAAAAAAAGAGCCAAACGACGAAACCTGGAAACAGCACAAGCACTGGCAAGTCAAATGCAAGGCATTGATAAGGCAGGCAAAGGGAGAATTTGAGAAGAAGCTTGCTGCGGAAGCAAAAACGCGAAGTAAAGACCTTTTCAAGTACATTCGTAGCAAAAAACCTGTGGTCCATTAGATGATAAAGGGGTTAAAGGAGCACTAAGAGGCAACAAGGCGATAGCGGAGAGATTGAATGAATTCTTTGCTTCAGTCTTTACTGAGGAAGATGTAGGGATGTTACCCATGACTGAAGTGGTATTTAAAGGTGCGGAAGAATTGAAGGAAATATCGATACATTGGGAAGATGTATTACAACTATTAGATAAACTGAAGAGTAGCAAATCACCTGGGCCGGATGGTATACATCCAAGAGTGTTGAAAGAACTGAAATACGAGATTGCAGACCTCCTATTAGTAATCTGTGAACTATCATTAAAATCATCTCTAATACCTGAAGATTGGAGGATCGCCAATGTAACACCAATTTTTAAAAAGGGTTCCAGGGGTGATCTGGGAAACTACAGACCGGTGAGCCTGACATCAGTACCAGGAAAAATGTTAGAAACCATCATAAAGAATAAAATTACTCAGCATGTAGATAGTCATGACCTAATGGGAGACAGCCAACATGGCTTTAGACAAGGAAGATCTTGTCTTACTAATCTGTTATGTTTTTTTGAAGGAGTGAATAATAAGGTGGACATTAGTGATTCGGTTGATATTGTGTATCTGGACTTTCAGAAAGCCTTTGACAAGGTCCCTCATCAGAGACTTTTGGCAAAACTAAAGAGTCATGGGATAGGAGGCAGTGTACTATTGTGGATCAGGAACTGGTTAAAAGATAGAAAGCAGAGGGTAGGGCTAAATGGCCAATTTTCCCAATGGAGAAAGGTGAATAGTGGTGTACCCCAGGGATCTGTGCTGGGTCCGCTGCTTTTTGACATATTCATAAATGACCTGGAAAGTGGAATAACGAGTGAGGTTATCAAATTTGCAGATGACACAAAACTATTTAAAGTTGTTAAAACCCAAGAGGATTGTGAAAAATTGCAAGAGGATCTTGATAAATTGGAAGACTGGGCATCAAAATGGCAGATGAAATTTAATGTGGACAAGTGCAAGGTTATGCACCTAGGGAAGAACAACCCAAACTATTGTTACACGATGCAAGGTTCCACATTAGGAACCACCACCCAGGAAAAAGATTTAGGCGTCATTGTGGATACCATGTTAAAACCCTCGGCCCAGTGTGCAGCGGCGGCCAAGAGAGCAAATAGAATGCTAGGTATGATAAGGAAAGGAATGGAAAATAAAACAAAAGATATTATAATGCCTCTATATCGTTCCATGGTGAGACCGCACCTTGAATATTGTGTGCAATTCTGGTCGCCGTATCTTGAAAAAGATATAGCAATTTTAGAAAAGGTTCAGAGAAGAGCCACCAAAATGGTAAAGGGTATAGAAGGATACTCCTATGAAGAAAGGCTAAAAAGGTTGGGGCTCTTTAACCTGGAAAAGAGACGGCTGAGGGGAAATATGATAGAAGTCTATAAATTAATGAACGGAGTGGAACGGGTAAACGTAGATCGATTGTTTACCTTATCAGAATATAGAAAGACTAGGGGACATGCAATGAAGCTACAGGGTAAACTATTTAAGACTAATAAAAGAAATATTTTTTTCACTCAACGTGTAATCAAACTCTGGAATTTGTTACCGGAGGATGTAGTAAAAGCTGTTAGTGTAGCTGGGTTTAAAAAAGGTTTGGACAAGTTCCTGGAGGAAAGGTCCATAAACCATTATTAAGAAGGGACCCAGGATATCAATGCTTGAACCAATACAAGCATTGTGGAACCTGTGTCCCTTGGGGAAACTGCTAGGTACGTATGACCTAGATTGGCCACTGTTGGAAACAGAATGCTGGGCTTGATGGACCTTGGTCTGACCTAGTATGGCATATCTTATGTTCTTATGTTCTTATGCTGATTTGCATGTGCAGTGCATCATGGGTATGGGTGGGTTAACCTTATCCTGGTAACCACAGCAGACAGTTTGTGTGGTGACCTGCAGTCCTTCTGTAGCTAGTCAGGTATTTGTTAGCAGCTGTAGCCCACTGGTTACTTCACTGCCTGTGGAACCAGAGGTCATGGGTTTGATCCCACAGTGGGGTTATTTGATAGGGCTGTCTGAACCACTTCCTTCTTTTAATTTAAATTAGTGCTGCCAGCAAAAACACACTCACAGTGCTGCAACCTTAAGGTGCCTCATAAGGCGCCCTATAAGGTGCCCTATAGGGAACATTATAGGGTGCCTTGGTGGACAGTGCACTTTATAATGTGCCCTTTGGAGTGCCTTATAGGGTGCTTTATGTGGCACCTTAGGTTATGGCACTGTGAGGGTGTGTTTGCTGGCAGCACTAATTTAAAGTAAAAAAGAAATTGCCTCAGACAGCACTGGTTTAAAGTAAAGAGCAATGCTTCAGACAGCCTTATTCATTAAGCCCACCAGAGGGATCAAACTCATGACCCCTGTAACATCAGTCAGTGTATTGACCATTGCACTACTCCTCTGTTAATACATGTGCAGGTCAGCGTGCCTACTTATGGTTACCGCGCGGTAACGTGTGCGGCTCCCTCTATTGCGCGATAACGTGCGCAGTGCACATTATCGTGCGATAATTCATGATTGCTGCGTTTAGACCAGAATGCCCACTCCTTTTAAGGCATCCTGCACATTATCGCCGGGCGCACGTTAAGACGGTTTAGTAAACATACCCCTTAGTCTACCTTTTATCCCTCTATCATCTAATGGTCCAACTGACTAACTTATGACTTTTTGCTATGAAAGTACTTGAAAAAGGTTTTATTATATGCTTTTGCTTCCACCTCAAATTTTCTCTTTGCCTGCCTTATCACTGCCTTACAGCTAACTTGCTAGTACTTATGCTGTTTCCTATTTTTGTCATTTGTCTCTTTTTTTCAATTTTCTGAAAGAGTCTCTCTTAGCTATAACAGTCTCTCTGAACTCACCTTTAGGCCATTCTGGCTGTCATTTGGTCTTTCTTCCACATTTATTAAAGTATGGAATACATTTGTTCTGGGCTTCCAAGATAATATTTGTAAATAATGCCCAAGCCTGATGTAAACTCTTAACCTTTGCAGTTGTGCCTTTTAATTTTTTCTTAACCATTTTCTTCATTTTATCATAGTTTCTATTTTAAAAGTTAAATTATGGCACAGTAAATTTCCTTGTTATCATGCCTCATTTATTAAATCAAATGTGAGAGAAGCTGGAGATTGGGGGGAGAGAGAAATCAAGTTGGCCGCTGAGCTTTTCCCCGCAACAAATGCCTAAGTGTAAAGGGAAGCCAAGGGTTTTCCCCTCGGAGCCTCAGCCTCCGTTTTGCGGTCCGATGGATCATTTTGTTATTCTTACCCTGGCGCAGAAACAGGAGATTTATTCCAACTTGGCGGTGACGACGGAGGAGAGTTCCCCGCTGCTTTCGGAGTTTGAGATCTCATTGTCTCCTGTGGAGAGAACGCCGCCGCAGTGCCCTGCTGCTCTGAGCCTGACCTCTGCAGTTTCGGCTCTTCCTCCCTTGGTGGAGGGGAGGAGAGACGCCGGTAGAGGGGATAGTGCTGGGGTTTCAGTTCTGTTGTCCCCTGTGGCTTCCGGGGAGGTTTCAGGAGCACCACGCCAGACAGAAGCTCTGATGGTTACTCGTCTGGATGGTGAAGGTATTCCCCCTCAGTCTTGCACTTTGCTGATGCCCACCCCTGCATCTGTTTCTCTTCTTAGACCCAAAGTCTTCACATTGGAGACAATTTGGGAGGCAATTGTTTCTCTTTCGGATGCAGTGCATAGTCAGACCATGGCTCTTCCCTCTAGGATTCAAGAAAACTCGGCCAGAATTGATTCTGTTGTGCCTAATTGTGAACATGTTAAATTGCAAGTAGAAGATCATGGAAGTCAATTGATAACATTGTCAGAATTTACTACATCATTGCTTACGGATAATATGGCTCTCCGATATAAAATGGAGGTATTAGAAAATGCTGCTAGGGCTGCGAACCTGAGGTTTTTGAACTTTCCCAAGATGAGGGGTGTCACAGTCCTAGATATGTTCAAAAGATACCTGCAAGAGGTATTGAAAGTCCTCCAGATTTAATTCCACCTTTGACAAAGGTTTACTATCTTCCAAAAGGAAAGAAAGATCCAATGGCTTCGGAAGAAGATTCTAATACAGAGGTTTTAAATGTGTCGGAGTTTCTTGAGGATTCTGGTAGTGGGACATGTGTTTCATCTACATTATTGGTCTCCTGTGCATTGGTTACCGATAAAGAATGGTTGCTGAAAATGTTCTTTAAAAAAAGACTGTAGACTTTTTGTGGTCTTTCAATTTCTATGTTTCCTGTTATAGCCAAAGAGACGCAGAAGAGGAGGAAACAATTTCTTTTGCATAAATCTGGGGTTATACAGATTGGGGGGTCCTTTTTCCTAAGATTTCCTTGTAAATGCTTGGTGTTATATAAATCTTTGAGATATGTTTTCTTTCAACCTACTGATCTTGCTACTTTTATTAATGCCAAGTTATTGACGCATAATGTGTCGGAGTAATATAGTAAATATCTCTCCTATTATTTAGCCTGTGTTTTCAGGGGCCATCCTTTTGAAGTTATTGAATTCTTATGCTCTTTTGCCTGTTAAGCTGCATGAAATTCTCCTGCCTTGGGCTTTGTTAGGCCTCTCTACCCCTCAATATGCGGACTACAAGAGATCATTTGGATTTTATTTCCTTTTATATTTACTATTGTGTGTAATTCTACTTTGTATTTCTTTTCTTTCAATAGTCGTCTTGACGATTATATATGCATTCAATAAATATTAAATTAAATCAAATGTGATCATGTTATGATCGCTATTGCCAAGGAGCCCTAAAATCAATACCCCTCGCATTAGATCTTGTGTTCCACTGAGGACTAGGTTTAAAATAGCTTCCCTTTGTGTCATTGTCTAAACCAGCTGCTTCATGAAGTAGTCATTTATTTAATCTAGAAACTTTGGGGTATGTTTACTAAACTGCGGTAATGCCATTCGCGTTAGGATCCGCGGTAGAGGCAGAAATACCCAAATAAGGACATGGGCGGTACAGCGTTACCGATAACGTGCGTTACAAGGCGCCATAAATTAACGAGCGTTACATGGCACGTTACCGCGCGTTAATCTTAAGAAGGCGCGCAGAGATGGAAACACAGAAACCGAGCTGTAGCACAATGGTTACTACACTGACTGATGGTATGGGATCATGGGTTTGACTCCCCAGTGTGCCTAATGCATAAGGCTGGCTGAGGTATTACCCTTTACATTTAAGTAGTGATTGTTGAGGCATTTTACTTTTATTTTAATTAGTGCTGCCAGCAAACACACCCTCACGGTGGCGTAACCTAAGGTGCGGCATAAGGCACCCCATAACGCACTCCATAGGGCACATTATAAAGTGCACTGTCCGCCAATGCACCCTATAATGTCCCCTATAGGACACCTTATAAGGCACCTTAAAAGGCGCTTGATAGGGCGCCCTATAAGGTGCCTTATGGGGCACCTTAAAGTTACAGTACTCTGAGGGTGTTTTTGCTGGCAGCACTTATGTACATTAAAAATAGATAATGCCTCAGACAGCCCTATCAAATAACCCCACCGTGGGTTTGAACCCATGACCTCTGGCTTCACAGGCAGTGAAGAAACAAGTGAGCTACAGCTCTATAGCTGCTAGCAAACCCCTGGCTGGCTGCAGGACTGCACGTCACCACACAAACTGTCTGCTGAGGTTACCAGGATAGGGTTAACCCACCCGTACCCATGATGCACTGCACATGCAAATCAGCAGTCGACAGATGGGCACAAGATGGGGTATGTACCCCCACAGCACCTCGGCCTGGTAGGGGGAACTGACCGTGTGTGGTACTGTCACAGAGTAGCCACAGACCGTCACATTATGCACCTTTCATGGCTGAAATATGCCATACTGCAGGTCCTAATCAGTGTGTGATGGTAGTTCCTGCAGATACATCTGTGTCTTCTGTATTTCTCAGTCATGCCTAGCCCTTATGGGCTATGATGCACCCAGAATAGTGCATATCCTGTGTTGGTACCATGGTTACATGATGTAGGTGAAGGGGTGGTGTTTGGACCCATAAGCAGATTATGTACCACCACACAACCTACCCTCTGGGGCTCAGGGTGGGAAACAGGATCACCCACCAATAGATCCACATTCTACCTCCCTGCAATGGTAGCAGTAGAGGGGACCATCAACCCCAGTCCTGCTGGGGAACAGACACCCTACAGGGTAGGCAATGCAGGGCTGTACACATGCATAAAGCAACAGCAGACAGACAGTAGGCTTGGAAATGCTCAGCTGCCCCCCACCACCGTCTGACATTCTCCAGCAGCAAGCCTCCAGCCACTGCACCCTGCAAGGTGTTCCAGCAAGACACATACTAGCTGCAGACAGTCTGCTAGCTAGTCCATAGTGCATGGTCCTGGAGGAGATGCATGTACCCAGAACTGGGATGTCAGCATACACACCAAACAGATAAGTCAGTGATTGGGCCCCAAAAGGGACCCATAGATATCAAAAAAGAAAAATACTATACAACACTATGGGGGAACCTAGCCATGCCGTGGTCACTGCTCAGTCAGGGTGAGAGTGACCTCCCAGCAGGACATGCTGTGGCCACCCTGTCCGTGCAGATGGTGGCCGGCCACTACAATGTCCGAGCCATTGCCCTATGCTATGTACAGATGGATCCAGGCCAGGCCATCCTATCTTGGCTATTCCCACGGTACCTTGCTCCTCATTATGCACATTGGCAGGCCAATACTGGCAACAGTGCTAGCAGTGGAGGGTGTTTGCACTTAAATGGTTTCTCTCCCCTGTAAATGTGCATCTAGCGGCAGGTTTTCAATCGCGTTAGGATTCAGCTCTTCAGATCAGCGCGTTAGTGTGAATGGAGCCTCTCCCCGCCCACACTCCGCCCATTGACCCCCTTCTCTCCGCCCTCTCTCCACCTTCTGCGGTGTTTTACCGCGCCGCGGAACGTCTATGATCGTTAATTAACATTAACACGCGTTATGAGACATTAACGATCGTTAATGTCTCATAACGCACGTTAACGTTACTTAACGATCGTTAATGTTACATAACGCGCGTTATGTAACGTTACCGCAGTTTAGTAAACATACCCCTTTATCTCCCTCGCATGTCCTGATGTGACATTGACCCAGTCAATACTGGGGTAATTGAAATCTCCCATTATTACTGTGTTGTAAACTTTACTAGCTTCCCTAATTTCTGTTAGCATTTCATAAGTTGTCTTTTCATTCTGGCCAAGTGGATGGCAGTGCAACTCCAATGTCATTCCAATGTCATTCCCTTTCCCTTTTTACATGAATTTCAATCCATAGAGATTCTACAGTGAAGTTTGTTTTCTGCAAAAGCTTTATGCTGTTTGACTCAGTGCCCTCTTTAACATATCGAACCATCCCTCCACCAATGTATCGGAGTTGGAGTTGGAATATAGTTTGCAGCCTAATAGGACAGTACTCCTTCCAGCGAAGATCAGAAGGTAACGACTTCTGAAGTGCAGGAATTATGAAATGTAAGGCTGCAGTTTGGCTATTTCGAGTTTGATTTGAGAATGAAGTGGGATAGTGAGCAGGTTAGATTGTGAACATCTTAATAAATGCTCTGGATGATAGGAAATAATAAGAGAAGACAAATAGGATGGGTAACTGATAAAATAACTTCAATTCAAAAAGGATAAGATTTTATACCTAATCCTGCAAGAAACTGGTGTTGTGATCATTTCTTTAGTAGAGGAGAGGTATGGTGGTTAGCCCTATAGAGAAGTTTTGCTAAAGTATTTTGAACCATTTGTGGTCTTTTTATACTGTAGGCAGGAACACCAATCAGAAGGAAGTTACAGTAATCCAGTGTGCTAAAAATTAGGGCATTAAGAGTGTTCACATCTTTCTTATTAAGGCAGTGCCACAATGAGTGAATTAACAAAGAGAGGCAAAGGATTTCATGACCACCATAAAGATGCATAATTGGAAATGTAACCCGGGGCTGCCTTTTCTGCCCCACAGTTGCTTAAAACCTACAGGAGACAAGCTCCAAGATACTGAAGGAGGCTAGAGATTTTTGATGCTTAGATATGCACTCCAGCCCATGGAAACGTTACAGGGTTCAAAGGTTTTGCATCAGATGTAGTGAGATTGATTAACTCTAAATAAAATAATGTGTACTGATCCCTATGGTGTAATGTACTGTGTTCAGAATAAAGGCAGGCCAAAAAAAATAAATAAAAGAATGCTCGAACCAAACCAAAGAATTAGTCCCCCTTACAAGGACATAATTCAGACTGAACAGATCCCAGGCACAACCCTTGAGACTGCAAGTTGTTGTTAACCTTACACAGTTCCTCCTCTGTTCACTTAAACCTATTCACTGCTTCTCCAGAAAAAAAAAACAAAGCTGGGTTACACAGGATGACAAGGTGGCCTCCATTCTAGCCATTAAACTCCATATTTTGAAATTTTGAAATTTCCCTAGGGAAGGAGGTAATTGGTAATGCAACATCACAGACCAAGCTCCCTGATAAAAATCACAGGTGTAATAGCCCTATAAGAACATTTTCAGGAGGAAGGACTGGGTCTAGGGCTATGCTTCCCAACACATTCTCCCCCTCACACCAGGAACCTGCATAGAATGTCCAGTCACTAGAGGGTCTTTCTTGTCCAAACTAGTTGAAACCAGAGGCTTGTCCTCTAGATTCAAGAGATAACTCAAAGGATTCTCTATTACTGGCAGACAAGCCCCCATTGACAACCAGTTATGGGGTAGTGAGCCAAAGGACAGGACTAAGAGAAGCTTCCTCAGGTACGACATCCATTTGCTTTTCCAAAACATTTGGAGTAGAACATCAAAACATACATACCTCCTTATCCCCAGCTCTCAGAACAGCATCCACTGGTCTTGTATTGTAGTTGTAGTAGGTATAGCCATTGCCCTCACTTTCCCTTTCCTGTTCTCCATTACAAAGTTTACTCACAGACAACCACCAGTCGATCAAATAGGCACCTTCTCCATCCTCTAATATTGCTATGGGATTCTGAAGGGTCTCCAAAGGGTGCACTCCTTTGATCACCTGACCACGGCCATACGACTGCAGCCACAGCAGCCAGCAGTTTTTATGCTCACCATGGCAGTTCAATAATATTACTTCCAGATCAGTGATATGGTGTCTCAAGTAGTACAATTGATGTTAGCAGCACCAAATATCCTCTTCCGACCTCTTCACACTCAAATCAGCTGCCAACAACTTTCCCCATGCACAAACGTTTAAGTAGTTAAAACTCTATATAGTCATATTCAGCCAATTTATCTAAATATGTCTTTTACGTTTAACTTATTGCCTGGCAATAAACCATATATTTGTTTTTCCTTCCTTGGGGAAGACCATACCAACTTTTCCCCACCCCTGCTCTTGAAGCTGCATGCATATTTGTGCAATTGAACTTGAAATCTATTCCAGCAATTCAAAATGTTTGTCCTTGTGATTTGTTAATAGAAATGGCAAATTCTAGGTGGATGTGAAATTGTAATTGTTTTATCTGGAATGGCATATCTTTGGGCACATCATTAGTTTTCTGAGTATTAGTATGTCTTCCCCTTTTGCACAACCTGTCAATATCACTGCTTCAATTATGCTTCACATGGAAATGGATCTCCATATTTAGAAGAATAGTGATATTAATTTCACACTTACATTCATCCAGTTATTGCAGATATACAAACATCATTTTTCACAGGAATTACGATTTTTTAATGTATGTTGATGGCTTTTTTTTTTTTGCATCATTGCTTATTATAATTGAAGGCAATTATTTAAATATTAAATACAATATACATTTTTGTGTGATAAAAGGAAAAGGTTGACAGATCAGTGGACAAGATGGACTATGACTTGTAATCTAGATTTGCCAAAGAGGTGTTCTGGGGTTATGGGTATGATTTGGGAGTGCAGGGTTATAGCTGAGATGAGTGATGGAATGCATAATGGCACTGATGCTATAAGGAACCGCAATATTGTTGTGCGCTATTAACATAGGGGGTTGTTCTGTTCCATGAATAGCGGGGATGGACATCCTAATGGGGAAGTTAGACGGGGACAGGAAAGAAGAGGATTGGAGGTGGCATTAGGGCGGGCAATGGGCAGTTGCCGGCCCCGGACGTACAGGGTCGATTCTAATGTCGGCCCTGTACATTTGGGGCCAGCGACTTGAACGAGGAAGTTATTCCACCACCGAGGTGGAATGACTTCCCCGATTCTGAAGGATCAGTGGGCCTGAGACTGGGAAGGGGCGGCAGGAGGCAGAGGGTATTCCCCACAGCTCGACCCTGGCCCTGGGAAGCCAGATTGGGAGTCAGGCTGCGGGAAATTAGCTATAGGAGCCGGCGGCCAGGGATCACAGCTTTTAAATGGAGCCACGGTGCCATGGCAACAAGATGAATCGCAATCCCGGCCTGCACATACAGATCTGATCGCGATTCTGATCCCGCAGGACTAGATGTGCCCTGTGGGATCAGAATCGCGATGCCCTCTGTACGTCCAGTTAAGACTGGGCGTACAGAGGGCATGTACATCTGGGATGGAATCGGGCTGATACTGTATGTAAGTCACCTATTTTTAAGGATTTACACAGGCGAATGAGCACTTACATGTGTGCTTTAGGCAGTCATGATGCTGTAAGCATGCGAGTAAGTAAAATTGTGCAGACTTTCAGTGTGGGTATGAACATGTGTGAAGATTGAGCAAAGCACAAATTTACATCGCTAAGTTAGAAATACACATTCTTGAGAAACCTAGGCGCGTACATTTGCATCTGCGGTAGAACAGGCTTAAGTGTTCAGGCCTACTTTGCACATGCTTTTCATCACTAACACTCCTCTTTATAAACTATTTGCATACTTTACTTTGTAAAATAGGCATCAAGTATGCACATCCCAACATGCATTACCATCACAAGAGTTCATGAAGTAAGTCTCTGTGTGGTGGTTGTTGGAGTTGTGTGCATGGGAGATAGATATATATAGATATAGATATTGTAGGGCATGGAAGATGGGGTATGTGATATATGAATAATGGGAATGTAGGCCATGGATTGTGTGCAGGGGGCATAGGATTGAGTGGGTGTGGGCAGTAGGGGGCCTGGAGGGTGGCAGTATGTAGCTGTGCATGTGAGTCATTTGTATGGAGCAGGGGTTCTCAACCCAGTCCTCCTGAGACACCTAGCGAGTAGGGTTTTCAGGATAAGCACTATGAATATGCATGAGAGAGATTTGCATGCAGTGGTAGTCAGGGCCGGATTTACCTTGAGTGAGGCCCTACGCCAACAAAAATTGTGGGCCCCCAGCAGGGGCGGCCCAAGGGGGGTGCGGGGCCTCATTTGCATAAGGGGCCTCATTTGCATAAATATTTGCATAATGTTACCATATACTAACTTTTAGTAAACGTGCCTCTTAATGCGTGTATGGATAAAGAAAGACTAAAAGATTTCTACATTACTATAATCCAGTGCCAACTGCCAGACACATTAGGAACTACTACAAACACTGCCCATTTAGAACCCATAGTAAACCCGCCGTATCCTAACAGCACTACCAGGACTCACAAAGCACCATACCCTACCAATCAAAAGGCAACACTGCAAATATTAAACCAATACATTTCAGAGAACAACAATACATGACCTACTGGGGAAAGAGAACAAGTGGCAATGTCAAATAGGAATTATATAAAACAGAACACCTCAGCTCAGTTACACATGCAGAACATAGACCATCAAACAAGTAATCATAATTTAGAAACAGGAAGACAATAATTAAACTGGGAATCCCAAAAGCCAAACTTGGAAAGTACAACACTGTAGAAATAAAACTATACATTAATTTGCTCTTGTACTAAACAAAGTGCAGACGTTAATGAGGCACATTTACCAGAGCTGACATATTCCAATTAATAAATTCAAAATAAAGAGATATTTTTCTACCTTTTGTGCATTTTTTTCAGCTGCAATTGCTCCAGCCACTTTCTTCTGGTTTCTTCGTGTCTTCTGCTAACTCTCCATCGTCTGCTGTCCATTTGTCCTTTCTTCTCTCTTCTAGATTTTTTCCATTCTCTCTCTACATCTGCTTTAACATACTAATCTTTCTCCTTTTGCTCTTTCCTCATTCCTATTTCATCCACTCAAATTTTACCCCTCCATCCTCAATCCCCACTTACTCTCCCAATACCCGGCCAATTGTAGATTTTTTATCTCTCCCACACAAATATTTTTCCCTTCTCCATTTTACTCTTCCAGCCCCATCCCATTCTAATCCTCCCCCAACATCAGCTCCCTTCTAGTTCCAGCCTCACCCAGCATCCATTCCCTTCTAGTCCCTGCATCAGCCCATTTCCAGTCCTAGCCACCCATCAGCCCATTTCCAGTCCTAGCAACCCCCAACCCAATACCAGTCCTAGCCCCCCCATCAACCCACTTACAGTCCTAACCCCCCATCAACCCATTTTCAGTTTAAGCCCCCCCTATAACCCATTACCAGTCCTAACCCCCCATCAGCCCACTTCCAGTCCTAACCCCATCAACCCATTTCCAGTCAGCCCCCCATAGCCCACAGCCCATTACCAGTCCTAACCCCATCAGCCCACCTCCAGTTTTAACCCCCCCAGCCCATTTCCAGTCCCAGCCCCCCATAGCCCATTACCAGACAGCCCCCATCAGCCCACAGCCCATTACCAGTCTTAACCCCCCCAAAGCCCATTACCAGTCTTAACCCCCCCCCAAAGCCTATTACCAGTCTTTTCCCCTTCAGCCCACCTCCTGTTTTATCCCCCCAGCCCCTTTTCAGTGCTCTGCCCCCCATAGCCCATTACCAGACAGCCCCCATCAGCCCACAGCCCATTACCAGTCTTAACCCCCCCCAAAGCCCATTACCAGTCTTAACCCCCCCAAAGCCCATTACCAGTCCTAACCCATCAGCCCACCTCCAGTCTTAACCCCCCAGCCCCTTTCCAGTCCTAGGCCCCCCATAGCCCATTACCAGACAGCCCCCATCAGCCCACAGCCCATTACCAGTCTTAAGCCCCCCCCAAAGCCCATTGCCAGTTCTAAGCCCCACCAACAGCCCACTGTCCATTACCAGTCTTAACCCCATCAACCCACCTCTAGCCTTAACCCCCCCAGCCCATTTCCAGTCCCAGCCCCAGCCCCCCCCCAATAGCCCATTACCAGTCCTACCCCCCCACCCCCGTCGGCCTAAAGTAAAATGTAATTTTAAAAAAAAACCTGCTGGCTGCCGCCGCGGGGCCCCCTCTGCTGCCGCGGCAGCACCGACTGACCCGCGGGGGCCCCCTCTACAAGCTAAATCCGTGGGGTCGGGTCGGGTCGTTCCTTCCTCCCTCCCTCCGTGCACGCTGTGAGAGGCGCGAAGGGAGAGTGTCTCCGTCGCGCCTCTGTTAAGCCCCTGCCGGCTTAACAGATTCAGCCTGCATGGAGGGAGAGAGGGAGGAAGGAACAGCCTGCACGGAGGGAGAGTTGGAGGAAGGAACAGCCTGCACGGAGGGAGAGAGGGAGGAAGGAACAGCCTGCACGGAGGGAGAGTTGGAGGAAGGAACAGCCTGCACGGAGGGAGAGTTGGAGGAAGGAACAGCCTGCACGGAGGGAGAGAGGGAGGAAGGAACGACCCGACCCGACCCGACGGATTTAGCTTGTAGAGGGGGCCCCCGCGGGTCAGTCGGTGCTGCCGCGGCAGCAGAGGGGGCCCCGCGGCGGCAGCCAGCAGCTTTTTTTTTTTTTTTTATTTAAAAAAAATTAACTTCTTCTTTTTTTGTGGGCCCCTGCCAGCTGTGGGCCCTACGCCATGGCGTACATGGCGTATAGGTAAATCCGGCCCTGGTGGTAGTGCATGCAGACTGTCTCATCCATATTCATTGTAGTTACCCTGGAAGCCTGACTAGCTATGTGTGTCCTGAGGATAAGGCTTAGAACCCCTGATATAAAGTGAGTGCGTGGTAAGCTGGGGATGATTGTGTTGATGAACAGGTGAGGAAATGTGTGAAGGCATGTTTGGGGTATGGAGTATGTGTTTTTGCCTTTGAGCAAATGCTGGCTTCTGACACCTACTGGCTGTTTTTGGCATTGTGGCTAGAAGAAGATTGCCAGACCTAAAGTAATGGAAGGTTAAGTGACTTGCCCAAGGCTGCAAGAAGTGCTACTGGGAATTAAACCCTGTTTTCTTGATCAGTAAGCCAGTGCTCTAACCACTAGGCTACTTCACCGCTTTTGTTGGGGGGGGGGGGGAGTATGTGTTGATGTAGGTACGTTTTTGGAATTGTATCTGTGAAGTGATGTGTGGGATGTATTGGGCTATTGTTTAATTTAAAGCTCTTTTATAGATCTATAAACTGGGGAACCCTACCCAAAGCAGAGTACATAACACGAACAAATACCAAACAGCATTAAAAAAAAAAGAAAAACATGGTGGACACCCTTATTTATTAATTGTTTAACTCACAACTTTCTATTAGCAGTTCAAGACGAGTTACACAATCAGATACAGTAGGTTTTTCTCTGTCCCCGGAGGACTTACAATCTAAGTTAGTACCTGAGGCAATGGAGGGCTAAGTGACTTACCAAAAGTCACAAGGAATGAGTGTAGATGTTGTGTGGGTTGTGGGGTTGTATGTGAGGGTGTGGGGAGTAGGGGGACTAGGGGATGGGGGTATGTAAGAGAGTATATGTCAGTGTACATGTGGTGGTGTGTGGCTGTGTCAGTGTGCCGGGACATGTATGGGGTTCCAACATTTGTGGCATATATATGTGGATATAGGCAGTAGCGTAGTTAAGGTTGAATGGGCCCTAGGCATAAAAATTAAGATGGATCTCCATCACACCTTGAGAGCTTCAGTCAAAGAGTGGGGCAGGTGATATGGGAGGATGTATGGAAATTGACGGAGTGTCGGGAGCAGGTGGTGTGTGTATTGAGCACAGGGTTGGTTGATGTCTAGCATAAGGGTACATAGTGGATGTGGATTTGGAATTGTATCTGGTGCAGTGCGATGTGTGGGGTATCTGCTGTGGGTGAGGTTCTGAAGTGGGAGTGCAATTGCAATTTGATATGTGGCAGTGTATGTACATGAGGGGAGTCCAACAAAAAAAGCACAGTCCACGTACCAACAGCAACCCAGTAAAAACCGTGGAGGCAAGGAAGGAACTATAATACCACCTTTATTTCATAAAGCCAGGCCCGACACAGGCCGTGTTTCGTTTATGCCTTCATCAGGGGCTTTGGCTATAACAACATATAAAAAATTCATTTAAAACAAACAAATTCATCATAAATATACATATATAAGGCACTCAAAACATTAAAAAATCCATAAAAACTGTAAATAAATAATTAAATAAATAATTAATTAGATGCTAACTGCTAAAGTACAGCGAAAGTCTATGAACCAACAGACAGATAAATAAATAAATAATTAACTAAATGACTGTATACGTATGATACGTGTATAATCACATATATAAGAACTTATAGACACATGGTCACACTAATAAATACTCAATAACTTAATAAATTAGTGACACACAATGAAATATCTATTTACTCTAAATGAATCCAACTAATAATAATAAATAACATATATATAAAAAGTACATATCATACATATAAAACCATACAGTTATAAAACTCGACTGAAAAAGTTAAATGGCTGAAGAGATCATTAACTAAAAATTGAAAATAAATCAATAAAAATTATTATTATGTAGTAAATGAACTAAAAAATATATTTTATTAATTAATTAAATCACCCATTTATAAACCTATTTGTGACCAAGAAACAACATAACCCACAATTTGATGTACTGAAAATCATTTATCACATTCTTACCTATATGATTTTCTTGCCACAATGATAACTGAAGGGAAAAGAGGAAAGAAAATAGAAGAGCTAATCCAATTAACTGTACCCTATAAAAATCT
This sequence comes from Ichthyophis bannanicus, assembly GCA_033557465.1. NCBI lineage: Eukaryota > Metazoa > Chordata > Amphibia > Gymnophiona > Ichthyophiidae > Ichthyophis > Ichthyophis bannanicus. The sequence continues at coordinate 1,697,155,364 of CM066031.1, forward strand.
TCAATGGTACAAAAATCAATAATAACCATAATTAAAATTATAAAGATAAAAATATAATAATAAAGAAATAAAACAGAAAACTACACTACTGGAGGAAACGCTGAAGCCAGGAAAACGCAACAGGTAGAGCAAGTGAAGTCTATAATTAATAAACGTACTTAATTGAATATTATCTTATTGTCTTATAGGTTGCATGAAATGATAGTATAAATTTATGATCCACCACAACTATTCTACAATTATACGTTTTTTATTTCTTCACCTGAAAGTGTTTTAATTTTGATTAATTAGATTATTCACCAATCATCCCTCTATCAAATTACATCCCTTCAGTTATCATTGTGGCAAGAAAATCATATAGGTAAGAATGTGATAAATGATTTTCAGTACATCAAATTGTGGGTTATGTTGTTTCTTGGTCACAAATAGGTTTATAAATGGGTGATTTAATTAATTAATAAAATATATTTTTTAGTTCATTTACTACATAATAATAATTTTTATTGATTTATTTTCAATTTTTAGTTAATGATCTCTTCAGCCATTTAACTTTTTCAGTCGAGTTTTATAACTGTATGGTTTTATATGTATGATATGTACTTTTTATATATATGTTATTTATTATTATTAGTTGGATTCATTTAGAGTAAATAGATATTTCATTGTGTGTCACTAATTTATTAAGTTATTGAGTATTAGTGTGACCATGTGTCTATAAGTTCTTATATATGTGATTATACACGTATCATACGTATACAGTCATTTAGTTAATTATTTATTTATTTATCTGTCTGTTGGTTCATAGACTTTCGCTGTACTTTAGCAGTTAGCATCTAATTAATTATTTATTTAATTATTTATTTACAGTTTTTATGGATTTTTTAATGTTTTGAGTGCCTTATATATGTATATTTATGATGAATTTGTTTGTTTTAAATGAATTTTTTATATGTTGTTATAGCCAAAGCCCCTGATGAAGGCATAAACGAAACACGGCCTGTGTCGGGCCTGGCTTTATGAAATAAAGGTGGTATTATAGTTATGTACATGAGGGGAGGTCAGCTGTAGGTGAGATATCTGGAGCAGCAGTACAGTAGGGAAGCCTGAACTGGGATGGGCGTGTGTGGCAGAGACCAAGGAGAGGAATACCAGATGCACAGTGAGGAAGTCTGGTCCAGGGAGTGGGCCTAGGGCAGTGGTACAGGGAGGGGATGACTGAAGAGAGTGCAAGAGGTGAATAAAAACTATTACCACTCCTAGCATCCTAGCTCATTTGGGTATAGATTATTTTTCCATTTCTGTTGCTGTTCTGTTTAGATATGTCTCTGTGCATTCTGTTCTGGGCAACATTTTATCCACCTATCATTTCTTTCAAATTCTCATAGGTGATGAAGAGGGTAACCAAGAGACAGCAGAATCAGATGGAGATGACCAGTCAGAAAAAACAGTGAAGCCCTTGGAAGATGCTGATGGCTGGGATGGACCAGGTAAGAAAATGACAAAGTAATGCAGTGCCCTCTTTCAATCTGGACTACAATGCATTCTCTGACTTTGCTTTTACACTTTTGATTTTATTTGTAATTTTACATTTAGAGTTCTCGGGTTCCATTGGGCAGATTGTTAAAACAATAAATTGTCATTGGCAGTATTTTCCATGGAAAAGGTTAGTCTAGAAAAACCTTTAAGCCTCTTATCCACTTGAATCTGTTATAACTGACACATTTTGATGTTCCAAAGAATGCACTGACTCGAGAAGGGTGCAAGATGCTCATTGCTAAGACCTGGAGTGCTGGTGTGTGTAGCTTTAGGAATCGAGCCTAAAATGAGAAGACCATTGACGGGTGCATGAGTGGTGGTGCTCCTTTAGTGGAGGAATGGGATGAGTACTGTATAGGGCATGTACGTGCTTGGACACATAGTTGTGTCCATCCTGAAATACAGACACCACATATTCTTGTTAGCAGGTTAAAGGGGACTGAGGGGTTTTGGTGCAGTGTTAAAGAAATGTATGTACCATACTCCTTCATTGTTATTATCTATATGAACGCAACCTGGAAAACTAAAACAATGGCAGGCCAGGTTTGCACACTCTTAATGATATCACAGGGCCATCCATCTTCACTGATTGGAACAGCAAGCTGAACCAACACTGTAAAAATATTGGGGGGGGGGATACTCAAAGGCATTTACATGGTTTGCAGAACTGATATATTCATGATCTGAGCTGCTAAACACCCCAATTCTAAGTGCTTAGCGTCAGGGTGTCCTGGGGGTGGAGCAGGGGTGGCACAGTGGGTTAACCAGGCAGTGGTGACATTCAGCCACTGCCCAGATAACCCTAACTGGCTAAAGTTAGGATTGCCGAATGACTGTCCTAACTCTAGTGAGTTTTGCAATCCAGCTAGTAGCTGAATGTTACCGCTGACTGCATTACAAAATCACAATCTGGATATTCAATGCCGGGGTGCAGATATGGCCCCGGCATTGAATATCTGGATGGAGTTAAAGCGGTGATAGACAGTCGCTATATGTGTGCTGGCTGCCACCACTGAACCCCTCCCCTCCATTAAATTTAACTGGGTTGATATTCAAGGCCCTTATCTGGATGACTAATGGGAGTTTATTAAGGTAAGCACCAAGTGAGATGCTCAGTGGCCCTTTATTTTTTTATGTGCTGTCAAGTTAATGCTGACTCTTTGCACCCCAGCAAGGTGGTAGCCAGAAGCAGATTGCTAGGCCTTTTCTCTGGAAGGAATGGAGGGTTAAGTGACATGCCCAAGGCCACAAGGAGTACCAGTGGGAATCAAACCCTGCTCTCGTAGCTCCCAAGCTAGTGCTCTATCAGTTAGGCCACTTCTCCTCAGAGAGGATAGAAACACCAACTTTCTCCACAGACCACCCTGGCACAGTTAGTGCAGGGTGGTCCATGGGTGAAGTGAGGGCAGTACTGGCAATCCTGATAAGTGTTGACATTTATCCAGAGAACACGATTTTCAGCTGCAGGTATCTGGATAACTTAGGCCACATGAAAAGGCAGCCTGAGTTGCTATGCGGATAAGGGTCATCTGAAAATCATGCTCTCTGGATATGTTACAGCACTTTACCAGACAGAGCCACTCAACCTGGATATTCAGTGGCAACTAACATCCACATACTGTTGCTGAATATACCACCGGTATTTAAGCATTTGCATATCAGCCCTTTTGAAAATCAGGCCCAACATTTTTTTCAGTTTAAAAGAAAAATCTTTTGGAATTTGTGGTTCAAGGATATTTTATAAGAATGGATACTTTATTGTAACCATGGTCACGCCACCTTGAGTGTGCCAAATCGTGTCTGATCTTGGAAACTAAGCAGGGTTGGGCCTGATTAGTATTTGGTATAGTAGGTGCTGCCATAGTATAGGAGGTATAGTAGGTGCTGCCATAGTATAGGAGGTATAGTAGGTGCTATAGACTTGGTATAGTAGGTTCTGTAGATCTACTGCACAGAAGAAAGGTCTGGCAATCTATTTCTGGTCACATCTTGCTAAGAAAACCCAGGAGATAGTTGCAGTGGAGAACTTTCCACAAGATTGCCAGGAGTCAACACTGACTCAACGATACTTAACAATGACAAAGTACATTCTGAGATATTCATTTGATCTAGTGCATTTAGCATGTGCATGGAAATGTTAATGACTAAAAACAATCCTAAATTGAAGTGACTAAATAAATAATCAATATCAAAGAGTCACCCAAAAAAACCCCTGAATGAATCCAAAAAGTTTTTTGTCGGAGCATACCAAAGGGAGGTAGAAACAAAAATTCATCCACTCCAGATGATATGCTTCATTTTACTCATATATAGGTTCACCAAAACCAACTTATCACACAATAGAGTCAAAAACATAGCTTAATAATGTTGCTATAGTTCAGTAGAATCACAGTAGAATCGACGTGCATGTTTGGGGACATATGGGGGCGACTGTGGCACCTTTGGTCGCAACACTGTACATGGCTGAGATGGAGGAACAACTGTTAATTATCTCCAAGTTTAACCATGTAATCTTTTGGAAACAATTCCTTGATGATATATTTTTCATATGGTCAGCGGATCTCCAATTCCTCCATATGTTTCTTGCATGGTTAAATGCTTGGAAAACCAATATACAGTTCACAGCACATATTGATCAGCATCATATAGAGTTTTTGGATATGGTGGTTTATAAAGAGACTGGCGAATTCAAAACTACTCTTTTTAGAAAATCTGTACAGCATAACAGTTTATTAAGCTACCAAAGTTTCCATCCGGGCCCCCTTCAACGTGGTTTATCCTTTGGACAATTTCTTAGGTTACGCAGATTATGTTCATCACTAGAAGAATTTAAATATCACGCTACTGATTTAAAGCAAAGATTATTACATAGGGGATATCCTTCATCTGTAGTACGTAAGGCTTTTTGCTGGGCGTGGTATATTCACCGTGAATGGTTGTTGAGCAGTGAACAAAATGACTTACCAGCTTCTATCAATTCTGAATCTATAGTTGGTGTTTTACCATATATGAACTACAGTTCTGACATTGGATGGATACTTCGCCATCATTGGCCCATTTTGGGTTTGCATACCTGTTTTAAAAAACCTTTAAAGATAGCTTATTCTAAAGGTTCTAACTTGCGTAAATATGCTGGTTAAATCTACTGCCCCTGTTGACAGAGCAGTACCTCCTTTGTTGGATCAGGGGAACCATTCACCTTGTAATAATTGTAAATATTGCTCACAAACACTGTCGGGATCAACATGGTCTCATCCTATCACAGGACGTCTTCATTCACAATGTTGGCCCACAAATTGCCATTCATCATTTGTTATATACATTTTACAGTGCCCGTGCTCACTTTTATATGTTGGTAAGACCTCTCGACCTCTCAAGCTGCGGCTAAGTGAGCATGCATTTCGACTGCGACAACGGGTACAGACAGAACCTGTTGTTGAGCACTGCTTGGCTCATCAACATAATTTTGAAGACATCCTGTGGACAATAATTGATCATGTGCCTTTAGATCCACGTGGAGTTGACAGGGCTTTTAAGCTTCAATGGACAGAACAGCGTTGGATTTTCATGTTAAATTCAGTTCATCCGTTTGGATTAAATAAGGAAACTAAATGGACTAGTTTGATCTGAGAAAATCCTGCAAAATCTCCTTTTTCTTTCTTTCTATTGGCAGCACCCCTTGATGGACCGTTCCTCATAGCCAATCATATAGCAGATGAAATTGTTATCGGTGTGACCGATTGGTTTAAAATGTCATCTTGCTCCAGCCAATGGTTAGTAGGGTTTCCTCTGATGTTGGGGATTCCCCTCCTTCCATTCCACATAGCTTTATAGATTGTGGCTGAATATAACTGCTGTCATTAAGGTTGGGCATTCTGCCCTTGCTCATCTGACACTGCACCCTGGTATAATCTACTTAAGGCCTTGTTGGTTACTTGGATTTTCAGTGGCACTATCTGAATAGTGACACAGAAAGTCCATGGACAGATGACTCGAACATGGGTGTGGTTCAAAGGGGCTAGAGAAGAGGGTGTACGAGCGCAATCCCTCTTTATAAAAATAGAGAGAGGAAATTACAAGTTCATTAGTCTGGCTCTGATGATGGAAAAATTAATGGTGATTTCTTCTGAAGGAAAAGATAGTGAAGCAGCTTGGTTCCAGAGGGTTGCAGGATGTAAGGTAGCATGGGTTTACCAGAGAGAGAGATTTTGCCAGACAAATCTGATCAATGATTATTGAATGACTAGAAAATTAGATCCAGAGCATCCAATCAATGTGGTTTGGATTTCTGAAAAGCATTTGAGACTGTCTCCCATAGGAGATTTATAAATAAGAAACCTGGAGTGAGCCCCAAGGTTGTGGACTGAATGAGAACCCGGCTGAGTGATAGATGATATAAAGTAGTGGTAAATGGAATTCGCTCAGAGGAAAGAAAATGGATTAGTAATGCACCTCCAGGATCTATCCTGGTACCAACCTTGTTCAGTATCTTTGTGAGCAATAATACAAAAGGATTAGGAGAAAATATGGATTTGGCATGGCCGTAGTTAGAACGTACTACCCATTCTTATAAAATATACTTGAATCACAAATTCCAAAATATTTTCCTTCTAAACTAAAAAACAATGTTGGACCTGATTTTCAAAAGGGCTGATATTCAAATGCCGTGGCGGTCAGCCGCGGCACTTAAATATCGGTGGGATATTCAGAGGCACTATCTGACTACAAGCTGCTATTGAATATCCGGCTTGAGCAGCTCTATCTGGATAAGTGCTGTCTTTTTCTGGATGATGCCAGCACCATAGTGAACACATCCAAGAGAGTACATGGAATGAGAAATGATTTAGATGGACTGAGAATCTTCAAGAATGGTTAGTGACTGGCAACTAAGGTGGAATACAAAAATAAATGCAGAAATCCCACTACTACGAATACTGAACATTTGTCTAGCACTACAAGACATACGCAGCACTGCACAAACACATGTAAGCTCATCAGAACTTACAGTCTAGTTAAGACAGACAACACAGTAGCTGTAGACATAGGATACATCTAGGGGGAATGGTAAGGAAACATGAGGGAGATCAGATAAAGCAAGATCCAAAAGTAGCAGCGAAGAGGTGAGTTTTCAGCCTGGATTTGAAAAGGGTCAGAGAAGAAAGTAATACACAGTAAGGGACATTGATGTCCATGAAGCAGGAAACAGACCTCAGTGTGATTACATCCAGTGCTTTCAAGGTATGGAAATAGGCCACAAGGAAGAGGCTAGAATTTCTGGGATGCTGGGGTGCATAAATAGAGGTACAAGTAGTCAAAATGTGGAATGATTATACTATTTGATGAATCACTGCTGAAGCATTACCTGGAATGTTGTATGTAGTTCTGGATGACTTTTTTCTGAAAGGATATAGATAGAATTGAGTAGGAAAGTGTATTCATGAGTGTACATTTGGTTCATTTGGATTTCTAAAACTTTAAAGTGTACGTAAATCGCCTGTATGAATTTATAATCACAAATCAATGTGTACTGTCACCACCAGGTGGGCAGACTGCCTCCTGGCTAGCAGGTCTGCATCTGATGGCAATGAAGTAGTTGCGCGACACGAGTGGTTGAAGGCAAAAGGATTTATTTCCCCTCCCGGGGTCGGATTATTCAGATAACACAACACAATATTCAAAATAAATAAGCCATGCTTTCTGGCAAAACATAAAGGAAAGTAGAACAACTTCTTCTTGCTTCAAAGTAAATGGTCAAAGTTAAACATTCAAACTCAGCACATAGTTTCACTATGTGCAAACCAGCAATCTTCCGTTATAGTGTTTTCCTTATACACTAAGCACAGCCTTGACTAACACAGAGACGTTACTTTATCTGATAAAATCAATGTGCAGTCCATTGGGTCACCATTAAATGAGCATTCACTGAGTGTATCAATGACCATAGGCTCCTGCATGCATTCAGAATTATCTGAGTTCTCTTTATCAAAATACCTTTGCAAGTTCCCCTGTAACGTGCCGTTACAGTGTCTCTCTGCAGCACTCCCTCTATGGCTGGAATAACAGCTACCGTATTCCCCTGTGTCTGGGAGAGAGGGAAGCCACCATTCAGGGTTTTTATAGTCCCACTTCTTGTAGGAGGTTCTACCCCTGGAGAGCTTACTGGTTCTATCTTCAGGCTTTGATAGATAAAATTCTTCTCCCCTCCTAACACCAGGTTTCAGCCTGCGGGGTTTTCTTTGAGGCTTAGGAACTTCTAGGATATCATCCTCAGACATGCACACATCTTCAGGGAAATACCTTTCTCTCTCTGGAGGTGTTAACTGCTCTCTATTCAGCTCTGTGCTTAAATCCCTGGGCTGGGTGTTAAAGCCCTGCCCCCACCTAGGATTTCCTACACGAGGCTTCTCAGCATTAACCCTGTAGGTATTTCTTTTATCCACAAACTTTAGCTTCCCACCAGAATCATTCTTCAGGCTACAGCTTTCTAATACATACAGTTTGTCTTTAGGCTTCCAATCACTCCAGTTGGAACGTTGCCTCTGAGCTCCAAAGGTTTTGCAATCAGCAGAACATTCACACCTGTTCTCTGCCCTCACTAGCTGTTTCCTCCTGTAGGACTCTGGGTAGTTTCTGCAGTGAACTCTTCCTGGTTCTGCCTCTGACTCACGTCCTGGGTCAGAGTCTGAAACTCCTCCTTCCTCCTCTAGGTCAGCTGGTTCAGGTAAGACAGCCTGTTCTCCTCGTTTAGCCGGTTCTAACTCTGTGTTTCCTGCATAGCCCTTATAATGGCTGTAAGCTCTTCCCCTTTCCAGGTGCAAGCTATTAGGAACTGGGGAATGTTTCTCAGCTGAGCGTGTTTTCAAACCTCGTGGCTGAGTTCGTTTTTGTCGTCCTTGACAACAGCTGCTCACATGGCCTGCCTGCCTGTCAGCTTCAGGACTAGAATGCAGTGAATCTTGTGTTTTTAAGGTAGAGAATGGAGCTTCCTCATCACAGTACATAATTGATTTCCATGTTTAAATAAGTTCTAATACACATACACTGCACACCTAAAGAATTAATATGGGTATGAACACAAAAAGAAAGCCTAAAAATGATTACAATTTCATTTTAAAGGAGCATGAACCATACCCTTAGAATTGAGACAGTCTGGAGAAGTGCTAGCAAAATGGTAAGGGGTATGCATCAGAAGCATTATGGGATGAAACTTAGAAATCTAAATATGTACATCCCAGAGGAGAGATAAGACATGGGACAAGAACAAACTTGTTTCAAGGAAAAAGATGATATCGTCTAATGAGGCTTTGAAGGGTTAGCTGAGGAGATATCCCATAAAATATATTTTTCTTAGAAAGGTGGTGAATATTGTTGGATAAAAAGTAATGGCTATTTGAGCATAATCATAGAGCATAGTGCAATGGGTAGGTGCTTACAGAGGCACCTGTTGTTGTTATGTGCCATCGAGTTGGTGTCGACTCACAGCAACCCTCTGGAAAGTTGCCCTAAACTGTATTCAGTCTTCAGTCAGGTGACTCATTGTTGACAGAGTGACACCCATAGCTGTTGTTATTGTATTGATCCATCTCATTGCTGGCCTTCCTCTTTTGCATTAACCTTCTACCTTGCCAAGCATAATGTCTTTCTCTAATGAAATCTCTCTTCGCATGATGTGTCCAAAGTATGAAAGTTGAAGTCTTATCATCTGAGCTTCTAAGGGAAGCTTAGATTTTATCACCTCTAGTACTGACTGGTTTGGTTTTTTGGGCAGTCCATGTTATACACAGTATTTGTCTCCAGCACCATAATTCAAAGGCATCAATTTTCTTCCTGCCTACCTTTTTCACTGTCCAACTTTCGCATCCATATGATGTTATTGAAAATACCATAGCCTGGACAAGTTAAATCTTTGTATGGAGAGAGACATCTGTGCTCTTGAGAATCTTTTCTAGGTATTTCATAGCCATTCGGCCAAGAGCAATGTGTCATCAGATTTCTTGATTGCTTGTTGCTTCTTTATTGATAGTTGATCCAAGTAGGTTAAAGTTGTCAACTATTTCAATTTCTTCTCCATCAAAGATTAACTTATTGATTTTGCCAGTTGTCAGGATCTTTGTCTCCTTTACATTAAGGTGCAGGCCCATTTCAAGGCTATGCTCCTTGATCTTGAGAAGCAAATGTTTCAGATTCTCTTCACTTTCAACCAGTAATATGGTATCATCAGCATAGCGAAGGTTGTTGATGAGATTTCCACGAATCCTCACGCCTCGGTTGTCTTCATACAGTCCTGCTTCTCTGATGATTTGTTCTGCATATAAATTAAACAGGTAGAGGGAAAGAATGCAGCCTTGTCGTGCACTTTTGCTGATTCTAAACCATTCTGTTTCTCCTTGTTCCATTCAAACTGTTGCTTCTTGATCAATGTAAAGGTTGTGCATGAGAACTATCAGGTGTTCTGGTATACCCATGCTTCTTAAATTTGCCCAGTTTCTCATGGTTTACACAGTCAAAAGCCTTGCTATAGTCGATAAAACACGTATAGATATCCTTTTGGTATTCTTTTATCTTTTCAAGGATCCATCTCACATCTGCAGTGATTTCTTTCATTCCTCGCCCTTTCCTGAACCCCACTTGCACTTCAGGCAGTTCTCGTTCCAGGTATGGTTGTACTCTCAGCTGAATAATCTTGACTAGAATCTTGCTGGCTTGGGGGATCAGAGTGATTGTGCGATAATTTCCATGGTCAGTTGGATCACCTTTCTTTAGTGTTGGTATTAACACAGTTCTTTTCCAGTCACTTGGCCATGATGTTGTCTTCCAAATTTCTTGGCAGAGCCTTGTAAGTATGGTAACAGCTGCATCAGATTGTTGTAATACTGCTATGGAAATGCCATCAATGCCTAGTGTTTTGTTCTTTGATAAGACTTTCAATGCTGCTTTGATTTCTTCTTTCATCACCAATGATTCCTGATCATAAGGTACAGGTTGAAACAGCTTTTGGTCCACTTGATCTTTATGGTATAATGACTCTGTATATTCTTTCCACCTTTTCTCGATCTTCTCAGCATCATTCATCATGGATCCTTGAGCATCTTGTAGCATTCCAGTTCAAGGCTGGAATTTTTTCTTTAATAACTCTCATAGGTTTAGGAAAGCCAATCTTGTTCTTCCTCTAATAGTTTCTGATTCAATTTCCTTGCATGTGTCATTGTAGTACTTCTCCTTTTCTTGTCTTGCTGCATGTTAGAAATCTCTGTTGAGGCATCTACTTGTCTTTATAAAATAATAGGCATACTGTATAAGGCAAAGAACACACAGGGGTAAATATGCATACTTTACATGTGTATGCAGGTAGATTAAAGTGTTTCATAATCCACCTGCATATGTACCAACTTTGCCCATACTCTGCCCAGACCTCACTCCTAGCTACTCTTTCCAGCAAAGTACGCATCTTCAGGCCAAAATGTATGCTTTCACACTGGTCGGTATTTTCTAAGAGGTCATTTATGAATGTATGTGTCCACATACATTCATACATACATATATTATTTATTTATAGAATTTACAGATTTATCAAGCAAAGCTTTTACAGAAAAGGTAGTACTTCAAAATAAATACAATCAAAGGGCAAACCTGAAATAATTAATAACAGTAATACCTGTAGCTCACAATATGAGAATGTGGAATTAAGAAAAACCTAATTAGGCTGAGGATCCTTAATTGAATTACCAAGAAACAATAATACAATACATATCAATGGCAGAAGTGGCCCTGAAGCTAATACCCTCACTGCTCATTTTGCTGCCATAGCTTCACCAGTGGGAGTTGAAACTAAAGGAATGCTAGGGCTTATAAATGCAGATAGATGTTCAGATTGATAGAAAATAAACCTCTGCATTTTAAGAACCACCACACATTTACAGGGAAAGCACAAATAATATTATGCCGCTAACTGGAGTACCCCAGTCTTAAAAGTAGAAACTGCCTATGTATTTTCGTGTCTCCTTCGATACATCTGGAAACATTGAGACTCTTACACCATGAAAAAGAATATTGCGTTTCTAATAATAGAGTTTTAACAACCAGTCTCTGTCCAAAACTAGAGCCAAAGGGTCCAATTCTGTGCCTCAAAGGTTGTGTGGGGAAGTTAGACAGGGGACGGGGAAGGGGCAGCTCGGGGGCAGAGTCTGGACGGTCGCTGGTCCTGGATGTACAGGGCCGATTCTAATGTCTTCGAAGGTGGAAAAACTTCCCTGCATGTTTGTTTACTGCAGAACGGGGCGTGGATGGGGCAGGCGGGGCCTGAAGACATTCTCCGCAGCCCGACCCTGGCCTTAGGAGGCCAGATTGGGGGTCAGGCTGCGGGGAATGAAGCTGGGAAGCTGGTGGCCAGCATCGCGGCTCTTCAATGGAGCCATGGCACCATGGCAACATGACACCATGTCACCACGGCTCCATTGAAGAGCCTTGACTCAGTTAGCCAAGAAGGTCCTGTACGTGCAGGCCAGACTGAATCTCAGTCCTGGCCTGCACATGAAGGACTGTTCGCGATTCTGATCCCACAGGTCTAGACATGCAACATGGGATCAGAATTGTGATCCCTTCTGTACGTCCGGTTCAGACCGGATGTACAGAGAAGATCTATGTCCGAAACAAAATGAACCCTAAAGTGACCAAAAGTGTAAAAACCTTCACGGCTTCCTCAGTATAAAGCTGAAGAATATCTGATATATTGAGAACATCCCTTTCAACATTTTCATTAGATCCAGGCCTTTTGTTAGCCAGCAGCAAGTAGAAAGCCCTCATAATTGGTGGTACCTAATCCTGGGGAACAGATAGTATATCTTTGACATATGTTTTAAAGAGTTTCATTGGTGCAATGCCCGGTAAAATAGGAAAATTCAACAGCACAAGTTTGACGTCCAAACAGAGTTCTTCAGAATTTCTACTTTCACATGCAGAGCAATGTTATCTTTAACAAGGGCCACAGTAGTATCAGAAACAATATTCACTTTTTGCACATATTCATCACTCACAGACATGCTTATGCTCTCAGTTACTGTATCAAAGGATTTCATCCATTCTTCCAATTGGGCCACTTTAGCAGTAATCCCAGCCATATGATCTGCAATAGCTCCAGCCAAAGAAGTTATGGTGTCCCAAATATTTTCCAAAGTTATAACCTTCAGACACAGCAGAAGCAAGGAAACCACAGAGGGTGTTACCGATCGATCCTCCAACTCCTTCCCCTGTATTCCTTCAGATGAAAAAGCTCCCACCAATGCCTTCTCTCCAGGACACTCACCGGCAACTCCTCACATCGCACCTCCGAAGTCCCCGACCATGGAGCCATGAGGACGCCACCTTCCAACAAATGGACAGAGAAGAAACGGAGGCACCTGGAGGCAAAGGCTGGCTCCGAGCATCTGGAGATAGGGTTACTTCCAGGTCACAGGGCACACAGGAGTCCTCCCTCCTCTCCCTAGCACCTGCCATGATCTCCTTTTTCGCTGCCTCAGAGAGCTCAACAGATTTAGTCAACTGACCCAATATGGGAGTCTGAGACTCCTCTGGGAAAGCATTTGCCTTCCCCTCCCCCTTAGGCATAGATGAAGGAGCGAGCTCAAACCACTGCAGCCATTCTAATTGAGACTACAGTCTTCATCCCCCACCCATTCCCTGTGGGCAGGACTTTATAAAATTATCCTTTAAATAGAAACATAGAAACATCATGACAGAAAAAGACCACATGGCCTATCTAGTCTGCCCTTCCATATCATATTAACTGCTTTGACCCGGTGAAAAGCGGGATATAAATATTTTATTTTATTTATTATTTAGCTGCATTTATATCCTGCTTTTCACCGGGTCAAAGCGGTTGTGGGATACATTTAACACGAGGGGATATGAGACACATACACTAATACTTACAGGGAACATGGGCTATGGAGAGTTAAGTGGCTTGCCCAATACCACAAGGAGCACCTGCGGGACTAGAAACCCCAGTCCTTCCGGCCCAAGGTTGCTGTCCTCTAGTGGGATTTGAACCACTGACCTTCCGGCCTGTAGTACCTTGCCCCAACCACTAGGCCACTCCTCCCTCGATAGATAAATAAATAAATAAAATAAATAAATATCAACCACTACAACAGTCCCCTTTTTTCCTTTAGAGACCCTCTATGTTTGTCCCATGCATTTTTGAATTCAATCTCCTCATCTCTACCACCTCCACTTGGAGACTATTCCACGGATCTACCACTCTTTCCATAAAAAATATTTCTGCATATTACTCCTGAGCCTGTCCCCTTTCACCTTCATCCTATGTCCCCTCTTATAAAATTAACCTCTTATAGGTTTATTTTATAAGAGGGTGCCTAGGATTAGAAGGTATCTATTTTTCACTGATTTCATGAAGACAAATAGGGGATCATTATGAAAGCCCTATTTGTGTTTTGGACGTCTGAAAACAGGCATAGAGACATCTCCAGAGCCGTTTTAGAAGCCTAGTCTGTGAACATCCTTGGTGTAAGGATTTCCAAGTCTGAATAGGGTTATGGCAAAGGCATGGCTGGGGCATTTCCAGAAACTTGGATGTCACTGCCTCATCCAGAAACATCCTGAATGTCCAAAGTTGCATCTAAGTTTAGGCACAAATAAGCATCTGAAACATACTTGTTTTGGCTGAAAACCATCAAGACAGCACAGAGAAGATAGAACTCCATCATCCAACACAACTGTAATGATAACAGTAGAGGGATTTGAACCCTGACTTCCCTGTTTTCTCATGTGCTGCTCTAACCATTAAGCTATTGCTAGACATACAGGTCCTGAGGTACTATTCTGGGGACATCTGTGTAGACACCCTTGCAGACTCATATTGGGCATGTCCACATTTGTGAAATCATCTCTGTGCCAGGATGTGCCTGCTTTTTTTTCAGACATTCTTGCTTAGACTTCTCAGATTACAGTTGGACATCCTTTCTAAAATGTCCTTCATAGGCTCTTATGTGTCTTTATAAAACACACTAGTGCAATCACACTTGAGTGAAGGTGCATACTTACACTTGCTTGAGAGCAGTTATAAAAAGTTCATGCATAGAGTACACAAATCCGCACTTATATTATCATATATTATAAACAATGCATGCACTTTGAAATCTCACCTGTGCTCTGCCCAGACCATGCCCACGGTAGTTCCTGTAGCAAACATACTCTCACTCTTGTCATTATGCAAGAGACATATATATATATGTTGTTGTTGCTAAGTGCCGTTGAGTCGGAGTCGACTCTTGGCGACCTTCTGGATAGCTATCCTAAATTGTGTTCGATCTTCAGTCAGGCGGCTCATTGTTGACAGACTGGTACCTGTAGCTGCTATTATTGTATCGATCCATCTCATTGCTGGCCTTCCTCTTTTGCGTTGACCTTCTATCTTGCAAAGCATGATGTCTTTCTCTAATGATTTCTTTCTTCGCATGATGTGTCCAAAGTATGAAAGTCGAAGTCTTGTCATCTGAGCTTCTAAAGAAAGCTTAGGTTTGATCTCCTCTAGTACTGACTGATTTGTTCTTCGGGCAGTCTATGGTATACACAGTATTCGCCGCCAGAGTTTCTCATGGTTTACACAGTCAAAAGCCTTGCTAAAGTTGATTAAGCACAAATAGATATCCTTTTGGTATTCTTTAGTCTTTTCAAGGATCCATCTCACATCCGCAATGATGTCTCTCGTTCCTCGCCCTTTCCTGAACCCTGCTTGCACTTCAGGTAGTTCTTGTTCCAGGTATGGTTGTAGTCTCTTTTGAATAATCTTCAGTAGAATCTTGCTGGCATATGGGATCAGAGCGATTGTGCGATAATTTCTACAGTCAGTTGGATCACCTTTCTTTAGTATTGGTATAAACACAGATTTTTTTCAGTCAGTTGGCCATGATGTTGTCTTCCATATTTCTTGGCAGAGCCTTGTAAGTATGGTAACAGTGGCATCAGATTGCTGCAATACTTCTATGGGAATGCTATCAATGCCTGGTGCTTTGTTCTTTGATAAGGCTTTCAATGCTGCTTCAACTTCTTCTTTCATCACCAATGGTTCCCGATCATAAGGTACAGGTTGAAACAGCTGTTGGTCCACTTGATCTTTATCATATAAAAACTCTGTATATTCCTTCCACCTTTTCTTGATCTTCTCAGCATCATTCAACATAGAACCTTGAGCATCTTGTAACATTCCAATTCGAGGCTGGAACTTTTTCTTTAACTCTCGTAGCTTTAGGAAAGCCGATCTTGTTCTTCCTCTAATAGTTTCTGCTTCTATTTCCTTGCAAGTGTCATTGTAGTACTTTTCCTTGTCCTGTCTTGCTGCACGTTGGAAATCTCTGTTGAGTTCTGTGATTGTCTTTCTTTCTCCTCTGGCTTTAGCTTCTCTGCGTTTCTGGGCAATTTTCAGAGTTTCTTTCGTCATCCATTTTGGCCGTTTTTGTTTTTTCACCTTTTGTAGTGACTTCTCGCTTTCTTCCAACACAACCTTCTTGATGTCATTCCATAACTCTTCCAGAGCTCTGTCATTTGTATCTAAAGCAGCAAATCAATTTTGCAGGCAGTCTTTAAATTCCAGTGGTATATTCTCAAGGTCATATTTTGCTGCATTCATGAGTGGTTTGCTCTTTTTCAACTTTAGCTTGAGTTTATTTATTTTATTTATTTAATACACACTTATATACCGCTGCTTCCAGCGATCAGCAGCGGTTCGATTCTTCTTTTGGTGGTGTCAAATCAGGACTGGGAGGGGAGAGTAAATACATGGGTCTGAGGGGAGGTCACAGCACACAGGGTTAGTGTCATGGGGGAATGAACTATACATATTTACATTTATACATACGTATTTACACATTTCTGGGTTACAATTTGTACATTTCCACATTTTTGTAATTACACCTTTTCATATTTACATATTTGGATTACGCATTTTTGGATTACACATTTTTGGGTTACACATTTTTGGATATTTCTACATAAAGTGGATTCCAACGCATATAGTTATCTGCTTGCTTTGCTACGAGTCGATGGCACCTGTGCGTCATGGCTGATTGTAGTAGATCATCATACTAGTAGTTGATGATCTGTACCACAGTCAGCTCCAGGTTTTGTCTTTGTTGATGTTACAGAGCTTTTCCATCGTTGACTTCCACAGATGAAGTCAATTTGATTTTTATACAATC
Organism: Ichthyophis bannanicus; assembly: GCA_033557465.1. Taxonomy (NCBI): domain Eukaryota; kingdom Metazoa; phylum Chordata; class Amphibia; order Gymnophiona; family Ichthyophiidae; genus Ichthyophis; species Ichthyophis bannanicus. Next base: position 1,697,172,112 of record CM066031.1, read on the forward strand.
CATTGGGTGAAGTCCATGTGTACAGTCGCCGCTTGTGTTGCTGGAAGAAGGTGTTTGAGATGAATAGATCATTGGTCTTTCAGAATTCTATCAGTCTTTCTCCAGCTTCATTTCTGTTGCCAAGTCCATATTTTCCAACTACTTTGCCTTCTTCTTTGTTGCCAACTTTTGCGTTCCAGTCACCCATGACTATCAGGATATCCTGTTTGCATGTTCTGTCAATTTCAGCTTGTACTTGTTCATAGAACTCTTCAATTTCATTCTCTTCTGCAGCTGTTGTTGGGGCATATACTTGAATTATAGTTGTGTTGATAGGCAATCCTCGTAGACGAATAGAGATTAAGCGTTCGCTGACTGCATTGTATTTCATTACAGTTCTTGCAAGTTTCTTCTTTATTATAAATGCAACACCATTTCTTCTTTGTCTTTCATTTCCAGCATAGTAGACTATGTGATCATCTGATGCAAAGTGCCCGATGCCAGTCCATTTCAGTTCACTGACACCCAACAGATCAAGTTGTACACGTTCAATTTCATTCTTGACCAACTCCAACTTCCCTTGGTTCATGCTTCGTACGTTCCATGTTCCAATGTGTAAGACATCTTTACAGCTTCTGACTCTCATTTCATGCGCAGCTACATCAGCAGTCAGACTTCCCAAGGGCTTTGATCCAACCACATCATAAATGCTGGCTTTACTCTGAAAAGTCTCCAGCTCTTCCCCAGTAGCTAGTTGAGTGCCTTCCGACCTGGGGGTCTCATCTTCCAGCACCATAGCACAATTTGTTTTGTTGTAACTATCCGTTGGGTTTTCATGGCAAGATACAGAAGTAGATTGCCGGGCCTTTCTTCCGTGCAGTTTAAGTTTGGTGTTGTTGCCATTGTCACAAAAATGTGATCCTCCGCCATCAACACTATCCCATTCTGCTGCTGCCCATATGGGTGGTTTGTCTTGTTCTGGCACCTCAGCTGAAACCTGTCCATCTTGGGAGACCCTGCCAGTAGTTAAACTACCGATAGTTTAGCTCTCAGCATCACTGATGCATGCAAGCCCTCACAGCACGACAAGCTGCAAACCAAGTGAGTAATTAATTAATTAGGATATAATTCAGATCTTTTCAGTAGTAGCCCAAGACAACTAGCATTCAAATCCAGTAAGTATTTTGTGTCCCTGGAGGACTTCCAATCTAAGTTTGTACCTGACCAATGGAGAGTTAAATGACTTGCCCAAGGTCACAAGGAGGGTCTAAAATAACTTTATAAAATTACTTCATAAGAGAGCTTAGTATAAGCACAGAGCATCCTCATTTGATTTGAATGCAAAGGCCAGAAAGCATGGCTTGGGAATGTATATTTAAGTGCACAAAGTCCAATATTCACCTGATCAGGGCTGGAGTTAGGGGGTGGCAAACAAGGAAATTGCCCTTGGCACCCATGCCACAGGGCCCCCAATTCTGCCTCTACCTGAAGGAGACAAAGCCTGCAAGTGGTTCTTTGGGGTTCCTTCATCAGTTTCTGGCCCAGGCCCCTGCATGTTTAACACCAGCCCTGCACCTGATTCAACAGTAGAAACATAGAAACATAGAAACATGATGACAGAAAAAGACCACATGGCCTATCTAGTCTGTGCTTCCATAACAACAACTACAACAGTCCATTTTTTACCTTAAGAGATCCTCTGTGTTGGTCCCATGCTTTTTTGAATTCAGTTACTGTCCTCATCTCTACCACCTCTACTGGGAGACTATTCCATGGATCCACTACTGTTTCTGTAAAGAAATATTTCCGCATATCACTCCTGAATCTATCTCCCTTCACCCTCTTCCCATGTCCCCTCGTAGCAGAACTTGCTTTCAATTGAAAGAGGCTCTCTCTCTCTGAACATTTATGCCACGGAGGTATTTAAACATCTCAATCATATCACCTCTATCCCGCCTTTCCTCTAAGGTGTACATATTAAGATCCTTAAGTCTGTCCTCATATGCTTTATAATGAAGCCCACTAATCATTTTAGTAGCAACCCTCTGCACCGACTCCACCCTGTTCACATCCTGGGGCTCTTAAAATGTATAGTGAAGAGGTTAATATGACATATTTGAAGTAATACAGGCATGCATGTGGTTGGATTGTCTAATAGGCAGTATTGGTAGAATAAAATAGCAGCTGAGTCTGTGTCGCAGGATGCAAATTCTGTAATAACTGGAGGTTCTAGTAGAAATGCATAGCTGAGTATGCCCGGCAGGCTGGATGTGAGGAAACCTGATATAGTGGTAAAGGAGAAAAACACCAGAATGGCTTTCATAATAGAGGTGTCAGTTCCAAGTGATTATTCTGTGAATCATGTGGAGAAGCAGAAGATCCTGAAGTACCAAGAAATGCAGTTAGAGACCAAGAAAATGTGGCAGAAAGATATAGAAATATTTCCCATTGTACTGGGAGCCACAGGCCTGATAAAGAAGAATTTCCGAGCACATCTTGACAAAGTATCCATATACAGTTGTGGTCAACATTATTGGCACCCTTGCATTTTAGGTATGTTGTGTACAATATCTTGAGAAATAATTTGAAATATTCCACCTGTATGCCATCATAATATATTAATAGTATGTTCAAAGGTATACAACAAAAAAAGAGAAGCCTGTGCAACGTAAATGTAGTAATTTCTGAGAAGAAAACAAAATATGACCTGGATAGGAATAATGGCACCCTTCACGAATATTTGGTTGCACAACCCTTGGCAGTGATGACAGTCTCCAAATGTTTCATGAAGCCATCTGTAAGTTTCATACAGCTGTCTGCTGGTAGTTTCTCCCACTCTTCAACTGTGATTTGTTCCAGCTCGTGAATGTTTCCAGGATTCCTTTTCCAAAGGCAGATCTCAGCTCTTTCCAAAGGTTCTCAAATGGATTGAGATCAGGACTCATTGCTGACCATTTAAAACAGTCCTTTTCTTCCTTTATTTGGATGTATGTTTTCAGTCATTGTCCTGCTGGAGGACCCATGACCTTCGACCCAGATCTAGCTTTCTGACAATAGGTAGCACGTTTCGCTTCTTGGTAGACCTCTGACTTCATGATTCCTTTAATACATTCCATACGTTATAAAGAACAGCAGTGGATTTATTTACTTCATTCCACCAGCCTGTTTGGTTTAAATACAGAGATAGAGTGGTGGTCCCTTCATTAGTTAGTTTAGTTATTGTGTACATTGACATCCATTGTGTTCTTATTTAGATCCGCTAATTGAATACAGCTCTAAGTGACATAACCGCATAAATACCGGAACAGGAAGTTTGGGTAACATTGCTTGAAGAAGAGCCGCAAAATGACCTGGCTTGAAACACGAATGTTTGTGTTGCAGTACCCAGTGGACTGATCGTTTCTTGCCACAAGTGCTATACTATATCAGATGAGTATCCAAGTGGCGGTTTACCAATCGTTTTGGGCTGATGAAGCTTTTTGAAATTTTCTAGCTAAAGCAGTAAGTGCAAAATGCAGGCTGCGAGTAGCAGTATGTTTGAAAATTATGGGGGCTCACTTTTGTGAGTGTGTTGTCTCCAGCTTGTTGGCTAGTAGGCCATTTCTAATAAATGATTAAAATGGAGGGCCTGCTTCAAGAGAGGGTTTTTCCACTCTCATGGTAGGCGATCCAACAAAAAAAAATAGTTTGTATCACTGTTCGTAGTACTTGAGAGATTGGACACTGTAATTTGAGAGATCAGAAAAATGTCTAACTTTTTGTAGGAATAATCATGTCCTGGCAATGTCCCAGTTTTTATACTATTTCCTACTATTTCTTTTTAATTAGTCTAGTTTTATTTGATTCTTGTATGTGTCAAATATGTGTGCATATATAATCCAAAGTCATTTCATTGGCCACTTTTTTTAGGAGATATTGGGCATTAAGGGGTTGAACTGCAAGGGTGCCAATAATGTTGCATCTTATGAACTCCAGAAGGAAGCTCTTTTTGCATGATGTAAGTACTATGATGAGCATTAGCAGTAAATGTGTGAGAGACTGAGATCATATTCTACATACCCTTGATTAGAAGTGAGGTTCATGACTGTCAGGGTGTGCACAAAGCTAACCTATTTGGAAAAGCTGCCTTGAGACATTGTGTTGTTTAATACCACCCTCAGAATATCCCGATTAGGAAAGAGCCTTTCTTTGACCATTCCGTCAATGAAAAACATTAAGTTCAAGAGGTCATTGGATAGACTGTTTGCTTATGCTGCTAATGTGGAATGGAATGGGTTGCCTGTAGAGATTAGGAAATTCTCAAATCATAAGGATTTTCGACAGTTACTGAAAGCAAACATGTTCAGGAGATTCTTTGTCAGTTAGGAATCCTGATCGAGAATATCAAATGAAATTGTACGGGTTGTATTGTGTTTTAAATACACTTTTAACTACTGTAAACCATCTAGAACCTGGAGGTATAGGCAGTATATGAATGGATGTATTAAATTAATTATATTTCCTGCTTCATTTTATTTTGTTTGGAAAATTACCCCCTCCCTCAAATGAAATTTCAGTTATTTTTCTTTTGTCATTTTCAAAATTCCATCCCTGAGCCCTTACGCTCTCCCCCTTTTCCCCATTCTACTATTGCCATTTTCTGTGGGTGGAAGAGTAGCCTAATGATTGGAGCACTGGCTTAAAAAAACAAATAAACAGGGTTCAATTCCCAGTAGCACTCCTTGTGTCCTCTTGGCAAGTCACTTAATCCTTCATTACCTCAGAGAAAATCCAATTTATCAATGTCTCTATTTAATGTATATGTAAACTGCTTTGACTGAAACTATAAAGCAGTATAAAAGGCCTGTTAAATAAATAAAATTGCTACATCAAAGGGATCATTTTAGAAGTCCTCTTCATGATTTGGACATCTGAAAATAGCCATTCAGACTTCCCAATCAGATCCACGCCCCATGAGCCATTTTAAAACACTCTAAACGTACACATTTCTGACACCATCCAATCCATGTTGTACAGGGGTGTGACAAAGGCATGTCCGGGGCTATCTGGGGTAGATGCACATGTGTGCCCGATTTCAGAATGGAGCTGCATGTTTAGAACCGGCCAGCAGACATGTCCATGTCTATACCTGCTCCTGAGCACAAATAGACATTTAAAAAGTGCGTGTGTCTGCCAGCTATGAACACTACAAGGAAAAGGAGAAAGCCCCTTCACTCCTACAATATTTTTCACCAACTCAAAATAGCCTAGTAGATATATAGCAAGGTTTTATTGTCTGCTACTGCATCGATGCTCATCTCTATATCTAAAATGGCAGATTGGGATTTGTATGTGGTAACATAGATACATGTCTGTCCTGAAATACTAGAACTGGCACATCTATGTGGTCAGTACTACAAACATTCTGTATCTCGCATGTCCACATTTCTGAAATTGGATGGAGTTTTTGCACATATCTGGCTCCTTATTCTGCACATTCTTGTCCCTCTTTATATTGTGGCAGGCACATTTATCTTTTGGGGCAGAGAGGGTGATTTTAGGCAACATTTTCATGTGCCCACCTGTGTCCCTCTCACAGAATATCTAGTGTTTTGACTTGGATATCCATGATTTCACCTAAACAGCTTATCAAAAATGCATCTTCATACTTCTCTGTGTATTCTCTTCATTGGGCACCGTCCTCTGGCTCATGTGTGTGTGTGTGTGTGTGAGGGAGAGAGAGAAGGCACATAGGACAGAGGCATGAGGGACGACAGAGGATAGAGAGGAAAGGAAGGTCAATAAGGGAGATGAAAGTGATGTGAAACTTTAAAAGGAGACAGGAGCAATCTCTAATCATTCCTCTCCTACTCATTCCTATTAGAGAATGGCACCAGCTGAGTCAAGAGTGGTGATATGTTTCTGTCTGGCAAATATGAAATTTAATTTTATATGGACATTTGCACCCTGCTGCTATCCCCAAAGGGTTTTGAGATGGCTTACAATTAAGAAATTCTTAAGAAATCACATTAACATATACTTAAAATATAAAGACATAGGGCTCAATATTCGAAAGGCAGTTAGATGGTTTACAGCCCTGTAAACTATGAAACTGCTGCTGAGAGGGATATTCAACAGCACCAACATGGTTAGTGCCGCTGAATATCCCCAATTATGGCCCTTACGCACCCCGATGCTAACCGCTTAGCATTGGGCATGTCGGGAGCATTCCTGTGAGGAGCAGAGGTGGAGACGATCGATAACTGGGCAGCAGCAATATTGCATGCTACCCAGTTAGTGACCTGTGCATAAGATAGGCAAGAAAAAGCCTTCCCTATCTGTTAGGTGCAGGAGCTAACCGGGCAGCATGCGGTTTGCGGCGTGTGTGACAAAGTCTGGATATTCAATGCCGGGGCTGCATATGACCCGGCGTTGAATCTCCAAGGTTAAGGGATGGCGGGCATGGCTATGCGCTGTAGTGATGCATAGCCTGCCCAACTGAATTTCGGGCCCATAAATCCTTACTAATACAAAAAAATTATCCTACCTGGCCTGACTCATTCAATCAATAAACTTAAGGCTTGGACAATGTATCTCCAATCAGGGCTGGCCCAAAGGTTTCTGCCATGTCAGGCAGGAACCCCCGCCATTCAGCCCCAGCCCCCACCACACTGAGCTGCCCTGCCATGCCAAGCCACCACTTGCTGCTGCTGCCACTGCGGATTCCACCTTCTGGGGGGCCAGCGACATTGACAGTTTAAAGACAACGGCTTTGTGCCACCACTTTGGGCCCTTGGCAGACCATGTGCTTTGGCACACATAGCCTGCTGCCTCTGACCCTTCTCTAACAGGGAGTTGCATTGGAGGGGGTCAGAAGCGGCAGCCAATGTATGACGAAGCATATAGCCTGTCACAGGCACCTAAGCAGCGACACAAAGTTGTCGTGCCGCCCACCAAGGTCTGCCAACTTAAATGGCTGCCAATCTCACCTAGTAAATGGGTTGGCCCTGTCTCTAATTCAACATTTTAAACTATTGTAGAAATAACCAGGTTATCACCATCTTATGAAACTTTAAATAATTTCATTTCAATCTAAATTCTCTGAGAAGTTTATTCCAAATGTAGGGTATCAATTCCCTTAAGGTCCAGTTCCTAATAGCTGATAACCTACAGTTCTTAATAGAAGGAATGTCTACTAAAAGATCCCGTTCAGACCTTAAAGAGCCCTATAGTACATAGACATCCACCATCTCTCCCACTAGAGGACAGCAACCTTGGGCCGGAAGGACTGGGGTTTCTAGTTCCACAGGTGCTCCTTGTGGTCTTGGGCAAGCCACTTAACCCTCCATTGCCCATGTTCCCTGTATTAGTGTATGTGTCTCATATCCCCTCGTGTTAAATGTATCCCCCAACCGCTTTGACCTGGTGAAAAGCGGGATATAAATGCAGCTAAATAAATAAATAAAATAAATCTCTAGCGTATATTCTTGGCTACTGTCCCAAACAGTTTTCGAGAACTGTGTCCTAAAGCTTAAACTGGATTTGAAATGATAGCAGCAACCAGTGTAAAACTTAGGAAGCACTAGCCCATCTGTGAGCTCTTTTGATTATTTTCGCTGCTGTATTATAAAAAAGTTGGAACCTGGATAATAATGTTTTTGTTTACAATTAATTAAAGCAAATTACATTAATCAATCTGTAAGATTAAAACTGTTCTCATTATCAAATACAGATCAGATTCTGATAAATATCATCTGATTTGTCATATATGTTTCAGTTTCCACAAAGATTTCAATGCTAACACTGAAATCTGTTCTCCTTAGAGAGAGTGCAATCTATCATAACTCCCAAACTCTGAATGGAGGAGGACAGAGGGACAACCACATCACCCACACATGGATTAACCTCAGGGAACTGATCTCTACATCACCCTATCCAAATGATCTGAGGCAGGGGTAGCCCAAGGGTATTGCAGGCCCATGTGTGGAGACTCATTGGAGGGCCTCATTTGCATAAATATTTGCATATCCACTGGGCCTCATTTGTATAAATCTAATTTATTTTATTTTAAAATGTATATGCTGCACATCTAAAATTGTAAGCGGCTTTCAAAGGAGTCCTTCACAAGCCTCTTTTTTGTCCTATCAATGACTTAGGGGCATGTTTACTAAACATTAATGAGCATTAAGTGCCACTGTGCCCATAGAAATAGATAGGTGTTGCTGCACTTAGCACACATTCAAATTTGTGAATACACATTAACCTTTAGTAAACATGCCTGCTAATGAGTGTCTGAAAACCACTTGCATCTACAATGAATCTACAGTGAGGATAAAGCAAGGCTACCATATTTCTGCATTGCTGTCTTCTAGTTCCAGCTGCCAAGTGCATTACTACAAAACCCTGCTCATTTAGAACCCATGGCAAACCTGTCATATCCTAACAGCACTACCAGGACTCACATAGCACCAAACCCTACTTATCAAAAGGTAACACTACAAATATTAAATCAAGTTAGACAAGGAAGATCTTATCTTACTAATCTGTTATGTTTTTTTGAAGGTGTGAATAAACAGGTAGACAAAGGTGAGTCAGTTGATATAGTGTATCTGGACTTTCAGAAAGCCTTTGACAAGGTCCCTCATGAGAGACTTTTGGCAAAACTAAAAAGTCATAGGATAGGAGGCAGTGTACTATTGTGGATCAGAACTGGCTAAAAGATAGAAAGCAGAGGGTAGGGCTAAATGGCCAATTTTCCCAATGAAGAAAGCTGAAAAGTGGAGTACCCCAGGGATCTTTGCTGGGTCCACTACATTTTAACATATTCATAAATGACCTGGAAATGGGAATAATGAGTGAGGTTATCAAATTTGCAGATGACACAAAACTGTTTAAAGTTGTTAAAATCCATGAGGATTGTGGAAAATTTCAAGAGGATCTTGATAAATTAAATGACTGGGCATCCAAATGGCAGATGAAATTTAATGTGGACAAGTGCAAAGTTATGCACCTAGGAAAGAACAACCCAAACTATGGTTACATGATGCAAGGTTCCACATTAGGAACCACCACCCAGGAAAAAGATTTAGGCTTCATTGATAACATGTTAAAACCCTCCACCCAGTGTGCAGCGGTGGCCAAGAGAGCAAATAGAATGCTAGGTATCATAAGGAAAGGAATGGAAAATAAAACAAAGGATATTATAATGCCTCTGTATCGTTCCATGGTGCGACCGCACCATCAATATTGTGTGCAGCTCTGGTCGCCGTATCTTAAAAAGGATATAGTATTACTAGAAAGGGTACAGAGAAGAGCCACCAAAATGGTAAAGGGGATGGGAGAATACCCCTATGAAGAGAGGCTAAAAAGGTTAGGGCTCTTCAACCTGGAAAAGAGACGACTGAGGGGAGATATGATAGAGGTCTATAAATTAATGAATGGAGTGGAACGGGTAAACATAGATTGATTGTTTGCATCATCAGAATATAGAAAGACTAGGGAACATGCAATGAAGCTACAGGGTAACCTATTTAAGATTAATAAGAGAAAATATTTTTTCGCTCAACATTTAATCAAACTCTGGAATTTGTTACCGGAGGATGTAGTAAAAGCTGTTAGTGTAGCTGGGTTTAAAAAAGGTTTGGACAAGTTCCCGGAGGAAAGGTCCATAAACCATTATTAAAAGGGACCCGGGATATCACTGCTTGACCCCATACAAGAATTGTGGAACCTGTGTCTTTTGGGGAACTGCTAGGTACTTATGACCTAGATTGGCCACTGTTGGAAACAGGATACTGGGCTTGTTGGACCTTGGTCTGACCCAGTATGGCATATCTTATGTTCTTATGTTCACTAGATCTACTGAGAAAACAGAAAAAGTGGGTCTGCTACACAGAAACTACACAAACAGAATAGCACAGTTCTGTCATGCACACAAAATAATCGGACCATTATGAAATATCGAACAAGGGATCACAATTTAGAAATATGAAGACAGTAATTGAACTGGGAACCCTAAAAGCCAAACTTTAAAATGCACCACAATACTGGAAAAATTAAACTATGAAATTAATTTCCTCTTGTACTGAACAAAGCGCAAAGACAACAGTGATGCACATTTCCCAGAGCTGAAATTCCAGTTAATACATTCAAAATAAAATACTTTTTTTCTACCTTTTGTTGTTTGGGCATTTTATTTTTTTTTATATTTATATATTTTACAACTTAATAATCCACCATAAAGTGAACAAAAAAGACTTGGAAAAAGTATAAACACCACAATTAGCAAAGAAAATATAGCTCTAATACAGCCCACAATTATAAAGGAAAAAGAGAATCCAAGATATGGAAAAAAATAAACATAAGTAATACATTTATCTAGAAGACACCAAACTCAGCCAACCCTCCCAATACTCCAAACTGTGGCGACAGTGCTGCAATAGACAAAGGCTCCCTATCATCCCTAGCTACAAGAAAATCAGCCAACATTTTAGGTTCAAAAATGGTAAATATCTTATCATCGTAAGTTATAACACAAGCACAAGGAAATCTAAAGACGAATTTCAGACTTAGCGACTGAGTCCTAGCCCTTAAGGCCAGGAACCCCTGTCTCCGTTTCTGAGTATGCCGAGACATATCAGGAAAAATACATGTACATGCTCCCAAAAAGGGCTTATTCATAGCTCGAAAATACAATTTAAAGACTGCATTATGATCAAACTCCAAGGTAAAAGTCAGAATAAGAGCAGTCCTCTGGGTGATAACCTCCAGCGATGATTCCAAAAACAAGTTGTCAGCAACCGAGTTTACCTGTGTCGCTGGCTGGGAGACCCCCCCCCCCCTTCAGGCTGTGGCACATACTGGGCCCTCAACAGCGGGGTTAAATTCCCAGAGTCCATCCCCAAACATTCAATAATATACGTCCTAGCCGTTTCAAGAGGTGGGACCAAAGGAGACTTAGAAAAATTTAACAGACGTAATTTATTGCTTCTGACTTGATTTTCCAAGTATTCCATACGACGAGCTGCAGTGATGCAGTTCTTCAGCACAGAATTAGCCACAACCTGCTGCTTGACTACTGAAGACTCTACCATCACCAATCTCCCAGAAATATCCTCCATTACCTTAGAGTGGTCCAACACAGCCTTAGAAATAACTTTTAAATCACCAAGAACTTTGATTGACAGAGTCTGAAGAGAGGAATTTAAACCTTGTATCACAGACCTCAGAGACTCCAACATCACCGCCTTAGGTCTTTGCACTTCTATCACTGCTCCTTGAAATGGCAGTTCACCTTGCTCAGCTATAATGGACTCATTGGGGCAGCAAGTCTTCCACCACCTACACTCCCCTTACGGGGAGGCAGTACAGTTGCTGGCACACCTCCCAAAGGAGCCGCCAAAGAACCTCGCCGAACCTCAATTGCTCTGGCATGCCGGCTGAAGACACTCTTCCAGGGCAGGGAGGCAGTGTCCACATCACGGGGCTAAAGGAAACCCCGTCATCATAGCTGCCCAAGGTACTCTCCCCGGGTGGGGCAGAGGGGGTTGAGGCCTGAGTTGCAGGCAGAAGACCAAAGCCTTCCAACGTTGACTGCCCCAGGACCAGAGAAGAGACACCATCGGCGAGAACTGGCCTCCCTTTCCCCTTCCACGTCCCCATATCCACCTGAAAATGCAAGCAGCGGCAAACAGCCTCAGGAGTGTCTCACACCGCTGGCATCCAGTTGTGCCATCATGGATCCCCCAGATTCTGGGCATTTTATTTTTCAGTCGCAATTGCCTTAGTCTCTCTCTGCTGCTAACTCTCCATTGCCTGATGTCCATTTGTCCTTTCTTCTGTCTTCTATTTTTTTCTATTTTCTGTCTACATCTGTCTCTGACATACTAATCTTTCACTTTTTGTTCTTTTCTCCATTTCTTTCTTTGCTCATTCATCCACTAAAATTTCAGCCCTCCATCCTCAATCCCCTTTTGACTTTCCACCTAGAAGCTTTCTATCTACTCTTCTAACCTCCAGCCCATCTCCCCCATTTCTCATCCCACTCTTTTGCTAGCCTCTTATTCCCCTCTGTCTTTTACCCGCTCCCCATTACCACATTTCAACCCTCTGTAATCACCATCCCCCTCTCACTCATCTCCTTGCCAGTTTACCATAGCCTCTCTCATGGAGTTCCATCATGCCTACTATTTCCTCCCCTCGTTCTCTCACCACCCCAATTCAGCATCTCCCAATGTCCTCATCCTTCAGCTTTACCCCTAAAGTCCAACATCTTATGTTTTCTCTTCCACCTCACCAGCCCTTTTTCCTCCCCCCTCCACAGACCATCCTCCCATAGACCATCAGCTTTCTATCCCCTTCCCCTTCTCCATCCTCTCTCCCTGCAGTGGTCCAGCATCATTCCTATCTCCCCTCCCAGCCTAGCATCTTCTCTCTCTCTCTCTCTCTCTCTCTCTCTCTCTTCCCCTGTTCCTCCCTATCCCTGGCCAATATATCCCTTCTCTCTCATAATGTAAAACCCCCACCCTCCTCTCTCTCTCAATGTGTATGTGTGTGTGTGTTATATACCTCCCCCCTTCCAGAATATCCCATCTCTTTGTTTCTCCCTCTTTCTGTTCTCCCCTTGGGAAAAAAAAACAAAAAACATCATGCAACACCATCCCCGGCATCTTCTTTCTTTTTCTGTGTTAGCGGCAGAAAGATCTCATAGCATCATCCCCAGCTTTATCTTTCTTTCTCTGAGTTAGCATATAGTAGCCAGTGCTGCCTGTAGCATTCATTTCTGGTGAATTGCCCCACACACTCAAAGTAAATGCTACAGGCAGCATTGGCTGCTGTTGCTGACTCAGAGAAAGAAAGATGAAGCTGAGGATGCTGCTGCACGATGCCAGAGCTGCATGCGCAGTGAGTTGTGACAGCACCTGGGCCCACAATTTGAGTCCCCACTTACTCTCCCACTACTCAGCCAATCGTATATTCTGTCTTCTTCTTTTCTCCTACCAAATTTTAAAGTCTCCACCTAAGTCCCAGTCCATGTTATTCCCCATCTCATTGTCCCAGTACTGCCTCCTACATCCCTTCTGCAATCCACCCAGCTACTTCCTTCTCTAATATTCATTAACCCTGCCTTTCCTCCTTTTTACCCCTGCATTCATTCTTATGCCCCTGTCTCTGAACTGTTCCTTCTGTATGACCTGTTTTCTTCCCTCCCACACAAAATATCAGTCTCCCTCTCCATCCTCACTCTCCCATCTTCTTTTTTCTCCCCGCTTACAGCCCCAGCATCACTCCCTTCCAGTCCTCTCCAGCATTAGCTTCCTTCTAGTTCCAGACCCTCCCAGCATTCATTCCCTTCCGGTCCCATTCTCCCCATCCTCCAGCATCAGCCCATTTACAGTTCTTGCCTCCCAGTATCAATCTTCCTCCAGTTCCAGTTCCTCCCAGCATCAGTTCCCTTCCAATCCCTCCATACCCCAGCATTAACTCTTTTCCATTCCTGGCCCCCCAGTATCAATCCCCCTTGAGTCTAAGTCCCTCCCAGCTTTATTTCCCTTTCAGTCACATTTTCCCCATCCCCCAATAATAGCCCATTTCTTGTTCTAGCCCCCAGTAGCAGTCCTCTTCTAGTGCCATTGGCTCCCCTCCCCCACATGGCTCTGCACAATGAAAGGCCCGCACGTGCCTGAGCAACTTAAGAAGGAGCCAGTGAGGCACAAAGCATTTTCCTTTATTCCCATAGTTGTGCTAAGTTGCAGCTGTGGGTGAAGTTGAGTTTGTAGAGGTTAAACAGGGGCACTTCCTGTCTTACGCAAGATAGGAAGTGACCTGTTTATCCTCTACAAACTTAGCAGCACTGGCAGATGTGATTTAGCACAGCCACAGGAGTTAAGAAAAACACTCCTGTGGCTGTGCAGAGGTGAGCCGGGGAGCCGGGCCTCATTGGGTCCCTCTTAGACCAGTCAGGCACGTGGGGGAGCCCTTGTGGTATGTGGCCATGTGCAGGCAACATGCCAGCACATGCCTAGGGCGGGTTCTGATCTTGGGGCCTCTTTTACAAGAGCCCGCAAAGGATTTACCATTACCGTACAAAAAACATGCTAATTGCAAAGCCTCCATGTTAGTAATTGGGGGCATGATCAGCACCTTCCTGACTGCTAACACATGAAGGATCACTCAGACATGTGCTCCGCTCGGGTGGGAACCTATGTTAAGAGTCATGTTGTTGCTGAGTGTGCGGAAATTGCCCTGACACTAGCAGTAATATGCTCTGCATACCCATTTTCCGCCTAGTCACCAATTAATGTACATTTTAGCATGCGATAGCTGACACGCTGATGCATTAGTATTCCTGACTGTCAGTTGCCACGCTTTAAAACACATTTCAAATGGGACGTCCAAGTGCAATCTGGGATGTCAAAGCCAGAACATCTGAAAAGAAAGGCAGGCACCTGCAAGTAGAAAGATAAATAGAGAAAACCCTATTCAGAGTGCAATATAAACCTCAAAAAGTAACTCTGAAAAAATAATAAAGAGACCCTAAATCTTTTTGTCTGAGTTTTTCTCACCAAAAGTAGGTGGAATCAAATCCACCCTCTTGCTGCGATTACTCCTTTTTAATCATTTGAACAAGTAAACAATTTAGTATAGCTATATCGCTTAGCTGCAATTCATTCCGAGCTCATAAACACCACAGAATCCCACATTTATGACGTGGCACGTTTCGGGTCTGAGAAGTATCGACCCTGTATCAGATAAAATGAAAGTCCTGCAGTTGAAAAGCTTCAATGTTCCAAAAGACAGAGCCATTTCGCTTAAAAAAGCTGGCGTCTGACGTAGATGATGATGAGCCAGGTTAAAGAAATCATTCGGCCAATAGATGTTCGTTGTTGTTTACTCATCAATCAGGTGGGGAAGACCCTATGAGTAAAGGGAACCTCCTATCCTGATTGGGCAGATCTAGTTAAAGGCATGTCGGACAGCAAAAAACACAGTCTTAATTTGAGACAAAAAAAGACCTATCAAAACAAAAGGTCCAGTAATACTATGCCATTCTAGGAAAGCATTTAGGCCAGCAGGAGAAACAGTCTGTAGTTTGAAGATCCATTTTTGTTCCAGTTTCTGTAATTCTGAAATCCGGTCACCGCCTCTCGGATATGGCGGGATGTGATCTAAGATCCGCCAGCGAAGGTGTTCAAATGTGTGCGCTTGTTGTAGGCAATGTTCTACCAGAAGTGCTGTAAGATTTTTCGTACGCAGACGAGATGCATGTTCCCCTAAACACTTTTTTATGGGTCTGGTTGTTCTTCCTACATAATAAAGGGAACAAGGGCAGAAAATCAGGTAAACCACAAAAGACGATTCACAGGTCGTATGCCAGTTAGATTTATATGTAATGGTAGTATGGACATTCGTCCATGTGGAGCTGGTAATGCTGGCTTCACAATAACTACAGGAACCACACACAAAATGGCCTGGATCCATATGTGAAGAAGGGGGTCGATCCAAATTTGATGTAGTTTTGACCACTAAATCTCTCAAATTACCTCCTCTGGAAAAATACAGCTAAAAAATACATCTAATAAAAAATAAAAAGCCATCATTAAACATTTCTCTTTAAAACAGGTGTGCAATCCCAAGACTGGCCAGAATCTACGTAAAACTGCTGTAATCCTACAAATTCCTTGTACATAGGGGAATACCACAGTGATAATGTCATCTGTCATCTGAGGCTGTTGAGATACCTTGAGAGGGGTCAATAGCCATTCTCTATGAGAAAAGCGAGCACGTTTAAACGCTTTTTAAATTAATGAACAGGGATATCCTTGAAGCTGAACATGGCCAAAACCTAACTCCTTGTCTTTCCCCCTAATGTCTCCCCTCCTCCTTCCCCTTTCTCAATCTCTGTGGATAACTCTGCTATCCTTCCTGTTTCTTCAGCACGGAACCTTGGTGTTATCTTTGACTCATCTTTCTCCTTCTCTTTACATATCCAAAACATTGCTAAAACATGCCGTTTCTTTCTTTACAATATCTCCAAGATTCACCCTTTTCTCTCTGATAACACTACTAAACTGATTGTCCACTCTTTAATCACCTCCCGCATTGATTACTGTAACGTTCTCCTTGCTGGCCTCCTTGATAACCACCTCTTTCCTCTCCAGTCTATTCAACATCCTCCAGCTTGTCTGATTTTCCGTCAGTCTCGTTTTTCACACATTACTTAAAAAAAAAAAAAGACCTTCTATTTTTTCTTCAGGTGTACTTCAGTTTTGGGCCTTATGGAAAAACCTGCCTCAGGTTTTAAGAAGTGCACAAAATGTGGCGGTACTATATCCGTCACCGACACCCATGACTGGTGTCTCAAATGTTTAGGCCCTGACCATTCCATCAAAGATTGTATGTCCTGTTCCATGATGTCTAAGAGAGGTCGACAGAACCGAGCTGCCAAGCTCAGTACCCTGTTTCCCTCTGATGCAGCTTCGGTGGCATCAACGTCTTCCAGGGCTTCTTCTTCCTCACATGGATCTCAGGTAACTAAACATAAATCCAGCCGGTCCTCGAAGGGCAAATCTTCTAAGCATCGAGATGCCTCTGGCCTTACCCTTGAGGATTCTGCACCGGCAAAATTACCCCGGCGGGAGGCTTCGGCTTCTAAAGCATCATCATTGGGGTTCCAGGATGATCTAGATGGCGTGGCCTCAACCGATCTCCTGGTGCCATGCTCTGGGGTACCGGTGGCCTCCACCGGTACCTACTTCCAGGCATTGGCAGCGTCCATGGATCAGAGGATTCTGTCCATGGAACACAGTCTGGCGGCTTTCCTTGTGGCATCGACGCCCGTGGTACCGCATCAGACTACTCCGCAGGTACCGGCTCCGGTATCGCCGTCGGTACCGATCCCAGTACCGGTGGCATCGACATCGGCTCGGTGTCAGCCATGCCGGTACCCTGCCCTCTGAAGCCCTCCGGTACCGATACCCCGGTACCAATGATTCCCGATACCGACCCTGGTCGGTAAGGGTATCGGACTTTGCAAGAGCATCCCGACAGATGATACTTCGATTCCTCTGATGACTCTGAGGATTCTGAACAATCTGTCGATGCAGCGTTGCTTCTTCCACAGGAGGAGTCCTCTCCTAAACGAAGGATGTCTCCTCCAGAGGACTTGTCTTTTCAAGACTTTATCAGAGAGGTGGCTCGGGGTCTCTTTATTACAGTAGCCCCAGAGTCAGAGCCTAGAGCTAAGGAGTTAGATATTTTACAATATCCTAAAACTCCTAAAGAGGCAGCTACCTTGCCTATTCATGAGATTCTGTATGATCTCATGTTAAGGAGGTGGGAAGCACCTCTAACCACCTCTCCTCATTCTCGCAGGTTGGACACCATGTATCATGTTCCTCCTTGTCCTGGTTTCCATAAGACTCAGCTTCCTCACCACTCTATTGTGGTTGAGTCTGCAATGAAAAAGATTAGAAGTGCCAAGAGACATGCCTCTAATCCTCCAGGACGTGAATGTAGAACCCTGGATGCTTTTGGTAGAAGAGTCTTCCAAGCTTCCATGCTTGCTGCAAGAATTAGAATGGTGTAACTCTTATCTGGATGGTAGATGGCAATATGTGAAGTCCGGTACAGAAGAGTCAAAACGCTTCCATCAAAAGCAAGGTGTGCCTCAAGGTTCCTCATTGTCTTCCCTACTATTTAACATATACATGCAGCCCATCTGCGACATCATAAGATCTTTCAAAGTCAACTGCTTGATATACGCAGATGACATTCTCTTATATATGCCTTTCTCTACAACTCAATTAGACCTGGCACCGTTGGTAGACTGCCTCAATTCGGTCTCAGAGTGGCTCCAATCACAAAACCTTCGCATTCAACATAAAAAACAGAGGTGCTCTTCATCTCCAAAGACCCCAACTTCACCCCTCCAGCCCACGTCAGTGTCAAGGAAGCTGATCTACAAGCTAAAGAAACAATAAGATACCTTGGAGTTACATTGGACCAACGTCTGGATATGAAACATCACATAAATAACATAGTCAAAGCTGTATACTTCAAAATACGCTCGCTTAGGCATATGCGCTCCATGTTGGACCCGGATGACTTCCGAACCATATACCAAGCACTAATCCTGCCACACTTCGACTTTGCAAATGCCATATTACAAGGTCTCCCTCAATTCACTCTTAGCCCATTACAGATGGCCATGAATGCCGCAGCAAGAGTCCTCTACGGAGCCTCCAGAAGCGATCACGTAACTCCCATTCTTAAACAGCTTCACTGGCTCCCCATCCATGGGAGGATCATCTTTAAAACCCTAGTCCTATCATTCAAGGCAATCAAGGGTATCTCATCCTCCTCACTCACAGATCTGATTCACACTGTACCCCCCAACAGATCCAGAAGAACATCAGCCGTAAACCTACTGACAACCTCGAAGGCGTTGACAAAGTGCAACATGACAACCTCAAACAGAGCCTTCAGTTTCTATGTACCCAAATGCTGGAACGCTCTACCCTCCGACATAAGGGCCATTACTGACCTACTCCAGTTCAGGAAGGCACTCAAATACCACCTCTTCCTTCAATACTACCCTACCAGCAATTGAACCAGAGGAAGTGACCCCCTCATGAACACACCATGCCGTTCTTGATATTATTAAGACTCTATTCTGTTCTATGTAATTATCTCTTGTATATAGTTTACCCCGGTTCTCCAAGTTTGTACTCCTGTTCGATGTAAACCAAACAGCTTGTTGTTATGGTCTTTATGTTATAATGTAAACCGCGCTGATGCCGAATAGTGCGGTATATAAGAACTTGTAATAAATAAATAAATAAATAGTCTCTACATGGGCATGTTCTTAAAAGAGGTCACTGACCATTTGCAGACTTTAAGTCCTTTTATGTCTGACAATAAAAGGCAAGAATTTCTCTCTGCGCTCAAACATGCCCAGGATGTCTCCAAATTCTCCAACCGTGCAGCTTTCGATTCCTTTGAATGTGTAAGCAGAGCCTCAGCTATAGCTATAGCAGCACGTAGGGTTGCTTGGCTTCAAGCATCTGATTTGGAGACCTGGGTCCAAGATGAATTGGGAAATATCCCTTGTACAGGTGAAAATCTGTTTGGTAAAGATTGGCAAGCAAAAGCCAATCAGATGGATGCTGAAAATTCTGCTTTGGATAGACTATCCAAATCTACAGCTGCTCCTGCTAAGAAAAGGTTGTTCAAGAAAACACCTTTTTCAAAGAAGGGAAGATACTATCCTGCTTATAGTCAGAGAGCATCTTCTGCAGCTCAGTTCCCTTCCAAACGTCAGCAATCCTCCAAACAGACCAAGGCAAAGGCTGCGAGGCCTGCTCCAGCCCAGCAGTCTCAGCCACCTCAGGGCCTTTGACTTTCTGCTAGAGAGCTTAGCCTTTCTGGCTCTAGAAGGACCAGAGCCCTCCACCATTCCAGGAAGGCTATGTCACTTTGCTCCCAGATGGGAGCAAATCACAGCAGAGCAGTGGACACTCTCCATCATAAGAGAGGGGTACAAACTTCATTTTTCCAGCTTGAGTGCACCAGTTCAATTCTCCAACCTCCCTCCTCAACCTATTAGAGCAGGAGGTTGCCACTCTTCTAGCCCAAGGGGCAGTAGAGGAAGTGCCTTCTCAACAACAGGGCACAGGGTTCTACTCCCCCTATTTTCTTATCCCAAAGAAAACAGGGGGCTTCAGACCCATTTTAGATCTCAGAGAATTGAACAGATTCCTAGTCAAAGACAAATTCAAGATGGTTTCTTCAGAGTCAGGATTGGCTTTGTTCTCTAGATCTCAAGGATGCGTACACTCATGTTCTCATCCATCCAACTCACAGAAGGTTCCTTCAGTTCCTTTTCCAGGAGAAGCACTATCAATACAGAGTGCTCCCCTTTGGCCTGGCCTCTGCACCAAGGGTGTTCACAAAATGCATGGCAGTGGTTGCTGCTTTTCTGCGCACCCTGGGAATATTTGTCTTCCCCTACCTGGACGACTGGCTCATTCGAGCTCCCACTCAATCAGAGCCCAGGACTGCTCTAACCTGCACAACCTCCTTCAATACTTAGGGCTGGTAATAAACATCCCAAAATCCAATTTGATCCCTACTCAGTCCCTGGAGTTTATAGGGGCATTGCTGGATACCACAAAGGCAAGGGCCTTTCTTCCTCAGGCCCGTTGCCTTCGCTTGATGCAGTTAGCTTCTCAAGCAGAGTTGAAACCCCTACTCACTGCTCGAGAGATGTTACAGTTACTAGGCCACATGGCTTCCACCGTTCATGTGGTACCATATGCTCGCCTTCACATGAGAGCAGCTCAGTGGACTTTATTCACCCAATGGTCCCAGGCATTAGGCTGCCTGTCAGACAAAATAGCAAACACAAGTCGCCTCATTTTGTCCCTCCAGTGGTGAAAGTCCCCTCAGAACCTCTTGCTGGAGTGTCCTTTTACACAGCCTCTACCCCAGGCAACTCTTACAACAGATGCTTCTCCAATGGGCTGGGGAGCTCATCTTCAGGACCTCTCCACCCAGGGCATCTGGTCCCCACAGGAGACTTGTCTCCACATCAGTCTCTTGGAACTCAGAGCAATCTTCCTTGCTCTACGAGTTTTCCACACCCTGCTCAGCCACAAACAGTCCTTGTCCACACGGACAATCAGGTGGCCATGTTCTACATAAACAAGCAGGGAGGAACTGGCTCTCTGTCGCTTTGCAACGAAGCTCTGTGACTGTGGGCCCTCGCCAGAGAGCATCACATTCATCTTCGGGCAGTCTATCTTCCAGGGGTTCAAACCTCTTGGGAAGACAGACTCAGTCGAGTTCTGCTTCCACACGAGTGGTCCCTACATATGGATCAGGTGTCCAAAACCTTTCAAATTTGGGGAACCCCGGACATAGACCTCTTTGCAAGTCCGTGGAATGCCAAACTTCCCCGGTTCTGTTCCAGAACTCCGGCTCAGGGGGCTCAGGCAAGGGATGCTTTCCTCCTTCACTGGGGTCAAGACTTCCTGTATGCCTTTCCACCCATTCCCCTAATTCCCAAAACCCTGTTCAAGCTTCAGAGAGACAGAGGCCACATGATTCTCATAGCTCCATATTGGCCACGGCCAGTGTGGTACCCTCTGCTTCTACATCTCTCTCAAGCTCCCTCCCTAGAGTTAGGGTCTGCTCCAGACCTCCTCTCTCAGGAGGACGGAAAGTTGTGGCATCCCAATCCCCAGTCTCTGCATCTCAGGGCTTGGTTGCTGAAGGCCTAGATCTCCAGGATCTTCCTCTTTCTCAGCAAGTGAAAGATGTTCTTCAAGCTTCCAGAAAACCTTCCACTAGACGTTCTTACGCCTTCAAGTGGAAAAGGTTTACCATCTGGTGTTCTGAAAAGGGTCTTAACCCCCGTGCTATACCTCTGTAATCGTTGCTGGAGTATCTCCTGCATCTGTCTAATGCAGGCCTTAAGACAAATTCAGTAAGAGTCCATCTGAGTGCTATTGCAGCTTCACTCAAGCCTCTAAATGGACAACCTGTTTCCTCTCATCCCCTTGTAGCAAGGTTCATGAGAGGCCTCCTTTTAACAAAGCCTCCCATTAGACCACCTCCGGTGGCATGGGACTTAAATTTGGTTCTTGGTCAGCTTATGAAGCCGCCTTTTGAACCTTTAGCTACTACCTCCTTGAAATACCTTTCTTGGAAGGTTATCTTTCTCATTGCAATCACATCAGCACTCCGCATCAGTGAATTGCAAGCACTAGTAGCTAATCCACCTTATACAAGATTCCATCATGACAAGGTGGTCCTTAGGACTAATCCACATTTTATGCCTAAGGTGGTCTCGCCTTTTCACCTCAACCAAGAGGTCTACCTACCTGTATTTTTTACAGGGCCTCTTGCATCACCTGCAGAGAGGAATCTTCATACCCTGGACTGTAAAAGAGCTCTGGCCTTTTACTTACAGAGGACACAGCAACATAGAAAGTCTTCCCAACTCTTTGTTGCTTTTGATCCTTCTCATTTTGGACAACCAGTCTCCAAGAGAACTCTTTCCAACTGGATTGCCCAATGTATTTCTTTTGCCTATCAGAGCAAGAACATTTCTCTGGAGGGCCATGTCACAGCTCACAATGTGAGAGCTATGGCAACCTCAATGGCTCATCTGAACTCTGTGTCTATCAACGACATCTGTCGAGCAGCCACTTGGGCCTCGGTTCATACCTTCACAGCCCATTACTGCTTAGACAAGGACTCCCGCCGGGATGCCTTGTTTGGTCAGGCTGTTCTCAAACACCTGTTCCATACCTAATCAACTCCTACCCACCATCCCTCAGGGGATGCCAGAGATCCAGGTGAGGAAGTGCAGCCCTATCCCAGGGTCACACAACCTCTGGGCGCTCTCCCTGGCATCAAAAGCTAGGGAGTCCCCATATGTGAAGACTCATTTCTGCTTGTTCCTGGAGATAGCACAGTTACTTACCTGTAACAGGTGATCTCTGGGAACAGCAGGAATAAGTCTTCACAACCCACCCACCTCCCCTAGGAGTTGTCTCTCTCTCTTTCTCTCTTCCTTTCCCTCTCTCTCCCTCTTTGTCTCAGCTATAAAACTCAACTGAGGAGAGACAGTTGGAAAGGCGGGAAGGCAGCACGCAGGCGCTGTGGGATGCTCCCAAAAGCTTCCTGATTGTCCGCTGGGGAGCGTTCCCGCGCAGGCTCCGTCGGTACCGATGTACCCATATGTGAAGACTTATTCCTGCTGTTCCCAGAGATCACCTGTTACAGGTAAGTAACTGTGCTTTGCAGCGCTTTATAAATGCTTAGTAATAATAATAATAATAATAATAAAAGATGCTGTTGTAAGTCCTCTGCATGATGGTAGAATTATTGTAGTGATGAACAGATCCGACGAAGTCTCAAAAACTGGCCATATGGTAAGCCACGTTTTAAAGAAACAGGATGATAACTTGAAAAGCTCAAAAGAGTGTTACGTTGTACTGGTTTCGATATAAAGAGGTAGTCAAACCTTCACACGTCAAGCTAATAGTGATATCCAGAAACTGAATTTGAGTTTGTTCAATTTGAGCTGTAAATTGGATGTTACTCATATGAGTATTTAGTGATAGTATAAACAGATCTAGGTCAACCTTGGATCCAGTCCATAAGAAAAATATGTCTTCTAAAACCTGCCGCCAGAAAACAACGTATCTGAATAGAGGTGCAGAGTATATATAGAGCTCTTCAAAGTTGGCCATATAAATTTGTTGCTATTGAGGAAACAACCGTAGCTCCCATAGCAATCCCGAAAGTTTGTAAAAAATATTGTTGTTGGTATAGAAAATAATTGTTGTTAAGTACCAAATCCAGAAGATTCAGCAAAAACACCCGAGGGATTCGAGGAGGAAGATCTAGTGGAAATGTGGCCAAAACTGCCAGAGCTCCCTTTTGATTTATATTGGTGTATAAGGCTTGTACATCCAGGGTTACCAAAAAGTTGTAAGTAGTAATATCTGTACAAGTTGAAAGCTGTGACAAGAAATCCCCTGTATCCTGAATATGCGAAGGAACTTTTACTGCTGCAGGTTGTAAAAAAATGTCACAATATTTAGACAGTGGTTCAAGTAGAGAATCACGGCAGGATACAATCAACCTCCCGGGTGGGTTGATCAAAGTTTTATGTATCTTGGGGACTAGATAGAATACAGAAATTTTGGGGTATTTATTTATAAGTAATTTGGACTCCCGTTTTGTGATCCACTGTTTTTGAAGGGCCTCAGAAATCAAAGATACAACCCTGTCCATTAGGCGCGGGGTGGGATCAATATCTAATGGTTTGTAATATTTCTGGTCACTCAAATGAGCCTCCATTTCATGTTGGTATTGAGCCGATGACAAAACTACCACCGTGCCACCTTTATCGGCGCGTCGAATAACGAGATCCGCCTTAGACAGTTGTTTAATGGCTTCAAAATGCTTAAGGGGTCAAGTTTGAATAGGACTGAGTAGATGAACATTCCATAGTGCTTACTGCCTGTAACACCAGATCTTGATAGATAGATAGATAAAGTTGTATCAGGTGGTCTGGGTGGTATCCAGTTAGACAGGCCAGTTATCAGAGAACTATCGGAAAATGACTCCGTTTGTGAAAAATAATGGATTGTTTTCAATTTCTGAAAAAATCGATAAAGAGCCACATGAATTTCAAACCTGTCATATTTAGGCACTGGGACAAAAGAGAGGCCCAATTCCAGAACCCGTAGTTTATTCGGTGTTAATAGTTGCCCTGAAAGGTTGATGACTGCTGATTCTTCATTCTGGATCTGGTGTCCAGACCCTCCCAAAAATCCTGCTGATATGACCAATGAAATCTACGTCCCCGACGGGGACAATCTGCACAATTCCAGAAATGCGGACATGCTTGATATGCACGTGTATCAAATGCCTATATAGAGGACTCCAGAAGAGCATTTCAGAACCATGGCATGTAATAGCCTAATGGCTAGAGAAATGGCTTATAGAGCTGGGTGTCCTGGGTTCATATCACCATGTGGGACTTTGTAATCTAAAGCTAGTTGCTTAATTATCCATTTTCTCTACACTCTCTGGATGCTTTAAGGTAGAAACAAATTCTTTCCTCTTGCCTATTCATTCCTGGAGAAGGAATAAACATGCACTTGCCTGCAGATGGCTCTGCTGCTTCTGGGATCAAACAGGGACGTGTAAGCCTATTGCCCCTCCATCACACCCCTGTGTCTATTTGAACGTCCGTTATGGGAGATAACTGCAAAAGGCATTTGTGGAATGGTTGCAGAGTCGTGTCCATGATTTTGCTGTCCATATGCATCTCTTCAGACACCCAAACCACGATTAAACCTTTTAGAATGACTCTCATACTGTATTAACCAGCTAACAGGCTTTTAGTAAAAGGGGTCCCTTAGTTTTTCTGGATTAATTTTAAAATAATTTTATTTCATCCAGCCCTCTATTTCTTTAAAAGTCTTCAAGCGTTAGTAAGAATTCTCTAATCCATTTGTCACTGGGGCCACAATTTGCATGCCATCAACATATATACATAAAGTGAGTTAAACCTAAGTTATCCAGTATGGCTGATAAGTCAGCACCTTGAATAACCCTGCAGTACCTACAGTCTAGAAAGTCTCTGCACCATTTTAAAACTCTGTCCGCTAACCCAATTCCATCCGTTTATAGATAATGCTTGATTAAATCAAAAGATGATGACCGAGCTGACTGCAGCATCAGAGCACTATTTCCTTTATCCATCAAAAATCTATTATCTTCTAAGCGCACTACCAATATTGTCTCAGTACTGTACTGGGCATGAAAGCCAGACTGTGCAAAGTGGAGTTGATTAAGTTTATCCAAATACAATGTCAATTTCTTGGCAGTTGAAGATGTTGTTGGACTTGGGTCAGCTGTGCCTTTCAGGAATAAGCACAGGTGGAGCAGAAGTGAATAAGGATTCCACCAACTCCCTTCTGAAGCTACAAGTGGAATAAGACAGATCTGAGGGTGGTAGTCAATGGAGAGGGGACCCAGGAGAGATGATTATTATTAGTATTATTAGCCTTAATCCACAAATAGTATGTCACAGACCATGTTGACTGATTTTCTACCTCATGATTCAAGCCTTACCAATTACTATTTAATATTTCTTTGGAATATCTTTTATTTTGCTCTTTACTATTTCTGTAGAAGATCTATATGCTTGGTTATTTGTAAATGCTATAAAGATTAAATTAAAAAAGAAGAAGATTTGAGCCCTACTCAAGGGCTGAGGAATCATAAAGGTGCCATGAAATAATATAGAAGGTGCCAGGAACGCTTAATAATAATGTGGGGCATTTTCAAAGCCATTTACATGGTTTATAGACCTGCAAACTCTGTGAGACATTGAGCAGCACTGATATGGTTAGTGCCGCTGAATATCCCCGGGTGCCTTTACTACACACCCCGATGCTGAGCAGTTAGTATCAGGGCTTTCCAGGGGCATCCTGGGGCAGAAAAGAAGCAACTCCTATTGATAACTGGGCAGTGGTGATGTTGAACTGCTGCCCAGTTAGTGATATGTGGCGAAAGTCAGGCGCAGATAACCCACACCTAACTTTTGCCATGTTACCTAACCGGACAGCGGCTCAATATTGCTACTGGCCAGTTAGCCTCGCGACAATCCAGCAAACCCAAATAGTCAATGCAAGGACCGGGTATGACCCGGCATTGAATATCTGGGGTGTAAGTTCGGTGCCGGCAGCGCCAGCCACTGGGGCTGAATATCCCCTCCAATAATAGTAATAATGATGTTAATGATATAGCACTGAAATAAATGTCAGCAATCCTTCTCTTATGCTGGTAAGTGTAACTATATGGTGTACTTATGCATGCCATGGCCGAGAGTAACAGGACAGCTGAGGCAGACCTCTTCTGCTTCTCTGGGCACAACAGCAAAGGCTACCAAAGGCCCTCCACGAGAGAAGTACTTCTTCTCATTCACAATACAAGTGCTTTGTTCAGGCATACTATATGGCATTGCAAGTCAGGTAGTGAGAGAATCAAGAGTCCAGTAGTGACCCAACATAAGACAAAAGCGTGCATTAATGGCTCAACCTTGTATCTGCTGGTCCCGAGAAGAGCAAGGATACTGTAGTGTTGAATGCGAAAGTGTGGTAATATAAGATCTGTAAAAATGCCATTTGATGTGCATTTCTTTTTAAAAAAAGGTCCTTTAAACATAGTGAACCAGAGATATCGTCTGAGCAGTAAGAAGAATATTGTGAAGAAGCACAGAAAATCATGGAACGACTGTGTGTTACCCTGACAGTGAATCGGTATTATCTCTGCTATCAGATAATGCAGTTATCATTAATTTTCACATTTGCATTTCAATCTTTGGAAGGAAATGACTCTTGCCGGATGAAGATAAGAGCTCTGTACCACTATAATGAACCATCATTTCATCCTGACGCTTTATATCCATATGAAAATGAGGCACAGCCAAAGAAGGAGGGGGGGAGGTCACAGAAACATTATAACAAAGTGTCAAAAATTACTACAGACTTCAGAGCCCTTTATGAAACAAGAGGTAGTCTAAATAAATCTTCAGCACTAAAGTGGATTTCAGATTAAAACAAGAAAGATCAGTCCTGTTGTGCAATAAAAACAGTGGCAGAGGAAAAACGAAGGGGCCCTTTTACTAAATGCCGCTAACCAGTTAATATGTGCTTTTAATGAGGACAATTGGCTATGGGGAATGCTAACACACGGATATGAGCTACCGGCCACTAGTATGCACATTGACCAGCAATCTTGCACTAACTTGGAGAGTGGGGAGGATAGAGGCAGGGTGTGGATGTGCAGAGAACATTAGCGTCCAGTCACCGGCAATGTAGCAGTTAGCGCGGTTGCATTTAAAGATACCTCTTTGGCTATCCTTCGGTGTAATTGTGCCACAAGTTAATTTACACATTCACAGGTTAACTGCTGGGGGACATACTGGTCATTCCTCCAATATTTGGTGCCAAGGCTTTACGCTTAATGTTCATTTAAAAATATGTATTAAGAGCAAAGCCTTAGCAGGATTTATTACAATTTTAAATTATTCCTTATTCCACTTTCTATTCTTATAGCTGGAAGGAAGGATTGCACGCATTAAAGCACTAAGAGGCAAGTTTACTAAACTGCGCTAAGCAGTTAGTGCGGCTTTAGTGCATGTTAGCCATTAGCATGGGCCTGCACAATAAAACACGCTGTATGGAAAAAAAACCCAAAAAACAAACAAAACATGCTAACTGCTTAGTGCAGGTTGGGGTGGGCTTAGTGAAGATAGGGTGTGACCAGCACTGTCAGCTGGCATGTGGTACATTACCACCCCCTAACTGTCAAGACTGACAATAGCAATATATTCCCTCTAAAGCAATAAGCTCCCCAGCTCAGCACCCACCTCTGATCATTGCCCTACTTCAACAGATCTCCCAATCAGCAATTCTTCAACAGACCCCCCCCCCCCCCATTAGCAATCCCTGACTCTCTCATCTCCTGACCTCTCAGGACTTACCAAGCGGAGAGATTGTCCTTGTATGGCAGGTTGATCTGCAAAAATACTGCTAGGACATACAGTCACCATTTTGAACACCAGTAGTTTTTTTTTTTTTTGGGGGGGGGGGAGGGAGAGTGTGAAGATTGACCACTCCCACTTCAATTCATTAGAGCCCTGGCTAATTTCTGGGGGATGACATAAGAACATAAGGTGTGCCATACTGGGTTAGACCTAAGATCCATCAAGCCCTGTATCTAACAGTGACCAATCCATGTCAGATGTACCTGTCAGGAGTAAGCAGTGGATTTTCCAGTCCACTTTAATAATGGTTATGAACCTTTCCTCCAGGAACTTGCACAAACCTCTTTTAAGCCCATCTACACTAACAGCTGTTATAGCTTTTATTACACCTCTGACAACAAATTCCAGAGTTTGATTACACGTAGAGTGAAAAAATAATTTCTCTGATTTGTCTTAAAAGTGCTACATTGTAATTTCATTGCATGTTCTACATTTTGAAGGACTGGATAACTGAACTATGTTTACCCATTCCACTGCACTCATTATTTTGTAGACCTCTATCATATTTCCCCTCAAGTTGAAGAGCACCATGCCTTTTAAACTTTTGCTCACAGGGTTATCCTTCCATCCCCTTTATTGTTTTGGTTGCTCTTCTCTGTACCTTTTCTAATTCTGCTATATCCTTTTTAAGATATGGTGATCAGAAATGCGCAGCATATTTTAAGTGTAGTCACACCATACAGCCATATAGAGGCATTATAATATCCTTGATTTTACTTTCTATTCTTTTCCTTATGAATCTTAGCATCCTATTTGCTCTCTTGGCCACCTCTGAACACTGGGAAGATGGTTTCAATATAGTCTCCACAATGATGCCCAGATCCATTTCCTAGTTGATGATTCCTAATGTGGAATCTTACATTCTATAACTTCATAAAACAGCAACAGTGGAGAGAGAAGAGGTTGCCTGAGATCTGGTCACTTAAGGTGACCTTCCTGATGGAGTGTGGCAGTGTTTTCGAAATTTGTGAGAACTTCTTTGGAGACTGTCTCCTCTCCCTCCATCAATGTTTAACACCACGTGACTGCAACAGCATGTACTCATGCAGGCACGTGACCAAGGAGGGGTGCCCTATGGATAAGGATGTGTTAGCAACAAATATTGGAATGACTTCTGCAGTAGTAAGCATGCCAAATTTCATCATCTCTCTCTTCTGGGGTAACCTTGAGTCATAATAGAAGAATACTGCCCCTACTCCTGGGAGCAAGGCTGGCTGAACATAAGGACATACAAAATGGCATACTGGGTCAGACCAAAGGTCCATCAAGCTCAGTATCCTGTTTCCAACAGTGGCCAATCCAGGTCACAAGTATCTGTAAGGTTCCCAAAAAGGCACACAGATTCCATGATGATTATCCTGGGGTAAGCAGTGGATTTCCCTGGTTCTTCTTAATAATGGTTTATGGACGTTTCCTCCAGGAACTTGTCCAAACCTTTTTTAAACACAGCTACACTAGCAGCTTTTACCACATCCTCCAGTAATGAATTCCACAGTTTGGTTACGTGTTGAGTGAAAAAATTATTATTAGTCTTAAGTGGGTTACATTGTGGCTTCGTTGTGTGTCCCCAGCTTTCCTACTTTTTGAAGGGGTAAATAACCAATCTACATTTACCCATTCTACTCCATTCATTATTTTATAGACCTCTATCATATTTTCCCTCAGCCGTCTCTTTTCCAAGTTGAAGAGCCCTAACCTTTTTAAACCTTTCCTCGTAGGGATATCCTTCCATCCCCGTTACCATTTTTGTTGCTCTTCTCTATACCTTTCATAATTCTGCTATATCATTTTTAAGATATAGTGACCAGAACTGCACACAATATTGAAGGTGCGGTCGCATCATGGAGCGATACAGCAACATTATAATAACCTTGGTTTTATTCTCCATTCTTTTCTTTATGATTCTTAGCATTCTATTTGCTTTCTTGACCATGGCTACACACTGAGTAGAGGGATTCAACGTATTATCTGCAATGATGCCCAAATCCTTTTCCTAAGTGGTGGTTCCTAATGTGGAACCCCCATAGTTTGGGTTGTTCTCCCCTGTCCACATTAAAGGTCATCTGACATTTGGATGCCCAGTCTCCCAATTTATCAAGTTGCTCTTGCAATATTTTTTACAATTCTCTTGTGTTTTAGCAACTTTGAATAATTTTGTGTAATCTGCAAATTTCATCACCTCACTCATTTTTCCCATTTCCAGTTCATTTCTAAATATGTTGAAAAGCAACAGACCCAGCACAGATCCCTGGGGTACTCTGCTATTTACCTTTCTCCATTGAGAAAATTGGCCATTTAGCCCTACTCTCTGTTTTCTTTCAAACAGTTCAAAATCCACAAAAGTATATTATTGCCTTCTATCGCATGTTTTTTAAATTTCCCCAAGAGTCTCTGATAAAGGACTTTTTTCAAAGGCTTTCTGAAAATCCAAATGTACTATATTAACCATCTCAAATTTACCTGTTATTCTCACCTTCAAAAAATATAAGGGATTGGTGAGACAAGACTTTCCTTGGCGAAAACTATGTTGGCTTTCTGCAATTAAACTATGCCTATCTGCATGTTTAGTAATTCTGTTTTTTTATAATTGTTTCTATTATTTTGTCCGGTACTGATTTCAGGCTAACTGGTCTGTTGTTTCCTGTATCACCCCTGGAACCCTTTTTAAAAATTGGTGTTACATTGGCCACTCTCCAATCTTTGGATACTACAGATGATTTTAATGATACATCACAGATTACTAATAGTAGTTTTATAATCTTTCAGTTGCTTCAGCATTGTGGGATGTATGCCATCCAGTCCAGGTGATTCGATGCTCTTTAGTTTAGCAATTAGCTGTATTACATCTTCCCAATTTATTGAAATTTGTTTCAATTACTCTGATACATCACCTTTAAATGTCATTTCTGGCAAAGATTGAAGCAAAAAATTAATCCAATCTCTCTGCTATGGCCTTGTCCTTTCTCAGTGTACCTTTTATCCCTCCATCATCTAATGGTTCAACTGGCTCCCTCACAGGTGTTTTGCTATGAATATACTTTAAAAAAAAGTTTATTATGTGCTTTTGCTTCCACAGCAAATTTCTTTTCAAATTTTCTCTTTGCCTGACTTACTATATCATTGCCCTTCATTTAACTTTCCAGTATTTATGTTATTTCCCATTTTCATCATTTTGCTATTTTTTTTCAATTTTCTGAAAAATTGTCTTAACTACAATATCCTCTCTGACCTCACCTTTAAGCCATGCTGGCTATCGTTTGGCTTTCCTTTCACATTTTCTAAACATGGAATACATCTGGTCTGGGCTTCCAAGATAGTAGTTTTAGAGATGAATGGCTCATTGTTGCAGTCTGAAGGACCTGATATTGGTTGTGTAGTTTGAATTGAACTGTACCTTTTGCTAAAACACTCTCTTTGCAAGGAATGGATTTTTCATATGATGTTGCATCTTCTAATATAACTTTGTTAGATATTTGGAAGACTGTTTCCTCAACTAATGATTTGCTGAAAGGATCTCTAGCTATGATTGTGAACTTCTTTTAAGAAGCAGTGTTTAAGGTAAAGTATCAAGATAATAAAATCCAGCTTATGGAACAGGGATTGGGAAAAGCTGAATTGCAATTAAGAAAAATACAGGCTACTGATATTTCCAGTACTTAAGACAGCTTGACTGTGCATAATCTACTGGAGATTTTGGAAAATATATGGAGAGACAAGGATCTGAAATTTGTAAACTGTCTCAAGACTCATTACTTGGCACCTATTATCCTTTTGAGGGCATGTGTAAAGGATATGATTCTGATTTCTGAGGCTAATACTGTAACTACCCACTAGAACACAGGCTTAGGATGGTGTCGGGATCTTGCATAGGTTGTTGAAGCTGTAGCCTAGTGGTTGGGGCAAGGTACTTCAGGCCAGAAGGTCAGGGGTTCAAATCCCACTAGAGGACAGCAACCTTGGGCTGGAAGGACTGGGGTTTCTAAGTCCCACAGATGCTCCTTGTGGTCTTGGGCAAGCCACTTAACACTCCATTGCCCATGTTCCCTGTAAGTATTAGTGTATTTGTCTCATATCCCCACATGTTAAATGTATCCCCCAATTGTGTTGTGACCGCTTTGATTGAAGGATAAGGTGGTATACAAAACTGTCTAAATAAATACTGTTTAGATTTATCAAAATTTCTGGCGTCATCTCATGAGGCGATGTCCTTAAAGGTGATCCTACATGTATTGTTGACCAATGAAATTGACAAAGGGCTAATTTTGAAGGCTTATTTTAAAAAGAAGGATTCTCCTTTTTATGTTCAGAAAGTATCATTTTTTCCTGATGTGGCTAGAGGTATGCAAGTTTGAAGAAGACATTTCCCTCAATTGAAACAATGTGTTTTGGCAATAGGTGCCACATTCTTTTTGAGATTTCCTTATAAATGTATAATTTCTTATCAAAATGAGAGGTATGTTTGTGCTGACTCACTCCAGTAAGCAACTTTCTTGACTGCTAGGGAGTGATATATGTTTTGCTAGCCCTGTACTGTTTTTTTTTCCCCATGATCTGTTTCTGCGAGGGCTGTATTTTCTTCTTTGGTAAGTTTGATATTACTCAGTCTTAGAGCACTTCTTCCCTCTTCTCTCTCTATAATGTGGGCTGTAATGTAATATAATTTTTCGATAATTTTGTTTAAATTGCCTGTTTTTGTTTGTTTCTTAATTTTAACTTGTATAAATCTGTCAAATTTCAATTAAAATAAAAAAAAAACAACAACCATGCTTGAAAACTTTAAAATTTTAACATTTAAAAAACTTAAACCAGGGGTATGAAACTCCAGTCAGAGTTTCAGGATATCACTAATGAATATGCATGAGATATATTTGCATACACGGTCCCCATTGTATGCACATATCCCATTAATATTCATTAGGGACATCCCAGAAAACTAGGCTTGACACCCTTGACTTAAATGTATTTATTTTTTTTATTTACTTAATGATTTTTTTATACCGCCTTTCAGAATTATTAAATCATTTCTATATTCAAAAAACTTTAAAAAAGATAAATGCAGCAGTAATAAAAAAAAGATAGAGATACAGGGCCTGATATACCAAGGGCTATGTTTACTAAGCAGCAGTAGCGGCTTCTGAGTGATATCTATGCCACGGCTCCAAAATTGCTCGGAAGCCACTACCACTGCTTAGTAAACATACCCTCAAGTGATTTACGCGATTAGCAGAGCTGCTAACTGCATTAATCATGGTGAATTGGATATTCAGCGGCACTAACGGTTAATGCCACTGGATAGCCACAGGTGCCACTGCTACACACCCGATGCTACACAGTTAGTATTAGGGTGTGTCATGGGCTTTCTGGGGCAGAGCGGAGGCAGCATTCTTCTCTAACCAGGCAGCGGCGATATTGAACTGCTGCCCAGTGAGCAACCCATGGGTAGAGTTAGGTGTGGCAAAGGCTGGCCTAACTTCACCTGTGGAAGCTAACCAGGTAGTGGTTCTATATCACTGCTGTTTGGTTAGTTTCCAGGCTGTCTGGCAACCTGGATATTTCAATGTGGTGACCAGATATGGCCCTGGCATTGAACATCCAGGATTAGTTTTCAGCTGCAATAGCTATGCACTTTACAAGTGCTAGCTGTTGCAACTGAGTATTCCCCCTCCCCTAAATCAAAAAACAACAGAAATTGAAGTGACTTACCATACCTTCATTGGTCCTTGGATGTAAATTTCATAGTAGCATAGTGGATGACAGCAGGTGGAGATTAAAATTGCCAATCTAGTCTGCCAGATGAAATTAATGCAGTTGTGTAAATGCACATACTCGTATTAGTTGATGATGCATGTAAGACAGGACCACCACCTTCCTCTCTCCTTATCTTTTATATGAGCAGTGTTCCACATCCTCCCCAGCACAGTCAAAATCTGTGACAGTGATAGCTTCCACTACCCCTTCCAATAGCTTAGTTCCAGTCTTACAACCACAGGTCCTTGCCGTATTCAACTTTGCCTCTTGCAAGATTAACACTTAGGTCAGCACCCAGGCCCCATTGAAGTTTGGGGTTAAGCAGGATCCCTCCATGCAGGTCTCCAAGCTTTCCTGGAAACCTACAGCAACTATAGCAACTGCTGTTCTAGATTGTAACTGATGCTCCGTGGAGGTTATCCCAATGTCATTTTAGAAGTCCAGTGCAGTGCCAATTCCGTCTTGAGGTTGTAAATGCTACTCGGTGAGGGTTACTTCAATGCTTTCTTGCAAGCTCTCTGCTGTGGTGGGCTGCATCTGTCGCTTCAGAGACCCTGTGTGTACATTCCGGATTTTTTAAAATTCTGTTGATTGTTTTGTCTTAATCAGTTCCTCTGTGAGGGCATTCTAATCATCCCCCACCTGTGAAAAAGTATTTCCTGACCTTGTTTTGGACTCTGCCTTCCTTCAAATTTTGTATCAGAGCCCCTTTCACTGAAACAGGTTTGCTTCTTGCATACTAATACCTTTTAGATATTTAAGTGTTTCGATCATAATTTTCCTCCTCTATGGTGTACGTATGTAGGTCATTCCCTCTCATCTCACATAGTTTTTAATGAAGGCCTTATATCATTTTTGTTGGACAGCTTCTAGCCTATCTATATCCTTTCTGAGATACCCCTACCAGATAAATAGTATTCTAGCTCAGGTCTCACCTGTAGCTACTTTTTCAACTCTATCATCTACTTTATCTGGTGGTTATAACTTTCCTTAAACACCCTAGCATTCCTATGACTCTGGCAATCACTCTACCACATTGTTTTGCTTTCTCCTGAGGTCTCTCTTCTGGTCAGTGAACATCAGACCTCTCATCAGGTACTTCTCCCTTTGATTTCTATTCCCCAAACAATCAACTATTTCTCACGTTTCTTAGATCATATCTCCTTCTCTCGACTTTCTCAGGGATATCCAGTCTGTTGCAGTTATTTGTGTTAACGGCAAAGGGTTAAACATTTCCTTCTAAACCCTTCATAATATTGCTCACAAAACTGTTGAGCAGAAATGGCCCCAGGACTTATCTTTGAGGTACTCCATAAGTTTCTCTTCTCCAAATATATTTGATTTACCAATACCCTATGTTGTCTATCACCTAACATTTTCTTCAATAGGGTTTATTTCCATTGATTCTCCCATTATAGAGATCAGGCTTAACCTGCCTATAATTTTCAGCCTCCTTCCTGTTACCATTTTCATAACGAAATACTATATCCACCCTTCTATTTTCTTATGAAACCATACACATTTTCAGAACCATTGAACAGATCCTTCAGCAAACCACCAGAACCTCTCTAGGCTTCCTTAATATTCTAAAATGAATTTTATCTGCTCTCTTGGCTTCTCAATTTGGGTACTACCCCACAAACATTGTCTTTTGGAAAGGATAAGGTATCTATTCCTCCCCAATATGTACCCTTGCACACTGTTAATTGTCCTGTTCTATGATTAGTCTTAAATGTGCTACATTGTAGCTTCATCACATGTCCCCTAGTCTTTCTACTTCTTGAAGCAGTAAAAACCAATCAACATTTACCCATTCTGTTCTATTCATTATTTTGAGACCTCTATCATATCACCTCTCAGCAATCTCTTTTTCCAAGTTGTAGAGTCCTAACCATTCCTCTTAGGGTTTCCTTCCATCCCCTTTATCATTTTAGTCACTCTTCTTTTATTCAAGATAGTTGTCTTTCCCCATTGATTTGTATGGTTCTGGGGCAAGTAGGCATTTCAGAAGGTATATAAGTGCAGCATGTGGAGACAAAATTATGGGTAAGCATTCTTTACATTTAGCCCTTATATTGCACTGTCATGATGATCTGACCATGATCAGTGTAATTTCCTTATCTTTTCTGTAGATCAATGTTAGTAAAGTGATTTTGTGTGACTGAATAGCAAAAATAAGAACTCACACAAAAGTAATAGAATGCATATTCTGGCTCAGAGCAGACCTAAAATGTGTTATTACGCTTTCATTTTCACCCATTCATACTGATTTGACCTCCAATGCAGGTTCTGTTTCAGGTTTAAATACCAGTAATTGTATTTGCTGACTTGAACAGCTATTCACTTTAGCCTTCCTTCTGACTGAAATACGAGTGACTTGACCCTGAAGTGCACAATTTCTGAATTTAGGCATATAAAAAGATGGAAACATAGATGATGATGGCAGGAAAAGACCATATGTTCTACCCAGTCTGCCCATCTATGAGAAATATGAAGTTCGACAACTTCTTTCTCACCCTCAGAGATCCTCTATCTATGATTTATTGAATTCAAATACAGTTCTCATATCCACCACTTCCACTGGGAGGCTGTTTCATGCATCTATCACCCTTTCCATAAAGAAATAGTTCCTCAAATTACCCCTGAGTCTATCCCCTTTCACTTTCATCCTATGTCACCCCATTCCAGAGCTTCCTTTCTACTGGAAGAGGGCCATCTTCTATGTATTTATACCATTGAGATATGTAAATGGCTCTGTCATATCACCCCTTCTTCTGCTTTTCCTTCAAAGTATCACTAGGTGATCCCCAAATTTGTCTTATGAATACTTGTATTTATACATTGATAAATATGCAAACAAACACTATTCTTCAAAAACACTTAATATGGAAAACCTCCTTCTGCTAAGCAATCTGTTCACACTCAAGGACTTCAATATATATTTGGGGTGAAGCGTTCAAAGTCAGATAAATCAGTTAAACATTTTTTTGTGAAAACTTTTTTTTACAAAATACATAAATATTGATATTGCACAGCATCACATTTGAGATTTGAATTTAGCAAGCAAAAATGGTATATATGTAAAAAATTGAATTTTATTTTTAAGATTATCGAGACAAAGTAGATTGAAGAAAGTTTTTTTCCTGATCAATGATGGATTGTTTCAATGAACCCAGTTCATGAGTCAATAAATACTGAAGTCTTTTTCCTTTCTTGAATAGTGGGTGGAAATTGTTGGCATAATGAGATTTTCAGTAGTTAAGGGGCATATTTACTAAACAGCGGTAGCGGCTTCCATGCGATATCGGAGCTGCAGCCCTATTTAAATCAATGGGGCCGTGACTCCAATATTGCACGGAAGCTGCTACCACTGTTTAGTAAACATGCCCCTAAGTGTTTTTGAAGAATGGTGTTTGCATATTTATTTATGTATAAATAGAAGTATTCATAAGACAAATTTGAGGATACTTTGATGATGTTTCTATCTCCCTGAGTCAGGTATTTTGTAGGTTTCCTCCAGATCTTTAAATCTATTCCCATATGTTTTATGGTGAAGACCACTGACCATTGTAGTATTGGCCCTCTGGACAAACCTCATCCTGTTTATATCCTTTTGAAGATGCTGTTTCCAGAATTGCATGCAATACTCCAAATTAGTTCTCACTAGAAACTTATATAAAGGCACACTCACTTCCTTTTTCCTACTGGCCATTTCTCTCTTTAATCACCCAAGCATCCTTCTGGGTTTTGCCATTGCCTTTCTCTCTGTTTGGCCACTCCGCCACCCCCCCCCCCCCCATGCTACCTTTCTTTCATGCACTGAAGTACTTCATTCCATGCATTACTTGAGAACCAATCAACCCGGGAGCTGTCCAAGATGATGGCTATCAGCTGTCGAGCATTATTTCAGCTCCTACCCATGGGCAAGCTTAAGGGTAAAACCCAGGCAAAGACTCCCTCAAAGCCTTTACTTTCTCCAGTAAGTAGCACAATTTTTCCCTTTCTTCGGCACCCAGATATGCAGGACTTCAGCTCTGGAG
Organism: Ichthyophis bannanicus; assembly: GCA_033557465.1. Taxonomy (NCBI): domain Eukaryota; kingdom Metazoa; phylum Chordata; class Amphibia; order Gymnophiona; family Ichthyophiidae; genus Ichthyophis; species Ichthyophis bannanicus. Next base: position 1,697,209,996 of record CM066031.1, read on the forward strand.
TGCAGACATGTGAGGGTAGAGCAGTGGGTGCTCCGATCCTCCCTTTGGCATGGAGACCTCATTGAGCTTGGAGCTTCAGGTTCCTCCAGCAGAGCCATTGGCTTTACCTACAATGCCTGGCCAGCCTGGCTTGTTGATCCCTGATGTGATATTCAGCGTGCTTACTCGAGGGAGGTTGTCAGTGGCAGGGCAGATGCCGTTACTGCAGAAGAACTTCAAATGGCTAAAGCAACACTGGAGGAGTAAACTCAGAAGCCAGCTAGAAGCTGGCGAAGACTTTGAAGACATTTTACCTTTCTGAGCAGCAGGACACTAAGCTAACTCCAGGTCATTCAGGAGCCTCTGTGGTTCCATTTGTTTCTCCTTGAAATGCCAAGATATCTTTTCCTTAGAAATGATTTGGCATGCAATCGATCTGGGTCAAGCTTTGGTGCCTAATTTAGATGTCCTTTCAGATAAGGTTTCTCTCCTTGAAACTCATTTTGTGAAGATGGAGGAAGAAGTTCAGGACGTAAAGGTAAAGTCCCCTTTAATGAAAGGAATTTGAAGATTCAAGGAACAGAGGAATTTTTGGTGAAAGATAATATCCTCCTGTGGAGTAAAATTGAAGCGTTGGAAAATATGACTAGGCAAGGTATTTTAAGGATAATTAACTTTTCAAAAATACCTCTTTCCTCTCTTTGTTAAATGCTCAAGAAGTATTTGACTGAAACGCTTAAGGTTTCACCTGATTCTATACCTTCTCTCTCCAAAATATTTTACCTCCCGGTTGGTAAGGTTCATCAGAAACAATCTCAAAAGCAAGCCATAGCAATGAATGTTTTAGATATATCAGCTATTTTGGAAACAGCAGATTCTGAGATGGCGGTTCCTGCGACTTTGATGGTGACCTTTGCTTGCCCTCAGATTGGGATTGGCAAATGCATATTTTTTTCATCATCAAAATGATTTGTTTCTGAATTAGAAAATTAGGATGTACCTTGATGTTTCAAGGGAAACTCAGAAAATCAGAAGTGAGTTCCTTCTTCTGAGGCCTGGGTGCCCTTAATTTCTTGAAGTTTCTCTGTAAATCTGTCATTAAATATAAATCTGCCAGATATATATTTATGGATCCTACTCATTTAGCCTCCTTTGTATCTACTCAGCATGCTCTGGCCAGTTCTAATTAGTTTCATCTATGTTAACCTGATAAGAATGTTATTTCTGCTGTCTGTAGTTCTCATTGCTACCTTTTTCCTTTTTATTGTTAATCTTAACCTTAAACATACTGTTTGGTCCACCTCACTTTCTTCTTGTGGGCTTGTGTTCTGGATGAAATGTACTTTTCTTAAATCATTGGTTGTAGTGTTTCTGTTTATTGGAATTTTTCTGTACAAGTATATTACTTGATTAATATTGTAAAATTCATTAAAGATAAAATTTTAAAAAATGAAGTACTTCATTCTCTATATTGTACCACTCTCATGGAGTTTTACAGCCAAATAGCATTAGATCTTAGCTGCAAAGTTCTTGACCATTCTTCAAGATTCATTGGATTCCTAATCATGTAATGCACACCGTCAAGGGTGTCTATCCTGTCGCATATTGTAACTTAAACTTGCTAATGCACATTAAAATGAGACATCAATAACTTAGATTCTTCAGAGTCATGCCCATATTACTCCTCTTCTCAAGTCACTTCATTGGCTCCCTATCCGTTGCTGCATCCAGTTCAAACTTCTCCTGCTGACCTATAAATGCATTCACTCTGCGGCTCCTCACTACCTTTCTTCTCTTATCTCTCCTTACAACCCCCCTCGGGAACTCCGCTCTTCTAGCAAACTGCTTCTATCTGTGCCCTTCTCTTCTATTGCTAACTCCAGACTTCGCTCCTTTCATCTTGCTGCGCCTTACGCCTGGAGCAAACTACCTGTGTCTGTACACCAGGCACCTTCTCTAACCCTCTTCAAATCCAGGCTGAAAACTCACCTCTTCGCTGCTGCTTTTGGATCTTGACTCACCTGATCTCCTTTTTCTTTCCCTTGCTTTGTCCCTGCCTACACCTTCTGTGTTTGTCTTGACTAGATTGTAAGCTCTGATGAGCAGGGACTGTCTCCTACATGTCTGTGCAGTGCTGCGTATGACTTGTAGCGCTATACGACTTGTAGCGCTATACGACTTGTAGCGGAAAGCCGACAGTCACCCAGGAGCGCATGGTTCGGACGAAGGTATCCTTGAAGGATACTACCAAAAGCAATGAGGTTCCAAAAGGGAGTATAGTAGCCGAAATGCCCTTGAGTAAGGAGCAGACAGAGAATAAAGATTCCAAATTACCCATGCCTACCAATAGCCAGATTAATATGAATAAAATACAGTCTCTAAAATGCTTGTATGCCAATGCTAGAAGTCTAAACAATAAGATGGGAGAGTTAGAATATATGGCACTAAATGAGAGGTTAGATATGATTGCACTCTCAGAGACATGGTGGAAGGAGGATAACCAGTGGGACACTGTGATACCTGGATACAAACTATATCGTAATGATAGAGCTGATCAAATTGGTGGAGGGGTTGCGCTCTATGTTAGAGAGGGCATTGAGTCAGAAAGGATTAAAGTTTTGCAGGGAACAAAATTTGCTGTAGAATCTCTATGGATTGAAATTCCACTTATGAAGGGGAAGGTGATGGCAGTGGGGGTGTACTATCGACCGCCTGGCCAGAATGAACAAATGGATGATGAAATGCTCAAAGAAATCACAGAAGCTAACAAAAGTCACAACAGAGTAGTAATAATGGGTGATTTCAATTACCCCGGTATCGACTGGGTCAGTGTCACGGCAGGACAAACTAAAGAGATAAAGTTTCTAGATGGAATAAATGACTGCTTCTTGGAGCAGCTGGTTCATGAACCGACCAGAGGGGAAGCCATACTGGACCTAGTCCTTAGTGGAACGCCAGATCTGGTGCAAGAAATAAGGGTGTTGGGACCACTTGGCAATAGTGACCATAATATGATCATGTTTGATTTAATTATTGGAGAACAAATAGTAAAGAAATCCACAGTACTACCTTTTAACTTTCAAAAGGGAGACTATGATAGAATGAGGAATATAGTTAGGAAAAAACTAAAAGGAGCGGTTCCAAAGGTTAAAGACTTACAGCAAGCTTGGGCGTTATTTAAAACTACTATCCTCGAAGCCCAGACCAGCTGTATTCCACGCATTAAGAAGAGTGGGAGAAAGTCCAAAAAACTGCCAGCATGGTTTAAAGGTGAGGTCAGAGAGGCTGTTGCTGCCAAAAAAGCAACCTTCAGGAAATGGAAAAAAGAGCCAAATGATGAAAACTGGAAACAGCACAAGCACTGGCAAGTTAAATGCAAAGCATTGATAAGGCAGGCAAAGCGGGAATTTGAAAAGAAACTTGCTGCGGAAGCAAAAACACGAAATAAAGACTTTTTCAAGTACATTCGTAGCAAAAGGCCTGTGAGAGAGTCAATTGGACCGTTAGATGATAGAGGGGTAAAAGGGGCAGTAAGAGGAGACAAGGCTATAGCGGAGAGGCTGAATGAATTCTTTGCTTCGGTCTTTACTGAGGAAGATGTAGGGATGTTACCCAAGACTGAAGTGGTATTTAAAGGTGATACTGCAGAGGAATTGAGAGAAATATCGCTACACCGGGAAGATATATTACAACTATTTGATAAACTGAATAGTAGCAAATCACCTGGACCGGATGGTATACATCCCAGAGTGTTGAAAGAACTGAAATATGAGATTGCAGACCTGCTATTGGTAATCTGTGAACTTTCATTAAAATCATCTGTAATACCTGAAGATTGGAGGGTCGCCAACGTAACACCAATTTTTAAAAAGGGTTCCAGGGGTGACCCGGGAAATTACAGACCGGTGAGCCTGACGTCAGTACCAGGGAAAATGGTAGAAACCATCATAAAGAACAAAATTACGCAGCATGTAGATAGTCATGGCCTAATGGGAGACAGCCAACATGGCTTTAGACAAGGAAGATCTTGTCTTACTAATCTGATATGTTTTTTTGAAGGTGTGCATAAACAGGTAGACAAAGGTGAGTCGGTTGATATAGTGTATCTGGATTTTCAGAAAGCTTTTGACAAGGTCCCCCATCAGAGACTTTTGGCAAAGCTAAAAAGTCATGGGATAGGAGGCAGTGTACTATTGTGGATCGGGAACTGGTTAAAAGATAGAAAGCAGAGAGTAGGGCTAAATGGCCAATATTCCCAATGGAAAAAGGTGAATAGTGGAGTACCCCAGGGATCTGTACTGGGTCCGCTGCTTTTTGACATATTCATAAATGACCTGGAAAAGGGAATAACGAGTGAGGTTATCAAATTTGCAGATGACACAAAACTGTTTAAAGCTGTTAAAACCCAAGAGGAAAGTGGAAAACTGCAGGAGGACCTGGATAAATTGGAAGACTGGGCATCCAAATGGCAAATGAAATTTAATGTGGACAAGTGCAAAGTCATGCACCTAGGAAAGAACAACCCACACTATAGTTACTCGATGCAAGGCTCCACATTAGAAGCCACCACCCAGGAAAAAGATTTAGGAGTCATCGTGGATAACATGTTAAAACCCTCCACCCAGTGTGCAGCGGCGGCCAAGAAAGCAAACAGAATGCTAGGTATCATAAGGAAAGGGATGGAGAATAAAACAAAGGATATTATAATGCCTCTGTATCGCTCCATGGTACGACCGCACCTTGAATATTGTGTGCAATTCTGGTCACCGTATCTTAAAAAGGACATAGCGTTATTAGAAAAAGTACAGAGAAGAGCCACCAAATTGGTGAAGGGGATGGAAGGCTACTCCTATGAAGAGAGGCTAAAAAGGTTAGGGCTCTTTAGCCTGGAAAAGAGACGGCTGAGGGGAGATATGATAGAGGTCTATAAATTAATGAATGGAGTGGAACGGATAAACGTGGATCAATTGTTTACGCTATCAGAATATAGAAAGACTAGGGGACATGTAATGAAGCTACAGGGTAAACTATTTAAGACAAATAAGAGAAAATATTTTTTCACTCAACGTGTAATCAAACTCTGGAATCTGTTACCGGAGGATGTGGTAAGGGCTGATAGTATAGCTGGGTTTAAAAAAGGTTTGGACAAGTTCCTGGAGGAAAGGTCCATAAACCACTATTAAAAAGGGACCCAGGATATCAATGCTTGACCCAGTACAAGCATTGTGGAACTTGTGTCTTTTGGGGAAACTGCTAGGTACGTATGACCTAGATTGGCCACTGTTGGAAACAGGATACTGGGCTTGATGGACCTCGGTCTGACCCAGTATGGCATGTCTTATGTTCTTATGTTCTTATATAAATGCTCAGTAGTAGTAGTAGTAGTAATATTTTAGTATCATCTGATAGACCTTCCACAATATGGCTTACAAAATGCTAAAAAGAACAGAATAAAAGACCAATCTTTGAGTCACCCTGCTAGCAATACCCCTTTCTTCAGAGTGACCAATTCTATGGTCACCCAGTCAAAGAAATCAATAAGATTTGTCTGACAGCATAGTAAAGCCATGCTATCTGGGATAATGTAATGCCTTGGATTCCTGAAACCACACTTTCCTCTTAAACATAGAAACACAATGGCAGAAAAAGACACATGGTCAATCCAGTCTGCACTTCCATACCAACCCTTTTTTTCCTTTAGAGATTTAGAGGGTCTTTCCTGAAGTCTAGACCCTCACTTTTTGAATGACTCATCTCTACCCATCTCCTAATATTGAAGCTCACCTTCTGATGGCCACTGCATACCAGATGATCACTCACTACTACATCCGAAATCCTCTTCCCATTTGTAAGTACCAAATCCCGTATTGTCTCCTCCTGCATTCCATTGCAAGTTGCTGGAACAGTTCTCTCCATAGACAATCCAGGATTTCTCTGTTTCTAGATGGCACTTGTCAGACGGGTGCCTGGGTGAGAATGTTCGCAGTCTTGGCAAAGGCATATATCAATATGATTTGCAAGGGATTGTGGGAAATGCAGTCCATTCACACCAGACACATCCGCTCACAATAATTAGTTGTGCTTGAGTGTAAAGCCAATAAGATATTTATTTATGGGGTTATTTCTCCCAACACAGACATGCTTGGTAGCACATAAAACAGGATACTTGCTTTCAGTGTTAAACTTAGAAAAACAAAATCAGGAAAACAACAGCTGAACTTGTCAGGCAATCAAAGCAAAAGAATAAAGACCAGGATGGTAACAGAATGGTCTTTTCTATAGGCTTTAGCTAATATTTTCTTAGCAGTGCCTCAATCAACAAACAAAACCCACAAAGTAGGGAAAAACTGTTCTTTTCAGGTTAACTTCTTATATCTTCACACATAGACTCAGAAGTGATTCTCTCAGAGCTCACAAGCAATTAGGTAAGGCTCAATTGCTAGCAGTTACCCAGCTGAAACCCCTTAGCTGGCTTACTTTCTACTGCGTGGCTCAAATTCTACTCAGGAGCTTTTCTGAGTAGATTAAAGAACAAGTTTGTATTTCTTTGTGATGGTTGTTGTACTTTGTAACAGTAAATTACCAAAGGAGTTTAGACAGAGAGCAATCCATGTATTCACAGCCTGTATCTATAACCCCTTCTTCAACAATCATGGGTTCAATATCATGGATTGGCACAGAGGAATTTCTCAATGGAGCACTCTCCGGAGAATACTTGTTTCCCTGCTGTCTTTCAAGGGTATAGCTAAGGCATAGATCAGTGTTCATACCTGAGCTTCCATTGCTGTTAGAGTTCCTCTCTAAATAGCCTGGCCAGTATGTAGTCCAGTTCTTATGTCCAGCCTTCCAATCCAGATCCCTGGACACTGGATCTCTCTTCACATACCTTCTGGCACGGGTCTTAGGGTCCCTTCCAAGTGCAGCCGTCTCCCTCACAGGTACCGTCTGGAGATTCCTAGCTCTGCAGCACCATTCCTCTGGCTTTCCCCAGTCCAATGGTGTATGCTGACCCTTGGAATGCCTTCCAGTATACGTACTGCTCTGGACTCTTTTAGACCTCCCAAAGGCTTTTCTCTTCTTTCTTCCAAAGAGTTTCTTGCCCTCTCTGTCCGTCTGCTCTGGCTTCTGCTTCTGATGATCCTCCAGATGATGAAGATGTCCAAGCTGAGGATATCCAAGCTGATTCTGAGGATGATTCTCTGTAGAATAAACTCTACCTTTATTCTGCTTAGATGAGTGCTCCACCCTAACACAGCGCAGCTGTGCTGAATCAGGCCCTGCCCTTTGAGATGAGTGCTTGGGGATTACCTCATAGCCCTCCTGATTGAACACACGTTTCCCCACTTCAGCTCCTCTAATGGCTGTTGGAAACCTGGTGCATTCTGGGTCTGGTAGTCTTTTATGGAAAAATTCTGTTTTCTTATTTCTACCAGAACTGACAGGTTGCTTGTTCAGAGTCACTTCACCTTTACTATAGCTCTTTCCTGAGCTATGATAAGCTTCCTTATCACACACTGCAGCAGGGATCTACCAATCAACATCTGGCAAATTGAAATATCCTATTAATAGTCCTTCCTCTTTTATAGCAATATTATGAATATCTACAGTTAAATTTCTATCTCTTCCACTAACGAGGGAGATTTATATATTGTACCAATCTAAATAGATTTTTCATTCCCTCTTTCCAAACTAACCCACAGTGCCTCCTCTTTCTCTCCTAAGCCCCATAGTTTTGTGGATTTAATATTGTTTTTAACATACAGCACCAGTCCTTCTCTCTTCCTTCCTACCTGTCTTTCCTGAATAGATTATAGCCTAGTATAACTACACCCTAGCCATTGTTTCCTGTGCACCATGTCTCCTTAACTTCAACGATATCCAAGTCAGCCTCTTCCATTACAGTTTCTAAATCTGGAATTTTATTTTGCATTCTATGGGGTTTATTCTGTACCATGAATATTAGGGATGGAGTCACATTGGGATGTTCATCCGTGCTATTCGCCCCCTTCCGTCCCCGCTAAAAGCCTCCCTGTATGAACAAGGAGTTTGTATGGGGAGACTTAGATGGGGGCAGGAGGGGGTGTTGTGGAGGCAGAGTGAAGGTAGGCAGTGGGCAGTCCAAGGACCCGGACATACAGGGCCAATTCTGAAGTTGGCTCTGTATGTCCGGGGCCTCAGATCTAGACGGGGGACTTATTCTACCTCGGAGGTGGAATATGTCCCCCTGGATGTCGGGGGACAGCAGGCCCAGGCAATGGCAAAGAGATGAGGGATGCAGGGGGTTTCCTGCAGTCCGACTCTGGCCATGGTAGGCCAGATTGGGGTTCTGGTTGTGGGTGATGAAGAATTTAGTCAGTGGCCACAGATTGTGGCTCCTGAATGAAGCTGCGGTACCATGGCAATGGGACGCCATAGCACTGCAGCTCCATAAAGGAGCCTGAATGAGTTAGCCAGGCATGTACAGGGCCAGACCTGATTTTAATTTCGCAGGACATGTCTAGCCCCAGCGGGATCAGAATCGGGACTCCCTGTGTGCATCCCGATTCCAATCGGACGCACATCGGCCTGCACACACTCATTGGAATGTGCCTCCACAAGCATTAGTACATGCATCTCTCCAGATTTTGCCCCTTTTCCCCTTTTATTTATTTATTTTTTATTTTTGTTATTTACTTATCTGAGGGATTTTACTTATGTGGGAGTTTGTTCAAACATCTCCGACAATCCTAGTTTAAAGCCCTCCTCATTAGATTTGCCACTTTGCTGTGGAAGACACCTCTTCCCTTCATTCATAGGTGGATCTTGTCTCTTCTTAGCAGCCCTTGGAAAATTATGCTTTGATCCATGATACTAAAATGCTCTTGATGACACCATCTATGCAGCTAGCTTGCGAGCCTCTCGGCCTTAGTCCTGACCTTAACAGGGAAGATTGAGGAAAACACCATCTGTGCACCTTTCTGCTTCATGTCACTTTTGATATACACAAGTGGGAACCTAGCAGTATCATTTATGCCAACATCAATGAGTAGCATCAGATAATAGTCAGTAGACTTGAGGAGTCTTGACAAACTTTCTGAAACCTCTCGGATTCTAGCACCGGGCAGAAAGCACACCTCTGGGGACATATGTCAGGACAGCAGGTGGATGCCTCTGCATACCCTTCACTTCCTACTGGTTGCCAGTCCTATAGCTTTAGTGTTTTTGAGCTCTGATACCTCTTGTTCTTGAGATGTTATCACTTCTTCCACTTCCAGGACTGCATGCCAGTTACTCAGCTCTAGAGACGGTGGGATTCAAGTTTAAAGTCTCCAGGTTCTGGTGATCTGTGTCCAGCTGTCATCTTTTTATACAGTGTCATCTTCCCTTCTGCTGGATATCTGAGATGCCTCTAAAAACATTTCATCAATGTACCTCTTGTCACGGCTACTTCTTAGCCTCGTAGGCAGCAAAGCATCCATGCCAAAATTTGCTTTTTAAAAACAGAAACGTCCAGAAGGGGTAAGTCTTTAGCAGTCAATTCTGAATATACACTCAAAAGCTGGAGCCTTTATTTTAGTGAGGTCCTCACACATATGAATGCCTGGTTTTACAAGCGGAAATTGTGAATAAGGCTTCTAAAACAACTCCCATGGATTTGTAAAATGTCCTGTTACATGTGGAACCAGCACTTACACATGGAAGTTGCATAATCATCACTTCTCTGTGGAAGCAGCTGCATGTCTAGGTAGAAACTGTCACTCGGTTTTCCCACACATGCATGAATAGCGCATGCTATTGTGTAATTGTGTGCACTCTTATAAAAGAATGCGTGCTATTGAGGGAAAGCAATATGATATGAAAATAAACCAAAAATGAAAATGAAATGACAGTTTTCAACCTGTATATCACTATGAGATAATACTAGGACAGGATTAGATTTCCCGGAAATAGAAAAAGCAGCGAGGATTAAGAATCAGGAACCAAGTTTGAGGAGCAGGAAACAAAGAACATGAAGCAATGACCCTGCTAGGAGCAAATTTAGAGGCAGGGCAGAACTAATCCAAAGGCTGGCCCTAGCAGCCAATCAAGGCACAAATACGCAAGCAGAAGACCAGCTGAAGACTGCTGAGCTTAGACAGGCTGTAAGCCCAGACATCAGCTGGATTCCTGTTGGCCCCAACAACAGCTGAAAAAAATGATATAAAATCTCAAAAGGATGACTTTTTTTATTTGCTTTTTACTTTGGGCCTGATATTGAAAAGGGATCATACAGTTGAACTGAGAGGGATATTCAGATTTTTTTTACTGCTCTATCATTTTAGTCAAAGCTGTTTACATTGTAACTTAAACTTGCTAATGTACATTACACAGGGACTTGGATTCTTCTGAGGCAATGGAGAGTTAAGTGACTTGCTGAAGGTCACAAGGAGTAACCTAATGGCTTGGTTTTTAAGCCAGTGCCCTAACCTCTAGGTTACTCTGCCACTAATTGGACAGGGCCATTGAATAACCCCTATAACAGTCATGGCACTGTCTGCATAGTGCTGGTCAGTAGGTGAGGGGAGAGTGGTCCCAGGTCTTATCCACTTAGTGGCAATTTTCAGTCCACTACCCAAATAAATGGCTGCATAAAGTTCGGTCACCAGAAAGCCAGTCTTAAGTTGATGTGGATTTGCCATCTGGATACTGGCTTATTGCTGCTCTCCAGATAGCAATGGCAGTGGGCTCTGAAACTGGATATTCGGTGGCAAAGGATATCCAGGTTCTTGTACTGAATATCTGGTTTCAGCTTTAAATGCCATAGCTAGCACTTAAACTCTGTAATCAGTGTTTTGTTTGTTTTTAACTATTGACCTGTTTGTTTCTAACCATAACGTGGTACAGTTTCTTTCCATCCTGTTGAATCACTTTCATTGGTTTTCATCCTTTTAGGGTCAGACTTGACGTATTGTGTCATTATTTAGAAACAGGATTTGACTGCAGATAAAAGCTGCGAGAATATGGTTATGTATTTATGGGACAATTATCAAACTGTCCCCACATCCATTTTTCCCCACAAGCTTTGCACCAATTTTCAAAGCAAACAACATACATTTACTTTTGCTTTGGAATTTCCATAAGCAGTAACTTGCTGGTAAAGTAGCCATAAGGATTTGAAAATACCACCCACATGTTTAGTTTTCCTCTCCTGACTTATAGACTGCAGCTCCCTGGGAACACACTTTCTCTCAGTGGACTAAATACTTGGATGTTCCCGAACAATATGCAGAGTTTTAGCTGCATTGAGGAAGACAGCCGATTAATGCAGGTAGAATGTTTTAAAAAGGTCTCCCAACTCTGGTTTGCACAAAAATGTAATGAAAGATAAATTGTAATGGACTGTTTTACTCAGTTCTTCCGTTGAGGCGCTGCATTAGTTTTCAGCAAAAATGATTTCTCCTGCTCAGTTCAAGAACTATGTATACATGCAAAGAAGTGTCAGCTGTCACAGTGTGCCATCCGAAAACTATTATTCCAGGTGCAGCAATTTGGCCTTTGAGATCTGCCTGAACAGGTTGGGTTTCAGGCCGACCATAATATGTAAATGACGCATAAACCAAAGCCATTACATGCAAATAAATTTCATGGCTATTCATGTTCAAGATCCTTCTCTAACTGCTTCATTGTCACATGAAAGATAACCCTCTTCTCTAATACAATGCTACAAATACATCACAACTTTAAATGAGATCAGAATATAACATTATCATACATTGATCTTTCTCTTTTGTTCCATACCCAGACTGTGTCATTCTAGAAAAAAGTTCTTTGAGGTCGGTGATGTACTTTTGTTTAATATAATTGCCCTTCTTGCAGGTATTTTAGATTTGCAAAATAGAAATAAAAAGGGTCTATATTCAAAAGCTGTGGCCAGCATCTTTTTACTTCTATCCTTGGTTTTTAAATGTTTTACGAATGTTCATGAGCTCCTTATTTGGCAGACTGATCCTTAATGTAGAATACTGCTAGGGGGTAGATCCACCATTTTGAACCCTAACGCTGGAAAGGATAGGAGTAGAGCGTGACTGCTCCTGCATCCTACACAAAACAACCAGGTTTCATCTGTAATTGAAGGGAGGTTACTTGAGGAAGATCCAGATAACGGTGGATCTCTTGTGGCAGGGAGGTCTGAATTGGGGAGCAAGATCATATTCAGTGTCTGGATCAGTGGTATAGAATGGGAGGGTGGCTATCTGATGGGGAGGGGATTGAATCAGAGGGAGGATGGGTTTTTGTTAGAGAGGGCATTGAGTCAGAAAGGATTACAGTTTTGCAGGAAACAAAATTTGCTGTAGAATCTCTATGGATTGAAATTCCATTTAAAAAGGGGAAGGCGATGGCAGTGGGGCTGTACTATCGACAGCCTGGCCAGAATGAACAAATGGATGATGAAATTCTCAAAGAAATCAAGGAAGCTAACAAAAGTTACAGCGCAGTAATAATAATGGGTGATTCCAATTACCCTGGTATCGACTGGGTCAGTGTTACGTCACGACATGATAGGGAGATAAAGTTCCTAGATGAAATAAATGACTGCTTCTTGGAGCAGCTGGTTCATGAACCAACCAGAGGGGAAGCCATATTAGACCTAGTCCTTAGTGGAACACCAGATCTAGTGCAAGAGATAAGGGTGTTGGGGCCACTTGGCAATAGTGATCATAGCATGATCGCCTTTGATTTAATTAGTGGAGTAGGGATAGTAAGGAAATCCACAGTACTACCTTTTTACTTTCGAAAGGGAGACTATGATAACATGAGGAAAATAGTTAAGAAAAAGCTAAAAGGAGCAGTTGCAAAGGTTAAAGACTTACATCAAGCTTGGGTATTGTTGAAAAATACTATCTTGGAAGCCCAGGCCAGCTGTATTCCACGCTTTAAGAAAAGTGGAAGGAAGTCCAAAAAACTGCCAGCATGGTTTAAAGGTGAGGTCAGAGAGGCTGTTGTTGCCAAAAAAAATCTTTCAGGAAATGGAAAAAAGAGCCAAACGATGAAACCTGGAAACAGCACAAGCACTGGCAAGTCAAATGCAAGGCATTGATAAGGCAGGCAAAGGGAGAATTTGAAAAGAAGCTTGCTGCGGAAGCAAAAACGCGAAATAAAGACTTTTTTAAGTACATTCGTAGCAAAAAACCTGTGACAAAGTCAGTTGGTCCATTAGATAATAGAGGGGTAGAGGGGCACTAAGAGGCGACAAGGCGATAGAGGAAAGACTGAATGGATTCTTTGCTTCGGTCTTTACTGAGGAAGATGTAGGGATGTTACCCATGACTGAAGTGGTATTTAAAGGTACGGAAGAATTGAAGAAAATATCGATACATCGGGAAGATGTATTACAACTATTAGATAAACTGAAGAGTAGCAAATCACCTGGGCCGGATGGTATACATCCAAGGGTGTTGAAGGAACTGAATTATGAGATTGAAGACCTGCTATTAGTAATCTGTGAACAATCATTAAAATCATCTCTAATACCTGAAGATTGGAGGATCGCCAATGTAACGCCAATTTTTAAAAAGGGTTCCAGGGGTGATCCGGGAAACTACAGACTGGTGAGCCTGACATCAGTACCGGGAAAAACGGTAGAAACCATCATAAAGAATAAAATTACTCAGCATGTAGATAGTCATGGCCTAATGGGAGACAGCCAACATGGCTTTAGACAAGGAAGATCTTCTCTTACTAATCTGTTATGTTTTTTTGAAGGTATGAATAAACAGGTGGACAAAGGTGAGTCGGTTGATATAGTGTATCTGGACTTTCAGAAAGCCTTTGACATGGTCCCTCATCAGAGACTTTTGGCAAAACTAAAGAGTCATGGGATAGGAGGCAGTGTGCCTTAATATCCTCATTCACCACTTAGCCGACACAGTTCAGTAAGCCTTACCACACAGCCAAACATGACTACGTCCAGCGAGGTGATACCTATTTTGCCATACAGATGTACATAGTTGACCCCTTGTTATCCAAGTTCTATTACCTTGTTCAATGTAAACACGAATCAGCTATTGAGATGTGTAAGTTGTTGAATGTAAACCACACTGATGCCGAATTGCGTGGTATAAAAGAGACTGTAAATAAATAAATAAATAATACTACTGTGGATCAGGAACTGGTTAAAAGATAGAAAGTAGAGGGTAGGGCTAAATGGCCAGTTTACCCAGTGGAGAAAGGTGAATAGTGGTGTACCCCAGGGATCTGTGCTGGGTCTGCTGCTTTTTGACATATTCATAAACGACCTGGAAAGTGGAATAACGAGTGAGGTTATCAAATTTGCAGATGACACAAAACTATTTAAAGTTGTTAAAACCCAAGAGGATTGTGGAAAATTGCAAGAGGATCTTGATAAATTCGAAGACTGGGCATGAAAATGGCAGATGAAATTTAATGTGGACAAGTGCAAAGTTATGAACCTAGGGAAGAACAACCCAAACTATGGTTACACGATGCAAGGTTCCACATTAGGAACCACCACCCAGGAAAAAGATTTAGGCGTCATTGTGGATACCATGTTAAAACCCTCGGCCCAGTGTGCAGTGGCGGCCAAGAGAGCAAATAGAATGCTAGGTATCAGAAGGAAAGTAATAGAAAATAAAACAAAAGCTATTATAATGCCTCTATATCGTTCCATGGTGAGACCGCACCTTGAATATTGTGTGCAATTCTAGTCACTGTATCTTAAAAAGGATATAGCGATATTAGAAAAGGTTCAGAGAAGAGCCACCAAAATGGTAAAGGGGATGGAAGGATACTCCTATGAAGAAAGGCTAAAAAGGTTAAGGCTCTTTAACCTGGAAAAGAGACGGCTGAGGGGAGATATGATAGAAGTCTATAAATTAATGAACGGAATGGAATGGGTAAACGTAGATTGATTGTTTACGTTATCAGAATATAGAAAGACTAGGGGACATGCAATGAAGCTACAGGGTAAACTATTTAAGACTAATAAAAGAAAATATCTTTTCACTCAACGTGTAATCAAACTCTGGAATTTGTTACCAGAGGATGTAGTAAAGGCTGTTAGTGTAGCTGGGTTTAAAAAAGGTTTGGACAAGTTTCTGGAGGAAAGGTCCATAAACCATTATTAAGAAGGGACCCAGGATATCAATGCTTGACCCAGTATAAGCATTGTGGAACATGTGTCTTTTGGAGAAACTGCTAGGTACGTATGACCTAGATTGGCCACTGTTGGAAACAGGATACTGGGCTTGATGGACCTTGGTCTGACCCAGTATGGCTTATCTTATGTTCTTATAACCTGCTAACTGTCAGCCCTGAGAGCCTGCATTACATGTATTGGTAGCTAGTGCATGTGTACCTATGCTGTCAGTAGAAGCTTGTAATGCCACCTCATTTGGTAAATGTCTGACCTGTACCATAAATGCAAGGCAGATGCTCTCCACACTCCCTGTATTTACTGTGCAGGCTTTGCACTTAGCACACCTTAGGATTTGCACGACAGGTGCGATAAGGCTAAAAGTTACCACACTTAAGTAAACATACCCCAAAATACTGTATATTATTTCTTAAGAGTCCCATCAGCTATTTAGGTAATACCATGGATTATGTCTACTAAGCTGTTCTATCGCTTAACCCAGGCTATCTGCACCTAGGTCCTATGTTATTCAGTGGGACTTAGGAGCAGATAGCCCGGGCTAGCAGCCTGGTTTAGTGCATATACCTCAATGTATTTGTTTCATTTGTTTCTGATCACACAAAGCAGGAACTATTCTCAGACCTCTTCATAGCTGAGGGCACACACCTAGGCTTCTGTGAGGCTGTGTGAAAGCCACAGGCTAAATCCAAGTTTGAATACTATAACAATGTACTTTCACTAGTATATATGCAATGCAATATTATACCTTATATCAATCAAAAGCAAATCACATCTGAAACCGCAGGTTCAACACAACAGGAAGAAAGTTCATAGTGAGTTACTCCTGTGTTGCAAAGCTATCTCAAAGGTAGCAAATGCACAAGATCTTTTTTGTGGTTTTCAATTTAAAAGAAAATTATTTCATTAGGCAAAAAAGAGGTTCATCCTCATGGATGCTGGAGAATGTCAGAGTCTGATGAAGCCAGTTGAAGAGACAAACTGAGTGCACAGATGCAGATTAGGCTTCAGAAGATGAGGGTGTAAAAGGGATTTAATGGTGGGATGGATTATAGAAATCCTTGTAACAATGTTAAATAATTAAAGTTCCAGCCAAGATCAAAGCAGTGCTGATTGAACCCCCTTAAGCTGTTAACGTGCCGTATCTGGAAGAAGGGAAAAAAAAAGTACTTCTAAAATTAGTCAGCTGTCCTCTGATCGGTAAACGTTCCAGTCGTTTGCAAGGTAACGTGCAGGACAGAAAAGAGAAAGAATTTATCACGTTACTGTAGGTAGCATATGCAGGCATTTTTGTAGGGACAAAGGAATATAACATTTACTTCATAGTATATTAATCTATAGAAATAGTTAAGATTTTAGGATTCAATATTCAAAGGGCTTATCTATCCATTTAGCAGGGCTTGCTGTTTGGTAAGTCCCACTGAGAGATATTTGGCAGCACTGCCCAGATATTTCCTCTGACTGCCACTATCTGAATAGAGCTAGGGCGGGCAGTGAATGGAGCTGGGTCAGAGCTGAGATGTATCCAAATAGCAACAAGTATTATCAGCACCTCTATCCAGATAACGATCTGCATAATTTAGGAGAGCAAAAAAGTTGTCCTAAGTGCTGTGCAGACTGCATATCCAGATAGCAACTGAATATCATCATTATCGAGTGTCAGTGCTGACGGCTAAATTTAGATATTCGACATCTGCAATTGTCTGGATACAGGCACTGAATATCCAGATTGCCATAGGCTGAATATCAGCATCTTAATCTTTAATTTAGCTAATTTTAGAGATAAAAAGGATGATACATGGTTGAATATCAGTTTGAGGGCACACCTGTATTTTTTTTCAACATTAACAACATGCTACTAGGGACGAAGTGCCAATTGCTAGGAAAACTGCAGTGACCAATATTTTGACATATTAGACCCTACTGAGAATAAGTCTTGGGCATTAAAATATTTTCATATGTCAAATGAAAAGGCATCACCCACACTTTGCAGTGTTATTTCTAAATATCAAACTAGCATAGCTAACATACTTTTCTAGCAGCTCCACTGACTGACCTTTTCAATCCCTCTTTGGAGTTGGGGTGCTGCCAGAGGACTGGAGAAAGGCTCATGTGGTCCTTTTACACAAAAGCAAAAGAAAGGATGTGGTTGAAAACTACAGGCCGGTTAGTTTAACTTCGGTGGTGAGTAAATTATTGGAAACGCTGCTGAAAGAGAAAATAGTGAGGTTTCTGCAGTCCAGCGGATTACAGGATCTGAGGCAGCATGGATTAACCAGAGGCAGGTCTTGTCAGACAAATTTGATTGATTTCTTTGACTGGGTGACAAGGGAGTTGGACCGAGGGAGAGCCCTAGATATGGTGTATTTAGATTTCAGTAAAGCCTTTGATACCATTCCGCACACACAATTTCTAAACAAACTGAGCACCCTAAGGATGGACCCCAAAGTTACTACTTGGGTTAGAAATTGGTTGAGTGGGAGGTGGCAAAGGGTACAGGTAAATGGAGCTCACTCTGAGGAGAAAGAGGTTACCAGTGGTGAGCCCAGGGATCTGTCCTTGGGCTGATTCTTTTTAACGTCTTTGTTAGTGATATTGTGGAAGGGCTTTCGGGTAAAGTTTGCCTCTTTGTGGATGATGCCAAAATCTGCAATAGAGTAGACACCCAGGAAAGAGTAGATAACATGAGGAGGGATCTAGCTAAGCTTGAAGAATGGTCTACAGTTTGGCAGCTGAGATTTAATGTTAAAAAATGCAAGGTCATCCATTTGGGCTGCAGCAATCCAAGGGACCAATATGGTATAGGGGGTGAAGTACTTCTGTCCACAAAAGAAGAGCGGGACCTAGGCACGATTGTGTCTGATGATCTTAAAGTAACTAAAAAGGTACAAAAGGCGACAGCAAAAGCTAGAAGGATGCTTGGGTGCATATGGAGAGGAATGGCCAACAGAAGAAAGGAGGTGATAGTTCCTCTGTATAAGTGTTACCTCATTTGGAGTATTGGTGCTACCTCATTTGGAGTATTGTGTGCAATTCTGGAAACCGCAGCTTCAAAAGCATATAAACAGGTTGGAGTCGATGCAGAGGGTTGCTACTAAAATGGTTAGTGGTCTTGGTTATAAAGCATATGAGGACAGACTTAAGGAGCTTAATGTGTGTACTTTAGAGGAAAGGTGGGATAGAGGTGATATGATTGAGACATTTAAATACCCCGTGGCATAAATGCACAGGAGGAGAGCCTCTTTCAATTGAAAGCAAGCTCTGCTACGAGGGGACATAGGATGAGGGTAAAAGGGGATAGATTCAGGAGTAATATTCAGACATATTTCTTTATGGAGTGGTAGATGCATGGAATAGTCTCCCAGTGGAGGTGGTACAGATGAGGACAGTTGTTGCTGTTAAGTACCGTCAAGTCAGTGTCGATTCATGGCGAATTATAATTGTGTTGATAGGCATTCCTCGTAGATGAATAGAAATTAAGCGGTCACTGACTGCATTGTATTTCATTACAGTTCTTGCAAGTTTCTTCTTAATTATAAATGCAACACCATTTCTTCTTTGTCTTTCATTTCCAGCAAAGTAGACCATGTGATCTTCAGATGCAAAGTGCCCAATGCCAGTCCATTTCAGTTCGGTGACACCCAACAGATCGAGTTGTATACATTCCATTTCATTCTTGACCACCTCCAACTTTCCATGGTTCATGCTTCGTAAGTTCCATGTACTAATATGTAAGACATCTTTGCAGCTTCTGATTCTCATTTCATGCGCAGCTACATCAGCAGTCAGACGTCCCAAGGGCTTTGATCCAACCACATCATAAATGCTGGCTTTACTCTGAAAAGTCCTCAACCCCTCCCCAGTAGCCAGTTGAGTGCCTTCCGTCCTGGGGGTCTCATCTTCCAGCACTATAGTGCAAATTGTTTTGTTGTGACTATCCATTTGGGCCAGTATCTGAATTCATAAAAGCATGGGCAAACACAGAGGATCTCTAAAGGAAAAAAGGGGACTGTTGTAGTGGTTGATATGGAAAGGCAGACTAGAGAGGCCATGTGGTCTTTTTCTGTCATTATGTTTTTATGTTTCTTTACTCCTTTATTACATACATGGAATCAAATGCTAGTTATGGTGCACTGAATGGTTTTTGGCATCATTCTAGAAGGTTATATAATATTTGAACACAAAAATAGCATCCCAAATATTGTTTCCAGTTTTGGGATTGTTTCCTGATAGCCACATACTTGGGAGACAGCTAATAATTTTCTATAATGGAGGAGAAATTTATGAACTAGTTAGATGAAAATATCTGTTAATATGCAGTTCTCATACTGTGTTTTTCCAGTGCAATAATCAACAGTTAGCTACACCAGTTCAATACTCAAGGTGACGACTCAGTCTGTCAGGGCCTGATATTCAAAAGGCATTTCTTTATTTGACAGGTTTTATATACTGCTTTATCATTTCAATCAAAGCAGTTTACATTGTAACTCAAACTTGGTAATATACATTAAACAGGGACATTGATAACTTGGATTTTTCTGAGGCAATGGAGGGTTAAGTGACTTGCCCAAGGCCACAAGGAGTGCTAGTGGAAACTGAAACCTGGTCTCTGGGTTTCCTCGCCTATAAGATTGGCGAGGAAAACCACTCCTCCTCCTCCACTCCTTCTGGGCAGTGCGGCCAGACCCATAAATTCACTTCCATTGCTGTGTAAGTGAATATCTGGGCTTTGGGGGGTGGGTGGCCAGGGCTAAGCAGCTACAGTGCTTAGCTCTGCCCAGTTGAATATTGGGCCCTTTGTGTTTAACCGTTTAATACAAAATAGCAGAATAACTAACTTACTGTTAAAGTTGAAACCAAGAGTACAACACTCATTCTGATTCAATACATGCAAAATAAGTCTGTCTGTGACTGCTTCAGCTGAATAATCGCTAACTGGATGGATCGCTGAATTAACTGAATAATTGTAGAAGTGGATTCTGAAACATGAATGCTGAACTGGTGAAAAGATAAATGGATTGCAGTAGTGAAGAGGGCGAGAACAGCTGAGAGGGATCTTATTTGCTGTGTCCAAGATGGAGTTTTTGCACTAAACAGAGGAGTGAAGAAGAATATCCAAAAGGCTAGGGTGCTCTGCAGTTGACCAATAGGTTCAAAGGTTGTACCTTGGGCTGAGTATAAGCTAGGCTGATCTCTAGGAGATTGGAGAGAATGGGTCACATGCAACATTTAACCTACAGTATAGGTGCAAAGATTACAGAACCAAAACAGGAAGCTAGATTACTGCACGGCTAGATTACTGCAACATCATCTATTCAGGTTTACCCCATCATCAACTAAAACACCTCCAGTCAGTTCAAAACACCTCTATTCACCTCCTTCACCATGCCTCTAGGTATGACCATGTATCTCCCCTTATCAAATCATACTGGCTTCCTCTCACTCACCATCCACACTTCAAACTCCTCACTGTCATCCATAAGATCTTAAATTCTGGTTCCCCAGCTTATCTATCCCCTCATCTCATCCCTTATGTTCCCTCTCATGTCCTATGGTCAATCCATGGAAATTGTTTGCATCTTTCCCCATCAAAGGCCCACCATGAGTCTACCCATCATACTGTGTTTTACTTTCTAGGTCCAAGTCTTTGGAATTCCCTCCCCTCTGATCTATGTCTTGAGCACTCCTATCCCAAATTCAAATCTGGCTTTAAAACCCATGTTTTCTAGCGTGATTATGACCTCCCCACCTAGTCCGCATCAGATTCTGCTTCCCTTTATCTTGCTATATCCTCCTCTTGCCCTGCTTTCTCCTCTCTCCTAACTTTCTTATCATTTGAAATAGTGTTCCTCTTCCTTTCTGATTTATGTTTTTAATGTAATTTTATTTTGTACACCACTCTGCTGATACGAAGGGTGGTATATCCAATGCCAATAAACCATAAGCTGTTTGCATTAGCTTACAGGCTGTCAGTAGAATACAAACTGAATGTAAGAAAGAACACAGAGCTTTGGGACAGAAGGGTCAAAATACAGGATTTTATTGTTGAAATATTTCTTGTTTAAGTATGTATATGTGCAAGTGTGACAGTGGGAGACTGTGACTGTGTATGTGTTTAAATGAGAGAGGGAGGTTGTGAGCTTGTGTGGGTAAGGAAATATATTTTGTCTCCATGGGGTATGTCTACTAAAGGGTATTAGCTGCTACCACGGGGCAAACACAGGATTAATGTCCGATGGTACCAGCTAATCCACTCCAAAAATCAGATATTGCAGGCATTTTCCATACTATCTAATTTCCGTGCAGTGTAGATCCCTAAGGGTGAGATTGGTGCAGATTGAGGCGGGGAATGGAGGTGGCCATGGTAGGCAGCTACTGTGTGAAAAGGGTTGCAGATGGTGGCTTCCAAAATTGGCTCAACTGCAGTGGAGACCCGATAATGCGGGCCCTGCTCTTGAGGCGATCAGGCATCCAGCTGCCGTGATCAGACCTCTCCCCCACAATATTGCCAGTGCTGCAGTGCTATGATCTGCAGTACTCACAATATCAAACACTTAAATTGCTGGCCCCCACTGCAGAACTGATCAGGAGCTGCCCAGGAAGGATCAGTGCATCCCCCCCCCCCCTCTCCAACTGTAACCTATCCCGACTAGCCAGTCAGGCTAAGCCCCCTGATTATGAATAGGAATGGTGGGAGCCCGTGTCCCCCTTCCTCTTCTCACACTACCCCAAAATGTTAAAAGATCCCAGCTAGCCAGCCATCAAGCAAAAAGGGGGGGGGGGGAGGGGTTGTGCCCCCCAAAGCACATATCTTACATGTTTCTGGTGGTCTACTGATAGAATGGGGCAGGAGTGATCCTATTCACTTCTGCCCTGCTATGAAGAGGTTCTGCCTTCTAGCCGCACAATAGGGGGCAGCACTGCGAGATCATGGCCATCTTTGTTAGGACCTATGAGAAGAGCAGGAGAGAGCTGTCCAGGGGGTATTGGCACTGCAGTGAGTGCCAGCTTCTTAAATTTTTATATTGTCATGCCATGAATCGCAGCACTACAGCACCGGCAATTGTAAAGGGGCGCCCAATCACAGCTGCTGACAGCTCTGTGCACCCAATCATTACCATCCCTCCTGATGGATTTACCACAGGGGATCTGTAGTTCCTGCTTTGGCAGAGCTTCCTTACCTCCCATGGATTTACCGTGAGGATCTGCGGTACCTGCTTTGGCAAGCGCTGTGGGACTTTTCCTGAAGAATCTGCCAAGGCAGTAAATGCTGGATCTCCATGGTAAATCTAGACCTCAGCTGTATATGCAGGACCTCCGCTGAGATCGCCCCACTGAGATGTTTAGTAGCCAGAGCTAGCATGGTTTAATAAACATAGCCCTATGTGTTTAGGGGAGAGAAAGAAACTGTGAGAGAGAGGAAGGTGGAATGTGTGAGTGGATGAGATGGAGAAGGAAGAGATCTATGTATGTCTTTGTATGTGTGCTGAGGGAAGGAAGTGTAGCTGTATATGGACATGTATGGGTAAGAGACCATGGCTTTGTGTGTGTATGTGTGTGTGTGTGTGTGCTCGCTCGAGAGAGGGAGACTGAATATTTCTTTGAGTGTGAGAGAGTTTTGTGTGCGTGTTGCTGAGTTGGGGGGGGGGGGGAGGTGTTGGCATATCTGTGCTTAAGTGAGAGTAGGAAACAAACCTTCCAAGTTACCCATTTCAGGTGAGAGATTTTAGGTCATTTCTGGGATTTCTGACAACTGCATTCTAATTATGGGACCTGTAACACAAATTGATCAATCAATGTAGAAATGTTAAAATGTACATAAGTTATGATGTCTAGCATGTCCCGCATGCCACCCCTACCTATTCCATGAGTTCTTTGTAAAATTGTTGAGTTCTACTGTAAACCACTTTGATTTTTATGATAAGGCAGTCTAAAAAATGTGCTAACTAAATAAATAACATAAATTTTAAAAGGTAAAATCAGGTACTATAAATATAACACTGCGATTGGATATAAGCTGAAAACCAGGATTGGCAAAAAAGAATCACTCCTGCAACCGGGACACTTGGCAGCTCTGGGGAGGGTGTATATGCATCTTTATGGGTAAGATGGAGTGTGGTTGCAAATAGTGGGGTATGAGTGAGAGAATGACTCTGTGTGTTTGTGTAAGTGTGTGCGAGAGAGGAAATGTGGCTGTGTGTGCACTGAAAGAAAGAGAATGTGTGAGTATGAAAGACTTTTTTTATCGCAAGGATTAGGGCTGATGGAGAAGTCAGCAACATGACCAGCAGCTTCACAAAATACTATATTTGGTGCAGAGGCAGTCCCTGCTCATCAGAACTTCCAGAGACTACACACTCAGCTAAGGCTTTCAAACTTTACAATTACCTGTTTTTAATAAACTTTAGCTGCTGAATATAGGTCTTTAGGAATCTTCAGCCTGCCTACATTCCTTGCATAGCCTTTAAATGAGATATCTGAGTGTACCCTCAGTTCATAGAAGGTCTACTAATCTGGGACACATAACTTCCCACCCACCCTACCCCTCACCCCACCCACCCCAGGTTACATTGCCTATATAGTCATCATATACATTGACACCTGTCCTTTAAGTAGGTGTTACACCCGCTTTATCTCCTTTTCTCCTCCTAGGACAGCTGGATCAGAATGTCGTGTATTCATTGCAATAACTGTGGTGCTTTCATTTTGAGAAGAATCATTTGGAGCCTAAGAGCTTGCCCTGTACGCCTCACGTTAGCTGCTATGCATAAAGAATTGACTCTACTAAGGGAAGAATTAGATGCAATTAAACACACCTCCTCTAGGGTACATACTGAACAAAATCCACCACCACTCAAACAAAGAATCGAACAGCCCATTGCTAACACTATAGCTTTCTCAGAAGTTCTACCTATTCATGGTAAGGGGGCAGAAAGGCTGCATTGTATAAACAACTTTAATATATGGTTCCAAACCTGGTGCAAACAAGAAGGATTTAGATAAATAGGCGACTAGGGAAACAGATGGATCAACAAGAGACTATACTGTGCTGATGGACTACATCTCTATGTCATAGGGAAAAAGATCCTAAGTGAAAAATTCAGGCAGTATGTGGACAGGCATTTAAACTAAGAAAAGGGGGTGATGTAAGGAGAAGGAAAAGTTTGTATGTCACTCCCAGCAAAAGCAAAACAACATTGGACAGCCACACTTGTGAACCACAAATCAATGGCAAGAGGGAAGGGGTGCATAGAATAAAATCCACGCAAAACGCAGGCAAGCCAATCAACAAATGCTGGAAAGCAATGAGCACAAATGCTCGAAGCCTAGCCAACAAAGTTCCTGATCTGGAATCCCTAATGGTGGAAATGGACTTGGACATTGTGGCCATTACAGAAACATGGTTTAACGAGTTGCACGAATGGGATATAGCCATAGCTGGCTGTAATTTATTTAGAAGAGATAGAGAGGGTAGAAAAGGAGGAGGAGCAGCCCTATATGTCAAAATCAATATTAAAGCTGCTGAAATCCAGGGGACATGGGGAAAAGAATAAGCGCTATTGATTGTGTTGGAAAAAAGAGATGGCACTATCATCCATACTGGTGTGGTCTACAGGCCTCCAACTGAAACCATAGACATAGATAGCAAACTGATTGTTGATAGTGCAGAGAGAGCCATGAAGGGGAAAATGATCATACTGGGTGACTTTAATCTACCCGATGTGGATTGGAGTGTTCCTTCTGCAAATCTGGAAAGAAGTAAACAATTGTGGATGCCTTCCAAGATGCATTACTTAAACAAATGGCGATGGAACCGACCAGGGAGAGCTCCGTGCTGGATTTAGTGCTCACCAACGGAGATAGCGTGTCGAATATCCGGGTGGGTGCCCATGTGAGCAGCAGCGATCATCACATGGTTTGGTATGAGATAAAAGCCAAGGTAGAATCCAGTCACAGAAAATCAAAGTCCTAGACTTCAAAAACACTAACTTCAGTAAAATAGCCAAGTACCTGAAGGAGGAGTTGACAGGGTGGGAGGGGATAAGGGAAATATAATTGCAATGGGCTAAACTAAAGGAGTCAATAAAAGGTGCAACAGATATATACGTAAGGAAAGTAAATAAAAATAAAAGGAAGAGGAAACCTATTTTGTTCTCCAAAGAAATGACTGCACAAATAAAGGCAAAAACCACAGCTTTCAGAAAATTCAGAAGCTCGCAAACAGAGGAACACAGAAAAGAATACAAGATCAAATTAAAAGAGACAAAAAGAGAAATAAGGATAGCAAAATCAAAGGCAGAAGAAAAGATATGAAGTGTGGCGACAAAACATTTTTCAGATATATTCAGGAGAGGAGAAAAATCAGAGGTGGAATTGCAGAACTAAAAAGTGCTGGGAACGGATTTATGGAAAGTGAAATTGAAAAAGCAAAAATGCTAAACTAATATTGCTGCTCTGTTTTTACTAGAGAAAATCCTGGAGAAGGACCATCTGGATTGACAAATGTACAAATGGGAATGGAGTAGATACCACATCATTCACAAAAGATGATGTGTTAGAATAGCTTGCAAAACTGAAAGTAGACAAGGCTATGGGACCAGTGAGGTTCTTGCAGGGCCCTTAAAGAATGTTTTAAATAGATCCTTGGAGACAGGAGAAGTTTCACAGGATTGGAGAAGGGTTGATGTGGTATGTCTTCACAAAAGTAGTAGTTGAGAAGAAGTGACAAACTACAGGCCAGTAAGCCTTACCTCTGTGGTGGGAAAAATAACGGAGGCGCTCCTGAAAGAGCGAATACGGACTTCCTCGAAACCAACATGCTGCATGATCCGAGGCAACACAATTTTACCAAAGGATGATCTTGCCAAACAAATCTGATTGAGATCTTTGACTGGGTGTCCAGAGTACTTGATCAAAGGCCTGCAATGGATGTGATCTACCTACATTTCAGCAAAGCCTTTCATATTGTTCCTCATAGGAAGCTTCTCAATAAACTCAACAGCTTGGGGATGGGTCCCAAGGTGGTGAACTGGATCAGAAATTGGTTGACTGACAGATGACAGAAGGTAACAATAAATGGAACTCACTCGGATGAAAGGAAGGTGATAGCTGTGTGCCCCAGGGTTTAGTCCTGTGACTGGTACTGTTCAATATATTTGTGAGTGATATTGCTGAAAGACTGAATGGAAAAGTCTGTCTTTTTGCAGATGAGATGAAAATTTGCAAGAGTAGACTCCCTTAAGGGAATGGATAGCATGAGGAAAGATCTACAAAAGCTGGAAAAATGATCTAATGCTTGGCAGTTAAGATTTAATGTGAAGAAGTGCAGTGCCATGCACTTGGGAAACAGAAATCCAAGGGAATTGTATGCAATAGGAGGCGAGAGGTTGGTGTGCATAGACCAGGAGAAGTACCTTGGAGTGGTTGTTTCTGAGGATTCAAGGTCATGAGGTCATCTCAAGGTCATCTCAAGGTCAATCTCATGGCCTAATGGGAGACAGCCAACATGGCTTTAGACAAGGAAGATCTTGTCTTACTAATCTGTTACGTTTTTTTGAAAGTGTGAATAAACAGGTGGACAAAGGTTAGTCGGTTGACATAGTGTATCTGGACTTTGAGAAAGCCTTTGACAAGGTCCCTCATCAGAGACTTTTGTCAAAACTAAAGAGTCATGGGATAGGAGGCAGTGTACTACTGTGGATCAAGAACTGGTTGAAAGATAAAAACAGAGGGTTGGGCTAAATGGGCAATTTTCCCAGTGGAGAAAGGTGAGTAGTGGTGTACCTCAGGGATCTGTGCTGGGTCCGCTGCTTTTTGACATATTCATAAATGACCTGGAAAGTGGAATAACGAGTGAGGATATCAAATTTACAAATGACACATAACTATTTAAAGTTGTTAAAACCCAAGAGGATTGTGGAAAATTGCAAGAGGATCTTGATAAATTGGAAGACTGGGCATCAAAATGGCAGATGAAATTTAATGTGGACAAGTGCAAAGTTATGCACCTAGGGAAGAACAACCCAAATAGAATGCTAGGTATCATAAGGAAAGGAATGGAAAATAAAACAAAAGATATTATAATGCCTCTATATCATCCATGGTGAGACTGCACCTTCAATATTGTGTGCAATTCTGGTCGCCGTATCTTAAAAAGGATATAGTGTTATTAGAAAAGGTTTAGAGAAGAGCCACCAAAATGGTAAAGGGGATGGAAGGATACCGCTATGAAGAAAGGCTAAAAAGGTTAGGGCTCTTTAACCTGGAAAAGAGACGGCTGAGGGGAGATATGATAGAAGTCTATAAATTAATGAACGGAGTGGAACGGGTAAACGTAGACCGATTGTTTACGTTATCAGAATATAGAAAGACTAGGGGACATGCAATGAAGCTACAGGGTAAACTATTTAAGACTAATAAAATAAAATATTTTTTCACTCAACGTGTAATCAAACTCTGGAATTTGTTACCGGAGGATGTAGTAAAGGCTGTTAGTGTAGCTGGGTTTAAAAAAAGGTTTGGACAAGTTCCTGGAGGAAAGGTCCATAAACCATTAACTTTAACTTTATTTCATATTTGATAAACCGCTTACGTTAAAAGAAACATTTAAGCGGTGTACAAGCAATATAAAAAGCGGCACTGCAAACTACGGAAAAGAACGCCAAAGTAAATAGAAAAGAAAGAAAAGCATAACAACAATACAAAAAACAATAGGTAATAATAAATAAGGCACAAATTTATAAAAACTATGTACAATATCAAAACATAAATGTTTAAAACAATAAAATCATACTATAAAACCATAAAAACGGTTTACAAATTAACAATATACAAAATAAGAAACAATAATTAACAACAGTAAAAAGAGACAAGACCACTCAAGCACAAACAGACAGAGGGAAAAGACAGGACTAATAGACTAAGACAAAACCAATAACCAGGGATAATGACAGGAAGGAAAATCCAAAGGGAGGGGAGGAGTCAGGAAGGGAGATTGAACACTGTTTTGAGGGCAAATTTGAACTGTGAATATGAGGACTCTAAACGGAGGGATGAGGGCAGGGCATTCCATAGACTGGGACCGAGAAAAAAGAAGGCAGCATGGCGTGTTTTTTCCAAATGAGCATGAGATGGGGACGGTAGAACCAAACGATTTGCATGAAGAGAGCGAAGCTGGCGGTAAGGTGTATGAAGCAGGATTAAGTCGGCCAAGTATAAAGGGTTATGAGTGTGAAGTGCACGATGAATGAGGATCAAGAATTTATAATGGAACCTAACACAGAGGGGTAACCAGTGAAGCTGAATGAGAATAGGTGTAATATGGTCAGAACGGCGGGAGAAGGTGATGAGACGGGCAGCAGTGTTTTGAATAAGTTGTAAGCGCTTAAGTTGATACTTAGGAAGGTTAGCCAGAAAGACATTACAGTAGTCAAGAGGACTAATAACAAGGGAAAGAGCAAGAGTGACCAGGGATCCAAGGGGAAGAAATGACCGGACAGCACGAAGACGACGAAGAATGGCAAAAGAACGCCGAACCAAAGAAGAAATGTGATCATGAAAAGAAAGAGAAGAATCCAGAATCACCCCAAGATACCGAAAGGAAGAAACCAGAGGGACAGGGACAGAGTCAATCATAGGTACAACAGATGGACATGACCCCGAAAGTGAAACCCACATAGCAATAGACTTAGACGGGTTTAGACGAAGAAAGTGCTGTGAAAGCCAAAGAGCCACTTGAGAAAGACAAGCGTTAAAAGTAGAAAGATCCAGAAGAAGAGGAGAAGTATGAAAGAGTAGAATAATATCGTCCGCGTAGACATAGTAAGACACAGGATATTGTTGTAGTACCAAGAGTAGAGGGGCGAGGAAAATGTTAAATAACAAAGGGGACAAAACAGAACCTTGAGGGACACCACAGGTGAGAGGAAAGGAACTAGAGGATTTATTATTCAGAGTAACAGAAAAGGAACGAGAAGTGAGAAAAGAACGAAACCAGAGAAGAACAGCACCACGCAAACCCACCTCAGCAAGACGAGT
This sequence comes from Ichthyophis bannanicus, assembly GCA_033557465.1. NCBI lineage: Eukaryota > Metazoa > Chordata > Amphibia > Gymnophiona > Ichthyophiidae > Ichthyophis > Ichthyophis bannanicus. The sequence continues at coordinate 1,697,239,142 of CM066031.1, forward strand.
GAGAAGAAGAGTGTGATCAATTAAATCAAAAGCCGCCGATAGGTCAAGAGAGACTAAGAGAGTAAGATCACCACGATCATGTGCAACATGGATTTCATTAAGGACAGCAAGAAGAACAGTCTCGGTGCTATGGCCCTGGCGAAAACCGGCCTGACGGGGATGTAGTGTGTTTGTGGATTCAACATGAGAAGACAACTGAAGAAATGCAAAGCGTTCAAGAAGTTTAGCCAGAAAAGGAAGGTTAGAGACAGGGCGCCAATTTGCAAGAACAGAGGGATCCAAGGATGATTGCTTTAGAAGAGGGTGAACAACAGCAGACTTCCAGGAAGAAGGGAACAAACCAGAGGAAAAACTTGTGTTAATGATTGTAGTAATAATAGGGACTAATTGTAGGGAGGGAACAGACAACCAACGGGAGGGAATAGGGTCAAGGGAGCAAGTAGTCTTACGAGAGGCGGACAATATTGAAAGGATTTCAGCAGAACAGATCAGATGAAACGAGGAACACGTATGGGAAAGAGCCTGATTGGGCATAGTAATAGGAGACAGTGGTGCAAGGTCAATAGCAGCTGAGCTACGAGGAAAAAGAGGTGGTGAAGGTGGAGGTGGGGGGGGGGAAGTAGGAAAAGAAGCACGAAGGTCTAAAACTTTCTGGGAAAAGTAGGTAGCCAGTGAATGAGGGTCAGGAGACCGAGAGATCAGTGTAGATGAAGAGCCGGTAGATGAAAGTTTATGCAAAATCTGAAAAAGTCTGCGAGAGGAATTTGTTGCATCCTTAATTTCGGCTTCATAGTAAGTCCGCTTGGCAGTTTGAATAGCCAAGCGGTATGCAGCATAGAGTTGTTTGAAACAGATGGATAGATCAACTGAGGGGTGGCGAGACCAGCGGCGTTGCACCTGACGGAGTTGAGCCCGTTGGAGCCGCAGGCCAGAATGAAACCAGGAAGAATGACCAGGATTAGGCAGACGTAGGCAAGGACGTAAAGGCGCTAGCTGATCCAGGGCATCCTTTAGGAGAGAGTCCCAGAGGGAAGCCTGACAGTCAGATGACAGTGATGCAAAATCCGGAGGGAAAACAGAAGAGGCAGGGGGAAAGGAACACAAAGTGTCAGGAGTTAAATGACGGCGAAGGGGGGGGAGTGTAGGGGACACCAAAGGAGGGGGCGTTTGAGCAGAGGGAATAGTGACAGAAAATAAGACGCAACGATGGTCCGACCAAGGGACATCAATCATGGAGGGAGGAGAAATCTGAGCTGTCAGCGTGGGGGAAGATACCACAAGGTCTAAGGTGTGACCAGCAACGTGGGTAGGACCTGTGACATGCAGGTGAAAAGCGATATCCTGAAAGAAATTTAAAAAAGCGAAATCCTTTTGCCGACTGGGGTTGTTTGCATGAATATTAAAGTCCTCTAAGATGATAACATTTGGGAACTGCAAAAATTATTATTAAGAAGGGACCCAGGATATCAGTGCTTGACCCAATACAAGCATTGTGGAACATGTGTCTTTTGGGGAAACTGCTAGGTACGTATGACCTAGATTGGGCACTGTTGGAAACAGGATACTGGGCTTGATGGACCTTGGTCTGACCCAGTATGGCATATCGTATGTTCTTATGTTCAAGGTGGCGACAAATGAGACAAGGCAGTGGCCAAAGCCAGAAGAATGCTGGATTACATACAGAGAGAAATTACCAGCAGAAAGGAAGAGGTACTAATGCCACTACAAGTCACTGGTGAGGCCTCACTTGGAATGCTGTGTTCAGAGGAATTCGACCAAAAAGATTTGGAGCCTGCGTCAGAAGACTTATGAGAAGAGACTTGAAGACCTAAATATGTACACTCTGGAGGTTAGGAGGAGCAGGGGAGATATGATTCAGACCTTTAAATACTTAAAGAGTATTAATGAACAAACAAACCTCTTCCAAAGACGGGAAGCTGTAAAACTAGAGGGCATAATATGAAGATGCAAGGGGGTAAACTGAAAGGCAATGTCAGGAAATACTTTTTCACTGAAAGGGTAGTGGATACTTGAAATGCCCTCCCGATGGAAGTGGTAGGGGCAAATATAGTGACAGAATTCAAAATTACATGGGACAGACACAGTGGATCCCTTTATAGCAACAGGATAAAATCTAAATAAACTTAACTATCTCTTATATCTGAACAAATAGGGGTGCCCTACACGGAGCGGTGGGTACACCCTTAACCAAAGGCATGGGGAGGGGTGACCTGCACGGAGCGGCAGGTGCACCTACTTTTGCCGCCTTGCTGGGCAGACTAGATGGACCATACTGGTCTTTATCTTCCATCGTATACTATGTTACTATGATACAGGAAGGGACACAGGAGGGGGCACAGTGGTGGCAGAAATGTAGTCCATCCTATTGGCCTAACTCAGTTGGTGGCTGAAGCAGCAGCAGGAGCTGTTTCCAGGCTGTATCAGTTATTAGGCCTCAGTGGTGCTGCAACTGAAGCAGTGTCAGGGAAGGGTTCATGGCATTTTGGACACGTCAACAACAGTTGTGCCAGGGCATCCAGCTGCAGACCAAAGGTGCTGATTCATCATTCCAGCCAATCGGTGACTCCAAGGCAGGATGCTATCTATGCTCCCTTCATGGGAGTGTGATGGACAGAAACTGACATTTATTATGTAAATTGCTGTCCAACGGGGGAGGAGAGAGGATAAAACCTTTCCTGATACTCATTAGAGAAAAAACATTGCAGGGAAGCAATAGCTTTCCCTAAAGTGTTGTTTATAGCTTAAGTTGTTGCAGAATAGGCTGTTACAAACTGAAATGATGTTGTGTCCATGACATTTGCCAGAAGGCAGGAAACGCAATCACGTCAGGGACTGAGACTGGACTCCGCATGAGAAGAGGCCCTGTTGTTTCTTTAGTTTTGTTGAGAGAAGAACTCAGCCTTACGTCTCAGAATCTGGTGAGCAAGCATGATCAGGGCCCAGTGAGGATTATGCTTCGTAGGCTCAGGTCAGTCTGCCTGTTTCTCCGCCTAGCTCTAAGCATCTCTTTGTTACTCATGTGCAAGCAGATGTTTACATACTAACGTTTTAAATCATGATGTTTGTCCTTAGTTTGATAAGGATTCCCTGCCTGCAAACTGTTGCCATGTTTTATGTGAGGTAGAATATCAAGAAATGAATCATCTCAAATCAAAAAGTACCAGAGCAGGGAAGGAACACTAATCCATGGGATTATGGGAGGGAAAACTCCACCTCCTAAAAATGAGCAGAGGCAGTGGCAGTGGAGAGAGAGGTCAGGGTCACAGGGAAACCTACCCTCGTAGCACTAGGAGAAAATAAAAAAGAGGGTGACTGGTGGAGATCCCAGTTCCTGCCGGCACCAGAACAACAGGTACACGGCAGTGGTGGTAGTAGTAGCCTAAGGGGCATCAGCTGGCAGGAGAAACATTGGTTCATGCTGTAAGGTGCAGACTGAGGTGAGAGTCAGACCCTGAGCAATAGGTGGAAATACAAAGCTACCCGCAGGTGGCAGAGAGCTTAGATCTCACCATCTGGTGAGGAGGCTGACAGGAACTGACATGAAGCAGTGATAATGACTTTCGCAGGAGAGGGCTTGTAAATGGAGGAGAGGACAGGAAGGAAAGAGAAGGAGGAGGAGGCGGGCTATTGGGAGAAGAGGCGAGGGAGATAAAACACGGTGTAGAGGGCAGCAGGAAAATGAATATGTGGTACACACACACACACACACAGATCCCAGATGCAGAAGCACTCTCCGGTCTTACACATATATCCCCTATACACACCTACACACAAGCCGCTCACCATATACCTCCCAGGCACATATCTTCTCACCCAAGTACCCACAATGCACACATTTCCCCATCCTCCCCACTCAGCCCTACACACATCTCTTTCCATTCATCTCCCAAATACCACTGCTATTACTGTTACTAATTATCATTTTTATAGTGCTACAGGGCACACCCTCACTTGGTTTGCAGCTTGTCGTGCTGTGAGGGCTTGTGTGCATCAGTGATGCTGAGAGCTAAACTATCGGTAGTTTAACTACTGGCAGGGTCTCCCAAGATGGACAGGTCTCAGCTGAGATGCCAGACCAAGACAAACCACCCATCTGGGCAGCAGCAGAATGGGATAGTGTTGACGGCGGAGGATCACATTTCTGTGACAACGGCAACAACACCAAACTTAAACTGCGCGGAAGAAAGGCCCGGCAATCTACTTCTGTATCTTGCCATGAAAACCCAATGGATAGTTACAACAAAACAAATTGTGCTGTAGTGCTGGAAGATGAGACCCCCAGGTTGGAAGGCACTCAACTAGCTACTGGGGAAGAGCTGAAGACTTTTCAGAGTAAAGCCAGCATTTATGATGTGGTTGGATCAAAGCCCTCTGGACGTCTGACTGCTGATGTAGCTGCGCATGAAATGAGAGTCAGAAGCTGTAAAGATGTCTTACACATTGGAACATGGAACGTACGAAGCATGAACCAAGGGAAGTTGGAGGTGGTCAAGAATGAAATGGAACGTGTACAACTTGATCTGTTGGGTGTCAGCGAACTGAAATGGACGGGCATCGGGCACTTTGCATCAGATGATCACATGGTCTACTATGCTGGAAATGAAAGACAAAGAAGAAATGGTGTTGCATTTATAATAAAGAAGAAACTTGCAAGAACTGTAATGAAATACAATGCAGTCAGCGAACGCTTAATCTCTATTCGTCTACGAGGAATGCCTATCAACACAACTATAATTCAAGTATATGCCCCAACAACAGCTGCAGAAGAGAATGAAATTGAAGAGTTCTATGAACAAGTACAAGCTGAAATTGACAGAACATGCAAACAGGATATCCTGATAGTCATGGGTGATTGGAACGCAAAGGTTGGCAACAAAGAAGAAGACAAAGTAGTTGGAAAATATGGACTTGGCAACAGAAATGAAGCTGGAGAAAGACTGATAGAATTCTGCAAGACCAACGATCTATTCATCTCGAATACCTTCTTCCAGCAACACAAGCGGCGACTGTACACATGGACTTCACCCAATGGATTGTATAAAAATCAAATTGACTACATCTGTGGAAGTCAACAATGGAAAAGCTCTATAACATCAACAAAGACAAAACCTGGAGCTGACTGTGGTACAGATCATCAACTACTAGTATGCAAACTCAAGCTAAAGCTGAAAAAGAGCAAACCACTCATGAATGCAGCAAAATATGACCTTGAGAATATACCACTGGAATTTAAAAACTGCCTGCAAAATCGATTTGTTGCTTTAGATACAAATGATAGAGTTCCAGAAGAGTTATGGACATCAAGACATCAAGAAGGTTGTGTTGGAAGAAAGCGAGAAGTCTCTACAAAAGGTAAAAAAGAAAAAACGGCCAAAATGGATGACGGAAGAAACTCTGAAAATTGCCCAGAAACGCAGAGAAGCTAAAGCCAGAGGAGAAAGAGAGACAATCACAGAACTCAACAGAGATTTCCAACGTGCAGCAAGACAGGACAAGGAAAAGTACTACAATGACGCATGCAAGGAAATAGAAGCAGAAACTATTAGAGGAAGAACAAGATCAGCTTTCCTAAAGCTACGAGAGTTAAAGAAAAAGTTCCAGCCTCAAATTGGAATGTTACAAGATGCTCAAGGTTCTATGTTGAATGATACTGAGAAGATCAAGAAAAGATGGAAGGAATATACAGAGTTTTTATATGATAAAGATCAAGTGGACCAACAGCCGTTTCAACCTGTACCTTATGATCTGGAACCATTGGTGATGAAAGAAGAAGTTGAAGCAGCATTGAAAGCCTTATCAAAGAACAAAGCACCAGGCATTGATTGCATTCCCATAGAAGTATTACAGCAATCTGATGCAACTGTTACCATACTTACAAGGCTCTGCCAAGAAATATGGAAGACAGCATCATGGCCAACTGACTGGAAAAGATCTGAGTTTATACCAATACTAAAGAAAGGTGATCCAACTGACTGTGGAAATTATCGCACAATCGCTCTGATCCCACATGCCAGCAAGATTCTACTGAAGATTATTCAAAAGAGACTACAATCATACCTGGAACAAGAACTACCTAAAGTGCAAGCAGGGTTCAGAAAAGGGCGAGGAACGAGAGACATCATTGTGGATGTGAGATGGATCCTTGAAAAGACTAAAGAATACCAAAAGGATATCTATTTGTGCTTTATCGACTATAGCAAGGCTTTTGACTGTGTAAACCATGAGAAACTCTGGGCCACATTAAGAAGCATGGGTATACCAGAACACCTGATCGTTCTCTTGCACAATCTGTACATTGATCAAGAAGCAACAGTTCGAACAGAACAAGGAGAAACAGAATGGTTTAAAATAAGCAAAGGTGTAAGACAAGGCTGCATACTTTCCCCCTACCTGTTTAATTTATATGCAGAACAAATCATCAGAGAAGCAGGATTGTATGAAGACAACAGAGGTGTGAAGATTGGTGGAAGACTCATCAACAACCTTCGCTATGCTGATGATACCACATTACTGGCGGAACGTGAAGATGATCTGAAACATTTGCTTCTCACAATCAAAGAACATAGTCTCAAAATGGGCCTGCACCTTAATGTAAAGAAGACAAAGATCATGACAACTGGCATAATCAACAGGTTCATCGTCGAAGGAGAAGAAATTGAAATTGTGAATAACTTTAACCTACTTGGATCAACTATCAATAAAGAAGCAACAAGCAGTCAAGAAATCAGACGACGCATTGCTCTTGGCAGAATGGCTATGAAAGACCTAGATACGATTCTCAAGAGCAGAGATGTCTCTCTCCATACAAAAATTCGACTTGTTCAAGCCATGGTATTTTCAATAACATCATATGGATGTGAAAGCTGGACAGTGAAAAAGAGAGACAGGAAGAAAATTGATGTCTTTGAATTATGGTGCTGGCGGCGAATATTGTGTATACCATGGACTGCCCGAAGAACAAACCAGTCTGTACTAGAGGAGATCAAACCTAAGCTTTCTTTAGAAGCTCAGATGACAAGACTTCGACTTTCATACTTTGGACACATTATGCGGAGAGAGAGATCATTAGAGAAAGACATCATGCTTGGCAAGATAGAAGGTCAACACAAAAGAGGAAGTCCAGCAATGAGATGGATCGATACAATAACAGCAGCTACGGGTACCAGTCTGTCAACAATAAGCCGCCTGACTGAAGACCGAACACAATTTAGGATAGCTATCCAGAGGGTCGCCATGAGTCGACTCCGACTCGACGGCACTTAACAACAACAACACAGGGCACAAGCAGTGGCCCTCCCCTTCCCACACTCACATTCACCACTCCATGCAGATTTAGATTCAAACAACTTTATTGGCATGACAATTTACACATCACCAAAATAATACATTCAGAAGGCCATTTTAGATGGGTTGTACCACATAGGCATTTGTAAACAGCAGGTGTACATGAGTAAATAGGGTTACACATCCAAGCAGAAATTTTAGAAAATCGGTGCTTATTTGTGTATATCAATGGCACACAGTTTTGACAAGGGTTTGTTCTGGGAGTGGTTTGAGTGGGACTGAAAAGTATGTCTGCATCTTCTGTTTAACAAACGAAATACATGCATTTCATAAATTCTAGATGCCAGCATGTATACCTGTTGAGAGGCATGAGTGAGTGTCAGCTAAATAATTATTTGGATCCAGCTGGCATCAAAACCACCTCAGAAATGCAGTTTTGTGGCTTTGTTCCATAATTTATGCCCCTTGGACATCCAGGTGATTGGAGCATTTTTTATATCATTTTGTTTTAATTTCTTCACTTCCAGTCTGCCATTAATTGTGTGCACTATCATTTACTAGGGCACATTATGGCTCAATAGTGTGTACTATTTGCCCATAGTGCTCACTACATCTTGGAAACATTTACCAAGCCTAATCCAGATCTTGGTTGTCCAATTAGTGATCATAATAGTTGCAGATTTTGGTATCATTTGCAAAGATGCAACTGCATGTACACAATATCACTACAAAAATGTTAAAAACAAATCAGACCAAGGACAGATCCCCATGGCACACCACTTGTAACATCCTTCTCCTCAGAATAAGCTCCATTTACCTGTACCCTTTGTCACCTCCCACTCAACCAGTTTCTAACCTCATTGGTCACTTTTGGATCTATTCCTAAGGTGCTCGATTTATTTATATATTGCCTGTGCAGAGCAGTGTCAAAGGCTAAACTGAAATAGAAGTATACCACAACTAGCACTGTTCCTAAGTTTCTTTAATACTCTTGGATTTTCCCATGTGAACCCATATTTTTTCTTCTTTTAGTTTAGCTAGCTCCTTACGATCACAATCCTCTGAAAATCATTTAAGATCTGTCTCACTTCTATTCCTATTTGTGGGTGTTTTCTGAAGTCCTGTTGCTCAAATAGTGTACATGTTTGCTCAATAGTGCAACTTATTGTTCAGTAGGGTCCACTATTTATCAAAGGAAAAGAACTTCCTCCCAGGCAAGCTCTCCAGATCCCACAATCTACCCCCACCTGCCATGGCCCTTACCCCTCCAAAGATACCCCCCCACACACACACACACTCTCCATAGGCCCCCACTAGGCCTACCTCTGCAGTTTCAGGTGTCTAGTGGTACAGGGATGGAGTGATCCCCAGTTGCTCATGCTCCATCAAGTGTTGGGTTCAAAACAGTGCCCATCAACTCTTGGCAATAGTCTTATGGTGCTACCTCAAGGCTACATTCTTGTCTCACCTCTCATTCTTTCCTAAAGTTCTCTATCTGCTAATTCTTTTTTTTATCTTACATCTGACAGATGAATACATTTATTTAATTATATGATTTTTCTTCCAATTCTAATTTACAATAGTTTAAGGTTAAGATTGGCTTTAGCTGTCCTGAATGAACCTGTTTTTAGCTGATCTGTGAAGACAAGAGGGTTGGGCCTGATTAGTACTAGGATGGGTGATCACCTTGGAATACCAAGGGCTATAAAATCACTGTGCCAAAGCAAGGACTAGCAATCTGCTTCTGGTCACACCTTGCCAAGAAAACCTTTTGGCTGATTTGCTGGCACACATTGCAAGGTTAATATCAAGGTGCCATATAGAAGTGTAAAGACTCAATCCAAATCTTCAGTATCCTAGCAGCCTTTGTGTGTGGGACCATTCCATTTTAGCCTTAGCAATAGGTGCAAGTCACCTTGTGGGATGAATGCTTTGGTTCTGTCTGCCCATATATATTCCCCCTAGAAAGGGAATATGAGGTATGGATTTGTGTTGGCTTTGCTAAGTTTCTGTTGTGGTTTATGTAGAGGCTCAGATCTGAGTCCTTTTTATTTTATTTCTGTCCATTGTGGAATCATCCTTTGAGTCTTGCTTTTGCTTACAAATAAAAGTCAAAGGTTTTTGTCCACCTCTCTGCCTGAGTGTGGAAGAGTGAGTGGAGATGTTGGCTTGTTTCCCAAGCCTACAGAGAAATTGCATTACTGGAGTGGACTTTGCCTACTGGAGAAGGTAGGATGAAATGTTTGCTACCAAGTACTGAAAGAAGTAGAGAACTCAGCCCTGATTTCCTCTTCCACACAGGCAGGTTTCCATGGTCACAGGAAAATCATGAGGAAAAGGAAGTAGGGCTTCCACAGGGCTAGAGACTGTGCACCAATTCCGATGACCCACACACTGCTTTCTCTTAACTTGACTCCTGCTGCTTTTTTCTGAGCCGGCAACACAAGAACAGCAGGTGCAGGCCCCAAGGTGAGGAAAGGGGGCAGATTTAGAAATAGGCTTTGGGAGGTGGAGTCAAATTTTTGTCGATAATCTCTGGAGGAGGTGCAAAGATGTGTGAGGTAACCAACCTTCTACCTTTTAATAATTTGGATGGGGGTTAACTCCCCCTATATTGCCTGTGGGTGCCCAGCAGTTAAATCTGGCTCTGGTTCGTATAGGTACATAGGTTGCACTTATTTTATCAAATGTAAGATAGCCTACTCTAAAACCTTTGCACAAAAATACACCTACTCTGAGGCAAAAGGAACTTTGTATATGGATGTATCTGCCAGAAATCATCAGTGCTTATGTATGTTTTTTGTAAAATAAATGCATAAATACTAATCCTGTCCCTGCTCCATCTATTCTCTTCCCCTGAACATGTCTATGCATTTAGGGATAGATATTCAGACTGTGGGGATCAGCACTGCTAAAGCAACTGACTGCTGAGGTGAAAATGAAACCAGATTTTCAGTACTGGAGCCTATCCGGTGTCCAGTGCTGTATATCTGGTTTTACCGCTAATCAGTCTTCATATCTGGTTAGCAACTATATACAGGTACTAATGGAGTCATTCCGAAGCAGGAATAGTGGGGTTGGATGTCTCATTGGGACGTCCATCCTCGCTATACAGGTCCTTTCCCGATCCCATCTACTTTTCCCGCGCGTTGTATGGGGAAGGTAGACGGGGCAGGAAAGGGGCGGATCGGGGGTGGTGTTAGAGCAGGCAGATTGCGGTCGTCGGTCCTGAACGTACAGGGCCGATTGCAATGTTGACCCTGTATGTCTGGGGCTGGCAGCTTGCATGGGGAACTTATACCACCTCGGAGGATGGCAGGCCTGGGACTGGGAAGCAGCGGGAAGGGGCAGAGAAGATTGCTCGCAGCCCGACCCTGGTCTTAGGAGGCCATATTGGGGGTCAGGCTGCGGGGAAAGCACCTTTGCAGCTGGCAGCCGGTGATCACGACTTTTCAATGGAGCCACAGTGCCATGGCAGTCAGAACCATAGTACTGCAGCTCCATTGAACATCCCTGACTAAGTTAGCCGGGGAAGGCCTGTACGTGCAGGCTGGACGGAATCAAGGTCCCGGCCTGCACATACAGGTCTGTTTGCAATTCTGATCCCGTGGGGCTAGACATGGCCCCCGGGATCATAATCGCGGCTCCCTCTGTGTGTCCAGTTCCGGCCAGTCGCACAGAGGGCCAAAACGTCGGTCCCTAACTGGATAGCATGATCTGCATAAAGTTAGGATAGATATTAACCTGTCCTAACTTTATGTGGTTTGACAAGCTGATGAGCATCTGAATATCGCTGCTACCTGGATAAATGATGGAACCGCTCCAGCTCTACCCATGAATCAACCTGAAACTATCCATAGTCTATAGTGTCACAGCCCCTCCTAGTGGCAGCATGCAGAAAGGAGAGGGCGGACACTTATTGTTGGTTGAAGAAGGAAAAACTTTTCTAGACCAGGTGCATCATGGTCTTTGTAGTCCCACTTCATAAAGAAATAGTTGTGAGCCTTGTGCAGGGTTAAACTTAAATGGTTTTTATTCCCTTTGTTGCGCAAAGGTTCTCCAGGAAGACAAAACAGAATGTACCTTACATCAGGGTTTATGCCAAAATATTTACAAAGTCAGTAACTATTACAGGCGCTTCACAGTTCTTTGCATTCAAACAGGTTTTCAACACCAAGAGGAAAAACAAATACAAAACTTCTTCTTTCAGCTTAGCAAAAGCAAAAAGATATGTTAAAGCATGTCCTGCCGGTTACAATTCTGTGAGAGACTCTAGACTCTTGGAAACACAGAGTGAGCAGTCCATCGGGTGCTCTAACTGCAACGGCTCTGGCTCTATCACCTCTATTTGCATAGGTTCCTGTTCAGCCGTGTTGTCAGCTAGTCCTGAGCTTTCCCTGGATAAGGCAGGTTGTAGTTCAATAGATCTCTCCAATATTCCCCAGCCTTGCTGGTCTTGGTTTGGCAAATAACTGTTATGGCTTTTTACTATGCCTCTCTGTAAAGGTTTCACAAGCCCTTCCCAGTTTCCTATCAGTACGGTTCTCTGGGTTATAAGCTTTTCTAGGAGCTGGCTCACATCTTGGAAAGAAATATAACTGTACCTTGGATCTTTGAGACGTGCTCTGCTGGTATTTGCTCTACCCGGCAGTCTCCTTCTATCACCATCTTCCCTGAAGACTGGCTCCTGGAGCTTTCTGGAATGGGCTTGTCCTCCCTGGAACTTAGCTCTTCCTTGTAAGTACTCCAAGCTTCTCTGCCTTTCAGTATGTGAGGTTCCTCTCTCAGGTTCCCTCTCAGTTCCTCTCTGAACTTGTGGTCCTCTCTGAGCTTGAGGTCCTCTCTCAGCTCCTCTCTCAGCTCATAGTCCTCTCTCAGTTCCTCTCTCAGCTCGAGGTCCTCTCTGCTTTCTTCCTTCTGAGCACTGTTTATAAAGCCGTTTCTCCACTGAGCTTCCTGGCTCTCTACTCAGGTGTACCTGATTAGCTCCTGCATTCTCAAAACCTGGGTGTGTCAGCTTAGCTTCTGCAGCCTCGTGCCTGCTCCCTCTAGCTGCGCTTTTAGGTAACTGCACCTTCTGTGAGTCAGTTGCTTTATAATAAACAGTGTTTTTTTTCTAAGTCTATAGCTTCAATGGCTTCAGCTTCATCACATATCCCCCCTCGTAAGATATTACGGGCTGGCCTTGCATCGCCTGCACAGCACGTAATCTGTGACTTGGCCTCTGCATTGTGATACATCTTCCTTGCTCTGGGCTCGACCCTATACAGTCTCTGTTTCCTCGGCACTACTCCAGCTAAGGTAACTAGGGCCGTCCGCTCATACCATGGTCTGAGGACATTAATGTGGTAGACTTGCTGATGACCATTCTTATTCTCTACCATATATGACACTGGACCAATCTGTTTAGCCACTGTATATGGTCCCCTGCATCGGGCTTTGAATTTTGGGGTAGCCCCTGTTACCATTACTATTACCTTCTCACCTACTGATAGCTGGCGGGGTTTTGTATCCCTATCATAATATCTTTTCTGTCTCCCTTGACTAATCTTTAATGTCTCCTCTGCGAAATGGGAGGTTCTCTGTAGACGACTCCTCAATTCTCGCAAAAACTGGGGTACTCCTATCTCCTTTTCAACGGGTTTTACCCATTGTTCACGGAGTATATCCAAAATCCCCTGTGGGGTACGTCCATACATTAGCTCGTAGGGCGAAGTCCCTAAGGAAACTTGCGTCTGTTCTCGGCAAGCATATAGTATAAACGGGAGCATGGTATCCCATTCGGCCATCTCACCGTCTAAAGCATGCCTTAACATTTGCTTTATAGTTTGGTTTAGTCTCTCTACTAAGCCATTCCATTGAGGATGATAGGCGGCTGTCTTAACGTGTCGTATGCCAAAGGCATCCCACACCTGGGCCAAATACTTTGATATAAAGTTACTGCCCCTATCGGTTAGTACCTCCTGTGGAAACCCTATTTCACTGAATAGTTTTACTATTTCCGAGGCTATAGTCTTGGCTGATATATTCCTTAAGGGAATAGCCCACAGAAATCTTGTGGCTTGATCCACCATGACCAGTATATATTGAAAACCCCTAGGCTTCTTTAATAAGGGTCCCACTATATCCATAGCTATTCTTCTAATGGGTTCTGATGTAACAGGCATCGGAAACAAGGGCACTTCGGGTGGTCAGACAGAGGTTACTCTCTGGCAGGAGGAACAGGACTCGCAAAATCACGAGGTCTCTTTGAAGACTCCTGGCCAGTAAAACAGCGCTAGTATTTGGTCTAGGGTCCCTTGTATCCCTTTGTGACCTCCTACGGGGTGATCATGAGCTAACCTCAAAACCAGGGACTTAAAAGCCGCGGGCACTACTAGTTGCTTACGGACAGATCCAGTCTGAGGATCTACACTTTCCCTGTATAGCACCTCTCTCAGGTCCCCTCTCAGTTCCTCTCTGAACTTGTGTTCCTCTCCAAACCTGTGGTCCTCTCTGAGCTTGAGGTCCTCTCTCAGCTCCTCTCTCAGCTCGTAGTCCTCTTTCAGTTCCTCTCTCAGCTCGAGGTCCTCTCTCAGCTCGAGGTCCTCTCTGCTTTCTTCCTTCTGAGCACTGTTTATAAAGCCGTTTCTCCACTGAGCTTCCTGGCTCTCTACTCAGGTATACCTGATTAGCTCCTGCATTCTCAAAACCTGGGTGTGTCAGCTTAGCTTCTGCAGCCTCGTGCCTGCTCCCTCTAGCTTCTCTTTTAGGTAACTGCACCTTCTGTGAGTCAGTTGCTTTATAATAAACAGTGTTTTTTTCTAAGTCTATAGCTTCAATGGCTTCAGCTTCATCACAGTAGGAATATTCCACGGCACTAACCGGTTAATGCCACAGAATATCAGGCAAAGCGGGGTTTAGGCAGTTTGCATAAACTCCACATAAACACTTTTGTATATCAATCTCAAATTATATAAAGGTCTTACTTAGAATATTACATTCAATTTTGGAGATAACAGCATAAGAAATGTCATACTGGGTCAGATGAATGTGCATCAAGCTCAGTATCCTGTTTCCAATAGTGGCCAATTCAGGTCACAAGCACCTGGCAGGTTCCCAAAAAGGTACCAAGGTTCCATAATGCTCGTCCTAGTGTAAGGGGTGGATTTCTTGGGTCCTCTTTAATAATAGATCTTTCCTCCACAAACTTGTGCAAACCTTGTTTTAAACCCAGCTGCACAAACAGCTTTTACTACATCCTCCAGTAATGAATTTGAGAGTTTGATTACACATTGACAGAAAAAATATTTTCTCGTATTAGTCTTAAATGGGCTACATATCTCAGAAAGGATATAAAAAGACTTGAAACAGTTCAGAGAAAGGCGACCAAAATTATTTGGAGCCTGCGCCAGAAAACATATAAGAAGAGACTTGAAGACCTAAATATGTTTACCCTAGAAGAGAGGAGGGACAGGGGAGATATGATACAGAGCTTTAAATACTTCAAGGGTATCAATGAACAAACAAACCTTTTTCAAAGAAGGGGAAGCTGTAAAACTAGAGGGCATAAAATGAAGCTGCAAGGGGGTAAACTTAAAAGCAATGTGAGGAAATACTTTTTCACTGAAAGGATGGTGGATGCTTGGAATGCCCTCCTGATGGAGGTGGTGAGGACAAATACAGTATTGGAATTCAAAATGACATGGGACAGACACAGTGGATCCCTTTTATAGCAAGAGGATAAAATCAAAATAAACGTAACTATTTCTTATACCTCCTCAAATAGAAGGGAGTGACCTGCATGGGGCGGTGGGCATACCTACTCTAGCCACTTTACTGAGCAGACTAGATGGACCATTCTGGTCTTTGTCTGTCATCATATACTATGTTACTATGTATACAATTAGGCACTATGGGGCCCTTTTATTAAAATGTAGTAAGATTTTGCACTTAGTGCACATGTTAAGTAATAACTAATGTGCAGTATGCGCAAATTCCTGCGGTACCGATCGAGGACATGCTCAGCATATTCTGTGCTGTTACTTCGTTGCTATGATCGTTCAGAATTTCAGTACCTGGGGCGCACTTAAAGCCACCTATTGAGGTGACTTAATTGCACCCAGACCGATTGCAGCATTAACAGTATGCGGTAAATGTTTTTGGTTCATTTTGCACATTTGTTTTACTAACAATCTTGTAACGCACACCAAAGCTACTTGGGATTGTCCCTAGCAGTAGTACCACAAGCACAGATAAGGCTTATTAATGCCATTTTGGATCTTCTGACAGACAGGGCAGGACAGAGAGGGACCACTCCCACCCCCATCACCAACAGGGAACTCCCAGATAGGTCCCAGGAGGGCAGTAGGAGAGGAGGTGCGTTTTCGAAGTGAGGTAGTTTGCCTTTGTATGCATTTTGCTTTCTAGAGTGAAGGGTGATGAATGAGGGGTTATGCTGAGAGCAAGTGAATGGAGGGGGGAGGAGTGCGGATTGGAGAGAGGGTTGTACAAGGGGTGGGGGTTAATCAGAGCCAGGGGAGGCTGTCATTGGGCGGAGGCCTTCAGATCGGGTACGGGGAACTTGTGAACATCAGCGCTGTGTGGCACTAGCACTTTGTCTCTCATTCTGACCCAGAGCTTGCGTGACATGCCTTGGCATCTGCGGTGACTGCCCTGCACCATAAATGTAAGGCAGAGGCTGGGCATGCCCCCCGCATTTACCACCGACGTTTCGTGCTTACCACACCTGAATTGCATTAGTTAAGGTGCAATAAGTGCAAATACTTACTGCATTTTAGTGAAAGGGCTTCTTAGTGTAGCTTTGATAATCCAAATTGGCCTATGTGCTCTTCCTACCTAATCTTGCCTTTGGATGCATTCTAAACTGTGCAGGTAAAATTGTGTTGCATTGTTGAATAGTATATGTAATGTTACCCTTATTCAGGGTGGGTAATATTTAAAGAACCCATTTCTGCAGGTAAAATGCTGCTGGCCTCCACGTGTCTATTTCTCTTTGAATGTCATGATTGCTTACATTTCTCCACTACTTAATTATGCGTGTTCTGTACATAAGAGATAATAGTATCATTCAGCTTCTATAAGAAGAAACAAGAAAGAGGCTGTCAAAAGGCAGCCAGCGATAACTGGCACAGTAACAATAAGGAAAAAAAATGGGAAAGTATTTACAAAACTAATTAAATATATCTACAACTGAGAAAATACAAACAAAATAATTCACATTCACTATTTGGCATCACTACTTTATTGTGAACAATCCAGTCCTACTCCATGGAAATCCTGTTAGTAGAATGCAGTCAGAAAAGAGTGCCCACGGAAATTATATAACATCTGATTGCTCAAAAACACAGTCATGCTTCAGTAGCTAATTCCCAAAAGTTACACAAGAGAAAAAATAGCTTAATCTGTCAAAGATTTATTGAAAAGTAATTCAGTGGTCTTTCAGGGGGCATCAGACAGTATTTTGGCATTTCAGAAATTCTCATGACTGATGCTGAGGTAGTGAAATCCTAGCTGAAACATCTTGAACCTGCTTTGATATTGTTTTGAAGGAAGCAGGGGAGATGGGACTAAGAACCGAACTTTCTTACTATACACGCCAACTCTCTGGAACTTCCTCACTGCCCCAATCCGTGCCGTTTTCTACCTGTCAACCTTCAGGAAAGCAATAAAGACACATCTTTTCCAACTGTATTATGACCATATAACAAAGCTTTGCCATATAACAAAGCTTTGCCTGGATCCTGCTTACCAGCCATAGCTCAGACCCACCTACCTCTCACTTGTTCTCTGTAAACTGTGCTGATTTTGAAATAGTGTGATATATAAAACCAAATAAATAAATATCTGCTGTCATGTTTCTGTTTCTGTGGTTTAAAGCATTAACGGAGGGCAGTTTTGCCATTGTGAGACATGTTCCTAAGTATGTTCATACCTTTACACCACTTAAAAATATGCTAGAAAGATTATACATTAGCCTGTATGTATGTAGTTTGGAAATTGATTATATATATATATATATATATATATATATATATATATATATATATATATATATATATATATATATATATATATATATATATATATATTAAATGTAATTGGATTTATCTCAAAATTTAAGGCAAGTTACATTTGAGTAGACTAATGGTTAGAGCACTGGTTTAGTAACCAAGATACCAGTGTTCAATTCCTACTAACACTCCTTGTGGCCTTGGGCAAGTCACTTAACCATCCATTGCCTTGGAAGAAAGGCCTGGCAACCTACTTCTGGTCACACTGCCAAGAAAACCCAGGAGCTGCTGGGTTGCCAGAAGTCAGTGTTGACTTGAAGGCATGCATTTCATTCAGGTACAGTAGATATTTTTCCTGTCTCCAGAAGGCTTACAATCTAAGGGGCCCTTTTACTAAAATGCTGTAAGCAGTGAAAATGCTTTTTCATGTGTAGCAACTGTGCACAAAAGGTCATGGTAACTGTTGCCATGCAGGGCATGACAGTTACAATGTGCTAATTTCCACACTAACTGCAAATTACACACTGGGGCAGGGGATGAGTAGGTTAGGGGGGAGTGGGCATGGTGGGCACATTGCAATTAGCACGAGGTGGTGGGGCATATCACATGCTAGCTGTCATTGCAAAAAATGAATAAGGCTTTGTATGTGCGCTGGGGATGTGCATTTCCCAAAATCATATATGAGTGTATTCGGGTACATAGCTCCTACGGACGTTTATCTCACTAACATGAGGATCTCAGAACATGTCCCAGAGGAGCGGAACAGGGGTGTGGTTTCCTGCTGAGACATATAATGCAGGGATTCTTAAATCACTTATTTCTATTGATTCAAATAACAGACCGAAGAAGACAATCCAATAGTCGTCTCTTAGCTATCCCTAAAGATTATATAAAAATTAAGCAAGTTACATCAAGAAGTGCTATTTCTTTAGCTGCTCCTTCATTCTGGAATTTACTCCCTGATCATATCAGAGCCATCACCGATACTAAGGATTTCAAGAAAAATCTGAAGACAACACTCTTCTCTGAACACTTTGGAAACATCACTTCATTATCAATATTACTTATACCTTTTTGTTGTTTTACCATCTTATTTTTATGTTCATTTATTTAGCCTATGTATTTAAGTTTAGTTAATATAATCCTTGCTTGTGCCTTCCCCTGTTTATTGTAAGTTTTTTGAATTTCGTTGTAAACCGCTTTGATTTTAGGATAAAGCGGTATATAAATCCTGTTAAATAAATAAATAAATACATAAATAAATAAAATATAAAGCATATTCAGGAAAGGCCCATGCATGTTTTGGGAAGTTCCCACTGGCATGCCCATTATACCTGCCGGAGACATGCAATAAGGCCAGGACTTAGAAAATATTCTGCTGTTTGTATAAAGGTGATGACTAGTCTGTTCTAAACTGGTGGACTGCAGTATTGAAAAACACCACAAGATACATTTATAAAGAATAGAAATCAGAGATGTGGGAGCCTTGTAAGATAAAGAGTCATAAATAACTATCCTGACATAAATATTAATAAGAGCAATAGTAATTATTCTGACCATGCTGACATTTGCTGTTTGTGCTAAAGAAGCTAATCTGGGGGACCCTAACAATTCCTGTGCCCTGAAAAATGGGGCTGTTGATATTGGAATAGTATTGAGTGAGAATAGAAAGTGATTGTGTTTGGGTAAGAAATGGAGATCATATTTTTAGTTCTGGGACTCCATGCTATTCTGTTATACCAGCTGTTATTTAAAGGTCCAGGGCATCTTTTTAGCAGACTTAGGGTTTCATGACTTAAAGTGAGAGTGTGTGTGTGTGTGTGTGTGTGTGTGTGGTTTGAGGGTTGCATGGGAGGATTTGGTGTGCTTATCTGAAATTCAGGGAGGACATGAATGCCTGGCCAGGACTTGGACTGTACGGATGACCGCAGCATCACCAGTTGCCAGTGTGTTAGGGCAGAAAAATAACAAAGGGTTCTCTATAGCTAAATGTCAAAACATATCCCTTTTAATAATAAGTAACCCTCAGAATAAGAGCATTCAACAGTGCAAACAACACTGAATCATGCCCAAAAGCACCATATTGTGTGAGGTTGGTGAGGGTCCATACTTAGCACTGTAAAGACTGTTTTTAGAGATGACCAGTGAAAGAATAAATACAGATTTCTTCTACTGCCATGTATGCTTTGATGCAAAGTATCACTATCTAGTGCCCTAAGTTCAGTGATAAATAAATATCAAACCTGCAAGATCACCAAACCACCCCCTAAAAAATGTTTTTCAATATACAATCTTTTTGTCGGATATTACTGAAAAAAAGATTGTATATTGAGATAATGGGGTTGATCGTTCATATCGTCCTGCCTATATACAAAAGAAGGCAGGGACAAAGTATAACATAAACTACGAATGATGAATTACAATCCGTATCCCACCGTCGCGTAATTAACTGTCCAGTCACAGGATGTGCCCATGTGCAGCCCGTAAGTGAAAGAGCACAATAGATGCAAGACCCACAAATAGTATAACCATTGTGTCATAAAGGCGGAACTGGTGGTCTATCTGCTAAAACTGTTGAATGGACCAAAAGATCACCTAAATTGGCACCACGGGAAAAGACTATCATAAGGGGTTTTTGAAAGCAAGAATGTAGCGCCAGTACAGGCCAATATTTTTTAAGATATTAACTACATCAGTACTAAATGTTGTGTAGGGAAGAACACCAACAAAGGATTGCGAAGATTCACCATTGGTTTTATTCACCATCCAATCATTCAGCAACCACTCTCGTTGTATATGTAAGGCCCGACGATATGCCAATCGTACAACTTTAAATGGATAACCCCTACTTCGGAGCCGTTTACTCAAATCTGCTGCTTGATATTTAAAGTCCACAAGAGATGAGCATAAATGACGGAGCCTTAAGAATTGTCCAAAAGGAAGCCTTCTTCTCAGTGGGTTTGTGTGAAAGCTCTGATATTTAAGCAAACTATTTCGTTGTTCACTCTTACGATACAAAGAAGTCCAGAAATGATCCTTCTCTTTAAATATCGTCATGTCCAAAAATTCTATACTGTTATCCACAATATGTGCTGTAAAGGTTAAATTAGGCTTTAAACTATTTAACCAAACTAAAAATTCCTGTAACTCAGAAATAGTGCCAGTCCAAAGGGAAAAAATATCATCCAAAAATTGCTTCCAAAATAATATGTGCTCAAAATAAAAAGATCCATACAAACATCTCTCCTCAAAATCTTCCATATAAAGGGTTGCAATAGATGGTGCTGCTGTCACCCCCATCGCAATTCCAAAAATTTGAGGGTAGAATTTCCCTTGAGACAAAAAGTAATTCCGCGTCAAAACAAGTGTAATCAATTCCAACAAAAACTTCTGAAGAAGTCGAGAAGGTGCAAAAGTGAACAATGTTGATAACAGATCCAAAGCCTCAACTTGATTTATGTTTGTGTATAAAGCGGCAACATCAAGTGTAACCATTTGAAAATCCCATGTGGGTATGTCCAAAGCCAGTAATTGTTGAAGGAAATGTGTGGAATCACGCACATATGATCTTACCAATACAGCTTCCTTTTGTAAAAAAAATCACAAAATTGTGACAAAGGCTCAAGCACAGAATTTAGTACTGATATAGTTAATATCTTAAAAAAATATTGGCCTGTACTGGCGCTACATTCTTGCTTTCAAAAACCCCTTATGATAGCCTTTTCCTGTGGTGCCAATTTAGGTGATCTTTTGGTCCATTCAACAGTTTTAGCAGATAGACCACCAGTTCCGCCTTTACGACACAGTGGTCATACTATTTGTGGATCTTGCATCTATTGTGCTCTTTCACTTACGGGCTGCACATGGGCATATCCTGTGACTGGACAGTTAATTACGCGACGGTGGGAGACGGATTGTAATTCATCGTTCGTAGTTTATGTTATACTTTGTCCCTGCCTTCTTTTGTATATAGGCAGGATGATACAAACGATCAAGATCCGTTTGAGTGAACATGCATCATGGATCCGCCAGAAAATTATGTCTGCCCCGATAGTGGAGCACTGTCTTGCTCATAACCACAATTTTGAGGACCTTTGTTGGTCAGTAATTGATTTTGTTCCTCCTGATCCTAGGGGGAGCGATCGGACTGTCAAACTCCAAAGATGTGAACAAGGATGGATATTTTGATTAAAAACGGTGACCCCTATGGGTCTCAATAAAGAAGCTGATTGGACCAGCCTTGTGTGATGTCAGCTGAGATAATGGGGTTCCCTTGACGTAGTGGGGTGTTCTCCGTTGTTCTCATTGGTGTCTGAATTTTGATTGAAGGGTATGAGTAGCCAATGAGGAGAGTTCTGCCCTTTAAAGAATCAGCTGATGTTTTAATTCAGCGTTTTATGGCAGTTAAGAAAACCTTCGATGGCAGCACTTGATACAGGGAGATAATCCCGAAACGTGCACGTCGTGCGTGAATCTTCAAAGCCGTGATTTTGACCAGCTAAGTCATTTGAAATTTTATGGTTTGATTAAAATGGTTAAAACCGTTTGGTGGGTGTAGTTTGCAATTTCTACCCTCCTTGGTAATATCCGACAAAAAGATTGTATATTGAAAAACATTTTTTAGGGGGTGGTTTTGGTGATCTTGCAGGTTTGATGCAAAGTATGTCATGACAGACATATCACTTTCTACTTGCGTTATTATATCTTTGAGGGCACTAAGATCACCTTGCACTGTTCTGGGCATGCAACAGACTAGTATATCTAGTCTGGTTTGAATCGACATTTATATATCCTCAGTATTCATGTGTAGTTTGCATCAGCACGACACTGTCAGTGAGGGAAGCAGCTTACGAGATGCATATTTTAACAGAAGAGGTGTGGCCCACTGAGATGTTAATGGGTATATGGCAGAGACGGGCAGGATCGGAAAAGTCCATCTTTTCACAATACGGTGAACGTGGGGACGTCCACTGTTTGCTGTGTATACCTGTGTCTCATCATAACAGCAGGGTCCATGTTTCTCCATAGTGGTTTGCTTGTGCCATGGCAGAAACATCTATGTCCCTGATTCTGGAACACTGGACATGTCTATACCCATAGCTGCAGAATCAGGGTGAAATCAAACCTGTTTTTGATTTGGACGTGTCTGCGGCCCGGACATGCATGTTATGGAAATGGCCTCCATGTGTTTTGTCTTGATTAGATTGTAAGCTCTGATGAGCATGGACTGTGTCTTACATCTATTGTATATGTACCGCGCTGCATATGCTTTGTAGCACTATACAAATGATTAGTAGTAGTAGTAGAAGTATAATAATAGCTTTTTCCTTCTCCTAAAAATGTGGTTTCCTTGCCATTCTCACTCCAGTGTCTGCCAACATTAGCCTCTTTTTCCCACCTCACCTCCTTATCCAAGTCACAACATCAGCCCTCTTCCAGTCTCAGTTCCCTCCAGCGTCAGCTTCTTTCAGTTCTTCCTCCTTCCCAACACTTGCCAATTTCCAGCGGTCACACCCTTCAGCATCAGCACCCTTCCTGTCCCCACCTGAGCATTAGTCCCTGTCGAATCCCATCACTCAGCATCAGCTCCTTTCACTCCCACTTTCCCTAACAATCACTCATTCCAGTCACAGTCCACCCACCAACATCAGCCATTTTCTAGCAGTCCCCGCCAGTCCTCCTTGATTAATCATTTATGCAGTGGCCTGGGAAGTGGTGAGGTAAGCAGTGAGATCACTGGCTGAGGAGATGCCTGGGTGGTAGAGGGGTGATGCAGGGTGACTGCCTGAGGGGGTGCCTGGGAAGTGGGGAGAGGGTGAGAGATATCTGGACTTGTTAGGAGTAAGAGGATGAGACTCTTGAGGGATGGAGGATGCAGAAGAGTGAGAAAGGAAAGAGAGATAGAGAGACTGATGGAGAGCAGGTGCAGGGGTTATCAGCATACTGCTGACAGCATGGGGATGGTGGTAAAGGCCCACCACAGCCGAGCCCCAACCAACACCGGCCGCGAATGCCGTCCCGCCAACCGCCGACCCCACACTATTCTCCCACCTTACTAGCGTGCGCCACCTCATTGGCTCCCGCGGTCATCCCTCAGACCACGGGGCCAATCACTTTAAATTAAGACGCACTTCCCCCGCGGCGTGCGCGCGCGATCCCGCGTTTTGCAGTCCCCTCGGACGAGCCCGGCCGGTCACCCAGTTGCTGGGTCCCACGAGGGACTTCGCCCCGGGGACTCCTTTTTCCCATAGACAGAGTGCGACAACAGTCTTTCTAATTCAGGCCCTAAAGGAGCCTTGATGGACCTTGGGTTTGGGGGTGGGGGAGGCAAGAAAGGAGAAAAGCATTCTAAACGAGTTCAGTGGTTGGCTCCTAAATTTTTAGGATAGCTCCTAAATTCAAACAAAATCTGCCAAGTCCTAGGTTAAGGTTGGCAGAAACATGAAGGTTTCAATTGTAACTCTGAAAGTTCTTTATTTGGTGAAAAACAAGACTTAGATAGATAGATGCTTGTATTGATTTCATTGTGATTTTGTACAAGGAGTGTTAAAATCAACTAGCCATTACTGGGCCTGATTTTATAACAAGTCCAAAAAGGCACCTATTTTAAGCCTATTTTGTAATGGCAATAGGCACTTGTTGTTGATAAGTGCCATTGAGTCGGTTTTGACTCCTGGCGACCCTCTTGATTGCTGACCTAAAATTTATTTGGTCTTCAGCCAAGCTAATAGAGTGTATCCATAGCTGCTGTTATTGTATCGATCCATGTCTTTGCCAGCCTTCCTCTTTTATGGTGACTTTCTACCTTGCCAAGCATTATGTTTTTCAAAGTATGAAAGTCAAAATCTTGTCATCTGAGCTTCTAAAGAAAGCTTAGTTTTTATCTCCTCTAGTACTGACTGGTTTGTTCTTTGGGCAGTCCATGATATATACACAATATTAGTCTCCAGCACCATAATTCAAAAGTATCAATTTTCTTCCTATTTTTTTACTGTCCAACTTTCACATCCATATGACGTTATTGAAAATACCATGGCCTAGACAAGTCAAATCTTTGTATGGCGAGAGACATCTGTGCTCTTGAGGATCTTGTCTAGGTCCTTCATAGCCATTTTATCAAGAGCAGTACGTCGTCGGATTTCTTGACTGCTAGTCCTTTCTTAGTTGATCCAAATAAGTTAAAGCTGTCAACTATTTCAATTTCTGCTCCATCAGTGATGAAATTATTGATTTTGCCAGTTTTCAGGATCTTTGTCTTCCTAATGTTAAGGTGCAGACTCATTTTAAGACTATATTCCTTGATCTTGAGAAGCAAATGTTTCAAATTGTCTTCATTTTCAGCTAGTAATGTGGTATCATCAGCATAGCGAAGGTTGTTGATGAGTCTTTCACCAATCTTCACACCTCTTTTGTTTTCATACAATCCTGCTTCTCTGATGGTTTGTTCTGCATATAAATTAAACAGGTAGGGGGAAAGTATGCAGCCTTGTCATACACCTTTGCTGATTTTAAATCATTCTGTTTCTCCTTGTTCCGTTCAAACTGTTGCTTCTTGATCAATGTGAAGATTGTGCAAGAGAACGATCAGGCAGGGCCGGATTTACCTATACGCCAGGTACGCCGTGGCGTAGGGCCCACAGCTGGCAAGGGCCCACAAACAAGAGTCCCCAGGACAATCGTATTCTTTCCATCACTGAGAAACTTCGCGGCTGAGTTCTACCGTCATCTCCAGGTAATTTTTTTGTTCATTTCATCTTCAGTTCTACAACTCGGAACTTCCGCTGACGGAACTGTGTTTGTGGGTGTGTTGGGTATAGTCAGAGTGCGAGGCGGGGTTGTGCGAGCCTGGATCCCTCACTCTAGAGAGAGTTGAAATTGCTGTGGCCTAGCTGAACGGGGCCGTCCGCGAGCTTCTCCAGGCACTGGCATGAAGGGAAAAGAGGAAAAGGAGAGTGGGGGAGGCGGGAGTCCGGAGAAGAGCACTAGCGCTCAGGAGTTAAAGGAGCAGGGAAACAGACTCTTTGTCACCCGCAAGTACCAGGAGGCGGTGGCCTGTTCCACCAAAGCCATAGTGAGTACCGGGGAGCAGCGACGGCCAGGTCCGTTTCCTGTAGCTGCTGTAGTACCGCCGGATCATTCAATGATCCTCTTCCCCGATGGATAAGACATTTTTTAATGTATTTCTTGAATTCCGATGCTGATTTTGTCCCTATTGCCTCTTTATGTCAGGCAATTCTATACATCTATTGCCATTTCTGTTTTAAAAAAGTGGTAAGTTGATCTCGTTTTTATTTTTTCTGGGGGCCCACAGTTTTTGTTGGCGTAGGGCCTCACTCAAGGTAAATCCGGCCCTGCGATCAGGTGTTCTGGTATACCCATGCTTCTTAATGTGGCCCAGAGTTTCTCATGGTTTACACTGTCAAAAGCCTTGCTGTAGTCAATAAAACACATATAGATATCCTTTTGGTATTCTTTTGCCTTTTCAAGGATCCATCTCACATCCGCGATAATGTCTCTCATTCCTTGCCCTTTTCTGAACTCTGCTTGCACTTCGGCCAGTTCTCATTCCAGGTATGGTTGTAGTCTCTGCTTTATGATCTTGAGTAGAATCTTTCTGGCATGTGGGATCAGAGCGACTGTGCGATAATTTCCACAGTCAGGTCACCTTTCTTCAGTATTGGTATAAACACAGATCTTTTCCAGTCAGTTGGCCTTGAATTTGCCTTCTAAATTTCATGGCAGAGCCTTGTAAGTATGGTAACAGTTTCATCTGATTGCAGTAATACTTCAATAGGAATGCCATCAATGACTGGTACTTTGTACTTTGATAAGGCTTTCAATGTTGCTTCGACTTCTTTCATCACCAATTGTTCTTGATCATAAGGTACAGGTTGAAATGGCTGTTGGTCCACTTGATACTTATGGTATAATGACGTTATATTCTTTCCACCTTTTCTTGATTTTCTCAGCATCATTCAGCATGGATCCTTGAGCATCTTGTAGCATTCCAAATTGAGGCTGGAATTTTTTCTTTAATTTTTGTAGCTTTAGAAAAGCCGATCTTGTTCTTCCTCTAATAGCTTCTGATTCTATTTCCTTGCACGTATCATTGTAGTACTTCTCCTTGTCTTGTCTTGCTGCATGTTGGAAATCTCTATTGAATTCCCTGATTGCCTCTCTTTCTTCTCTGACTTTAGCTTCTCTGCGTTTCTGGATTATTTTCAGAGTTTCTTCAGTCAACCATTTTGGCTGTTTTTGCTTTTTCACCTTACGTACATACTTATCGCTTTCTTCCAACACAACCTTCTTGATGTCATCCCATAACTTTTCTTGAACTTTATCATTTGTATCTAAAGCAGCAAATCAATTTTTTCAGGCAGTCTTTAAATTCCGGTGCTATATTCTCAAGGTCATATTTTGCTACATTCATGTGTGGCTTGCTCTTTTTCAACTTTAGCTTGAGTTTTCATGGTGATGTGTACCACAGTCAGCTCCAGGTTTTGTCTTTGTTGATGTTGTCAAACTTTTCTATCGTTGTCTTCCACAGAGGTAGTCAATTTAATTACTGTACATTCCATTGGCTGAAGTCCCCGTGTTGCTTGTGTTGCTGGGAGAAGGTGTTTGAGATGAATAAATCATTGGTCTTGCAGAATTCTATCATTCTTTCTCCAGCTTCATTACTGTTGCTAAATCCATATTTTCCAACCACTTTACCTTCTTTGTTGCCAGCTTTTGCGTTCCAGTCACCCATAACTATCTGTCTATCCTGTTTGCATGTTTTGTCAGTTTCAGCTTGTAATTGTTCACAGAATTCATCGACACCTTGTAGTCTTGGGCAAGCCACTTAACCCTCCATAGCCCATGTTCCCTGTAAAATAGTTATCTCCAAGTTATAATGCCCTGTTCAATGTAATTTCAGTTTGTTCAATGTAAACCACACTGATGCTGAATAGCGCGGTATATAAGAGAATAAAATAAATAAATAAAATAAAATTTTCCTATTCTGCAGTTGTTGTTGGAGCATATACGTGAATTATAGTTTTGTTGATGGGCTTTCCTTGTAGGCGAATAGAAATTAAGTGTTCGCTAACTGCATTGCATTTCATTACAGTTCTTGCAAGTTTCTTCTTAAATATAAATGCAACCATTTCTTCTTTGTCTTTCATTTCTAGCATATGAGACCATATGCCCAAATTCCCAAAGCCAGTCCATTTCAGTTTACTGACACCGAACAGATCAAGTTTTACACGTTCCATTTCATTCTTGACCACCTTCAACTTCTCTTGGTTCATGCTTCGTATGTTCCATGTCCCAATATGTAAGACATCTTTGCGACTTCTGTCTCTCTTTTCTGGTGCAGCTACAGCAGATCCAACCACATCATAAATGCTGGCTTTACTCTGAGAAGTCTTTGGCTCATCCCCAGTAGCCATTTGAGTGCCTTCCAACCTGGGGGTCTCATCTTCCAGCACTATAGTGCAATTTCTTTTGTGACTATCCATTGGGTTTTTATGGCAATTATAGAGAAGTAGATTTGCCAAGTTCCAGTGATGTTGCATTCGCTGATGCACACAAGCCCTCACAGCGTGACAAGCTGCAAACCAAGGCAGGGATAGGCATCCTAAAGCAGACCCAATGGCATGCAAATTCTAATGCAGGTCCAAATGCATGTGTGTATCCTCTGTGTACTTGTGTATTTTCTAAACTACATAGGTACAGTGCAACTCCACTTCTTTTCTACCTGAACTGCACCCTGGGAATGCTTATATGTGTGTTATTGTTGGCACGCAGACTTCTATACATGCATACTGCAGGTCAATTTTATTAATGGTCTCTTCCATGTATAATCAACACCTTTATGCATCCAAAGAAAATTAACTTCTAATAGATTAAGGTAGACTCTTGTAGTCTTAAAAGAAAGCAGGCACACTGGAGCTTTCTGTAGAGGTTTTAACTAAATGCCTGTTAGATTTAGGTGTGCTCTAGGCAGGCAGAAAGCAGCTTACTTTAGAGGTTTTAAATGTAACTTTTGTTAGGGGCATTTTTTAGCCCATTATTGTACTACCAAATTAGCGTGGAGGCCTGTGCTAATATTTGGGGATGTGTGCATCATGTTAACAGGCATGCGGAGTGTCCGTAACCATTGAGGCTGATGTTACATAAGAACATAAGGTATACCATCCTGGGTAAGACCAAGGGTCCATCAAACCCAGTGTACTGTTTCGAACAGCAGCCAGTCCAGGTCACAACTACCTGTCAAGTCCCCGAAAAGAACACAGATTAAGTGCTGCTTATCCTAGGGGTAAGCAGTGGATTTCCCTGGATCTCTTTAATAATGGTTTATAGACTTTAACCTTCAGGAACTCGTGCAAATCTCTTTTAAACCCAGCTACAGTAACAGCTTTTACTACATCCTCTGGTAACGGATTCCAGAGTTTGATCACGTGCTAAATGAAAAAATATTTTCTCTGATTAGTCTTAAATGTACAACAGATGATTTTGATGATAGTTCATAGATTACTAATAGTAGGTCTGCAGGGGGCGGAGCCTGGAGCGCAGCAGAGTGGCGGTGTAGAGCGTTGCTCCGGAGGGGCCTAGCAGAGAATCCTGCAATTGTGCTACTTACTGTGGTGGAAGTTAAAGACTGTTACGTTCTGGTGCCTCGGAGGGATGTCGGGATCCAAACCTGCGCGGCTGGACTTTACTGCGAGCCAGGGTGCGAGCGTCAAGAGATCGAAGACGGAGCCTCCATCCCCGCACAAAATGGCGCCGACGCGGGAGTATCCCGATGCTCTTCAAGAGCTGCTTGTGGAGGTGCGTGCGATTAAAGAAATCGTGTCGGCAAACAGCGAATCACTCGCTACTGTACGGGAGGACATGAGCAGGCTTAAGAGCAGCATGGAGAGCCTTAGCCTTCGTCAGGAACAGATCGAGCAGCATGTCCTGGTACAGGAGGAAAGAATGAAGGCTGTAGATAAACAAGCCAGGCAAATCAAACAGCTGCAGAAGGAGTTGGAGGATAACAATAATAGATCCCGCCGAAATAACATTAGGATTGTGGGCGTCCCTGAAGGGGCTGAAGGGAAGGATATCTTTGCCTTCCTACACAAAATGATTCCATCTACGTTGCAGCTTGCCTTTGACATGCCTTTCGAAATGGAGAGAGCGCATCGGGTACCGTCGCAGCCCCTGGTGGGTACTAATCGATCTCGGCCGATAATCCTTAAAGTATTGAGACATCAGCAGGTTCTCAGGATTATGGAAGCAGCTCGCGCTAGATCTCCTGTTGAGTTTGATGGGCACAGGCTGATGTTTTTCCCTGATTTTGCGAAGAGCACTGTGGATAAGCGGAAGAGGTTCCTAGAGATGCGGCCTAGACTGCAGCGGTTGCAGGCGAGATTCGGTCTTTTGCTTCCTGCCAGGATGAGAGTCACGCTACATAACAGCACAAGGACATTTGAAGATCCTGAGACTCTATTTGCGTTCCTCGAAGAGAAGGAGAAGGAACTGATGCAATGAATGCCAATAGTGTGAGACTCTTAGTTCAGGCCTTGGGCTGTCTCGGGCCGCTATGAAGAGGCAGATGGCCACAGTAGGGCCTCTGTATATTGGTCCTTTGGCTTTCACTGTATTGTGGGAATCTGTGTAGGCTGTTTTCAACATCCAGGATGATTGCACAATTGCTCAGGAATTTGTTGTTTTGATACCCCTCTGTACCTGTTCTGCTTGATCTGGGTGTACCTGGTGGGTATTTAGGTCGCCTCTCCACCCTGGGGTCCTTTAAGAATTGTTTTATGAGGGATGTTTATTGGGAACTAGTTTTAGTTAATTGTGAGGTACAGGCCATTGTACAACTAAATTTGACGAAGTGTTGTGGAGCATTGTCTATGATGGAGCTAGATGTCCATAAGTGTGATAACAACTTGGTTGAGAGACTTGGGGCTTTGAGCTTCCGACTGCGACATGGTGCCTCTTAAATTGTTGTCCTTAAATGTAAAGGGCATCAATAGTCCTATAAAGCGAAGGAAAATTATCCTTTATGGTAAGCAAGAAAAAGGAGACATTTTGATGCTTCAGGAGACCCACCTTAGTGAGAGGGAATCGCTGAAGTTAAATATAAAACCTTTCAGACTGTTAGCCTTCTCTGCGGTCAGGGGCAAGCACAACGGAGTAGCCATATTGGCCCGTAAGTCTCTCAACGTCACTGTACATCAAGTTAGTGCGGACCAGGAAGGTAGATGGGTCAAGGCCTGTGTTACGGTGGGGGCTCTAGAGTTAGTTTTAATGAATGTCTATGCTCCCAATAGGGACTGTCCGGGTTTCTTTCGCTCGTTAGCGGAGGAGATGCAGACAGCGCCCTCTTCCTTGAAAGTGATGGGAGGCGATTAGAACTTGGTTGTGGATGCCCTGGTGGACAGGAAGCCCCCTAAGACTCTGGGACCGACTAAAGCGCAGAGGGTTCTCACGTCCATGATGGGGGAGATGGGGTTAGTGGATGCATGGCGGATGCTGCACCCTGGGGATCTGGATTTTACCTTTTTTTTCTCCCCCTCATAAATCTCTGTCGCGAATTGATTATATTCTCATATCCAAATCTTTGGTCCCCAATTTGTTCGCGGCAGAGATTCATGCGATGCATCTCTCGGATCATGCTGCTGTCTCGGTGATGCTGCAGGACGATGCGTTGACCTCCCCCAATCAGAGGTGGTCCCTTGACAGAACATTGCTGGAGAACGAAGAGTTTTGTTTGAAGATTCGGGGGGCCATTCAAGAATATTTTCTCTTTAACACCCCAAATTTGTCCTCAGGATGGGCTAGATGGGAGGGTTTGAAAGCCTTCCTTAGAGCCGTCATCACCAGTTTCAGTATTGGACTGGCGAGAAGGCGTGGGGAACAGCTGAGAGCTCTGGAAATGCAAATTAGAGCCGGGGAGCGGGTATTGGCTAGAAGATCAGAGTCTTGTATCCTCTTACGGCTGCAAAGGCTGCGTTTGAGATATAACCAACTTTTAACATCTGAGGCCTCGCAGTGCGTTAAAGCCCAGGAGGGCCTTTACTACAGGGAAGGGAATAGGGCTGGCAGACTTCTCGCCCATGCGTTGAAAGCCCGTAAAGAAGCTAGCAGGATTGCTGCTATTAGAGAGCAGGGGAGGTCGGCATTGGTGATTGCAGACTCTGAAATTGCTGAGTCTTTTAGAGCCTTTTACGCACATTTGTACTCCTCTGAGACGGAATGTCCACCGGACGCTTTCTCACGGTTGGTAGCTGAGGTTCAACGGCCAGTGGTAGACCCAGTATCGGCAGCTAGCCTTGATGAACCGCTTTCTTCAGAGGAGATACAATGTGCCATTGACTCTCTGGCAGCTGGGAAAGCCGCCGGGCCGGCAGACTGCCTTCAGAATTTTTTAAGACTTTTGCTACGGAATTGGTGCCGTTTTTGCAGCAATACTTTCTTGCCCTGTTAGACGAAAGCCCGCAGATAGGTTCTTTTGCCGCAGGAAATGTGGTGGCGCTTGAGAAGGCAGGGAGAGATCCACAATTGGTGAGTAATTACCGGCCAATCTCTTTGCTTAATGTGGACTATAAGATCTATGCGACTGTGTTGGCGCGCCGGCTTGCCAAGGTACTTCGGTTTTTGGTCCACCCTGATCAGTGTGGTTTTGTCGAAGGCAGGTCGACAGCGGATAATGCTAGGCTCTTTTGTCATGTCTTAGCCGGGGCGGAGGTTTCGGAGGCCCCACTGGTTGGAATCTCATTGGATGCCAAAAAGGCGTTTGATCGCCTGGAATGGGCTTTTCTGTTTTCTGCTCTCGAGTGGTTTGGCTTTGGGGCAGGGTTTGTCAACTTTGTTAGAGTATTGTATGCCCGGCCTTTAGCGAGTATCTGTGTTAACAATACGCAATCCCGTGAACTTCTCCTGGGTCGTGGGTCGCGGCAGGGATGCCCACTGTCCCCCATGTTGTTTAATTTGGTTTTGGAGCCTTTAACTTTGTTGATACGACAGAATCCTCGGATAGAAGGTTTTCAGGCGCTGGGCGCAGAGATCAAATTATCGGCTTATGCTGACGATCTTCTTCTGTTTACCACCCCGGCTTCGATTCCCCATATTTTAGACCAGATTGAGAGGTACTCGGCCCTTTCAGGGTACAAGATCAATTGGTCTAAATCGGTTGCTTTTGCCCTTAATTGTCGTGCTTTTAAGGGTATGTTGTCGGAGTTTCCCTTTGCCTGGGAGGCAAAACCGGTGAAGTACCTTGGTGTCCACTATTGTTATCCTCTGGAGGAAACTGTCCGTTTTAATTCACAGTCGGTACTTTCTATTATACAATCAATGACTGCAAAGTGGTCTCCCTTGCGATTAACGTGGTGGGGGAGATTGGAAACTATTAAAATGGCAATAGTCCCCAAAATAAACTATATTCTGGAAATGTTGCCAACTTATCTCCCAGCGCAGACGTATAAACAGATGGAGAGGCTCTTGGTCTCCTTTCTGTGGAATGATAAGCCTCCCAGAATTGCATTCAAGAAGCTTAGAGCTAACAAAGAATGTGGGGGGGGGGGTGAATTTCCCAGATTTTCGGCTTTACCATAGTGCTTTTTTGATGAAGCAAGGGGCCAGATGGTTGGAGCAGTTGAATGCGCAAAGCCCGGTCTGGTTAAATCTTGAGGAGAAAATTGCGGCCCCTTTCCCCTTACATCGATTGCAGGACATGGTATTTCGTGATACATCTTTACGGCCCCGGATGATTTTGGATACGCAAAGGGCGTTCCAGAGCCTCTTACAGCCAAGTAGTTCAGAAGAGGTGTTATCGCAGAGTCTTTCTTTGTGGTGCAATCCGCTTTTTAAGGTGCAATGTAAACCTATTGCATGGAAGCTCTGGTATAGCAGGGGCATATGGACTGTTGGGCAGTTGATTGACAAAGGTGCATGGAAAAGTTTTGGGGAGTTACAGAGAGAATTTCATCTTCCGGGGTCGGCCTACTTCCAATGGGCCCAGTTGAAGCATTGTCTCGTGGGGGTTCTTGGAGATGTCCGGCACCTGAAGATTGAGGGGAAGTTGGAGTCCATCATTGAGCAAGTGCAGGGAACCACGGGGAAGGTCTCCTTTTTGTATAAAATGTTGAAGCAGGTCGGTCCTGGAGTCTTGAACAATCTGGGGGGCGCTTGGGAGAAGGATACTGGTGTTGGCCTATCACAAAGGGGTTGGGAGAAATTCTGGTCTACCCTGGTTCGCGTAACTAAGTCTGCCTCTGTCACTCAAACGCTATTTTTCTTTGCTCATAGGGCTTATATAACCCCGGTGCGCCTTAGTAGATGGGACAAAAGTGCCAGCAATAAATGTTGGGTGTGTCAAAAAGAACTTGGTACTTTAAGACATGTTGTCTTTGACTGTCTCAAGCTCCAAACTTATTGGTCACAGGTATGGGAATCCGTGCAAAAGATCCTGGGCCTTAGTGTCCCCCTTACCTGGGCAATTGTAGTTTTTCGCTCACTCTCGGGCATCCCACTAAGGTGTGGTTCTGAGGCGTTTCTTTTAGATTTTTTGTTAGGCATTGCCCTATGTCATAGGATGCGGAATTGGAAGGAAACTTCCTGCCTCCACTGGCAAACCTGGTGGGGTTTAGTCTGTACTTATGCTAAATTTGAATTAATGCCCCGGAAGGGAGAGTTGCAGTCCCCTCATCGACTGCGTAAGTGGAGAGCGCTCCTGGACTTTGGGGAGGCGGCCAAATGCTAGAGGTGCCCACAGGGATGGGTGGTCTTTCAAGTAGACAATTGTTTGCTCTGTGTTTATATTTATTTTGTACGGTGGTGTGGTGTTCATTTGATAGGACCTGGCGGAAGGGGGGTGGGGGTTTGGTGGAGGGTTGGTGGTAGGGTGAGAGGGAGTGTACTTTGTTTGTTTCTTAGTTGTTTTGTTGTGTGATGTGATGTTTTGTTTATTGTTTGTTTTATGATAAATTTAAATAAAATATTTAAACAGAAATAGTAGGTCTGCAATCTCATATTTCAGTTTTTTCAGCACCCTAGAATATATACCATCCGGTCCAGGTGATTTGCTACTCTTTAGTTTATCAAATTGTTATTTACATCTTCCTGATTTATTTTGATTTGTTTCAGTTCCTCTGATACATCACCTTTAATGCCATTTCAGCATGGGTAACTTCTACAATGGCCTTTTTCTCCTTAGTGCCCCTTTTACCCCTCTATCATCTCATGGTCCAACTGACTCTCTCACAAGTTTTTTGCTATGAATGTACTTGAAAATTTTTTTATTATGTGTTTTTACTTTTATGGCAAACTTCTTTTCAAATTCTCTCTTCGTCTGCCTTATCAATAACTTGCATCTACCTTGTTCGTGTTTATGTTGCTTCCTGTTATCGTCATTTGGCTCCTTTATCCATGTCCTTAAGTGTACGTTTTTGACTATAGCAGCCTCTCTGACCTCACTTTTAAGCATGCCAGTAGTTGTTTATCTTTATATTTATGTTTATTGATGGTTTGATATACCACCTTTAGCATGATTAGCAGCAAAGCACTTTACATAAAACACAAATTAAAGAGGGAAAAGAACTCCATAAATCAAAAAGGACAGAGAAAGCAAAAGAAGATAGAAACATAAAAATGACAAAAATATTAACTGAATGAAGGTAGGATATATAACTGCAGGCATCTGTGGCCAGGGCTATCCCTGCTCTTGTAAGTACTCTGAATTCCAGAGGTGAGGGGCAAAGTTGTTGGTCTTTCTTCTACCTTTCTTAAAGCATGGAATACATCTGGCTGGGGTTCCAAGATAGTATTTGTAAACTATGCCCATGCTTGTTGTAAACCTTTAACCTTTGCAGCTGCTCCTTTTAGTTTGTTTTTAATCATTTTCCTCATTTTATCATAGTCTTCCTTTAGAAAGTTGAACACTAGAGACGTGGATTTCCTTATTCATTCATGCTAATTGCAATAAGCACAGTTAGCACATGCCATTAAGCCCACGCTAATCGTGATGTGCTGTCGATGCCCACATTACGTCTGTAACCTGCCCAGCCTCCACGTCTGTAACCTGCCCAGCCTCCACTGACTGTTTAGTGCAAGACATTTAGCATGAAACCCCAGGCTGTTAGCACAGTGCCCTGAACATATGGCAAATCCCAAGCTATCGGTTATCGCTCCTCACTAAATATGCCCCTTACATTTAAGAAGGCCCTTGTGGTTTGAAAAGAGAGCAAGCAGGGAGGAGCTTGTTGTATACGTTTTATAAATTAATTTCTGCTAGATTTAGTGGGTTCTAAACAGGCAAATAGCAGCTGGCTTTAGAATGTTTCAATGTATTTCTGTTAGATCTAGGTAGGCCCTTATAGTATTAAAAGATAACGGACAGGTAGCTAGCCAATACCTGCTAATACAAAGATGCAGACAGCAGTCTAGCAATGAGAAGGGGGCTATCCAATCTTTTGCCTATGTATGATTATCTCCCAGTTGGTGAGAAGTTGTATATGTGCAGTCGATGCAAAGAGTTCCTGTGTCTCAATCTGATTTCTGGAAGCTAGAGTAGCAGACTTGGAGGAGCTGATGCATATAGATGAGACCTACAGGAATATAGCTGAAAAGTACCACCTCCAGTCTGGCAGACTCAGTGCTGCCTTGGAAGATAGAGGTCACTTGGAAGGAGAGCATCACCTTGGTATGGCAGGAAATGATCCTGTACCCGGGACCTTTTCATGGGATGCAATATCCTCACGCACCAAGAATGTATCTCCAGGAGCTTCTGCCCAGGAGGGAAGGGTTAAGATAGCTGTTTTAGTTCGTGATTCAATCATTAGGCATGCAGGTAGCTGGGTGGCTGGTGGGCCTGAGGATCACTTGGTCATTTGCCTGCTCGGTGCAAAGGTAGCAGACCTCACCATCCTCTAGCTAGGATTCTAGATAGTGCTGGGGAGAAGCCAGCTGTCTTGGTACATGTGTGCACCAAAGACATAGGATAGTGTGGGAGGGAGGTTCAGAATGCCAAATTTAGGCTTTTAGGTAGAAATTTGAAATCCAGGACCTCCAGGGTAGCATTCTCAGAGATGCTTTCAGTTCCACATGCAGAGCCCAAGATGCAGGGAGAGTTCCAGAGTCTGAATGTGTGGATAAGAGGATTGTGCAGGGAAGATAGATTGGTCAGGAAATGGGCAACATTCTAGGGAAGAGGGGGGCCTTTATTAAGGAGAATAGCTTTTAAACTAGATATTGGGGGAAAGAAACCCAGGAGTGCATGGTTTGGAATAGTGTATCTTTGAAGGATACTATCAAAATAGGGAGATAAAGCATCCTGATAGAGAGGTTGCAGTAAAGGTAAAAGTAGCCCAGGTGTCCTTAATTAAAATGCAGGAGTTGAAAGATTCAGATCACTCCTGTCAATTCATAGGCAGGTTGTCAAGATGAATAAAAAACATACTTTCAAATGTCTTTATACAAATGCTAGGAATCTTAAAAATAAAATGGGAGCTATATAGCAGTGAACAGTAGTTATCCCAGCTACAGGATTATTTCCTGCCATACCAAGGTGATGCCCTCCTTCCAGGTGATCTCTATATGCCAAGGCAGCACCGAGGCTGCCAGATTGGAGATGGTACTCCCTCCCAGACTCCATCAGATCAACTAAGGGCCTACAAGCATTTTGCAAACTTCTAAAAATCCTCCTTTTGTCAGAATATTACAACCCATCTATCTCCCCGACCCCTTCTCCCACTTCACTATTCACTCCCCCCCCCCCTTGGTATGACTACGCCCCCATAACTTGCACTGTTCACAATATACCATGTAAATAGTTCAGACGCAGCTGCCATGATACTTTTGTTTAAGTGCCTAGCTGACCTGTATATAGTTTATCATATTATAGTTTGAAATGTTCTCTATAACCAAGTTTCTATAATTGTGTTCATTGTAAACCGCCCCTGATCATTGGAAGGGGCGGTATATAAGAAATGTTAAATAAATAAATAAATGCAAATAACTAGTATCTCAAAGACCTGGGAAAGTAGGATAACCAATAGGACACTGATACCAGAGTGCACATTTATATTGCAGTGATAGTGTAAATCAAATTGGTAGAAGAGGTGCTATATGTTGAAAAGAATCTTGAGAAAGAGAGGACAAAAGTTTTGCAGGAAACATATACTGTAGAATCATTATGGATAGAAATTCCATGTGAAAAGGGGAATGAAATAGCAGTGGGGATGTACTACTTGCCAGAATGAATAGACAGTTGATGAAATGCTAACAGAAAGTAGGGAAGCTAACAAAACTGGCAACCCAGTTTTAATGGGTGATTTCAATTACACTGCTATCAACTGAGAGAATCTAACATCACGACATACTAGGGAGAAAACGTTTTCAGATTAAATAGATGATTACTTTATGGAGCAGCTGGTTCAGGAACCAAAATGAAGGAGAGCTATTTTGGACATCATCCTTAGTAGAACACAGGATCTGGTATAAGAGGGGACTGTTTTGTGACCACTTGCCAATAGTTAACATAACATGATGACATTTGTTTTAATAAATGGAAGGAGGACAGCAAGGAAATTTGCTGTGCTAGCATTTAACTATCAAAAGGGAGACTATGAAAAAGATGAAGAAAATGGTTAAGAAAAAACTAAAAGAAGCAACTGAAAAAGTAAAGCGTTTACATCAGGTCTAAATATTATTCAATACAACTATCTTGGAAGCCCAGAACAGGTGTATTCCATGTTTTAAAAAAGCTGAATGGAAGGCCAAATGATTACCAGCATTGTTTAAAGATGAGGTAAGAGAAGCTGCTATAGATAAGATAAGATATAAGATAAGGCGATATATAAATACAGTTAAATAAAATAAATAAATAAATAGCCAAAAATAAATCTTTCAAAAAATGGAAAAAGGATCCAAATAAAGAAAACAGGAAATAGCATAAGCACTTGCAAGTTAGATTCAAAGCACTGATAAGGCAGGCAAAGAGAATGTGAAAAGAAGCTTACCATGAAAGCAAAAACATACAACAAAACCATTTTTAGGTACATTCAAAGAGAAAACCAATGAGAATAACATTTAGACCGCTAGTTGATAGAGGAGTAAAGGGTCACTAAGGGAGAACAAGGCCATAACATAGAGACAAAATTAATTTGCTGCTTCGGTCTTTACTGAAGAAGATATAGAGGAGATACCCATGCCATAAATATCAGTCAACTTGGAAAATGTAATAGTGCAATTTGACAAACTAAGAGTAACAAATCACCTCTACTGAATTGCATACAGTACATCCCAGTGTGCTGAAAGAACTCAAACATGAAATTGCAGACCTACTATTAGTAATTTGTAAATTATCATTAAAATCGTCTATAGTACCTGAAGACTGGAGACTGGCCAACATAACACCAGTTTTTAAAAAGGGTTCCTGAGGTGATCCAGGAAACTACATACCAGTGAGTCTGACATTATCACCAGGCAAAATGGTATAAACCGTTATAAAGAACAAAACTACAGAATATACATATAGTCATAGTTTAATGGGACAAAGCTAACATGGGTTTAGCAAAGGGAATTCTTGCCTCACCAATCTGCTATATTGTTTTTGAAAGTGTGAACTAACAGATACATAAAGGTAAGCCAGTGGATGTAGTGTATCTGGGTTTTCATAACGCTTTTGATAAGGTCCCTCAAAAGAGACTCTTGAAGAAAGTAATTCAGCAAAAAGGAGACAGTCTTCTCTTGTGAACTGAAAATTGATTAAAAGTTAGAAAACAGAGAGTAGGGCTAAATGGTCAATGTTTTTAATGAAGAAAGTGAATAGTGGAGTACCCCAGGGATCTGTGCTGGGCCCACTTCTTTTCTAACATATTTATAAATGATCTGGAAATGGAAACAGTGAGTGAGATGATCAAATTTGTAGATGATTCAAAATTATTCAAAGTTGTTAAATCACAAGAGGATTGTAAAAAATTGCAAGAGGACCTTGAAAACTGAGAGACGGGTATCCAAATGGCAAATGAAATTAAATTTCAACAAATGCTGTGCACGTAACCATGTATATAGTTACATTAACTGGCCTGTATATAGTTATTGTTCTCCCTGTTCTCCCTGTTAAGAAACTTGTTCATTGTACATCCGAGTTATTTTTACCTGTTTATTGTAAGCACAAATCACTAAACTGAGATGTGTAGATTCAATGTTTATTGTAAACCGCACTGATCTTAAATAGCGCGGTATAAAAGAAAATGTAATAAATAAATAAAATAAATAAATAAATGCAAAGTTATGCACTCAGAGGGGAGTTTTGGAAAGGATGTTCAAGTTAAATCAAGGGTGTATATGGCAGAACTTGCAGAAAAATGCCAAGGAGGTATATGTCTGAGGCTCATTTTAGGAGCATAGACATCCCCAACCTGAACATGCACATAGGTGGCCACATAGATATCCCAGGTGTGGACACCTAGGTCAGGAATGTCCATCTCAGGCAAGCTAGCATAAGGGGACAACCAGCGGCATAGCAAAGTGAAAACAACCCTCATTCCCTATCAGTGCTCATTGATATGATGTAAAATATAGGGGGTATTAGTATAGCTCTTTCTCCAGACCTTTCAGATGTTTGCCTGATAAAATGAGCATTTTTCAGATGCCTGTTCATACCTGGAGTGGGTGCAAATTAAGACACAATTCAGGACGTCCAGGAAGTTTCTGAGATCAGGCGAGGACATCCAGGTTCTTAGGAATGCTATGGCCATGCCTCCAACACACCCCCCTTCAGACTTGGACAGCCTCGTTCTGGCAATGTCTGCAGACCCAGCTTCTAAAATGGCTCCGGGGACATCTCTGTGATTTGGATATCTGCATGTCTGTTTGCAGATGTCCAGATTGCAAATAGAGCTTATAAAATAACCCCCTTAGGGTAGAACAACTCAAACTATAGCTACAGTACATGATGCAAGATTCCACATTAGGAGTCATCATGCAGCAAAAAAATCTAGGTATCATCTGCTCAGTATACAGCAGCAGCCAAGAAAGCTGCTAATAAAATGCTAGGAAGTCTATTGAAAGGAATTTAGAATAAAGCAAAGAATAGCATAATGCTTTGTATTACTCCATGGTATGATAACATCTTGAGTATTGCATGGTGTTCTGGTCACTGCATCTAAAAAAAAAGATATATCAGAACTGAAAAAAGTACAGAGAAGGGTTACCAAAATGATAAAGGAGATGCTTGATATCCCTATGGAGGCCAATTCCACTCGGGACACGCACGGATCATCTGGACATCCAAAATCTGGATGTCCCGGATCTGGCCCTGATTCTGCACTCGCAGGAGTTAGCCATTCCTGCAGGAGCAGAATTGGGGCACAGAGCCTGGACAGCACAGATGTGCCCCGATTCAGGCCTACTGCATGGCTATCCACCTCCCTGTCTAGCCCAGCCATGGGACACCATGCAGGAGTTCCGATTGTCCGCACAGTTTAAATGTCACAATTTACCGCCACCCGACCCTCAATCTGGCTTCCAAGGCTGGGATCGGACTGTGGGGAACCCCCTGCCCTGCTTACCTCTTCAAGGGGACCCCGCCACAATGGCCACTGATGTTGGGGGGCACTTATTCCACCTTCAAAGTGGAATAAGTTCCCCATCTAACTCACTAAGCCCGGATGTACAGGGCCATTGAAATAGGTCCTGTACGTCTGAGGTCAGGGTGCCTCCTCCACTCTGCCCTGATTTCTCCTTTGGCCCTCCCCTCCCGCCCCCATCCAGGGCTCCTCGCACATCTCCGCTATATGTGCGGGGAACTTTGGAACCGGAATCAGCCCTGGGCATTTAGTGGGAGATATATGACCGACCCTGATGTATATCTCTGCTAAATGCTGTGAGGAATAGACCCTATGAGGAAAGGTTTAAAAGTTTAGAGCCCAATTTTTGAAAGACATTTACATGGTTATAGCCCAGTAAACCATGTAAATGCCTTTGAGTATCCCCTTCTAACTCCCCTATGTGCCCCGATGCTATCCGGTTAGCATCGGGGTGTGTCGGGGCATTCTGGGGCAGAGCGAACGTGGTGACAAGCGAAGCGATAACGGGCAACAGCAATATTGCATGCTGCCCGGTTAGCTACTGTGATACAGTGGCCAGCACAGAACCCATGGATACAGGAGAAAAGGAAGAGCTTACCTTACAGTCACCTGGGCAGAAAGCATATTCAGGTTATAAGGATCCAGAGAATAGTGAAACAAACTTTCCCTACACTGGGTGTGACGCAGTAGAAAGCCATAAAGCCAATCACGTCCACTTGGGCAAGGAAGCACGTACAACGTGCAGGAGCCAGGAGGATAAAAGTGGTTGGGAAATCCCAATAGGGGGAAGTGCAGCCAAGGGAGGTGCACCGGCTGGGTCCCGACAGCAAGTAGCAGTAGAAGGGAAACCTTTCCTGGAAGTTATTTCAGCCCAGACCAGATAACTGCTGAGTGGAACTCTCGGGGAAAAGCAGGCTACAGTCCAAATAAAGGAGCCTGGTTTACAGAGGAAGGAGTGGAATCCAGCCACCCCAGAAGCAGAGCTAAGTACACCAATTTCTCTAGAGGGCAAGAGGTGGGCTCGGCTAGGAGAGTAAAAGCTAATACTTGGGAGGATAATCCTTGGTGGAGGGAAAGGGGAAGCCTCAGAGAAACAGGCTTCAGTACAGGTCTCCATGACCCTCCTTATGCAGAACAATTTCCTGCCTTAAGAGCTGCTGCCTCTCGAGAGAGTTGTGTAAATAATAGCGGTGGTGAATGTTACCCATTTACAATTTCTGATGGTGAGCAAATGCAATGGGAAAACACTGACCAGGACATTGATTCCAGTGCTATGGATTGCACGCTGTCAAGCGGTTGCCGGTGACACAAAGAATATACGCCACTAGGTAGCGCTGTTAAAGAACAGAGTCCGAGTGTAGGGTAATAAAGGCTTTTATTCCCCGTTTAAAGCAAGGTTCAACTAAGAGATATTTTAGATAACAGAAACAGTCCTTTGTTTCAAAAGGTACCAATATTCACTGGCTAGTTAACTGTTACTTCACAGTTTAAAGCAGGTTTTCTTCAAAGTAATATTCAGTATAATAAACATCAAATTATACTTCATTTATTCTTCTGTGGAGCATACACACTTTGGAGCATAGGCAGTGCACCAATCACATTCCATTTCCTCAGGCAAAGGTGTGGGAATAGTGCTGGGAGAATCCACTTCCATCAAATCCTCTCCCCTAT
This sequence comes from Ichthyophis bannanicus, assembly GCA_033557465.1. NCBI lineage: Eukaryota > Metazoa > Chordata > Amphibia > Gymnophiona > Ichthyophiidae > Ichthyophis > Ichthyophis bannanicus. The sequence goes on from CM066031.1 coordinate 1,697,281,698, forward strand.
ACTGATTCAAAGGGCTTTTACTGTCCCTGTCTATTTCAGCATAGTCATCTACAACTTGGGAGTTTGGCTTCACATAAGCAGGGACTCTTAAGGCTGGCGGTAGTTTAGTGAACCAGTCTTGGCTCTTGTTTCGCTTAGGAGGAATACTTCTTTTAGCATAGCTTTTAACAGTGCAATCATTACAGTTACTGTTCAATGCTTCATACCTTGGCTCACTGAGTAAAAACTTCCGTTGCTTATTAAACTGCTTTTCCCTCTGAATAGGTGAAACTGGGTAATGATCCTCTAGAGATAAGCTTCTGTCAGAACCTCCCTCTCTGGTTCTTAGCTTTCTTCTCTCTATGTTACAGACAGGCAGAGTATAGGAACTAGGCGTGGCAGAGCCTCTCACCTTGGAGCAACTTCCACCAAACTCCCCTTGCACAACAGGTTCAGTTTGTGCTTTCTGGCTTCCCACCTTGTGAGGTCTGTTTCTCCTCCAGCTTCCAGCTTGGCTTCTTCCACAGCAATCAGGCTTATGTCCTTGATAGCCTCCAGGCTTCTCTGCTGTTTCTCCTTCTAGTCCAGCTCCAGTTCCTTCTTCCTCTTTCTCCTCCTTCCTCAGCTCCTGCTGTGTCCGCTCCTTATGCCACTGCTCTCTCTGCTTTCCAGAAGCATTCTGCTCTGGCTTATAAAGTGAACCGTTACTGCTGACTTCCTGGTTCCCTTTCAGCTGCAGGTCATCAGTGAGATTAGGTTCATTAAGACCAGTATGTCTGTTCATGCTCCCTCTAGCTGTGCCTGAAGGTAACTGCACATCTAGTTCTTCTAAAACAGGATTTCTTTTCTTAAAACCAACTTTATTAGTGCCCGCATCATGACAACGCTATGTATCTCGAATGAGATTACGTCTCTTTGTTAATTAAGGAAGTGAGAGCCTTGTAATACCTGTTTGAAAAAGGTACATTTTATTTTGCTGTGAAGAAACAGTTTGTTTAAGTTCTTTGTTGCTGTATGAGAAAAACAGAAATCCACAAGGGAAGGGGAATAAAACGTCATCATTATATTTTGCCTTTAACACACGGCTACAGACTATTCTTTATAAAGGCAACCCGCACCTCACGCCCCTAGGCAACCGCCTAATAGGGACGGTGGTAGCAGTACCTTGACACTACCTATGTCAAAAAGGTAGGCGAGAAAAACCCTCGCAATATCTCTGCTCCCTGGTTAGCTTTGGCGGCTTCCGGTATGTGTAGTGATCCCCGGATATTCGGTGCCATTGCCTTGAGGAGAGCTATGCGCCTATGAGGTGCATAGCACTTCGAAAATGAGCTTAGTTCAATGTTACATAGTAACATAGTAACATAGTAACATAGTAAGTGATGGCAGATAAAGACCAGCATGGTCCATGTAATCTGCCCAGCAAGATGGCAAGTGTAGGTGCACCTGTCGCTCTGTGCAGGCCACCCCTCCCCATGTCTTTGTTTAGGGGTGAACCCACCACTCCATGTAGGACACCCCTATTTGTTGAGACATTAGATGTTGAGCCCCTAGAATTCTTCAGCTTGGAGAAGAGAGGGCTGAGAGGAGATATGATAGAGGTCTATGAAATTAATGAGCAGAGTGGAATGAATAGACATGAATCACATGAAGCAAGAAATCACCTGGGAATCCTTCTCTACAGTCACAGCCAAACAAGTGTAAAAAAATATCACAGACATCAATACCACCACAATCCCACTTGATCCCTGCCTGGTCAGCTGGATCAAAGCCATCCAAAAAGAATTAACCCTTACAATTCTAAATATTGTTCAGCTATCACTACTTCAATGGCATCCATGTACCCAGTAAGGAAATCCACAGGAAACGACCCTAATCAACCAACCTCATACAGGCCAATCGTCAGCCTCCCATTCCTGGCAGTGGTAATAGAGAAGATCACACAGATACAACTTCAGGACCACATAAACTCTAACTTCCCACTCGAACCCAACAATATGGGTTCAGATCCTGCCACGGAGTCAAATCTCTCATGGCTGCCCTAATGGACAACCTAATAAAGGGCATCGACAACCCTAACAAAGACTTTATCTTAATCTTCCTCAACATCAGGGCAGCCTTTGACTATATTCCACAAAGCCTGATCATCTGACTCCAATCTATCAGACTAAGAGGCACAACGCTCAACTGTTTCAAGTCCTGCCTCTCGAATCGCCAGCTCCAAGTAAAGATAGGAAGTGAAAGATCAACTCCATACAGCCAACACCAGGGAGTCCCTCAGGGATCTGCCCTATCCTTTCTGCTATTTAATATCTTCCTACAGCCAATCTATACAATCATTTGCGCACACAACATACTATATTTACGCAGACAATGTGATGCTTTATGCTTAAATCAACACTATCAAGGCCATGATTACTCACATAAAGAAATGCTTTACTGCCATGATCCAGTGACTGGCAAAACACAACTTGGAACAAACCACAAGAAGACAGACATCCTTTACATCACCGAGGACAACAGCTTCATCCCACCTGCCTCCATACCCATTGCTGGAAAGCAACTGCAGGTAAAACCCATAGTAAGTTACCTAGGAGTCACCATAGATCCACGCTTCTCCTTATCATCCCACATCAGCAACATCACGAGGAGCGTATACCACAAACTCAAAATGGTACAACACCTCAGACCACTCCTGGACTCTCACAATTTTAGCACAGTTCTTCAAGCACTCACTTTCTCCCACACTGATTAACATCATATCTCAAGGCCTACCAAAATCTGCAATTCATCACCTACAGCTATCCCTGAACACATTGGCATGCGTTCTCTGCAACACCTCTAGAAATGAACATATCACCTCCCTACTTAAACAGCTGCACTGGTTATCCATCATTGAAAGGAACAAATACAAGTCCATGCTAACAGCTTTCAAAGTCATCCACAACCTATCTGCCATCTATCTACAATCCCTGATACAGAAAACACCAGACCTGGCTCCCTCAACACACCATGCATACCAGCACTAAACACCAAGACCACACACACAACATCAAAAGAAAGCATTCTCCCTCTTTGTGCCAACCCTATGGAAAGCAATACCAGACAACCTTCCTGCCACAAAGGACATAGTGACCTTCAGAAAGAACCTCAAAAGATTCTTTTTCGGGGGCGTTTCCAAAATGGCGGCAACACTCCTAGCTGTGGAGTGAACTCGCTTTTCTAATGGGTAGGAAGTGAAAAGGCAAGTCAGGGCCATTGCCCTCCCAGCCCCCTGCTGCCTCGATGCCAATTTCTACAGTCTCTGGCCCTTTGGACCTTTACTTACAGCGGCCCGCACGGACTTCAGACATGACCGGGCGAGAAAGCCGAACGGCGGATTTGCCGGAGTTGGATAGCTCGACTGCTGCCTCGGCGTCATCACTTTCCCTGGCTCAGAGCCCGGCATCGAAGGTTTTCTGTACACATGCTTTACCTGTGGGCTTCCTGGAGGTCCCCTCCTCTGCAATGTCGGAGGTAGTTGGAGCCTCGGAGGGGCCAGGAAGTGGCATGTTGTCAGAAGTGAACAGTGGAGCTAAGAGCAAGCTCCCGGGTATGTCAACATCGGTGCTTGAAGGAGGTGTGTGCGCGGAGCAGGGGTTCTTTGCTCCGCGGGGTGATTCGTTGTCACACAGGGATCTGCTTGATCTGGCGCTGGATATGGATTCGACTTTTTCTCTGCGGCGTCCTGCGAACTTTACGTTAGAGTCTATTTGGACCGCTATTGCCTCGCTAGGTGAAGCTTTACTCCCTAAAATTTCTTCTTTAACTACCAAGGTTAAGACCACTATGGGAGTGGTATCTGTATTGGAGAAGAAAATGTCTGATATCGGTGTCAGTGAAGAAGATTCTCGGAATAGACTTTCTAGTCTGGAAGGTCAGCTAGATACTTTTAAAAAAGATTCTTTGATATTACATATGAAGTTGGAGCAGTTAAAAAATTTCTCACGAGTTAATAATCTGAGAATAGTTAATTTTCCCAGGTCACCCTCTATTTGTGCAAAAGATATGTTTAAAGAATATTTGTCAACCGTTTTAGGGGTATCACCTGAGTTGATGCCCCCTTTAGTAAACGTTTTCTATCTACCTAGAGTAAAGTGTACTACTGCTGATAGGGTGCAAGAGGGTGGCTTGTTGCATGGGGATGTATTGAATGTTACTGATATTTTGGAAAATACTGGCTCTGACTCTTTTGAACCTTCTACTCTCTTGGTAACATTTGCCCTGCTATCAGACAGAGAGTGGTTGTTGAAGCTTTTTTTCCGTAAGCGGAAATCTCTTTTTCATGGGTTTGCGGTCCGTATTTATCCTGACTTATCGAGGGAAACGCAGAAACGCCGTCGAGAATTTCTTTTGTTACGCTCTGGGGTCCTACAGCTGGGGGGACTCTTTTTTCTCAAACATCCTTGTAAATGTTTGGTGAAATTCCAGGCAATTTCTTATGTTTTTTTTTAGCCCTCCCAGCTGTTTGCCTTTATTAGTGCTCTACGAGCAGCATCCTCTATTGATTCCTCCTAAATGTGCTCAGATATGTAGATTCTGAAGTAATGTGTTGCCCTTTTTTTTTCTTTTCAACTTTGGTATTGTGTATAATTCTTGGAAAGTTCCCCCTTGTTGTGGGCTAGTTTGGTTAGACACTTGTTGATTTATTTCTTGCTAATGAGAAATTTTCTCTTTTTACTTTGTTTGTTTGTTTTTTTCTTTCAAGTGTTAACCTGTTTCTTCAAGGGAGTGCGTTGTTGCCTTTCTTGTTGTGTTGTAAAATTACATAAATATAAAATAAAATAAAAAAAAGATTCTTTTTTCCTCGAGCACTTCGCCGACAATGAAACTTAATCACCCAGTGCACTGCTTCTCTTCCACGAATTACCCCTCTTCCCCTACTCTCTCACCCTCCACCATCACTTCTCCTGCCCTTTCCCTCACATATGTAAATATGTTCCTGATGTGCTTATTTATACAAATTAACCTGTAACATAATTGATCCCCAACATCTGACTTCATTGTTCCCCACTGGTAATTATGTTCTATGTAAGCCACATTGGCTATGTTGTTAACATGTAAACTTCTCTGACTTGTAGATTAAGCAGTATATAAACCCAGTTTAATTAATTAATTAATTAATTAATTAATTATTCATTTGTTAACTCTTTTGAAAACTATAAAGACTAGCGGACATACAATGAAGCTACAAAGTAGTGCATTTAAGACTAATCAGAGAAAATATTTCTTCACGCAAAACATAATTAAGCTCTGGAATTTATTGCCAGAGGATGTATTAAAGGTTGCTAGTATAGATGGTCCTAAAACGTGTGAGGAACTCATTAAATTGAGACTCTAGCCCTTGTGCATATTTAACAATTAACTAATAAAGACTCTACCCCCTTCCAGAGGTATCTGTCTTTCAAGACTCAAATCCTGGCATGGATGTTTGTTATCAGCTTTGCGAATTACAAACCTGAGCATACAGACGGCAAACTTCAAATCCCAGGAAGTTCTGGATTAACTCTTTAGTCAGACACGGGAGGGTTAACTCATGTATTAGACTTCAGCCTTCTATGATTGATTGAAACCTCCTGAATTTTTTTTTATCAAGTTGCTTGCTAACTGGTCTTGGTCTAGGTAGCAGTGACTTGTGTCTCCTGCTTTTGGGAGAAAATAAAGGCCTGAGAGCTAAACTTCAGTTCTCATCAGATTTCCAATCCTTGGACTCAGACTTAAAAAAAACAAAGATTTACAGTATTCTGCCCTAGAATTCAAAAGGAAAATATTCTAGGTGAGAATTTAGAAGGAAACAATTCTGCATTTCCTAACCACCCTCCAAAGTTTTCTTTGGAAAAGGCTGAGCTTTGCAACTGCCAGAGGCCAAACTGAACTGCCATCTATATGGTGAGATCTAAACATAAATAAACTGAAGAAGGTCAGATTTCTTTCCTGGCAGGAAAAGGTACCAAGGCTTTGGATGGAACTGGGCTTCGCTGCCCTGAATAAGCATGATCTCAGCTGATCTCAGAGCTAAGCAGCTTTGGACCTGGCAAGCAATTGCATGGCTGGCCACCTTGGAATACCAGGTGCCATAGATTTACTGCGCTGAAGAAAGGTCTGGTAGTCTACTTCCATTCATGCCTTGTGAAGAAAAACTAGGAGCTGAGTTGCCAGGAGATTAGGGACTTATGCCTAGATCCAAACAGAATTTATAGTATTTATGCAAAATTCTCAAAATTCATTGGGTTATATTTACAAATTTGACTACTTTTAGCTGATTTAAAAAATAAACTGACTAGGTTTCTGATGACAGCCTGCAGTGCAAACTTTTATTTTACATATTTTACCATTTTACCTTTATTGCTGATTTATTTTGGAAGATACTGCTATTTAATGATTCTCTTCTGTCTTTGATTTGCTTTGGTAAATATCTGTATTAGTTTTAATTTGTGAGCTGTTTCTTGTCCATGTGAGTAAAAGAAATGTTTTAGTTCAAATATTTTTCGTCTGCTTTTATTCTGAACATAGTACATTACACCACAGGGCTCAGTAACCACTATTTCTTTTAGAGTTAACCAATCTCACTACATCTGTTATGAGTCCTTTGAACCCTGCAAAATTTCCAGGGGCTGGAGCACATATCTAAGCATCAACAAATTTACAGCATCAACAAATTTACAGGTGTCTCGGGGCTTGTCTGGGTTTTAAGCAGGGCAGAAACAGCAGCCCTGGGTTACAAAAGGTTTGGACAAGTGCCTAGAAGAAAAGTCCATAAACCATTATTAAAGTGGATTGGGAAAATCCATTAATTGTCCCTGGTGTAAGCAGCATGGAATCTGTCTACATTTGGTATCCTGCCAGGCACTTGTTACCTGGATTGGCCACTATTGGACACAGAATACTGGTTTCATAGACCATTGATCTGACTGATAATAAAAAATCGTATGTTCTTATTTTAAAATGTTCCCACTAAGGGGTATGTTTACTATGCAGTGGTAGCGGCTTCAATGGGGCTGTGGCTCTGATATCGCATTGGAAGCCATTACCGCTGCATAGTAAACATACTCCTAAGTCTGGAAAAATGGTGTATATTGCATATATGATAAGATGGAAATCCGGGATCATTTTTGGTTAAGGTGGCTCCTTCTTATGAAATGCCCGGAGTAATCAGAACAGTTCAAAAGTGCACATTTCAAAATTGTTGGAAGATGTTCCCTGTGAAGTTAGGCTTGCAAGACTATGGGAATTTTCTGTTTTCATTTGGAAAAAGACAGTTTACTATGGATTTTGATGTATTGCACACATATATCAAAGTTCCCTACAAGGATCTTGCAATGAAATTGTTTACATCCAAAGCAACTTTACAGTCAAAGATACACCTAAGTCTGGAGATAGTTAGGTTTCATCATCTTCAAATAAGGGCTTTGTATATGCCAATGAACTTAAAGATGTGTCTTAGAAAGTACAGAACCATGAAGCAGCAATTCTTCCAGGATGGCAGGGAGAATAATGTTTACTGTATGATGGAAAATTCAGTAGGGCTTATTAACAAAGCTGTGATAGCTATTTCCTGCAGCTTATAGTGCATATTAACAGCATAGCACCATGCTAACAGTACAACTCATTAATTGTTTGCAAGTGCTAATTTCCAAATTAAACAGATAATGCAGAAAATGTCAAGTTTGGGTGGGTGGGTATGGATACAAGAGGGTCAGTGCATGAGAGTCATTTTTTTTTACTTGAAAGGATGGAGGCTGGGAGGGAAAGAGGTCATCACTACCTGAGAATATGTTATATATTTATCTAGTGGGGTGGAGAGTGAGAAAGGGGGTCACTGTCATGAGGATATTTTTTAAATTTTTATAGTATAGAGAAAGGGAGAAAAAGGACCAAAGCCAAAGGGGACATCACCATTTATTTTGTCAATGGAAACTTAGCCAGTTCATGGCCGGGTTTCAGCACTAATTGGTAAAGTTTAGGCAGGGAGATTTAAGAGAATTTTCCGCTGAAAACTTAACTGGCTGGGTTCAGCAGAAAATTCTCCTAAAGATAACCTAACCGCCTACACTTGGCCGGTAATTTCACTTGCTCAGCAGGACTTTGAATATTACCAGTAATCTCAGTGTGAATAGCTTCGGAAAAGCCAAGCTAGCCATATTGTTGCCTTCCCTAACCTAATCCACCCTGGAGACTCCGCTACTAAAATGTGGATGGAAGTATATGCATTCTGGAACAATGCACCTACTTTTACCTACATACAAGATGACCACTTTCCAGACATTCTATTAACTGCAATATACTCTCCATGGTCTGTAGCAGCTGATCAGAAACTGTTGCTGTGTTTGACAAGATAGAAGGATTATAAAATAGTGAAAAGTCCCATTTAAAGTAATTATCCAAGAAGGTCCCTGGTGTTATCACTCAGCACAGGCCAATTCTGATTAAAGTAGAAACCCAAGAGTCTCCTCATGGAAAAACGTTCTTCTCTATTGAAGAACAGGGGTGCTAACTATTTGGGGAAAAGCCCTACTAAGTGAAGATGAAAACTCATGGAGTCGTATAGTATCAGGACCTCAGACCTCCCCTATCATATATGACTATGCATAGAGTTCTGGGCAAGGCTTTTTTACACATTTATTTAGTAAGTTTGCAATATAGACTAAACTTAGCAGACAGTTAACATACTGTAGAATTTCACAGAACTCCAGGAGTCCAAATGGGAGGCATGCTTTAACAGGGCTGGAGGATCTGCTGAGCAGTGGAACAACTTTTTGGATGGGGTACTAAAAAAAACGACCTCCACCATTGACCATCAGGCCCTCTAATTGCTGATGACATTGGGAGCAAAATATTCAAATCCCAGTTCTAAATCCTATGCAAAACCGACACAAGGCGAAAAACAATTTTTTTAAAAAAGGAAAAAGAAAAAGCTGCATGAATAGCAAACTCCAGCAAGTTTACTGACTGTTACTGTATGCTCAATCTGGTCTGACCATTGCAGACATTCCATTTCCAAATTCTTGTTATGATCTTAAACTAGCGTGACAACTTCAGGAGTACGGGAGAGTTATGGCTGACCTTGAAGTTCGGGAACACTCTTGCATCTTGTCTTGGTATGTACTTGTCAGTAGCAAAAGATAAACATCATCAAGTTGACGCTGTCTGAATTTGTAACGTTTAAAAGAAAACACTAGATTATTAAAGTGAAAACAGGATGCCACTAGGCCGGAGTGCCTTGCATGATATATGGTGTAAGTGTGTGAATCTGGCAATAGAAATATCAATCTGATTGCAACTTTAAAGAGAGGGTTTACAGCCTGGCAGGATAGCTTACAATTGTCATGTTCTGGCATTTTGCCCAAAGGTCACAGGAACAAATTAAAAAAAAAAACATATTCTGAAGTGAGGCTGAAGAGGATATGTTAAAAACTCCAGATGACAGGTAAAGGGTGTACATGTACATGTGTATTTGGAAGGAGGAAAGCATTTCCAGGCAGGCTGGAACAAAATGTACTTAATCTCCTCTGTTTCAAGTATACATTCCACCATATTACTCTAATATGGTGAGAATAAATGCCAACACTTTTTGTGTCAGAATATACTAATGTTAGCTACCAGGTGCAAAACCTCTAAAATTGTACAAGGAAATGGTGCTTTTATCAGCCACATTGTCAATGAATTTGTAGGAATATATATATGAAGAAAAAATACAAGTGAGGCATGGATAGGACCAGATGAAAACATTTGAGATGGCACAAATTTTCATTGATCGTTCCAGAACTTGAGGGCTCCATATGCACAGTAGTTCTCTACACTTGCCCACCACAAACTGTGTCCTATTAGATTCCCTGGATGTGACTGAATTTTGAAAATGAAAATGTGTTCTAAAGGGAGTCGAGCAAATGTTCAAGTTGCCGTTTTCACAGCCATATGGGCATTTTTAGCCCATGGATAAGTATACAATTCCATTAGTGTTTCTCTGAACGTGAACTTAGACATTGTTGACTTGCCAACTTACATGTATGCATTTGGATGAGATAAATGGACATGGTAGGCAATATTCAAACATTTGCTTTGTTCATTTTTGAAAATACAAATCAATGTGGAAAAGCAATAACTAGAAGTACCTATGTTGGTGCAAACTCCACAGGTATTATTAGGGAGGGTACAGGCAATACAAAATATATTTTTTAATTTCCTATGTCTTTTACAGTTCATTTTATATCATTTGTTTTTATAAATTTTCATATCAGGGCAATTTTGTTAATTAAAGAGGTAGCTGGGCTGCTCTTCAAACAAAAAAAACAAAACATTGCTAAAAGGTTAGGTTTCAGGCAAATGAAAAACCCAATGGTTTTTTTTCTCACAATTAGAAGGCAACCATCTTGCAGGAAAAGTTATTTTATCTCCGTGGGAGTAGACTCAAGTCAGCCTGATCTTAACTATGCCTGTATTGTTGGTGATGTTCATTCCTGTTTCTTCATTGCCCAAAGTTTGTTTGGCCTGGGAGTTCTGTGCAAAATCCTTCCTGGATGTTTTGCCATCTAAATTTATTGATTCCTGCTCTAGGGGCTCATTCCAAGAACTTTTTAATTTTTGCCATGTTCTTGTGCCATAAATTCTGTGAACTCACGCCACTAAAAAATCTAGGGCTTTCCAAATCCCAGGAAAAGACAGATGTTAATCATTATGAGGAGAAAAGGATGGCAGAACCATTTGAGTCAGTGATGTGGGTATACCAAACTGACACCTATGCTCAGAACATCACATCACCGATCCAAAAAAGTCCTTCTGTCCTCTTCTTGTATTTTTATTATATTTTTCTTTTTCTTATAATTTCTTATATATTTTTTTATTTTAAATAATAAACTTTAAAAAGCCTTAGCCTTCTGAACCTACCATAGAGTATCACTTATATTGACAGTGTAAAGAGAACGCGAAATGGCAGAATGTTTCAACACTTATCTGACATTGGTAGTGTCCCCAACGCCATATGTGGTGCTATCAAGCGTTTCGCCACCGTTTCTTCAGGGGGCTTCTTTTAATAAGGTTCCACCAGCAAAATGCAGCCAAACTAGTGCTCCTCCAGAAAGCTACTATCTAGGGAAGAAGACAATGGGCCTCATTATGATCGAGACGCCCAGGCCTTCTGTGCGCCCGATTGGAATCGGATGCAAAGGGGCAGACACGATTCTGATCCCAAGGGCATGTCTAGCTCCGCGGGATCAGAATCGTGACTAGGACTGTACGTGCAGATCGGGACCTGATTCTGGTTGGCCTGCATGTACAGACCTCAACCTCGCTAACTCAGTCAAGACTCCTGAATTGAATCGCGGCATCATGGCATTTGATTACCATGGGCAATCCACAGATGCCAATCACTGCTTTCATTCCCCCTAGGCTGAATCCTGATCTGGCCTCCCAGGGCCAGGGTCGAGCTGTGGGGAATCTCCTGCACACCTTCCACCTCTTCAGCCACCCAGGCCTGTCGTTCCCCGCTGTCTAGGGGAACTTATTCCATCTCAAAGGTGGAATAAGTTCTCCATTCAGTCTGCCAGCCCTGGACATACAGGGCCAACATCCGAATCGGCCCTGTATGTGTGGGGCTGCGGACCGCCCTCTGCCCACCCTAACTCCGCCTCCACCCATTTCCTGCCCCATCTAGCATCCCCGTACAAACACCCTGTACGTACGGGGAAATTAGTTGGGTTCAGCACAGGGGGCCAAATAGAGGGGATGGATGTCCCAGTGGGACATCCATGCCTGCTATTTGTGGCTCAGAATGACCCCAAATACAAATAGTCATTGAACAGCCTATCATAATTTATCATAATCCCTACCAAGCCCAGAATAAAAAATTCTTTTGAACACCACTAACGACCAACACATACTCAAAGAAATCCAGCTATACTTATTAACAAACCACTTTCATTCCTTCCTTACTGTTGACTGGAAAGGCGGGAGTTCAAAACCTCCAATCAACCAACCGTTTAAATCCTTCTCCACCAATCAAAAACTAGCACGGAATATAGTAACATAGTATATTACTATACTATGTTACTATACTATACTATATATATTACTATACTATACTATACTAAATTTCAGTTTGTTCAATGTAAACCACCTTGATATCATGAAAGGCAGTATATAAAAAATGTAAAATAAATAAATAAATAAATATTACTACAGATAAAGACCAGTATGGTCAATCTAGTCTTCCCAGCAAGGTGGCAAGAGTAGATGCACCTACTGCTCCATGCAGTTCACCCCTCTCCATGCCTTTGTTTATGGGTATACCCACCGCTCCGTGTAGGTCACCCCTTTTTGCTGAGATATAAGAGGTAGATATGTTTATCTTGATTTTATCCTGTTGCTATAAAGGGATCCACTGTGTCTGTCCCATGTAATTTTGAATTCTGTCACTGTAATTGCCCTCAACACTTCCATCAGGAAGGCATTCCAAGCATCCGCCACCCTTTCAGTGAAAAAATATTTCCTGATATTGCCTTTCAGTTTACCCCCTTGCATAGATTCATGTTATGTCCTCTAGTTTTACAGCTTCCCCATCTTTGGAAGAGATTTGTTTATTCATTAATACTCTTTAAGAATTTTTTTTTTTTTTTTTTTTTTACATTTTTATTTAAGAGTTTTCAAATACAACAAGAAAATAGCTGATAACATTATTAAACAAGAATAGTAAATTACAATCAAGAAACTATTTCCCCCACATAAAATGAAACACATCAAGGGGAGAATTGTCAAAAATTATTATAAAATTAATCAAAATACAAGAAAAAAGGGGAGATTAAACACCCCACAAAAAGGAGCTGAAAAACAGTTAAATCATTCCTCCTCAACACTTGTACCTCCCTCTGCTTTTAAATCCAAAAAAGATTTCAAGGCATTAACATCATTGTACACATAAGTGCGCCCAGCCAAGGTAATCACACAGCGACAAGGAAATTTAAGGAAAAAGGTTGCCCCCAATGCCAACACCTGTGATTTCAACAGCAGAAACTGCTTACGCCTTAACTGCGTGTGACGACAGACATCTGGGAAGACTTGAATGGACTGACCACAAAATAAATTAGCTCGATACTTAAAGTATGCTCTCAAAACCCGCAGTTTGGCAGATTCAGAAATAAACTGAACTACCAAAGTGTTACGTTTTGAGATATTGTCCATTGAGTCTTCCAAGAAGGCTGTTAAATTTTGATCCACTGAAGAGGGTGAAGGGGTCAAAGCCCCTACAACCCGAGGAGTGGACGAAGAACCCTGAGGCAAATAATACATATGAACTGTATGGACCGTATGAAAATCCCCATCCAAATGCAGAATCTCCAAAAAGTATTTACCCAACAATATATCAGAGGACATTAGGTGTGTCATAGGAAAATTAAGAAAACGTAAATTGCTTGCTCTAGCCCGATTCTCAAGAGCCTCTAGCCGAAAGGAGATAGCTGAGGAATCACGAATAAAGGCCAAATCAGAAGTACGGCTAGATTGGACCTGGGAATTAGTGCTATCAGCAAGTTTCACTACAGAACCTAACTGGTTATCCATAAGCTGTAATTTATCCACGACATCTTGGGAAAATTTACACAAAGAGGATACAGTAGAGGTTAAACGTGCATCTATCTTTTGAATAGCAGACCATATATCATGCAAGGTTATCTCCCCGTAGGGGAAACTGAACTTTCAGGTTCTACTACAGGTGGAAAAACAGGGCATGGAACAGGGGGAAGCCGCTCAAGGGGACTACCAGAGAGGGTAGAAGAAAGAGCAGGAAGAGGAAAGGGAGGAGGAGACCGGAGAACAGGACTCAAAGAGGCCTCCTCCGGAGAACGATTACCAGGCAGCAAAACAGTCACGTGTTTGTCCATAGGGCCCGCCGCTTTCCTTCCTGTGGCACCAGCCCCCGATTTTTCATCCAACTTCGCTTTCCTTTTGCCCATGATGCTGTAATCGGCTCCAAGATGGACACACCACACGACACCTCACGTGCGCCGAAGGGGCGCCAAAGGGGCGTAACCTGCCCCTTGAGCCACGCCCCTTTAGGCCACACCACGCAGGCCGCGACACGCGGCCGCGTGTAAACACCGGAGGGCTTTATGGGGCACAGCAGGGTCCTCCGGGCCAAGGCACGTCCTCCTCCCGCCTGTCCCGATCACAAGCCAGCCGCCTCCTGGTCTCGCTGCGCTGAACCGTGCAGGTGAAAAGCACGGCAGCTCCCTCACAGCGACGCTTCTCCCAATACTTCTCCAAAACCGGAGAGCTTTATGGGGCACAGCAGGGTCCTCCGGGCCAAGGCACGTCCTCCTCCCGCCTGTCCCGATCACAAGCCAGCCGCCTCCTGGTCTCGCTGCGCTGAACCGTGCAGGTGAAAAGCACGGCAGCTCCCTCACAGCGACGCTTCTCCCAATACTTCTCCAAAACCGGAGGGCTTTATGGGGCACAGCAGGGTCCTCCGGGCCAAGGCACGTCCTCCTCCCGCCTGTCCTGATCACAAGCCAGCCGCCTCCTGGTCTCGCTGCGCTGAACCGTGCAGGTGAAAAGCACGGCAGCTCCCTCACAGCGATGCTTCTCCCCACTCTTTAAGAATTTAATGACCTGGATCATATCTCCCCTGTCCCTTCTCTCCTGCAGAGTATACATATTTAGGTCTTCAAGTCTCTTCTCATAAGTCTTCTGACGCTGACTCCAAATCATTTTGGTCACCTTCCTCTGTACTATTTCCAACCATTTTATGTCCTTTGCGAGATATGGTCTCCAAAACAGAACAAAATATTCCAAGTGAGGCCTCACCGGCGACATATACAGTGGCATTAGTACCTCTTTCTTTCTGCTGGTAATTCCTCTCTGTATGCAACCCAGCATCCTTCTGGCTTTTGCCACCACCTTGTCACACTGTTTTGCCACCTTGAGATCCTCAGAAACAATCACTCCAAGGTCCTTCTCCTGGTCTGTGCACACCAACCTCTCGCCTCCTATTGCATACAATTCCCATGTATTTCTGATTCCCAAGTGCATGACACTGCCCTTCTTCACATTAAATCATAACTGCCAAGCATTAGACCATTCTTCCAGCTTTTGTAGATCTTTCCTCATGTTCTCCACTTCCTCAGGGGAGTCCACTCTGTTGCACATTTTCATGTCATCTGCAAAAAGACAGATTTTTCCCTTCAGCCCTTCAGCAATATAACTCACAAATACATTGAACAGTACTGGTCCCAGGACCAAACCCTGAGGCAGACTGCTAATCACCTTCCTTTCATCAGAGTGAGTTCTCTTTACTGTCACCTTCTGTCATCTGTCAGTCAACCAATTTCTGATCCAGTTCACCACCTTGGGACCCATCCCAAAGCTATTGAGTTTATGATAAGCCTCCTATGAGGAACGGTATCAAAGGTTTGATCTACTTCCCTGGTCACCCAGTCAAAGAACTCAATCAGATTTGTTTGGCAAGATTGTCCTTTGGTAAAACCATGCAACCTGTTGGTTTCGAGGAAGTCCACTATTCGCCCTTTTAAGAGCACCTTTCTTACTTTTCCTGCCACTGAGGTAAGGCTTACTGGCCTGTAGTTTGTTACTTCTTCCCTACTGCCACGTTGGTGAAGAGGTACCACATCAGCCCTTCTCCAGTCCTGCGGAACTTCTCCTGTCTCCAAGGATCTATTAAAACATTCTTTAACAGCCCCGCAGGAACCTCTTTGAGCTCTTTCAGTATCCTGGGATGTATCCCATCCAGTCCCATGGCCTTGACTACTTTCAGTTTTGCAAGCTGCTCAAACAGATCGTCTTCTGTGAATGGTGTGGTATCTAATCCATTCCCATTTGTATATTTGTCAGTCACAGGTGGTTCTTCTCTAGGATTTAATCTAGTAAAAACAGAGCAGAAGTATTTGTTTAGCATTTTCACATTTTCAATGTCACTTTCCACAAATCCGTTCCCAGCATTTATGAGTCCTGCAATTCCACCTCCGATTTTCCTCTTCTCCCGAATATACCTGAAAACGTTTTGTTGCCACACTTCAGTTCTTTAGCCATCTTTTCTTCTGCCTTTGATTTTGCTATCCTTATTTCTCATTTTGCCTCTTTTAGATTGATCCTGTATTCTTTTCTGTGGTTCTCTGTTTGCAAACTTTTGAATTTTGTGAAAGCTGTGGTTTTTGCCTTTATTTGTGCAGCCATGTCTTTGGAGAACAAAATAGCTTTCCTTTTCCTCTTGTTTTTATTTACTTTCCTTAAAATTCATAACTGTTGCCCCTTTTATTGGCTCCCTTAGTTTAGCCCATTGCAATTTCACTTCCCTTATCCCCTCCCACCCTGTCAACTCCCCCTTCAGGTACTTGACCATTTTACTGAAGTCAGTGTTTTTAAAGTCTTGGACTTTGAGCTTGCTGTGATTGGATTCTACCTTGGCCTTTATCTCAAGCCACACCATTGCTGCTGTTCACATGGGCACCCACCTGGATATTTGACACGCTATCTCTGTTGGTGAGCACTAAATCCAGCACCAAGCTCTTCCTGGTTGGTTCCATCACCATTTGTCTAAGTAATGCATCTTGGAAGGCATCTACAATTTTTTTACATCTTTCCAGATTTGCAGAAGGAACATTCCAATCCACATTGGGTAGATTAAAGTCACCCAATATGATCACTTCCTCCTTCATGGCTATCTTTGCAATTTCAGTAATCAATTTGCTATCCATTTCTTCGGTTTGAGTTGGAGGCCTGTAGACTACACCGGTATGGATGACAGTGCCATCCCCCTTTACAACACAATCCACAGCGCTTCTTCTTTTCCCCACGTCACCTGCATTTCAGCAGCTTTAATATTGCTTTTGACATATAGGGCCAGTCCTCCTTCTCCTTTTCTACCCTCTCTATCTCTTTTAAATAGATTATAGCCAGCAATGGCTATATCCCATTCATGCGACTCATTAAACCAAGTTTCTCTAATGACCACAGTGTCCAAGTCCATTTCTACCATTAGAACTACCAGATCAGGAACTTTGTTGGCTAGGCTTCAAGCATTTGTGCTCATTGCTTTCCAGCATTTCTTGACTAGCTTCCCTGTATTTTGCATGGATTTTGTTCTACACGCCCCTTCCCACTTGCCATTGATGTGTGGTTTAAAAGTGTGACTGTTTCCATTGCCATATTGCTTTTGCTGGGAGTGACATCCTGAACTTGTCCTTCTCCATACGTCACCCCCTTTCCCTAGTTTAAATGCCTGTCCACATACTGCCTGAAGTTTTCACTTAGTATCCTTTTCACTGCGATGGAGAGATGTAGTCCATCAGCACAGTATAGGCTTTTGTTGAGACATCTGTTTCCCCAGTCACCTATATATCTAAATCTTTCTTATTTGCACCAGGTTTGGAGCTATGTATTAAAGTTGTTTATGCGATGCAGTCTTTCTGCCCCCTTACCATGAATAGGTAGAACTTCTGAGAATGCTATAGGTTAACAATGGGCTTGAGTTTCTCTCTCAGAGTCTGGAAATCCCTTTGAACTGCAGAGGCACTGTTTCTAGTCAGGTCATATGTACCCAAGTGGATGACAACATCAGTTTTGGAGTGCTCAATTTCTGCACTAACTGTACCAACAATTTGGTTTGTATTCCTGCTGGCTGAAGAGCCTGGGAGCCATTTGACCATCTTCTCTCCTTTGAACTTTGTTCCCAAGTTGGTGCCTCTGATGATGGAATCTCCAAGTAGCAGCAGTTTTTTGTTTTGTGATTTTTTTTCCTATTTGGTGTATTATCAGTAGATTTGGCATTGAGTCTTTCATTTAAGGGCACTTCAGTTTCCACGAATTCAGCACCCTCATTATCCAAGGCAGAGAAGGCATTATGCAGGGATATCTCTTGATGTATAGGGTGTCTCTGCGTTATAGGTCGCAACCTACCAGAGCCCACTGTGATCCATTTGTTCCTGTGCTGTTTGATTCTTTATGGGAGCAGTGGTGGATTTTGTTCAGTTTGTACCGTAGATGAGGTGTATTTAATTGCAGCTAATTCTTCCCTTAGTAGAGTTATTTCTTTATGCATAGCAGCTAACTTGAGGCATATAGGGCAAGCTCTTGGGTTCCAAATGATTCTTCTCAGAATGAAAGCACCACAGTTATTGCATTGAATGCACGACATGCTGATTTAGCTGTCCTAGGAGGAGAAAAATGAAAAACAAAAATGGGTATAACAGCTAAAGAAAGGACAGATGTCAATGTATATGATAATTATATAGACAATGCAACCCTGAGGTGGATGGGGTGAGGGGTAGGGTGAGCGGGAATGAATAGTCTTTAAAACCTATATCCAACAGTTAAAATTTATAAATTTTAACTGTTGGATATATAATTTGTAAAGTCTGAAAGCCTTAGCTGATTGTGTAATCTCTTGAAGCTGTGATGAGCAGACTGGTTCTGGTACTTGGTCAGTTGTATAGTTGATTCAATTAGCCCCACCCTGTGAAGTAGACTTGTAACAGACAATGGAAACTGAAATACTCAAACTGAAATCTTACTACTTGCACAATGGGCGCGCGCCCCCACTCCCCCCTCCCCTGTGGTGGGAGAGAAGAGGCGCGCCCACTGTGTAAGTTGCCGGCACGCTAAGTAGATCCGTCCCTCCCTTCTCTGATGTCGCGCCAGAGCAGGGAGGGACAGATGTGCTTAGCATGCCGCGAGAAGGCTTAAGGGGGTGCATTTCAGCTGTCTGCCATTGCCTGCCGCCACTGAGTGAAGAAAAAGTGGTGGCGGCGGCAGGCAACGGCAGACAGCTGAAATGCGCCCCATAAGCCTTTGCGCCCTGTGCGGCCGCACCGCTCGCACAGGGCTAGGTACGGCCCTGGGTGTAGATATCATGAGGAAGGATCTAGCTAAGCTTCAAGAATAGTCTAGAATTTGGCAGCTGATATTTAATGTTAAAAAATTCAAGGTCATGGATTTGGGCTGCAACAATCCAAGGGAGCAATATAATATAGGGGGTGAAGTACTTTTGTCCATTAAAGAAGAGCGGGTACTAGGCGTGATTGTGTCTGATGATCTTAAAGTAGCTAAACAGGTAGAAAAGGGACAGCAACAGCTAGAAGGATGCTTGGGTGCATAGGGAGAGGAATAGCCAGCAGATGAAAGGAGGTGATAGTGCCTCTGCGACCTCATTTGGAGCATTGTGTGCAGTTCTGGAGACCGCACCTTCAAAAGGATATAAACAGGCTGGAGTGTCTGTTTATATCCTTTTGAAGGTGCAGTCTACTAAAATGATTAGTGGTTTTCATCATAAAGCATACTGGGTCAAGCATTGATATCCCGGGTCCCTTCTTAATAATGGTTTATGGACCTTTCCTCCAGGAACTTGTCCAAACCTTTTTTAAACCCAGCTACACTAATAGCCTTTACTACATCCTCCGGTAACAAATTGCAGAGTTGGATTACACGTTGAGTGAAAAAATATTTTCTTTTATTAATCTTAAATAGTTTACCTTGTAGCTTCATTGCATGTCCCCTAGTCTTTCTATATTCTGATAACGTAAACGAGGTCTCAAGGTCATATTTTGCTACATTCATGAGTGGCTGGCTCTTTTTCAACTTTAGCTTGAGTTTGCATATTAGTAGTTGGTGATCTGTACCACAGTCAGCTCCAGGTTATGTTGATGTTATAGAGCTTTTCCATCATTGACTTCCACTGATGTCAATTTGATTTTTGTACAATCCATTGGATGAAGTCCATGTGTACAGTTGCCACTTGTATTTGCTGGAAGAAGGTGTTTGAGATGAATAGATCATTGGTTTTGTAGTATTCTATCAGTTTTTCTCTAACTTAATTTCTGTTGCCAAGTCCCTATTTTCCAACCACTCTGCCTTCTTCTTTGTTACCAACTTTTGTGTTCCAGTCACCCATGACTATCAGGAAATCCTGTTTGCATGTTCTGTCAATTTCAGCTTGTACTTGTTCATAGAACTCATCAACTTCATCCTCTTCTGCAGCTGTTATCGGGCATATACTGGAATTATAGTTGTGTTGATGGGCATTCCTCATAGATGGATAGAAATTTAACATTCACTGCATTGTATTTCATTACATTTCTTGCAAGTTTCTTCTTAATTATAATATGCCTACAAGGTGGTTTGAGCAAAAATGCGCACCCTCTAGCCACTGTGTGTATTTTTATACATCTAACATATGCTTTACAATGGTCTTTTCTTGTGGGGGGGAGGAAGAGATTTGGGCAGTAGTGAGGCACACATTAAACGCATCAGCAGATAGCATGGGTGAATCCACAGTATCTTCCAGTGCATATGAGGGTAATTTTTTAAGGGTTGTTTAATTTAACATGCACTGTCAACCATGTATTTTATAATTGGGTTATAAGAATTATGCTATGCGTGCCAAATCTAGGTGTGACTATTTACACCAACCCGAGACTTGGTGTAAATGTCCATGTTAGATTTGTCAAATACATGCGCAAGTTATATTTTATAATTTACATGCGTAAATTTAGGCTCATCCTACACTTCACCCAAGATCTACCCCTACGCTCACCCACTTTGAAAATACGCACTATCACCCTGACATGCACACTTAGAGAATAGCTCCCACTTAAACTATGTGTGTAAGTGTGCTATCTCACGTGTAAGTCATTGAAAATATATGAGTTACGCACTTTTATGGTGTATAAATGTATGCGGCTCATTATAAAATTGTCTCCTTAATGTGGGCTCCTGAGGTAAGTTAGTGCCCTATGTGCTGACTGAAGGGCATTTTCTGACCATGCCCCTAACAGCTGATGCACTGGCTTTGCACTTACAATACATTAATATTTCCATCTAATGCACAGTGGGGCATATTTACTAAAGTGTGCTGCCAGTACGCACAGGGTTCAGTCTGTGCCAAGTGTGCTGTAGTAACAAGTGCCACCCAAAAATCCAAAGCTGCCCAAGCAACATTGTTGGGCAAACAAATGGGTGGTTCTTGGTTGAAGAATTCACATTGCGAAGAACACAGGAGCTATTGGCATGTGTTCTATGTCAATATGGCACTTAATGTGACTGCACTTAGTATGTTTATGTTTATTGACTTAATATACCGCTCAACAAATACATATCAGAGCGGTTCACATAATACAAAAAGGAAACCATATGGTAGAGAGAGGAAAAGGAAGTTACAATATTAATAGAACAGTAAACCAAGCAGATTCATTTGACATGACAGGAGGAGAAAGGAGAGGGAGAGGAAAGAAAGGGGATGTGGGCTACACAGAGAGGTCGGGGAGATCGAAGGCAAGGACAAAGAGATGGGTTTTGAGTTTATTTCTGAAAGTAGTGTGTGTCTGTTCAAGCCAGATAGAGGGGGGTAGAGAATTCCATAGAGCGGGGCCAAGGAAAAAGAAAGCAGAGGAGCGAGTGGATTGGAGTCGAGCACAAGCAGGTGAAGGGAGACGAAGGCGGTTGAGGTGAAGAGACCGTAAGGAATGGGCTGGGGTGTGGAAATGAACAAGATCAGCGAGGTACTGAGGGGAGTGGAAGTAAAGGACGCGGTGAAGGAGTGTCAGGACTTTGAAGTGGATACGAGATTTGACGGGAAGCCAATGGCGATGGATGAGTAAAGGTGTAGCATGGTCGCGTGGAGAGGAGTGAAAAATGAGACGAGCAGCAGTGTTTTGAATGTGCTGAAGACGGTGAAGTTGAGTGGTAGAGAGACCTGCTAGAATTGAATTACAAAAGTCGACACAGGATATAACCAGGGAAAGGAGAAGGGTGGTAAGTGCTTGTGCAGTGAGAAAAGGCCTGATGGCACAGATCTGTCGGAGGAAAAAGAACGAAGTTCTTGAAACGTAAGCAAGGTGATCGCGGAAGGAGAGGTGAGAGTCAAAAAGAACCCCCAGATAGCGGAAGGAAGAGACTAGAGGGACAGATGAGCCAGAAAAAGAGGTGGCAATCTGGGGAGAGGTACCACCATGGGAAAACCAGATGGCAAGAGTTTTTGTGAAGTTGAGGTGAAGACAATGGGTAGTGAGTCAGTTGGCAACAGCTATAAGGCAAGTGTTTAGAGGGGAGAGATCAGGAGAGTGAGGAGAGGTGTGATGGAGAAGAACCAAGTCATCGGCGTAATAAAACGCGGAAATCCCATGTTGCTGAATTAATAAGGCTAGGGGGGTGAGAAAGATGTTAAAGAGGAGGGGGGCCAGAACTGAGCCCTGGGGGACACCGCAGGGGAGAGGAACGGGCTCAGAGGTGGAAGAGGAGGAGGAGGATGAGGGAAGAACGGAGTAGGATCTGGAAGAAAGGAAGGAATGGAACCAGTGGAGGACAGTGCTACAAAGACCTGCTTCCCGAAGTCGAGCCAAAAGAAGGGAGTGATCAACGAGATCAAAGGCGGCAGAAAGGTCAAGAGACACCACCACCGGCAGGTCACCGCGATCATGAGCTGTGTGAAGTTCATTCAAAAAGCCCAGAAGAACCGTCTCAACACTGTGGCCGGGATGAAAACCAGATTGGTGGGGTTGAAGAAAGTGAGTGGAGTCAAGGAAAGAGGATAGCTGAGCAAAAACAGCTTTCTCGAGGACCTTAGAAAGGAAGGGAAGGTTAGAGACAGGATGGTAGTGAGCAGGAATTGTGGGGTCCAGTGAGGGCTTTTTAAGGATAGGACGGACCAAGGCGTGTTTCCAGGGTTGGGGAAAAACACCGAGGGAAAGGCTGGTATTGATGATGGTGAGAGCTGGTGGAATGAGAGCTAGAGAGGGAAAGAGCAGCCAAGAGGAGGGAATGGGGTCAAGTGGGCAGGAGGTTTTTTTGGAGGAGGAGAGTAACGCAATCAACTCGGGAGAGGTGAGTGAATGGAATGAATGCCAGACATAAGAGAGCTGAGAGGAGGGAGGAGGGGAACAGGGAGGGGGACTGGAGATAGGAGGAGGACAGTGGGGCAGAGATTGACGAAGATCAATTATCTTTGAACTGAAATAGGTTGCCAACTGAGAGGGAGTGGGTGAGAGAGGTGAGCGGGGAGATGTAGTGCCGGACTGAAGAGAAGTGAGAGACT
This sequence comes from Ichthyophis bannanicus, assembly GCA_033557465.1. NCBI lineage: Eukaryota > Metazoa > Chordata > Amphibia > Gymnophiona > Ichthyophiidae > Ichthyophis > Ichthyophis bannanicus. The sequence goes on from CM066031.1 coordinate 1,697,304,745, forward strand.
GAAGAACTGAATAGAGGTGGTGCGTCTGATTGGGTGCAGAAGAGATGGCAGTGGAGAAGTAATTCTGTTTGGCTTTGTGAACCTGGGTTCAGTAGTACTATCATCTCAATGGCTGTCATCAAGTGCACCCATCCTGATTGTACCAAAGATAGTGAGTGTGGAGCTGGCACAGTACCCAGATTAGTAACATGTAGACATGCTGGGCACAGTTCTATTTACTATTAAGGGGTCGAGCATTTTGGGCTGTTTGCAAACTACCAGCATGCCAATTGAATAAGATGCCTTGGTAAGTGCTAAAAACCTAATGCATTTTAGTAAACATGCCCCATGGAGCCCAATTTAGAAAGGGGCACATCCGGGCTGTCCAGAGGACCCTGAGAAGGATGGGCCCATTAGGACCTGATTCTGTAATGCAGGAGCAAAATATTCCCATGGCATACAGAATCGGGCCTGATGTGCCACAGCCTGGCCAGCAGGACATCTACCCTGCAGGTCTGTAATGCCCAAGCACTAATCCTATGGCCCGACCCACAGTGGGAGCTGCCAGAGGCTATATCGGACAATGGGACACAGCTCTGGTGGCCTGCTGCTCTAGTGGTGGGTCATCGTGCTCCTGTGGGGGGCTGCCGGACGGGATCAGGGGGGCAGCCTGTGCTTATTCTACCTCCGAGGTGGAATAACCAGGCCATCCACCCGGTGACCCCCAGACGTACAGGGCCGTCAATGGAATCGGGGTTTGCGCCTGCCCACACCCTGCCCACACCCTGCCTATACCACACCCACACCCCGCCCATGCCCCTCCCCCATCACACCCATGTCCACTGTTGCATGCACAGCGGTTATGAAAATGCAGCAGGAATGTCAGGTGGAATACCGCCAGGGCGGATAGCAGGACAGCATGTCCCCGCGGGACGTGCTGCCCTGCTAGTCCCTTTCTAGAATCGGGCCATAATTAATTGAAGTGCATATCAATAAATGTCACTGTAGTTTTGATATTCAGAGGTTATTTATGCAGTAATAATGTATAGTACTATTTTAAATGTGATGCCACTGGCCTTTATAATGCAAGCAGGAGCTAGGTGTCTTTTTGAAAATTTAACATTGACACTCTGTTATAAAATTACTCCTGCACTAAGAGTCTACTACTACTAATATTACTACTACTGCTTAACAACTCGTATATATAGCACTATGAGGCATACACAACACTGTACAGACATATGTAAAAGATGGTCCTTGCTCATCAGAGCTTACATTCTAGTCAAGACAGAGAACACAACAGCTGAGGACAAGGATATATCTAGGGGAATAGTGAGGAAACATATAGGAAACTTAGTGGATTAGGAGACAAAAGCGGCCCTGAAGAGGTGAGTTTTCAACCTGGATTTGAAAAGGACCAGAGATGAAGTCTGATGCACAGATTCAGGTAATTTGTTTCAGGCATAAGGAGCAGCAAGGTGGAAGTATTGTATCCTGGAGTTGGCAGTAGAATTGAAGGGCACAGATAGAAGGGATCTGCCAGAAGGAGCAGAGTTCCCGAGGAGGGGTGAAGGGAGAGATAAGAGAGGAAAGAAAGTGAGGAGCAGTAGAATGAATGCACTTATAGGTCAGAAGGAGAAGTTTGAACTGGATACGGAAATGCTTACAGATCCAATGAAGTGACTTGAGAAGAGGGATTTTATGAGCATATCGAGGCTGGCGGAAGATTAGCCGTGCAGCTGTGTTTTGAACAGATTGAAGGGGGGAGAGATGATTTATAATGAGACTAGCAAGGAGGAGTTTGCAATAGCCTGAGCTGGTCAATGAAAACAGTTAATTCAGAAATTCCTTTTACATGGGGTCTATATCAAAAGGCATATGAGAAGAGACTTGAAGATCTGAATATGTGTACTCTAGAGGAGAAAAGGCAGGGGAGATATGAGACAGGCATTCAAATACTTGAAAGATGTTAATGAACAACCTTTTTCAAAGACAGGGAAGCCATAGAAATAGAGGGCAGAAAATAAAAAATAAAGCTGCAAGGAGGTAAACCTGAAAGCAACATCAGGAGGTGGAGGTGGTGGGGCAGAAACAGTGATGGACTACCAGAAGATATGGAAGAGACACAGAGGATCCCTATGTAGCAAAAGGATGGAATCAAAGTAAACTTAAAATAACTTTATACTTCAAAAAAGAGCTGCAGGTACAACCCTAAAGAAAGGCAAAACGGAGGATAACCGGCACAGAACAGGAGGTTCAACTCCAGCTATCTCACTGGGAGGACTAGATGAGCCATGCTGGCCTTTATCTGCTATCTTTTCCTATGGTATCATGGTGTCCTACTGAAATTAAAAAAAAAAAAATAGCCACAATAGGTACCTTGTTTATGTTTACTTAAAATGTGCTATGCTGCTTTTCCTTTCCTTTAGGAGGAGCTCTTTGCAAATCTCTGCCAAAGTTTAATGATTCCTTTTAGAATCAGTATCACTTATTATCACTTAGGTCTACTGAGGTCTGTAAACCCAGATATATGAAAAGTGTGCTGTTTTTCCTGGATAAATAGGAAAGGCAGGACCTTCTAGTCTTCGGTTGTATAAAATGATTGACAACACAGGGATAAGTGGCATAGACAGGAGTCGGCACTAGTTAAATCCCAGCCCGTTAGCATTTATGCAACAGAATCCCTGACTTATCCAAAAACGTGGCCTTCTGATATCTCCTCCCTAGCCTAAACATAAAATTCAAATTGTGAGTAGTTATTTTTATTTGCTTCCTATTGACATTTGTCTGTGGCCGCTGCAAAGGAGCTGAGGATCCAGCCTGAACTTTCAAATGAAGAACACTGACTGAGGAATGAGCTTTCAGCATGATTACTACATTCTGTTATGCCCTAACTGTGACTACCAGTCCTCTGTTTAGTCTTGCTTTTCCCCTCATTCAAAAGAACTGCATCGTTCCACAGTGAGAAGAGTGCATTAAAGCATACAATAATAATAATAATAATAATAAATGTTAATAAAAAACTGCATGTGTCTTTCTGATTGTGTCCATGTTGTGGTATTCAATTATGCAATTTTCATTGGCGTATTAATCATCTTTTCAACAAACAAGCCAGCGTTAATTAAAGCAAGCCCTGGATAAAGACATGTTGCGGGATCATCATTCCGTTTATCACAGTGCACAGGCTGGCCGTTAAGTAAATTCTGGACTGTGAGATGAATTTCAATGTTGGCTACAGCTCTTTTTTTTCTGTGGGAGTTTGAATGCAACTCATCTAGCAACAACTACAAACTTTGGGCTCACAATAGAATATTGTAATTAATGAGAAAACATAAAGATAATTATTCCAGAAGGGAATAATTTTGAAAAATGAAACATTATTCGTTAAAGCTCTGTGAGGATTGGGTGGGGTAGGAAATGGCTCATTTTCTGTTTACCTCTAATTAGTGTGTGTAGCTTGGATTTCTGTTTTCATTTTTTGTACTGGGAATGTGACAAAAGCTTAGATTTCTTTTTGATGATGCCTAATAGAGAAAATATTTTTGAAGTCTGAAGAAACTGATATACTTAACACAGACTGACATATGAAGGTATATTTTAGAACGGTTGTTTATGTGGTAGGAGGGATGTCGAAGTGAAAACATTATTATTATTATCATTATTATCATTATTATTATTATTATTAAACACTTATATAGCGCCGCAACATACGAAGCGCTGTACAAACATACAAGAGAGACAGTCCCTGCTCATCAGAGCTCACAATCTAAAAAGACAGAATACAAAATAAGTTACAAAATACAAATAACAAAATTTACGGGACAAAGTAAACAAGAGTTGATGGAGAGATCAAGATAAGGCAAGACAGGAACGAAAAGCAGTAGTGAAGAGGTGGGATTTGAGTCTGGACTTGAAAATGGGCAGGGAGAACGCCTGGCGCACAGAGATAGGAAGACTATTCCAAGCAAAGGGTGCTGCCAGTTGGAAGGAGCGAAGTCTGGAATTGGCAGTATGAGTAAAGGGCACAGATAAACGAAGACTATTAGAAGAGCGAAGTAACCGAGAGGGGGTGTAAGGAGGGATAAGAGAAGAAAGGTACTGGGGGGCAGAAGAGTGAATACATTTATAGGTTAGGAGGAGAAGTTTAAATTGGATATGGAGACGGATGGGAAGCCAATGAAGCGAGATGAGGAGAGGAGTGATGTGGGAAAAGCGAGACTGGCGGAAAATAAGTCAAGCAGCGGAGTCTTGAATTGACTGAAGAGGAAAGAGGTGGCTTGCAGGGAGGCTGGCAAGGAGAAGGTTACAATAATCAAGACGGGAGGTGATTAAGAAGTGGACAATCATCTTAGTGGTATCAACAGAGAGGAAAGGGCAAATTTTGCAGATATTGTATAGAAAGAAACGGCATGTTTTAGCAATGAGCTGGATATGTGTAGAAAAAGAAAGAGAGGAATCAAAAATAACACCAAGGTTACGTGCTGAAGAGACAAGGAGGATTACAGAGTCATCCACAGAGAGAGAGAAAACATCTGCCAATCTATGTGAATTTCAGAAGAAAAAGTGTGCATGTGTGAGACCAGTGTAAAATTGACATATCTCCACCCTTCAGAATGGATATGTCTGCTAAAAATGACCCATGGTCAAATACTTGTGTATGTGTTAAAAAATAGCAGCACTCACACATGCAAACGTAAAAGACGTCAAGGCAGCAAAGACATGCAATGGTGTTCTAAAACTGGGGTGCACATGTATCTGTGGTGGGGAGGGGACCCACGTTGGATCCACATGGAGAATATAAGGGGTACCAGTAGAATGGATACATGTGTAAAGGGTCACATTTTGCATGCTGCACCTGTACTCTACATGTGCAAAATGCACATGCCTAACTATACCCCATATGCACTTGGTACATTTTCCCATGTGGAACTATGTCATCATGTTCCCTTGTCCCCACATATTCCTGCACCCAATAGTATGATTCCTTTAGCAAGCACCAAAATGGATTCCAAGAAAGAGCATAACTTCTCTACTGAAAATATCCTCGTGGTGCATCGAATGCTCTCCAACAAGAGCACCCTGTACAAGCCTGGAGGCTGAAGATCCTAACATAGGACAGCATGGCATTTCTGGAAGAGGATCTGCATGGCCCTAGCCAGGTAAGATTATACTCATTTTTCAGACACCCATACAGATCGCTCATAGGGAGCAATCTAGTTGCAACAAACCTTTTTCAAAGAAGCTGTAAAACTAGAGGACATACGATGAAGCTGCAAGGCAGTAAATTTAAAAGCAACATCGAAAAATACTATTCACTGGTGGTGGTAGATACTTGGAATGCTCTCCCGATGGAGGTGGTGGGGCAAATCCAATGACAGAATTCAAAATGGCATGGGACAGACACAGTAGATCCCTTTATAACAAGAGGATGAAATCAAAGCAAACTTAAATGTTTCTTATAGCTCAACAAATAGAGTGGGGGGGGGGGTGACCTGTATGGAGCTGCACTTACAACCACTCTAGCCACCTTACTGGGCAGACTAGATGGACCATACTGGTATTTATCTGCCATCATATACTACAGTATGTTACTATGGTGTATGCATGGAAGCAGGGAACTGCCAAATAATTTTTGCAGCCTGATGAAGAGCAGTACCTCCTCCCCTTCATACATGCTTGCATGCATGCATGCACCCCTCTCCCCCTCCCCACATTGTACTATGCTATTATATGGACTGCTGTTTTATATGAGCAAGTTTGACAAAGCAGTCTCATGGTGAGAGGGCAAAGTATCCCAGGAGAGGGGGCATACGAAGATGGATGTATGGAGGAGTGTAGGGAGGAGTGGCCTAGTGGTTGGGGCAAGTTACCTTAGGCCAGAAGATTGGGGGGTCAAATCCCACTAGAGGACAGCAACCTTGGGCTGGAAGGACTGGGGTTTCTAGTCCCACAGGTGTTCCTTGTGGTCTTGGGCAAGCCATTTAACCCTCCATTGCCCATGTTCCCTGTAAGTATTAGTGTATGTGTCTCATATCCACTTGTGTTAAATTTATCCCGCAATTGTGTTGTGACCACTTTCCTTGAAGGATAAGGTGGTATACAAAACTGTCTAAATAAATAAATAAAATGTACCATCAGGCATGGCCACATAGGGAAAGCTACTGCTAATGCATGCATGCTGGAAACAAGGCTGCAAGCCCTCTCTCCCCATTACCTTACAAATGCATGTGCTACTGATCACAGTGGCATAGGTATTGCAGGTATACATAACTCTACAAACTACTTCCTATCCTTACTGGGACTATTTAGCACATATCCACAGGGCAGATGCTACACAAGGCATAGAAGTAGGAGAAGGTGGTTTGACATAGCAACCAAAGGTTAACTATTGGCCAAAGGCAGGAATCTGAATGGTACTCAGAATTTCATAGCTCTCACTCACATGGATATGGTATACCCCTTATATGATGTGGTATAATTCTGATGTTGAGTGGAGGAGTAGCTCAGTGGTTAGAATACTGGCTTCATAACCCAGAGACTAATGTTTGATTCTTACTGGCACTCCTTGGGCAAGTCACTTAAACCCTCCATTGCCTCAGAAGAAAGGCCTGGAAATTTACTTCTAATTACACTGCCAAGAAAACTCAGGAGCTGATGAGTCAGCACAGACTCAAAGGCACACATTGTATTGTTTTTGCAAACATAATAATATAACCTAGGAACTAGGCATGAGGATCAACCCCTCCTTCCTTTTCTGCTCAAACTTTGGCCAACTGTTTCCATGACAAAATCCAAAGTATTACATTTGAATTCCACATGAGGTCAGCCCCATCCCCTCTTCACTCCCACTTTGTTCAGCCTCTGTGACCCTTTCTTCCTTTTTCCTCCAATAAACTCACTACCTGCTCCTCTGATACCATCCCCACTCATCTCCTAAGCTCCATCACCTCCACTGTCGTCCCTTCCATCTGTCATATTCTCAACCTATCACTTTCCACTGCAACTATTCCTGTAGTCTTCAAGCATGCTGTGGTTACACCTCTCCTCGAGAAATCCTCACTAGACTCTACCTGTTTTTCTAATTACAGTATCAACCCATCTTCCTCCTCTCCTTCATTTATGAACTACTTGAACATGTGTTTCGCCACTGTTGTATTGACTTTCTCTCCTCTCACACCTTATGGGTCCATTGCAATCTGGCTTTCGTTCTTTATATTCTGCTGAAATGGCTCTTATCAAAGTCTTCAGTGACCTGTTGATGGCCAAACCCAAGAGCCTTTACTCGATCCTCATCCTTCTTGACCTTTCTGGTACTACCTTCTCCTTGATACCTTGTCCTTGCTTGATTTTAAAGGTTCTGTGCTATCCTGGTTCTCTTTCCACCACACTTAGGGGCTTGTTTACAAAGCCGCGGTAGCGGTTTCCGCCTGATATCGGAGCCGCAGCCCCATTGAATTCAATGGGGCTGAGGCTCCGATATCGGGTGGAAACCGCTACCGCGGCTTTGTAAACAAACCCCTTAGTGTCTGTTCTGGTGAATCCTCCTCTACTGCTATACTACCCCAAGGGTCTGTCTTAGGTTCACTCCTTTTCTCTCTATATACCCAGTCCCTCGGAGCACACATCTCCTCCCATGGTTTTCAGTACCATCTTTTCGCTGATGACTCTCAGATCTACCTCTCTATACCTGAAATCTCTCTGGCAATCCAAGCCCAGATCTCTGCCAGCCTATCTGACATTGCAGCCTAGATGTCTCATCGTCATTTGATATTGAACATGGCCAAAACCAAGCTTCTTATCTTTTCCCCTAAACTCATCTCCCCCCTTCCACCTTTCTGTATCTCTGTAGATAATGCTCTACTCCTCGCTGTTTCCTCAGCTAGTAACCTTGGGGTTATCTTTGACTCCTCCTTCTCCACACACATCCAACTGATAGCTAAAGCCTGTCATTTCTATCTCTGTAACATTTGCAAAATTTGCCCCTTCCTTTCAGAACACACTACTAAGACATTTATACACTCTCTTATCACCTCCTATCTAGACTACTACAACCTCCTCCTTGCTGGTTTCCCTCTGAATCTTTTCTCTCTGATCAAATCTGAGCTGTACGGCTAATCTTCCGCCAGCCTCAATATGCTTATATAACCCTTCAAGTCACTTCATTGGGTCCCTTTCAATTTCTATATCCAAGTCAAACTTCTCCTACTTTCCTCTCTTTTCTCCCCCTACACCCCTCCTCAAGAACGCTGCTCTTCTGGCAGATCGCTTCTATTTCTGCCTTTCTCTTCTACTGCCAACTCTAGACTCTGATCCTTCAATTGTGCTGCTCCTTATGCCTGGAACAACCTAGCTGAGTCTGTGCGTCAGGCTTCATCTCTGGCCCTTTTCAAATCCAGGCTGAAAACTCACCTCCTCGAAGCTGCCTTTAAGTCCTGATCCATGTAGTCTCCTGCTTTCCAATTACATGTTTCCTTACCATTCCCCTAGGCATAGCCTTGTCCCCAGCTGTTGTGTTGTCTGTCTTGATTAGATTGTAAGCTCCGATTAGCAGGAATCATCTTGTACACGTGTATGTACAGCACTGTGTATGCCTTGTAAAGCTATACAAATGATCAGTAGTAGTAGTAGTAGAACGGATAATGGATCGGATCTCTAATCATTGTACATATACAGGATATAGTGCCAAACTGTAGTGGCAGCCTAACTTGAACTCCAGACAAGGAGGTTGCCAGATTGGCTGTTTCCAGTCAAATTTCATGAGCAGATGCAGGTCAAGGTGTTTAAGATCCCCAGAGGTGTTGAAAACTATACTAAACTGCTCCATAATCAGGTATGAGCAGCAAGGGTGGTCCAGGGCAAGTTGTTTACCTGGGATGGGCTAAAGGGTTTGGTGAGGAGTGTCCTGTAGAGAGTACAAATGTGTAAGAGATAGTCAGGGCACTAAACGTGTGTTTCCTGAAGCTAGAGCAACCATATAGCCTTATCACCACACATAACCCTGAAACAGCCACAAGGGGACATGTATGCTAGAAGGTGTGCACACAAGTAGCAAATTTGACCTCATGTGAATGGAGGGGTTCGGTTAGGAGAGCACATTGATCCACTGGAAAGGTTGTGCAAATAAACAAATGCATTTGGTAGAATAGTGGCCAATATAAAGGAATATACGAGGTGTCGAGTCTTGTGTGGCTATATAACAATACGCTGTGCCACAATGTTATTAAGCATGCAGTGACGTGCTCTGCATGTGCAGAGTGTAGTGTGGCTGCAGCACACCTGCATTTTTTTAAATCAGGTGATCTTTGGTATTGTGTAAAAGCAGTTCATCTGATTTATGATGAGTGAAAAAATTGAACAGCAAATTTGCATTAAATTTGCCAGAAACTTGGCGATTTGTGCAAAGAGACTTATGACAAGTTACAGCACATATATGGCGATGAATGCATGAGTCGTGCTCGAGTTTATGACTAGTACAGATGTTTCCAAGAGGGTTGACAAAGTGTTGATAATGATGAACGTTCTGGAAGGCCATCCACAAGCAAGAATGAAGACAAAGTTGAAGCAGTGCCAGAGAGATTTCAGGTATAAAGAGGTAGATCTGGGAGTCATCAGCATAAAGCTGGAAATAAAAGCCATGGGAAGAGATGAGTGCACCAAGGGGCTGGGTATAAAGAGAGAAAAGGAGTGAACCTAAGACAGATCCTTGGGGTACACCAACTGAGAGCAGGATAGCAGCAGAAGAGGATCCACCAGAACAAACGCTGTAAGAGTGATGGGAGAGATAAGAGGAGAACCAGAGCCCTTAAAACCAAGTGAGGACAGGGTATCAAGGAGAAGGTTGTGGTCAACAGTGGTTAACAGTGTCAAAAGCAGCAGAGAGGTCAAGAAGGATGAGGACTGAGTAAAGGCCCTTGGATTTTGCCAGAAACAAGTCACTGGAGACTTTGGCAAGAGCTGTTTCAGTAAGCCAGATTGTAAAGGATCCAGGAGGGCTTGAGAGGAGCATCTCTCCTCCCTTTTCTTACCTCTCCCCTAGTATCCAACATTCCACCTTCCCTTCCCTCTGTTGGGTCTGCCTCTGCCACTTGTCGTTGCCATTATATGAAGGATAACAAAAGAGCATTTCAAAATTGTTTCCAGCAGTGGCAGGAACACTGAAAGAGGTGTGTTTTATCAGAAGGGGACTACTTTGAAGGAGACTGAATGCAATAACTCTCAGTGTTATACTTCTTATATTACACAGGTACACTACCAAAAAAATGCCTCCAGTTTTGCAACTGATTCCTATAGATTTTGGGGTGCTGAATCCAGGAAAAATAGCCAAAATGTTCCATCACGTCATGTTTTCTTGCAAAATTAGATTTCTTACCCATATAAGGAATGTTCACATAATTTCTTTTTAGCCGACTGCAGTTTATTTTCTTGGCCCAAAATAGAGGTTGTAATGGTTAACTAACTAGAAACACTCCCTCATGATATTTTAGAGTGTTTTGTATTCATTTTATACATTAACAGGACAATTGGGAGGCGGGGGGCTAAATCCAGTACTCGCGCTGGCGCATGTTCTTTCCTGTTCGCCTCGCCTCGTTCGCTCGCTCAAACACGGTGGTTGCAACATGAACGTTCCTGTCAAATTTCAGTTTCTTGCAAGTTCATTATTACCTTTTGTTTGCTCAGTCGTAATCCAGCTTTATTCCGAAGTGGTTCACTACAGTTGTAGTTTGCAGTGCTGTGTATTTGTGATGGCTCACAGAGCCAGAGGTTGCGTCAACTCTCCGGACAGTTTTTGTTTTATTTGTGGGGAATATACCGTGAAAAAGCGGCAGAGGAACATTTCTGCATTTATTAAAAAAGTATATTTCGCCTATTTCGGTTTGAAGTTAGGCGATCAAGACAAACCGTGGGCTCCTCACAAAGTGTGCAAGACATGTGAGGAAGATCTACGCTTATGGATGAAAGGTAAAAAACAGGCATTTCGTTTCGGAATACCTATGATGTGGCGTGAACAAAGAGACCACAGCAGTGACTGCTATTTTTGCTCTTGCATTGTGAAGGGATACAACTTAAAAAATAAGAACGTAATAAGTTACTCCAACCTTCCCTCAGCAATTAGGCCTATGCCTCATAGCAACGAAGTACCTGTGCCTGAACCACCAAAATCTTTGGATCATATTTGTGTGGACGGTTCTGATCATGATGAGACTCATCAGATGGCTTTTCCCGATGAGTCCAGTACTTCCGAGTTTGAAACTGAACCAGATCCGAAACCTGAACTTTTCTCTCAAGCTGAATTGAATGATTTAGTCCGGGATTTAGGACTCCCAAAAGATGCTGCCCAACTGCTAGGTTCTCGGCTTAAACAGAAAAATCTATTGTCACCAGGAACAACTTTTTATTGGTACTGCAACCGCGAGACACAATTTTTGAAGTATTTCAGCAAAGAGGAAGATTTGGTATTTTGCAACGATATATACGGAGTGATGGAAAAGTTTAAACTCAAGTATGATCCTGCTGAATGGCGGCTGTTCATTGATTCGTCAAAAGACAGCATAAAAGGTGTTCTTCTTCATAATGGCAACACATTCGCTTCAGTTCCTATTGCTCACTCTGTTATTCTCCAAGAAAAATATGAGAATTTGGCCCTGATTCTTCAGAAGATTCGTTATGATGAGCATAAGTGGATGATTTGTGGAGACTTTAAAATTCTATCCATGCTATTAGGGCAGCAATCCGGTTTCACCAAATATCCCTGCTTCCTTTGCTTGTGGGATAGCCGGGCCCGCGACCTACGCTGGGGGAAAAAAGACTGGCCAATTCGGGAGTATTTGAGACCCGGTGAGAAAAATGTTCTTCATGAGAGCTTGGTACCTCGTGATAAAATTCTATTACCACCTCTCCACATTAAGTTGGGTCTCATTAAGCAATTCATCAAGTCCCTTCCAAAAGATGGTGAGTGCTTTCGGTACCTTTGCTCAAAGTTCCCCCGACTTTCTGAAGCAAAGCTAAAGGAATGAGTGTTTGTTGGCCCTGATATAAGGAAACTCATTTCAGATGGAGCATTCGCTGAAACGATGTCTGAGAAGGAAAAAGAAGCCTGGGATTCCTTCAAGGATGTTGTTCTCAAATTCTTGGGAACAGGCGGGATGAGAACTATAAGGATATTGTTGCCAGGATGCTCAATGCCTTCAAAGAACAAGGCTGTAACATGAGCCTGAAAGTCCGTTTCTTGCACTCCCATGTGAACTACTTTCCCGAAAACCTGGGGGCGTACAGTGAAGAACAAGGTGAAAGGTTTCACCAGGACATCAAGGACTCAGAGAGAAGGTACCAAGGAAGATGGAACACCACTATGATGGCTGATTTCTGCTGGTTGCTGCTGCAGGAAACCCCAGATGAAAAATACGCCAAGCAGCGCACCAAGAGAAGCATTCGGGGGAAGAAGAAACGGGCCCACCAGGAGATTGATTGACCCAAGAATGACTTTAAAATCTAAACTGTGTTGACAAATATCGTGTTTTTACTAAACTTTGAAATAAAAATTTGCTAGTTATTACCACAGTGTCGGATCTCATTTATTAGAATTTTATTTTCACATCATCGGGTGTTTGTCTTCATGTATTGCAATGGTGCGGTTTGCGTTTTCTATTCTTACATACATACCTGTACAACATTTTTTGCACATTTCTTTGCTTTGCTTTGTATCTAACCTCGCTCTTATATGCTCAATGTTTGTGCACATGTATGTGGCTGTTTTAAGTGCAGACAATTTTGCTACCATCACAGTGTGTTTTGTTGACATTACTCTATTCTTATGTGCTGTCTTGTTACAATTTTCTTTATTCTTATTTGAATAACTACTAAACAATTAGTATAAAGAATTCATCCAAGAAACGTTTATCTCGATCGCACTCAATCTGAAACGTTCACCTCAAACTGCTAACCCAATGTAGCAAAAAATCTGTACGTGATGGAGCAAATTGGTTACCAGATTTGGATTCAGCGCACCAAAAAACGTAAAAATCAATCGAAACATTAGAGGCAGTTTAAATTTTTTTTTTTAGTGTACCTGTGTTATTGTACATATCTCAATACTTTTTGATCACACCACGTATTAAGACAACTCATCTGCCATTGGCTGTCACTGGTCACATGTATATGCCCATATTGCTATTGCTTCTGATGACAGATGCTCACACCATCACATGTCTAACTATGCACCACCTCCCAAGGCACACACGTACCACCTTCCCCATGGCAGATGCATAGCAAAGTGGGTAGGGTGCATTCCACCAACTTGTTCCTCAGTGGTACAGCACTACAACTATGAGGTTTCTGGAGATGCAGCTGTTAAGCACCCTAAAAAATGCAGTTCCAATACAGTTATTAGCCTAGATGCTCTATGAAGTGCATACCAATCTTCAGGTGGAGCCCCTCAAAATGCTCCCACAAGCAACAGAAGTGTTGCAATACAGGTAAATATGTCCCTCTACAAAATGTGTAAACCATTTGCACCCATGTGCAATGTTTTGGGTATGTCAAACCCCTAGATAGGGCCATCACAGTGGTATCTGGCACCTTAGATGAACCTTTAGCTGTGCTCCCCACAGGGCAGCTCAAGGCCCTGCCTCAGTATCCAGCATCTCCCTTTTCCTTCCATACCTCCAAAATGTCCAGTACTGTATATCCCCTTTTCTTCCCTACCCCCTCCAAGCGTCCAGTATCTCCCCTGCTATTTCCTCACCCCTCTCTAAATGTCCAGCGTTGCCTCTCCTCATTCTTATCTCCTCTCCAAGAGTCCATCAACTCCCTTCCTCTAGCCTACCCTACCCTCTTCAAGCGTCCAGTATCTCCTGTCATCTTTCCTATCCTCTCCCTAAGCATCAGCATCTCTCCTCCCCTTTCTTTCATCTCTCCTAGTATCCAGCATCCCATCTTCCATTCCCTCTAATGGATCTGTCTCTGCCATTTGTCGCTGCCATCACCAACACTGTTGCTAACCTCCTTGCCAGTACTAAAGATGACTCAGGATAGCTAGCATGGGCCTCTAGCACATGTGTATGCTCAAGCCCTACCCCCGTCAAACTGATTGTTTCAGAAGGTGCCGACTTTGAGCATGCACACATGCTCAGAGACCCTATGCCAGCTGCTCCAAGCCATCTTTAGCATTGCTGAGAAGGGTAGCAACAGCATCAGCAATGGTAGCAACAAGCAAGAAAGTAAGCATTAGTAACTGTTCTTTTTACTACTACTGACCTCTATCGCACTGGCACCAAATCTGCCCCTGAATTTGTACCATCCTAGACAGATGCCTTGTCTGCCCTACATTCCATTTCAAGCTTGGTAACAACAAAAAAAAAAGTGTAGTGTTCTAGTAAGAGCACTGGGAGTTAATTTGTCCTGGAGGCAATTTTTCCACATGGATTAGTTTTGTGCATATCATGACAGTAATGAATCTCATTCCAAAGCCAGGGTATGTCTCATAAATTTAGTGCTAACACTCAGTGTAGTACTTAACATTGTCAAAAGAGTTTCCTTCTGGAGTTCATATAATGTAACATGTATAGGTAATAAGGGGCGGCCCAAGGGGGGTGCGGGGCCATGTGCGGAGACTCGGTGTGGGGCCTCATTTGCATAAGGGGCCTCATTTGCATAAATATTTGCATAATGTTACCATATACTAACTTTTAGTAAACTTGCCTCTTAATGAGTGTATGGATAAAGAAAGACTAAAAGATTTCTACATAACTATAATCCAGTGCCAACTGCCAGACACATTAGGAACTACTACAAACACTGCCCATTTAGAACCCATAGCAAACCCACCGTATCCTAACAGCACTACCAGGACTCACAAAGCACCATACTCTACCAATCAAAAGGCAACACTGCAAATATTAAACCAATACATTTCAGAGAACAAGAATACATGACCTACTGGGGAAAGAGAACAAGTGGCAATGTCAAATAGGAATTACATAAACAGAATACCTCAGCTCAGTTACACATGCAGAACATAGATCATCACCAAACAAGTAATCACAATTTAGAAACAGGAAGACAATAATTAAACTGGGAATCCCAAAAGCCAAACTTGGAATGTACAACACTGTAGAAATAAAACTATACATTAATTTGCTCTTGTACTAAACAAAGCGCAGACGTTAATGATGCACATTTACCAGAGCTGACATATTCCAATTAATAAATTCAAAATAAAGAGATATTTTTCTACCTTTTGTGCATTTTTTTCAGCTGCAATTGCTCCAGCCACTTTCTTCTGGTTTCTTCGTGTCTTCTGCTAACTCTCCATCATCTGCTGTCCATTTGTCCTTTCTTCTCTCTTCTAGTTTTTTTCCATTCTCTCTCTACATCTGCTTTAACATACTAATCTTTCTCCTTTTGCTCTTTCCTCATTCCTATTTCATCCACTCAAATTTTACCCCTCCATCCTCAATCCCCACTTACTCTCCCAATACCCGGCCAATTGTAGATTTTTTATCCCTCCCACACAAAATATTTTCCCTTCTCCATTTTACTCTTCCAGCCCCATCCCATTCTAATCCTCCCCCAACATCAGCTCCCTTCTAGTTCCAGCCTCACCCAGCATCCATTCCCTTCTAGTCCCTGCATCAGCCCATTTCCAGTCCTAGCCACCTATCAGCCCATTTCCAGTCCTAGCAACCCCCCAACCCAATACCAGTCCTAGCCCCCCCATCAACCCACTTCCAGTCCTAACCCCCTATCACCCCATTTTCAGTTTAAGCCCCCCCTATAACGCATTACCAGTCCTAACCCCCCATCAGCCCACTTCCAGTCCTAACCCCATCAACCCATTTCCAGTCAGCCCCCCATAGCCCATTGCCAGTCCTAAAACCCCCCATCAGCCCACCTCAAGTCCTAACCCCTCCCCATCAGCCCATTTCCTGTCCTAGCCCCCCCATAGCCCATTATCAGTCCTAGCCCCCCCATAGCCCATTACCAGACAGCCCCCATCAGCCCACAGCCCATTACCAGTCTTAACCCCCCCATAGCCCATTACCAGTTCTAACCCCCCCAACAGCCCACAGCCCATTACCAGTCCTAACCCCATCAGCCCACCTCAAGTCCTAACCCCTCCCCATCAGCCCATTTCCTGTCCTAGCCCCCCCATAGCCCATTATCAGTCCTAGCCCCCCCATAGCCCATTACCAGACAGCCCCATCAGCCCACAGCCCTTTACCAGTCTTAACCCCCCCATAGCCCATTACCAGTTCTAACCCCCCCAACAGCCCATTACCAGTCCTAACCCCATCAGCCCACCTCCAGTCTTAACCCCCCAGCCCACCTCCAGTCTTAACCCCCCAGCCCACTTCCAGTCCTAGCCCCCCAGCCCATTTCCAGTCCTAGCCCCCCATAGCCCATTAACAGTCCTAACCCCCCCCCCATCCCCCATCGGCTCAAGTAAAATTAAATTTAAAAAAAAAACGCTGGCTGCTACCGCTGGCGCCGCCGTGGCAGCAGCAGCATGGTCTGTCCCGCGGGGCCCCGTCTGCCCGGCTGAATCCTTCCCCCCCCCCTCCGTGCCGGCTGAGCCCCTCCGTGCCGGCTTTGAGAGTCGCGAAGGGAGAGTGTCTCCCTCGTGTCTCTGTTAAGCCTGCAGGGGCAGATGGGAAATTTCCCATCAGCCCCTGTGGGCTTAACAGAGACGCGAGGGAGACACTCTCCCTTCGCGACTCTCAAAGCCGGCACAGAGGGGCTCAGCCGGCATGGATGGAGGGGAGGGAGGGAGGGAGGGAGGGATTCAGCCTGGCAGAAGGGGCCCCGCGGGACAGTCCATGCTGCCGCTCCCGCGGCGGCAGCAGCGGCAGCAGCCAGCGTTTTGTTTTTTTTATTTAGTTTTGAAAAAATCAGAATGTTCTTTGCGCGGGGCCCCCTGAAACGCGGGGCCCTGTGCAAAAAACATTCTTGCTCAATGGACGGGCCGGCCCTGTAGGTAATGTGTTGCAATGCATGTGGAAATTCCTCTTAATCAAGCCTGGGGCACCCAGTATGATGAGAAATATCTCTGTTTCTTTCTGCCACATTTTCTTTGTCTCTGGCTGCATTTCTTGGTACCTGTGGATCTTCTCCCTCTCAATGTGATTTGCAGAAAAATCATTTGGAACTGGCACCTGAATCAAAAAGAATCGAAATATCCTCCAAATGGCTCAAAATGTTGCAGCCAGAGTAATATGCAGGACCCGCCTATCCGATCACATCACCCCTAGGTCTTGTTAATCCTACACTGGCTCCCAATTGCCAGTAGAATAAAATATAAAACAATAATGATTCAAACTAATCAATAACATAGTTCCTTCCTACCTCACGTCCCTAATTCAGACATGTTTTGTTATACTGTAAACCGCGCTGATACCGAATAGTGCGGTATATAAGCAACTGTAATAAATAATAAATAATAATAATAATATCTCTCACTTGGTTTGCAGCTTGTCGTGCTGTGAGGGCTTGTGTGCATCAGTGATGCTGAGAGCTAAACTATCGGTAGTTTAACTACTGGCAGGGTCTCCCAAGATGGACAGGTCTCAGCTGAGGTGCCAGACGAAGACAAACCACCCATCTGGGCAGCAGCAGAATGGGATAGTGTTGACGGCGGAGGATCACATTTCTGTGACAATGGCAACAACACCAAACTTAAACTGCGCGGAAGGAAGGCCCGGCAATCTACTTCTGTATCTTGCCATGAAAACCCAATGGATAGTTACAACAAAACAAATTGTGCTATGGTGCTGGAAGATGAGACTCCCAGGTCGGAAGGCACTCAACTAGCTACTGGGGAAGAGCTGAAGACTTTTCAGAGTAAAGCCAGCATTTATGATGTGGTTGGATCAAAGCCTTCGGGAAGTCTGACTGCTGATGTAGCTGCGCATGAAATGAGAGTCAGAAGCTGTAAAGATGTCTTACACATTGGAACATGGAACGTACGAAGCATGAACCAAAGGAAGTTGGAAGTGGTCAAGAATGAAATGGAACGTGTACAACTTGATCTGTTGGGTGTCAGCGAACTGAAATGGACTGGCATCGGGCACTTTGCATCAGATGATCACATGGTCTACTATGCTGGAAATGAAAGACAAAGAAGAAATGGTGTTGCATTTATAATAAAGAAGAAACTTGAAAGAACTGTAATGAAATACAATGCAGTCAGCGAACGCTTAATCTCTATTCGTCTACGAGGATTGCCTATCAACACAACTATAATTCAAGTATATGCCCCAACAACAGCTGCAGAAGAGAATGAAATTGAAGAGTTCTATGAACAAGTACAAGCTGAAATTGACAGAACATGCAAACAGGATATCCTGATAGTCATGGGTGACTGGAACGCAAAAGTTGGCAACAAAGAAGAAGGCAAAGTAGTTGGAAAATATGGACTTGGCAACAGAAATGAAGCTGGAGAAAGATTGATAGAATTCTGCAAGACCAATGATCTATTCATCTCAAACACCTTCTTTCAGCAACACAAGCGACGACTGTACACATGGACTTCACCCAATGGATTGTATAAAAATCAAATTGACTACATCTGTGGAAGTCAACGATGGAAAAGCTCTGTAACATCAACAAAGACAAAACCTGGAGCTGACTGTGGTACAGATCATCAACTACTAGTATGCAAACTCAAGCTAAAGTTGAAAAAGAGCAAACCACTCATGAATGCACCAAAATATGACCTTGAGAATATACCACTGGAATTTAAAGACTGCCTGCAAAATCGATTTGCTACCTTAGATACAAATGACAGAGCTCCGGAAGAGTTATGGAATGACATCAAGAAGGTTGTGCTGGAAGAAAGCGAGAAGTCTCTACAAAAGGTGAAAAAGCAAAAACGGCCAAAATGGATGACGGAAGAAACTCTGAAAATTGCCCAGAAACGCAGAGAAGCTAAAGCCAAAAGAGAAAGAAAGACAATCGCAGAACTCAACAGAGATTTCCAACGTGCAGCAAGACAGGACAAGGAAAAGTACTACAATGACACTTGCAAGGAAATAGAAGCAGAAACTATTAGAGGAAGAACAAGATCGGCTTTCCTAAAGCTGTGAGAGTTAAAGAAAAAGTTCCAGCCTCGAATTGGAATGTTACAAGATGCTCAAGGTTCTATGTTGAATGATGCTGAGAAGATCAAGAAAAGGTGGAAGGAATGTACAGAGTTTTTATATGATAAAGATCAAGTGGACCAACAGCCGTTTCAACCTATACCTTATGATCAGGAACCATTGGTGATGAAAGAAGAAGTTGAAGCAGCATTGAAAGCCTTATCAAAGAACAAAGCACCAGGCATTGATAGCATTCCCATAGAAGTATTGCAGCAATCTGATGCAGCTGTTACCGTACTTACAAGACTCTGCCAAGAAATATGGAAGACAACATCATGGCCAACTGACTGGAAAAGATCTGTGTTTATACCAATACTAAAGAAAGGTGATCCAACTGACTGTGGAAATTATCGCACAATCGCTCTGATCCCACATGCCAGCAAGATTCTACTGAAGATTATTCAAAAGAGACTACAGCCATACCTAGAACAAGAACTACCTGAAGTGCAAGCAGGGTTCAGGAAAGGGCGAGGAACGAGAGACATCATTGCGGATGTGAGATGGATCCTTGAAAAGACTAAAGAATACCAAAAGGATATCTATTTGTGCTTTATCGACTATAGCAAGGCTTTTGACTGTGTAAACCATGAGAAACTCTGGGCCACATTAAGAAGCATGGGTATACCAGAACACCTGATCGTTCTCTTGCGTAATCTGTACATTGATCAAGAAGCAACAGTTCGAACGGAACAAGGAGAAACAGAATGGTTTAAAATAAGCAAAGGTGTAAGACAAGGCTGCATACTTTCCCCCTACCTGTTTAATTTATATGCAGAACAAATCATCAGAGAAGCAGGACTGTATGAAGACAACAGAGGTGTGAAGATTGGTGGAAGACTCATCAACAACCTTCGCTATGCTGATGATACCACATTACTGGCTGAAAGTGAAGATGATCTGAAACATTTGCTTCTCACAATCAAAGAACATAGTCTCAAAATGGGCCTGCACCTTAATGTAAAGAAGACAAAGATCATGACAACTGGCATAATCAACAGGTTCATCGTTGAAGGAGAAGAAATTGAAATCGTGAACAACTTTAACCTACTTGGATCAACTATCAATAAAGAAGCAACAAGCAGTCAAGAAATCAGACGACGCATTGCTCTTGGCAGAATGGCTATGAAAGACCTAGATAAGATTCTCAAGAGCAGAGATGTCTCTCTCCATACAAAGATTCGACTTGTTCAAGCCATGGTATTTTCAATAACATCATATGGATGTGAAAGCTGGACAGTGAAAAAGACAGACAGGAAGAAAATTGATGCCTTTGAATTATGGTGCTGGCGGCGAATACTGTGTATACCATGGACTGCCCGAAGAACAAACCAGTCGGTACTAGAAGAGATCAAACCTAAGCTTTCTTTAGAAGCTCAGATGACAAGACTTCGACTTTCATACTTCGGACACATCATGCGAAGAGAGAGATCATTAGAGAAAGACATCATGCTTGGCAAGATAGAAGGTCAACGCAAAAGAGGAAGGCCAGCAATGAGATGGATTGCTACAATAACAGCAGCTACGGGTACCAGTCTGTCAACAATGAGCCGCCTGACTGAAGACCGAACACAATTTAGGATAGCTATCCAGAGGGTCGCCATGAGTCGACTCCGACTCGACGGCACTTAACAACAACAACAACAATAATAATATGTACAGAGACCAGGGATAGAAGACAGAATAACCGGAACAACCTCTCCGTGCTAACCTCAATCTGTAAAACTAAACAAATTACTAGCAACAATGCATACACATTTGTTGCTCCCACCTAATGGAACACCCTTCTGGCTTCATTCAGAGGAATTATAGATCTCCAAAAGTTCCGAAAGGAATTAAAAACATTCTTATTCATCCAACATTTCAATAACACCATCTCCACCTCCAACCAACCTCCTCATCCTCCTTAACTAGCTCAACCATGGAACTCCTGATCTTACCGCCCCTCAAGCCAACCCCTCCGATCCTCATATAATCATAGTACTCATCCCCTCCCCAATGTTCCAATCTCCAGCTTCCAAGCAATAACCCTTGCCCACACTCTTCTCTATCCAGATCATTAACCAAATGTTGGAGAGCACAATGTAAATAGTTATTGAGTTAAACCGTTTATTGGAAATAGTTAAAGGTGACAAATATGTTCATTGTATTATGTTTGTTTCATTGTAAACCGCACCTGATCTCTGGAAGGGACGGTATAGAAGAACGCGCCAAATAAATAAATAAATAATCAATGTTGTTTGGTATTTGTCCCTTTTACACTATGTCTGATTTTCTTCCAGTGTTTTATTGGTCAGAATGGGAGTATCCCAGATAATGTTAGTCTCCTAAAGCTCTGTAATTCTCTTAGGGTTGTGGTCCCTGTGCCTTTTTCGTACTAGGATGTTGCAGTGTTTACAGAGTTTCCAGTGGACAAAATGTGCCACTTTATTGTGTGTTTCTGTATAGACATTTTCTGCCATCAGAACTGCAGTCAGCTACAAGATGAGTAACTGTTTCTAGCTCTTTCTTACAGAATCTACATATGTCTGTTTTGCCAGTTTTTTTCTACGTTGTCTGTAATCCACTGTCCTGGGCTGCAACTATCAATCTCTCTTTTTTTGCTTTCAGTTCACGTCTCTTTAACTGTTCATGTGTCTGGTTTTGATTGACAAATGGTTCGTGGAGTAACACTTTATATTTCCCACTGTATTTGTGTATTTGCCATTTATTTTTCCTTGTGTATTTTTTGAGAGATTTTTTTTCTCTGTTGCTTCCTTTTGTGTGCTGTTGGATTTTCATTTGTGTGCTGTTGGGTGTGTGTGCTGTTGGATTTTCATTCATTTCTGTGTTGTTGGATTTTCATTCTTCTATTTGAGTGCTGTTGGATTTTCATTCATTTGTGTGCTGTTGGATTTTCATTCATTTCTTTTATTTGTTTGAATACTTGTCCAAGTTTAATGATGGAGACACATTCAGGAAATGTATTTTCATATTTCAGCATTTTTTGCACATTTGGATCTGACAAATCTGTTAAGTAGGCTTGGAGGCCTACAACAGTAGCTTTGTTTGTAAAATTGATTTCTTTGAGGACTATTCCTCCTTCAGCTCTAGGGATGCACATCCTGGGCATACACTGATTCTTATAAATGACCTCATGGGCATACAAGACTTTTTTTGTTTGTGCATTCAGTTTTACAAGATCTTTAAGAGGCCAAGGTTCAATCCTCAAGCTGTATGAGAGTACAGGAATAACCAGCTTATTAATGGCTTGTACCTTATTCTGTGATGTTAAAGCACTTTTCAATAACGATTCTAATCTCCTGCAGTATTCTTTACTGATCTTTTCTCTAAGTAATTTTTGCTTGATTGTCATTCCTTTCTCTACTCCTAGGTATATATACAGTATATGCCTTCCTGTTCAAGTTCCATGATATAGAAGTCCATAGCTAGGGAGTTTTGCTCAATTGTCCTCTAAGGGGGTTTGCTTCAGCACTTTTGTCAAGGCCAAAAGTCATCTCAATGTCACCTAAGAAGTTTTTCAATTCATGAAACTGTTCCATTAATTGTTCATTGGAACTGTAGAGCTTCAGGTCAGCTACAAAAAGTAAATGTTATGTAACCTCTGGGTAACAATGCTGCATATGCCTTGTAATGCTATACAAATGATTAGTAGTAGTAGTAGTGGGTTGTCACCTTCTTTAGTGTAGCAGCAAAGCGCAGACAAACCAATGATACCAGGAGTCTGTTCAGAAGTCAGACACCGTGGGTCACAGGCCTGCACCTGCCACATTAGAATTAAAGCTAAATACTTCTCCTAAAGAATTAATGAGAGTACTCGCTGGATTAAATGCCATGCAAAACAGAAGTTGTGACAGGGAGTTTCCTGAAATATTTCTCACTGGTTCTTGATGTTAGAAATAACAACCTTATCTCCATATTTCAAAAAGAGTGTGGTTTGTTAGATTTTCACGGTATAGATTTGTTTCCCAGGGCAGTTTCTCCAAAAGGGTTAGTTTTCCACATACCATGACAGTCATGAAGCTCACTTCTAAGCTAGGGTATGAGGGAGGGAGGGAGGGGTATGATCTCAGTCTCTTAAATTTACTGCTAATGCTTGGCATAGTACTTGCATCATGTCAAAGAGAGCTTCCTTCTGGAGTTTGTAAAATGTACTGTAACATACATGGGTAATTTGTTAAGATGTGCTTGGAAATTCTTCTTTATTAAGCCAGTAGCTCCCAATACAAAGGGAAATATTTCTATATCTTTCTGGCATATTTTCTTTGTCTCTGACTGTATTTCTTGGTACTTCAGGATCTTCTGCCTTTCCACACGATTCACAGAATAATCACTTGATACTGACACTTCTATCAATGCCATTCTGGTATATTCTCTTTTACCACTATGTCAGGTTTCCTGTCGTACAGTTTCTTACCCGTTGGAATGGGAATTTCCCAGGTGATCAGAACCTCTTCATTCTCTGTTATTCTCTTAAAGTCATGATCCCAGTGCTTTTCAGGGACAGTGATATTATAGTGTTTACAGAGTTTCCAGTATAGGAATTGTGCTACCTTGTTGTGCCTTTTTGTATAGAAATTTTCCGCCATCAGAACTTCACAGCTTGCTATAAGGTGAGTCACTCTTTCCAGCTCTTTCTTATAGAATCAACATATGTCTGTTTTGCCAGTTTTTTCAATGCTTGTCATAAACCATCTCATCCGTAATCCACTGTCCTGGGCGGCAACTATCAATCTTTCATTCTTCGGTTTCAGTCTACTTCTCCTTAACCATTCATGTGTCTGCTCTTGATCAACAAAAGGTTCTTGGAGTAGCACTCTGTATTTTCCACTGTATTTGTGCATTTGCCACTTGTTTTTCCTCGCCTGCTGATCAAATTTTTTGATGGGTTTTTCTCTTGTTTTGCAAATTCTGTTACTTCCTTTCCCATGCATGCCTGTGGATTCTCACTCATTCCTTTTAATCATTGGAGTGCTTGTCCAAATTTGATGATGGAGACAAATTCTGGAAGTTTACTTTCATATTTCAACACTTTTTGCGTATTTGGATCCAATGATGCTGTCAGGTAGGATTGGAGGCCTATGATAGCAGCTCTGTAGGTGTAATCAATTTCTATAAGTCTAGCCCTCCTTCAGCTTTAGGAATGTACAGTCTTGTAAATTACTTCATGAGCATGGAGGAGTTTGCTTGTTCGCACATCCAGTTTTTCAAGATCTTTAAGAGGCCAGTCCACAATCCCAAAGCTGTATGAGAGTGCAGGAATTGCCAGCTGATTGATGGCTTGTATCTTATTCCATGATGTTAAAACACTTTTCAATAACAGTTTTAATCTCCTGTAATATTCTTTACTGATCTTCTCTCAATAGTTTCTGCTCGAGTGTCATTCCTTCCTCTATTCCGAGATATCTTCTGTTCAAGGTCCTTGATGCCACAGCCCTCATTAAGGGAGATGTTTTCCATTTTGCAAAGTTTTCCTCTGAAAAAGGTTGCCTTTGCACACTTGTCAAGGCCAGAAATCATTCTGATGTCATCAGAAAACCTTTTCACCACACAAAGTTGCTCTGCTAATTGTTGGTCGCTGAAAATGTAGAGCTTCAGATCATTTATAAATAGTAGATGGGAAGTTGCTTCTGGGTTGTTACCTTCTTTAGGATTCAGGCTAAATCCATATCCCAAAGAGTTGATGAGAGCACTCATTGGATTAAGCGCCAAACAAAATAGAAGTGGTGACAGGGAATCTCCCTGAAATATTCTTCACTGGACGCTAATGTTAGGAATTATGATCATCTTCATATCTCAAAAAGAGTGTGGATTGCCATGTTGTCATAGTGAACTTAATATACTTTATCAAGCCAGGATTTAAATATACATTTCAAGGCATTGTATTATCCAAGAGTGTGGGACACTGTCAAAAGCTTTCTTGTAATCAATCATGCTATACTGAGATTTCTGCCTTTCTTAGCATTGGCCATGAGGGCCTTATTCAATATTAATTTCCATATGCTCCTCTCTTATTTCCCTTTCCCTCTTGCTAGTTTAACTCACAGTGCCTCCTCTCTCTCTTTTAAGCCCTGTAATTCTATAGCTTTAATATTATTTTTACATATAGTGCCACACCTTCTCCTCTTCTTCCTACCCTGTCCTTCCTGAATAAAGTATAGCCTGATATAATTACATTCCAGTTATGGTTGTCCGCTAACCATGTCTGCATAACCACCACTAAATCCAAGTCAGCCTATTCTATTAAAGCCTCAACATCTGGGATCTTATTTTCCCTCTATTGCCATGATGTTATTAAGCTCGATATGATCGTAGATTCTGTCTGCATCTATCACAGTGAATAGCTTATAGATTGTAGTTAGTTTAGTTTAGTTTAGTTTATTTGCATTTGATATACCGCCCTATGTTACATCAGGGCGGTTCACAATTCTTAACAATCAGGAAAAGGCACAAGGCCAGGAAAGGGAAAAGGAACTACAAATTTTGACAGAAAAGGAGAAAATAATACAGATTTGGACAAACATAACCCAGGTCATACTTGAGAGACTTGAAGATTGTAGGCTGTGGTGAAGAAATGGGTTTTTAACTGTGACTTAAAGGAGGTATAGTTTGTTTCAAGTCAGAGTATAGTGGGTAGAGAGTTCCAAGAGATGGACCATGAAAGAAGAAAGCAGAGTGTCGGGTAGATTGAAGGTGAGCAAGTGCAGGTGAGGGGAGGTAATTAGTCTAAAATTTATAGGAATGTTACTTGGATCTCCCTTCAGAAGGAGAAACGTTCTTCCTGTAGTAAGCCATTACGGTGTTAAGTCCAGCTGCTCGAACAATTGATTTTTACAGTTCACCAGGTCTTGATGGAGTGATGTTAACTGTTTGAACCAAAAGTTGGTTACTCCATCTGGACCAGGGCTCTTCCAGTTTGGGACTTGTTTTAACCTGCTTTCCAGCTCTTTCTTTGTTACTACAGGCCATTCCATAGGTTTGATATTTGTTTTTTCTACATGCTCCTGCATGTCGGATAACCATTCTTTTCTTGATTGTGCTGTATAGGGTCCTCATATAGCTTTCTCTAGAAGATTTCAGTTTCAGCTCTGTTTGTTAGTGCTTTTACCAGATTAATGCTCTTTCCCAATTCCCTGTAGAATCGTTCTCTCTAAAAAGCTTATTTTGATATATTTCTGTCCTGTTTTCTTCACATCTTCGAAGTTTTTGTGCTTCTGCTGCTATTTTTAATTTATTGTTGGAAATTGCAAGTCTTCTTCTGTTAATGCAGCA
Source organism: Ichthyophis bannanicus (assembly GCA_033557465.1). Lineage (NCBI taxonomy): Eukaryota > Metazoa > Chordata > Amphibia > Gymnophiona > Ichthyophiidae > Ichthyophis > Ichthyophis bannanicus. The sequence goes on from CM066031.1 coordinate 1,697,331,126, forward strand.
TGCTTCAGCTTGATGTCTTTGATCTTCCTTAATGTCTTTGATGATCTTGATCCTTTTAGATCCCCGTCTATCAGGGATACTTCTCCACACAATGATTATATTTTTCCCTTGATGCGCTTTTTCCAATGAGGAACTGTTATTGTTCTATTTTTCTTCTGGCCTTGCACTTTAGTTGGTAGCATTCTTTTAGTAATAAATTTAGCTGCACAAAGTTGTATTCAATTAATTTTGGTGATATCAATAAATGGTCCCTTTATACTGGATATGGCCTTGTTCATCTCAATTATTATACTTCTAACCTTAGGTGTTAAATTTAGCTTGGGTAATCTTTCCCTTTCTTGGAACCCAGCATATTCATCTCTTTCCATATTGACTAGAAGTTCTATCTTGAATTCCTCCACCTCTTTGTCTTTCTTCTCCCTTTCTTCTTCCTCCTCTTCAGTTAATTTGTTGACACTTCCTTTATTCAGCTCACTTTCCTGCAGTTCCAGATCTCTCAACTCCATCTTCCCCTCAACCACTCTTTCCTTTTCTTTCTTTCTTTCTTTTGGTACTCTCACCTAGGTCCCCTCCTCCCTGTATTTTATTGCCCATGTAATGCCCTAGTTACTTCAAGATGTTACCATTCACATACTTCTTTACTTTGATCTTTGTAATTAATGATGTTAAATTTGCATCTGTTGCTTTTTGCAGTTTTTCTAGTGGCAATTTTCCTCTTTCTTCCAGCTTTTGGCCAATTCTCTTTGAATACCTTCTTGATTTAAATATAGGGTTTGTAGCATAAAAATAGCAGTACATTATCTCCTTTTCATGTGCAGAATTCCACTTAACCATAGTTAATCCTCTGAACTTTTTCATTAACTTCTATGGTTTATCTCCTGCCACAGTGGGTCCATGAACAGGCTCACCATGGCTTTTATCTGTGGCAGGGATATTATCTACATCTGCAGTGCTTGCACTATCGCAACCACCATCATTAGCCCTAGTGCATAAGCTATGGGTGGGCACCTTTTTATCCTAGGTGACGTGCGGCCAGTACGTATTTTTCTTCTTCGTTCCTACCATTCTTCAATTGTAGTGTCATCTTGCGGAGATTTAGTATAGATTTTATGCAACGGGGTCACCATGTGAAGATACTCAGTAAGACTTAAGGAGGGAAATTTATTCTCTCCCCCTAAGAGATGCACATCAGTTCAATGGCTGTTGCACACCCTTTTGATCCCTGTGAGGGATATCTGTATATTGCACCAGTGCAAATGGATTTCCCTTTCCCTCTTGCTACTTTAACTCACAATGCCTCCTCTCTCTCTTTTAAGCCCTGTAATTCTAAAGCTTTAATATCATTTTTTACATATAATGCTACTCCTTCTCCTCTTCTTCCTACCCTGTCCTTCCTGAATAAAGTATAGCCTGGTATAATTACATTCCAGTTATGGTTGTCCGTGAACCATGTCTGCATAACCACCACTAAATCCAAGTCAGCCTATTCTATTAAAGCCTCAACATCTGGGATCTTATTTCCCATGCTATGGACGTTTATGCATATCGCTTTCCAAATGTTGCCTCTTTTACTAATTTCTACAGAAGTATTTAATGTTTCACTTACCTGAGGGCTTTCACTTACCTGGAGGCTTTGTTCACCATCCCCAATGAATCTAGTTTAAAGTCCTCTTCAGTAGGTTGGCCAGTCTGTTGCAGAAAATACTTTGACCCTTCTTGGACAGGTAAATGCCATCTCTGCTCTGTAGCCCTTGGGAAATCATTCCATGGTCCAGAAAACCAAAATGCTCTCAATAACACCATCCATGCAGCCATCTCCAGGATGCAAGCTTCTCTGCCTCAGCCTTTATCCTCAACAGGGAAGACTGAAGATAACACCGCCTATGCACCTATCTGCTTCACCCTCTGTCCTAGAGCCATGAAGTCACTTTTGATATGCCCAGAAGGATTTAATTTTAATGTAATTAATGTAATTAATTAATTAATTAAATTAGAGACTAGTGCCAGGGTGTTTGATGTGCTAGGCAGACACTTCAACCTTGGGATTTGTTTGCCAAATATTACAGCTATCAGGGATTTCTGGGACCTCCTAGCATGCATATGTCTAGATGATAGAGTGGATTTGTATAAGGCTTACCTAGCATCCATCCACCAGTGATTTTCTCCCCTTGAATTGTTCACAGATACCAGAGTGAATCAGGATATATGATTCATGGCAGGAACCTGGGAACTTTCAAAACATTAGTTTCCTGTGCTATATTGTATCAAATTCAGAATTGCACTATTAACTTACATAGCCCTTTCCAAAGGTATCCTTGACTATCTCAACAATTTGCTCTTACCATTTATTCTAGCAAGAGCATCACATGGCAATTGACTGATTTTGTTGTTTTATCCTCAAGTCAGATACAAATTTACTTGGCATTCTCTCAAAGGATATAAAAAAAAAATGGTTCAGAGGAAGGCGACCAAAATGATTTGGAGCCTGCATCGGAAGATGTATGAGAAGAGACTTGAAGACCTAAATATGTATACCCTAGAGGAGAGAAGGGACAGGGGAGATATGATACAGACTTTTAAATACTTGAAAGGTATCAATGAACAAATAAACCGTTTTCAAAGAAGGGGAAGCTGTAGAACTAGAGGGTATAACATGAAGCTGCAAGAGGGTAAACTTAAAAGCAACATCAGGAAATACTTTTTCACTGAAAGGGTGATGGATGCATGGAGTAGAACAGAATTCAAAATGGCATGGGACAGTCACAGTGGATCCCTTTATAGCAAGAGGATGAAATCAAAGCAAACTTAAACATATCTTATAGTTCAACTAATAGAGGGGGCTGACCTGCATGGAGTGGCAGTCACAACCACTCTAGCCACCTTACTGGGCAGACTAGCTGGATCATACTGGTCTTTATCTGCCGTTATATACTATGTTACTATATTCTGCTTGTTATTATCTTGCTCATACCCTCTGGAATGCTCTCCCTGCTATAGTAGACACAAAACATCTCTTAATAGGTTTAAAAAGGAACAACATATCTATTATTTTAAGCTGGCCTTTGACATCCATGGAGATGGAGGGTCAGCAGCTGCCCCCCCCCCCCAACCCTGCCTTGACCTTTTCCATATTTCTGTTATTTTCTTAATCCAGGCAGATGGTATTCTATCCCTAATCCAATCCAGGACCTATTCCCCCACCATCCACCCACCCCACCTTTGGCCCTCAAATAACATGCCCCCTCCCCATCCTTCTTGTACCCCTTTCCAGCCATTTGGATTATTACTCCAAGTGACTTGATACATATGTGGAAGGAGCCACACATGTTCATTGATAGCAGAATGGTGGAATTTATTATAATGGCTACCATATAACTTGCAAAAACAATTGAACAATAACTTAGTGTTACATGCATTGCTTACCTAATACAGCATGGGCCCGATTTTCATTTAGGCAGGCTATGCGCCGTGTCGGCACATTGTCTGCTCGCTGACCCCCTTAACCCGGATTTTCACTTCCGTGGCAACCGAAGTGAAAATCCAGGTTTGGCTGGATTCCGCCAGCAGCCACCGAGGCTAAGTGGGTAGCAGAAATTTTCAATGCTACCCACTTAGCCTCAGTGACAGAAAGATAGGTGAGGAAAATCGCTGCTACTTGCTTAGCCCTTTCCTCCACCCCCGCTCTGCCCCGCAATGTCCCAACACACCCCAATGCTAACTGCATAGCATCTGGGCGTGTTAGGGATTTATCTGGGATTTTCCAAAGGTACTACCCGTATAGGTGCCTTTGGAAAATCCTGGATAAGGCATTTACATGAGTAACTAGAGCAGTTACCCGTGTAAATGCCTTTGAAAATTCTACCCCATGTTTCTAACTAATAACTTTCAAACAATATTGTTTCGTATTTCATCCCGCTCATGATTTTATTAATGTCTAACATATCCCATCTCAGTCCTTTATTCTCCAAGCTGAAGAGCCTTAACCTATTTAGCTTATCTTGATAAAGAAAATGTTCTATACCCTTTATCGTTTTTATTCTTATTTTTTAAGATCTTTTCTTTGGTTGACGACTCCTAACTCAGAATACATTATGAGTTTGCGGACAATTTCCAAAATGGCTGATATAGTTTAAAACTTTGCAAGCACATTCAGAATGCAATTTCATAAAAGCATGACTAGTTGGTGCATGTCTTCATTTACCTATTTTACAAAGTCAAGTTTTGTGCATACTTGACTATGGACATCATTTTAGAAGCCCTATTCATGCTTTGGACATCCAAAAACAGGCTTAGAGATGTCTAAATGCATTTTAGAACCGGCTCTGGGGACATCCCTTTATGTGAGAATGTCCAAATCTGAGCGGGGGCATGAAGGAGGCATGGCCAGGGCATTCCCAGGATCTTGAACATCCCCGCCTTATCATACAACGTCATTGACATCCGGCATCGCGCTCAATGTTACACTTGCTCCAGGCACCTGAAATGTACTTGTCTTAACTGAAAAAGGGCATAGAGAAGGAAGAACTCCAACATCGCTGGCACTCAGAATAATGTCAACCCTGGCTACCCTGTTCCTGGCCCACTACACTTACCATTAGGCTATTCCAGACATCCAGGCCTTGAAATGCAGTTCTAGGGATCTCTTTGCAGATACCCCCATAGACATCCATATCGGGAACATCAATGTTTGTGAAATCACATCTGCACCTGGACGTGCCTGCTTTTCTTCAGACGTTGTGGCTTAGAGGTCCCAGATTGCACTTGGATGGCTCTTCTAAAATTCCCCTCTTTATAACATACTAGTGTAAGTGGCCAAGAATGTGCCTTAAATTAAGGCACAATCACTTCTACAAGCTGTAAAGCTGTAAAGCTGTGTGAATGACCATGCCTACTTTTAGAAAGGAAATTATTGTATTCTATAATCTATGTACTTGCTCACATCACCCATGCTCTTTCCAAACTCCTCCCATGTGAATGCCCACAGAGAAGGAACACACCATGCAAACAACATATGTCCTTATATGCTAGTTGGTATTTATAAGTCATTTACATGTAACCCCTCTCTCCCTTTCTGTGTGGTCCAGACAAATGCTATGTTCAAGCCAGGCAGAAAAGGGAAGCACACCAGATCAAAAGCTAGTAGCCTGAGGGTCTCTGAACTCTTGCATCGAAAATATCAGAGTTCAGACTTTAGGGGAAACATTTTCTCTTAGTGATTATGCCCACCATGTGCGTACTTATAGAAGAGCAACCAGCTAAAGTACATGTGTAAATGCCCACCAATGTATGTGAATCATTTAAGGTTTTATGTGCATAGATGGCGTGGCTCCTTTTAAAATTACCCTCGGTATGCATGCTAAAACTTTTTTCAGCACACAAATGAACAAACTTGCACTCACAAATGCACACCCTAACTTTTTTGTCACACGACTAAATGTGCATATGTTATGGAACCTGTGGGGACCAGGATATATGTATCTAGGAGAATGATAAGGACACATATAAGAGGTGAACAGGGGATTAGGGGGATCAGGATCCAAAAACAGTTTCAAAGAAATGAGTTTTTAGCCTGAATTTGAACAGGGCCACAGATGGAAACTGACATACTACTGACTCAGGTAGCTTGTCCCAGGCACACGGAGCAGTAAGGTAGAAAGTTTGAAGTCTGGAGTTGGCAGTGGAAGAGAAGGACACAGAAGGGATCTGCCAGAAGAGTGGAGTTCCCTAGGAGGGGTTTAGGGAGAGAAAAGAGAGGAAAGGTAACGAGGAGCAGCCAAATGAAGGTACTTCTAGGTCAGTAATTGAAGTTTGAACTGGATGTTGAAATGGATAGGAAGCCGATGAAGTGACTTGAGAAAAGGGGTGACATGTGCCAATGTTATAGAGAAAGAAGCAACAGGTTTTATCTATCTGTTGGATGTGTGTGGAGAAGGTGAGGAAGATTGTGAGACGAGGAAACAGGGAGAAGTAGAATGTTATCCACAGAAACAGAGAATGGAGGAAGGGGGGATGCAGGCTTAGGAGGAAAGATAAAGAGATCAGTTTTAGCCATGTTCAATTTCAGATGGCAGTGAGACATCCAGGTGCTAACTTCATATAAGCAGGCAGAGATGCAGGTCTGGATTCTTGGATAGATTTCAGGTGCAGATAGGTTGATCTGGGAGTCATCAGCATAGAGATGGTATTGAAAACTGTGGGAGGAGATGAGTGCATCAAGTGACTGAGTATAGCAAGAGAAAAGGAGAGGTCCCAAAATAGAGCCCTGGGATACACCAACTGAATGCAGGATAGCAGTAGAGGAGGATCTATCAGAACATACACTAAAAGTGTGTGGGAAGAGAAAGGAAGAAAACCAGGACAGGACAGAACCCGTAATTCCAAGTGAGACAACATATCGAGGAGAGGTGGTGATCAACAATGTCAAAAGCAGGAGACAGGTCAAGAAGGATGAGAATCAAGTAAAGGCCCTTGGATTTGGTGAGGGACAAGTCATTGAAGACTTTGGCAAGAGCCGTCTCAGTAGAATGTAGAGTGCATAAAACAGATTGCAATGGATCCAGAAGGGAATGAAAGGAGAGAAAGTCAAGACAGCGGCGGTGAACTGCACATTCAAGTAGTTTAGAAATAAAGGGGAGGAGAGAGATGGGTTGATAATTAGAAGGATAGGTAGGGTCAAGGGATGGTTTCTTGAGGAGGGGTGTAACCAGAGAATGCTTGAAGGCTGCAGGAACAGTTGCAGTAGAAAGTGATAGGTTGAGGATATGACAGATAGAAGGGACAACATTGGAGGAGATGGAGTTTAGTAGATGGGTGTGGATGGGATCAGAGGAACAGGTAGTACGTTTAGAGGAGGAGAGAAAATGTGTGGTTTCTTCATAAGAACATAAGATATGCCATACTGGGTCAGACCGAGGTCCATCAAGCCCAGTATCCTGTTTCCAACAGTGGCCAATCTAGGTCATATGTACCTAGCAGTATCCCCAAAAGACACAGGTTCCACAATGTTTGTACTGGGTCAAGCATTGATTATCCTGGGTCCCTTTTTAATAGTGGTTTATGGACCTTTCCTCCAGGAACTTGTCCAAACCTTTTTTAAACCCAGCTACACTAACAGCCCTTACCACATCCTGCGGCAACAAATTCCAGAGTTTGATTACACGTTGAGTGAAAAAATATTTTCTCTTATTTGTCTTAAATAGTTTACCCTGTAGCTTCATTGCATGTCCCCTAGTCTTTCTATATTCTGATAGCGTAAGCAATTGATCCACGTTTACCTGCTCCACTCCATTCATTAATTTATAGACCTCTATCATATCTCCCCTCAGCCGTCTCTTTTCCAGGTTGAAGAGCCCCAACCTTTGTAGCCTCTCTTCATAGGAGTAGCATTCCATCACCTTCACCATTTTGGTGGCTCTTCTCTGTACTTTTTCTAATAATGCTATGTCCTTTTTAAGATACGGTGACCAGAACTGCACACAATATTCAAGGTGCGGTCGTACCATGGAACGATACAGAGGCATTTTAATATCCTTTGTTTTATTTTCCATCCCTTTCTTTATGATACCTAGCATTCTATTTGCTTTCTTGGCCGCCACTGCACACTGGGCAGAGGGTTTTAACATGTTATCCATGATGACTCCTAAATCTTTTTCCTGGGTGGTGGTTCCCAATGTGGAACCTTGCATTGTGTGACTATAGTGTAGGTTGTTCTTTCCTAGGTGCATAACTTTGCACTTGTCCACATTAAATTTCATCTGCCATTTGGATGCCCAGTCTTCCAATTTATCCAGATCCTCCTGCAGTTTTCCACAATCCTCTTGGGTTTTAACAACTTTAAACAGTTTTGTATCATCTGCAAATTTGATAACCTCACTCGTTATTCCCTTTTCCAGGTCATTTATGAATATGTCAAAAAGTAGCGGACCCAGTACAGATCCCTGGGGTACTCCACTATTCACCTTTTTCCATTGGGAATATTGGCCATTTAGCCCTACCCTCTGCTTTCTATCTTTTAACCAGATCCCGATCCACAATAGTACACTGCCTCCTATCCCATGACTTTTTAGTTTCGCCAAAAGTCTCTGATGAGGGACCTTATCAAAAGCTTTCTGAAAGTCCAGATACACTATATCAACCGACTCACCTTTGTCTACCTGTTTATGCACACCTTCAAAAAACATATCAGATTAGTAAGACAAGATCTTCCTTGTCTAAAGCCATGTTGGCTGTCTCCCATTAGGCCATGACTATCTACATGCTGTGTAATTTTGTTCTTTATGATGGTTTCTACCATTTTCCCCAGTACTGACGTCAGACTCACCGGTCTGTAATTTCCCGGGTCACCCCTGGAACCCTTTTTAAAGATTGGTGTTATGTTTGCGACCCTCCAATCTTCAGGTATTACAGATGATTTTAATGAAAGTTCACAGATTACCAATAGCAGGTCCGCAATCTCATATTTCAGTTCTTTCAACACTCTTGGATGTATACCATACGGTCCAGGTGATTTGCTACTATTCAGTTTATCAAATAGTTGTAATATATCTTCCCGGTGTAGCGATATTTCTCTCAATTCCTCTGCAGTATCACCTTTAAATACCACTTCAGTCTTGGGTAACATCCCTACATCTTCCTCAGTAAAGACCGAAGCAAAGAATTCATTCAGTCTCTCTGCTATAGCCTTGTCTCCTCTTACTGCCCCTTTTACCCCTCTATCATCTAATGGCCCAACGGACTCTCTCACAGGCCTTTTGCTATGAATGTACTTGAAAAAGTCTTTATTTCGTGTTTTTGCTTCCGTAGCAAGTTCCTTCTCAAATTCTCGCTTTGCGAGCGTTATCAATGCTTTGCATTTAACTTGCCAGTGCTTGTGCTGTTTCCAGTTTTCTTCATTTGACTCTTTTTTCCATTTCCTGAAGGATGCTTTTTTGGCAGCAACAGCCTCTCTGACCTCACCTTTAAAACATGCTGGCAGTTTTTTGGACTTTCTTCCACTTTTCTTAATGCGTGGAATACAGCTGGTCTGGGCTTCGAGGATAGTATTTTTAAATAACACCCAAGCTTGCTGTAAGTCTTTAACCTTTGCAACCGCTCCTTTTAGTTTTTTCTTAACTATATTCCTCATTTTATCATAGTCTCCCTTTTGAAAGTTAAAATGTAGTACTGTGGATTTCTTTACTATCCCTCCTCCACTAATTAAATCAAACATGATCATGCTATGATCACTATTGCCAAGTGGTCCCAACACCCTTATTTCTTGCACCAGATCTGGCGTTCCACTAAGGACTAGGTCCAGTATGGCTTCCCCTCTGGTCGGTTCATGAACCAGCTGCTCCAAGAAGCAGTCATTTATTTCATCTAGAAACTTTATCTCCCTAGCTTGTCCTGCCGTAACACTGACCCAGTCGATACCAGGGTAATTGAAATCACCCATTATTATTACTCTGCTGTGACTTTTGTTGGCTTCCTTGATTTCTTTGAGCATTTCATCATCCATTTGTTCATTCTGGCCAGGCGGTCGATAGTACACCCCCACTGCCATCGCCTTCCCCTTTTTACATGGAATTTCAATCCATAGAGATTCTACAGCAAATTCTTTTTCCTGCAAAACTTTAATCTTTTCTGACTCAATGCCCTCTCTAACATAGAGCGCAACTCCTCCACCAATTTGATCAGTTCTATCATTACGATATAGTTTGTATCCAGGTATCACAGTGTCCCACTGGTTATCCTCTTCCACCATGTCTCTGAGATTGCAATCATATCTAACCTCTCATTTAGTGCTATATATTCTAACTCTCCCATCTTATTGTTTAGACTTCTAGCATTTGCATACAAGCATTTTAGAGACTGTATTTTATTCATATTAATCTGGCTATTGGTAGGCATGGGTAATTTGGAATCTTTACGCTCTGTCTGCATCTTACTCAAGGGCATTTGGGCTACTATACTCTTTTTTGGAACCTCACTGCTTTTGGTAGTATCCTTCAAGGATACCTTCGTCCGAACCATGCGCTCCTGGGCGACTGTCGTCTTTCCCCCATTTTCTAGTTTAAAAGCTTCTCTATCTCCTTTTTAAAGGTTAATGCCAGCAGTCTGGTTCCATCCTGATTAAGGTGAAGCCCATCCCTTCGGAAGAGCCCCTCCTTTCCCCAGAATGTTCCCCAGTTCCTAACAAATCCAAAACCCTCATCCTTGCACCATTGTCTCATCCACGCATTGAGACTCCGGAGCTCTGCCTGTCTTTTGGGTCCTGCACGTGCAACAGGAAGCATTTCGGAGAACGCTATCCTGGAAGTTCTGGATTTCAACTTCCTACCTAAAAGCTTGGTGATCTTAGAAAAGGAGGAAAGGGTGACAGAGGTTGAGGGAAGAATTAGGAAGCGAAGAGGGGGAAGGGGGATGGAGATAATGTTATTTGCCCTCTAAATTAGGCCATAATGCTGTGAGCTGAGGCATAGAGATCTACCAAGGAGATAATAAAGGTTACATAATAACAGAGTAATATAATGAATTCCAGCAGATAAAGATTGATATGGTCCCTCTAGTCTGCCTAGTAGGTTGCCAGGGCTGTACCTATAGCAGAGTGCAGGTTACTTTCCCCATGACATTATTTTTTTTTGGGGGGGGGGGGTAATACCTGCCCCCTACCTCATAATGCAAGTTGCTTTTCCCATGCCTTTGTTTTGTTGAAATAGCACCTGCCATATGGTGCAGGTTATTTTCCGCACCATTTCTTAGGAAAAGCACAACAGTCATTTCACAGCTGTTTTGAGCTGAGGTGTTCCATTCTTAGTTTCCTTCCTCATGCCCTTTAGGGATCCAGTGCAGTTATTCCATGTTTCAGGAGATTATTACAAGCATCCAACGCTCTTTCCATGAAGAAACATTTCCTGATGTTGCTTTTTGATTCTACCTCTTTGTGGCCTCATGTCATGTCCTTTAATTCTAGAGTTTCCCCTCATTTGTTTTGTAGACTATATACTAAAAACTGAACATCAAGGTTGACTTGCCAAACCTGCCTGAGTATCCAACTCCTCCCCCCCCCCACCTCCAAAACAAAGTTGGAGAACAGATTAGCGTTCTTCCCATCTTAAGGAGCAGGGGAGTAAAAGCAATCTTCCCACTGATGGCAGTGGCATTGGTCACGGAACTGCCCAGTGAGCCTAGAAGTAGTGGTAGGAGCATGGTGAAGCTTCTATTGTGTTCTTTCCCTTCTTGCTCGCTTTCTGAAAGTGATATCAGGGTCTTTAAAAGCATGGGGACCAGGGCAATGAGCCTGATTTCCCACCCCATCTTTTCCCCAGGATAAACCTGCTGAAAATATTTGCATTTTGATCACAAGTAAAATAGTATGTTTTTGGGTATGTTTTAATCATAGCAGCTGCTGAAGAAATTCTCTTGGCTCACGCAGTATCCAAAACACATCTCAAAATCGTTTGCAAAGTTTTTGAGGGGAAAAGAGCATTGTGATTTTTGTTGGACAGCATCATGAATCTTTGCATTCTTCCAGTACTTCTCAGGCCATGAACTGAAGGCAAGTCAAGCTTAAGAAAAATGATAAGCTCTAGCATAAGAGTAACATAATCCTGATTTCCATTTTTGAAGTGATATCTGTGGGTTTTAATGTGTGGTCTTGGCACACACTCAGAAAGAAGTTGGTGTACATTCAGAGTGATGAAAACATCCGGTTTTTGGGCTTTCCTTCTGTTATTGCTTGCATAGCATGGCATGGGTTACTGCTTATACTGTATTTTGCTTGTTGGCAATCTCTAGTCAGTTCCACTTCCAATAGAAAATCTTTTAAGTTGATATTGAGGCTACAATTAAGCAGACAGTTTGCCTCTTTTGTCTTACTTTATGGAAATTAAGAGCACTTAATCAGTCAAAGTAATTAATCAGATATTGTTTGAATACACAGAGTTGTCAGTTTATATAAAAATATCCTGTACTGTAACCCCTATAGTGTGTTAAGATTTGCTCCTTTGGAACTGCACAGCTGTCAGGGGTCAGTTTTGAAGGAGATTTTGTGATTTTCGGTGCAATAATGGGTTGGGTAATGAATTAAACCTGATTTAAATGAAGGAAATTTAAGTAGGGTGTATGAGGTCACTGATATGGAAGAAAGAAAAATTTGACAATAGAGGAAATGCCAAAATGTAAATTGGTTGCAGAAATTTCAGATTTAGAAGCCAATATACTAACCATGAAAAAAAAATATTGCAAGTTAGTGACTGTTATAACAAAATAGAGCTATGGATGTAAATGAATTCATAGTTTATTTGCATCCATAGCCAAATTGCTAAAGAAAGTTTTCATGTGTTGCCAAGACTGGGGGCATTGTACATTCCTGATCATAGCAACACAGAAAATATTTCAAAAACTGCCCTCCTTCGCTTCTCAGTAGAATGTCTTTAAAGGTGCTACTAGCTCCCTATTAGAACCTCCCCCCTCCCCAAAGGGCCCTCAAATCCCTAGCGAGCAAGTGACTCACTAACCTGCCCATGCCCCCTCAAGCCATGATCAAGAGCACAACTTGGAAAAACTGTGGCTCCAAAGCCCCAACTTCCCCCAGGGATGCCACACCTCATTCTAGAAAATGTCCTGAGTCTGGGCCATCCTAATCACTTCCTTTCCCTATGCTGGACATACCCCCAAATTGGCAAATTCCACAGGGAGTAGGAGTGATCTTGAATAGTAGCAGTGCCTGATCCCAGCAATACATTTTGATTTCATGGCTCTGGGACAGAGGGTGAAGCAGTTAGGTGCACAGGTGGTGTTCTCTTCAATCCTCCCTGTTGAGGGTAAAGGCCAAGGCAGAGATTCTTGCATTCTGGAGATGAATGCATGGCTGCATGGATGGTGTCATCGAGAGCATTTTGGTTTCCTGGACCATGGGATGCAGTTCCAAGGGTTGCAGAGCAGAGATGGCATCCATTTGTCCAAGAAAGGTCAACGCGTCTTCGGTAGTAGATTGGCTAATCTACTGAAGAGGGCTTTAAACTAGATTCATTGGGGATGGGTGAAGAAAGCCCCCAGGTAGGTGATACATTAAATACCTTTATGGAAATGGGTAATAGGGGTAACATATGGAAAGCAGTGTGTATAAATGCCCGTAGCATGGGAAATAAGATCCCTGATGTTGAAGGTTTGGTGCAATAAAATGGGGGGGATAAGACATTTTTCAGATATGTTAGTGAGAAGAGGAAGGGCAAAAGTGGTATTGTCAGACTCAAGGGTGCAGGGGGGGAATATGTAGAAGCTGATAAGGATAAAGCGGAATTGCTTAACAAATATTTCTGTTCTGTGTTCACAGATGAAGAACCAGGAGCAGGACCTCAGAAAACACCCACAAACAGGAACAGAAGCGAGGGACATCTTGAAAAGTTTTCAGAAGACTGTGTTCGTGAGAAACTAGCTCAACTTAAATTAGACAAAGTGATGGGACCGGATGGGATACACCCTAGAATACTGAGGGAACTTGGGGACGTTCTAGCAGCTCCACTGACTGACCTTTTCAATGCCTCGTTGGAGTCAGGAGTGGTGCCAAAGGACTGGAGAGAGGCTCATGTGGTGCCTTTACACAAAAGCGGAAGTAAGGATGTGGTTGAAAACTACAGGCCGGTTAGTTTAACTTCGGTGGTCAGTAAATTATTGGAAACGCTGCTGAAAGAGAAAATAGTGAGGTTTCTGGAGTCCAGCGGATTACAGGATCCGAGGCAGCATGGATTCACCAGAGGCAGGCCTTGTCAGACAAATCTGATTGATTTCTTTGACTGGGTGACCAGGGAGTTGGACCAAGGGAGAGCCCTAGATGTGGTGTATTTAGATTTCAGTAAAGCCTTTGATACTGTTCCTCACAGGCGACTTATAAACAAACTGAGCACCCTAGGGATGCACCCTAAACTTATTGCTTGGGTTAGAAATTGGTTGGGTGGGAAGCGACAAAGAGTACAGGTAAATGGAGCTCACTCTGAGGAGAAGGATGTTACCAGTGGTGTGCCCCAGGGATCTGTCCTTGGTCCATTTCTTTTTAAAATCTTTTTTTTAGTGATATAGCAGAAGGGCTGTCGGGTAAGGCTTGCCTCTTTGCGGATGATACCAAAATCTGCAATAGAGTGGACACCCAGGAAGGTGTAGATAACATGAGGAGGGATCTAGCTAATCTTGAATAATGGTCTAGAATTTGGCAGCTGGGATTTAATGTTAAATAATGTAAGGTCATGCATTTGGGCTGCAGCAATCCAAGGGAGCTATATAGTATAGGGGGTGAAGTACTTTTGTCCACTAAAGAAGAGCGGGACCTAGGCGTGGTTGTGTCTGATGACCTTAAAGTAGCTAAACAGGTAGAAAAGGCGATGGCAAAAGCTAGAAGGATGCTTGGGTGCATACGGAGAGGAATGGCTAGCAGAAAAAAGGAGGTGATAATGCCTCTCTATAAGACTTTGGTGCGACCTCATACCTTCAAAAGGATGTGAACAGGATGGAGTCGGTGCAGAGCGTGGCTACTAAAATGATTAGTGGTCTTCATTATAAAGCATATGAGGACAGACTTAAGGATCTTAATATGTACACCTTAGAGGAAAGGCGGAATAGAGGTGATATGATTGAGATACCTCCATGGCATAAATGTTCAGGGAGAGAGCCTCTTTCAATTGAAAGCAAGTTCTGCTACGAGGGGACATGGGATGAGGGTGAAGGGAGATAAATTCAGGAGTGATATGCAGAAATATTTCTTTACAGAAAGAGTAGTGGATCCGTGGAATAGTCTCCCAGTGGAGGTGGTAGAGATGAGGACAGTAACTGAATTCAAAAAAGCATGGGACATACATAGAGGATCTCTAAAGGAAAAAAGGGGACCGTTGTAGTTGTTGATATGGAAGGACAGACTAGATAGGCCATGTGGTCTTTTTCTGTCGTCATATTTTTATGTTTCTATGTTTCTATTTATTACAAGTGACTAGTCTTCCATTTTTCAAGATGGGGGTGCTGGGGGCAAGAGCAAGTGAAAACTGTTCTTGCTATCTATGGGGCTTTCTACTTGAGGATGAGTTGAGAGTTGAGGAAGGAGGGTGGCTAGTGATCCTAGGCCCAGGAAATATTTAGAAGGGGCAATTGCTATGGGAGGGCAGGGTCACACTTTTTCTTAGTTGAGCCTTAGATTATGGCTGGGGAGGAGTGCTAGAGGGCCATTGGTCCAAAATGAATTTGAGGCTCCCTGTGGGGGTCAGTGGACCCTTCGAAGACATTCTATCATCACATGAAGGAAAATCCAAGAAAGTGAAACAATAGCTACATCTTTTCAAAGTATAGTTACCTAATTTGCCAAAAGCTTTGCATGAAGCCTTTTTCACCCACTTAGGGTGGCACCCATATTATTCTTAATTATTTATATTCTCTTATATACTGTGTTATTCTGCATCAGTGTGATTTACATTGAACAAACTGAAATTACATTGAACAGGGCATTATAACTTGGAGATAACTATTTTACAGGGAACATGGGCTATGGAGGGTTAAGTGGCTTGCCCAAGACCACAAGGAGCACCTGTGGGACTAGAAACCCCAGTCCTTCTGGCCCATGGTTGCTGTTTTCTAGTGGGATTTGAACCCCTGTCCTTCTGGCCTGAAATACCTTGCCCCAACCACTAGGCCACTCCTCCACTCCATGGTGGTAGATAGCACATGCTAATGTTTAGTAAACATGGTCCTTATTCTCCCAAAATTCTATGAGATCAATATTTAATAGACTGTGAATTGGATTTAGCGAAAGGCAATAGAATTTAGTTCATGCCTTTTCTCAGAAGTTCAAAATGAGTTACATTCAGGCATGGTACTTTTTTTTTCTTTCTCCGAAGTGCTTCCAACCTAAGATATTGCACCTGAAGCAATGGCAGGTTAAGTGACTTGCCCAAGATCATGAAGAATGGTGGTGGAGAGATTTGAACTCTGGCTTTTCTGATTGTTAGCCTGCTGCTCTAACTGTTAGATTACACTGGTCAACAAAGTTTTACAAAAGTCATGTTACTGAAATAAAAATAGTCATTTCTTATCAATTTTTATATGCTGAACACGAATATGACTGTGAAATTGCAAAGTTGGCTCTAGTTTTTCTGTAATCTACAAGAATTAATGTTTACATCACGAAATGCATGTCAATAGTAAATATAATAGGCCTTCGGTTAATACCTGTAAAAAACCAAGTCATAGACTACTTCTTAGATTTTTTCGCCTCTCTCTTGTACAGCTGTTCGAGAGCTTCTCTGGGGAGTGTCTAGCAGTAGTCAGCCAGCATTGTAGTGGACCATTTTCCCTGGTATCTTTGCTCCATCTTTGAGATAGTCTAGTGAAAACGTTTGCCCTGTTCATCACTAACCACACCACAGTTGTCAGGAAAGAAATCAAGATGGGAATCAAGGAAATGGATCTTTAGAAAAATATTGCAACCAAGTTTCTGATACTGCATCAGCATGTCTTCTACTAGTTCCTTGTAGTTTTCTGCCCTAACATTCCCGAGAAAGTTTGTTGACACTAGGCAAAAAGCATTCCATGCTTGTTTCGCATCACCCTGCAGCAAGTTGTTGAACCGGTCATCTTTGAAGAGCTCTCGAATCTGAGGACCCACAAAAACTCCCTCTTTAATCTTTGCTTCGCCGAGTCATGGGAATTTTTCATGCAGGTATCGGAAAGCTGGCGAAGTGCGGTCCATGGCTTTCACGAAATTTTTCATCAAACCGAGTTTGATGTGAAGGGGTGGTAGCAGGATTTTGTGAGCCTCAACCAGAGCTGGGTGCTGGATATTCTTCCCTCCAACTGCTACATTTTGTCTGCGATTCCATTCCTTCCGCAAGTAGTGACAATCCCTTGCTCGGCTATTCCACTCACATAAGAAACACATGTATTTTATATATCTCTGCTGCAGTCCCATTGAAAGGGCAACTACCTTCAAGTCACCACAGAGGTGCCAGCTGTACATGTTATAGTTAATGGAAGTCAGTAGATGCTTTAAGTTATCGTATGTTTATTTATTTTTGTTTATATATTATGTCTCTTTATTATGTTTATTATTTATATATTATGTCTCTTTCATGTGGACGGCATGCGCTACTGGAATAGATGTAAGACGGTTTCCATTGTTCAAAAGCACAGCCTTCAGACTCGGTTTCGAAGAGTCTATAAATAGTCTCCAGTCTTGTGGGTCATGAGTGATTTTTAAGGCATTCATGAGGCTTTCAATATCGGAACAGAATACCAGATTACTTTCCTTTCCGACTACGTATAGTACACTGCTGACGTCAGATGGCTTCAGCAGCTGTCTGGAAGTAATATTGCATGGCCTCAGAAAATGATGCAATCAACTCTGGATATGTGCATGCTGGTATTATGCAATGTGATGCAATATTACATCATTCGAGGGTTATTTGGTATGTTGTTGATGTCCTACTGGATAAATGTACATGGTGAAACGTCAAAAATTAACTACATGCAATATCTTCAAAACGAGAGCCAATACATTTTTTTATGTTATATTCGTGTTCAGCTCACCAAGATACTACAGATTAGGGCCTTTTAAATTCAGTAATGATTTCAATGTTGACCAGTGTTACTTCTCCATTCTTGGACCCAGGATCCCTGGCCATCCCTCCTTTCCCTAACCCTCAACTCACCCCCAAAGTGGAAAATTCCCAAAGCAGACAGGAACAATCCTCACTGATTTCTTCCCCAGTTGAGGATGAGATACAAGAGCAGTAAACAGAGACTGGGTAGGCAGTAAGAAAAAGAAAAAGGGGATGGAGACCAGGGAAGGGACAAATGACAGAAGGAGATGGGGTTGGTTAGCATAGGAGGGACAGAGGAAAGTAGTTGAGGTGAGTATAGTTGTCTAGGAAGTAAGTGAAAGAGAGAGGGAAATAGAATAAGGGAGTAGTGCTAAATACGCAGGGAGAGTGCCTGGAAATGAACTGAAACTGATAGATGAAAAACAGCTTAATACGTCGGTAAGATGTGAAAAGAAAGAAAAAGAGGGCATTGGTCCAATATTCATAGATTACCATGCATTAAATTGATTTTGCATGCATTAAGAGTTTTATGGTAGGCTAATGAACCAAATGTATACTAACAGATACACATCCCCACTATATGCATTAGCCATGTCTGCACCAAAGAATTTTGTCCTCGCTTTTGTTCATCAGAATATAACTGGGTATTTTTAAATATGTGTGATTTTGATTTGATATAATAAAAACATTTTTTTTAAGTTATTTATACCTGTTGGAATATAGTGGAATATAGTTTTGCCTATGGTGGGAGTTTTTCTTGCTGTTTTTGGCTTTTATTTTACATACCAAACAACATCTCTGGGGATTAGGTAGTAAGCCTGCCTCTTAGCATACCTCAGTTTCCTGTGTGGCAGGAGGAGCAGGTTAGAATTGCCAGCTGCAAGTGTTGCTCACCTGTGATGGAGAGGGCATTCATTCCCTGGAACGTTTAAGCACCTAGCAATGACTCTGCTAACAGACATATTTGGACTTCAAAGAGGGACTAGACAGGTTTGCCGTCTCTCACCATTACTTTTTATAATATTTCTGAGATTGCTTTCAATAAAAATAATTCAGCGAACTGAAAGCTTTATTGTATATTAAGAGGGCAAAGATAATTTTATATCAACTTTTTTTGCTGATACTCTTTTCCTCAAGCTTGCTTCCCAGGAGTCTTCTCTCAAATTGTGAGTGAGTTGCAGCCTCTCCCTACCGTTTATGATATTATAATGATGCAATTTGCGTTGATTGGCTCTTTGAGGATGCATCTTGGTTTGATTGGTTCTCAAGGAATGCATCTCCTCTGATTGGCTCCCTGCATATATTTAAACCCTGTAACTATCATTCCAGTTCACTCTTGGGAGTGTGATTTCCTGAGTGTCTTACTTTACTTGTTCATCTTTGATATCTGACCTCTCCTCTACCTGTCCTGACCCTTGCCTGCTTTGTGACATCTCTTCTACTTGTTGCTTTGTTTTTATTCCCATGCTAGGTAACTGCTTTGCTGGGTCCACACACATTGTTCCTGCTCTCTAGCTTTTCTCCTGCCTCTCCCTACTATCTGGTGGCTATTCTCTACTTTAACTCTACGGAAACATCTCAGGCTTGTGCTTCCTGGCAGGAGGGATCAACCCAAAGGGAAAAGGGGCTGTTATAGGTGAACACACATGACCTAAGCCCAGGGTCCCTGGTATTCCTCAAGGAGCTTTGCATAGAGAAGGTGAAAACAAATATACGTGTAAACATGATGATTATTTAAATAGAGCAATGAAGTAAAAATTATTTTAAAAGCCGTATAACCGGGTAAGGCGGACCGGGCGATCCCAACCTTGTCCCCCCCCCCAACTCCCGCCTATCCCAGGCACATACCTGACATTCAAATAAACCATTACACAATCTATGGAATTGAACTGGTCGCAGCTTTATTACTTATAACAATCACACATTACAATTAACAAGTTAACATACCCCTCCCCCCCCACCAGCAGAACGCGCCACCACCCGCCATGTTATTAGCAAGGTGCCGCCGCTTCCGCTTCCGCCAGGTACAGGCCCCAACAAAATCGCCTCGCCCTCCCTCATCCGGCTTCGCCATATTATTAGCAAAAACCTGAGGGATTGTCCGGGCGGGGGTACCCCACCCCCGCCGTAATGCTTGCATCCGGCTCCGGACCCCGGAAACCTCCGGGATCCCGCCAACCCCCCTCCAGCTGCAACACCCCACAACACCCCTCTGACCAACGCAACACAAGGGAGGGTGGGAGGGCGTCCGTCGGCTCCGGCATCCGAAGGCAAGAGGCCGGAGCCACGCTACGTCCCCGCACTATCTCCCCTGCAACTCCTTCGTCCCATTGGCTGCCGCGCCAGGCCGTCACGCGCTGCAGCCAATGGTACGGGATATTCCCCGGCCGCTCCTCCCCTCGGGCTTGCCTCACCGCGCTAACCGTTGGGACTGCGCGCGGCCGCCCCCCCGGTTAATGGTGGCCGCGTGCACATGGCTCCGCGGCCTTGCCATAACCGGGTAAGGCGGACCGGGCGATCCCAACCTTGTCCCCCCCCCCCAACTCCCGCCTATCCCAGGCACATACCTGACATTCAAATAAACCATTACACAATCTATGGAATTGAACTGGTCGCAGCTTTATTACTTATAACAATCACACATTACAATTAACAAGTTAACATACCCCCCCCCCCCCACCAGCAGAACGCGCCACCACCCGCCATGTTATTAGCAAGGTGCCGCCGCTTCCGCCAGGTACAGGCCCCAACAAAATCGCCTCGCCCTCCCTCATCCGGCTTCGCCATATTATTAGCAAAAACCTGAGGGATTGTCCGGGCGGGGGTACCCCACCCCCGCCGTAATGCTTGCATCCGGCTCCGGACCCCGGAAACCTCCGGGATCCCGCCACCGGCTCCGGACACTGACGTCCTGAGCCGCCCCCCCTTTAAACAAAGCTGCGACCAGCCCGTCTCCCATGCATAACCACCTCCAAGGCCTCCTGCCAATCGTTAAGCAGCAAATCCAAGCCGATCGGGGATAAATGTACCCCGTCTGGCCTGTACAAGCCGGCGCAGTTTACATCAGCCCAGGAGTGCAAAATTTGGCGCCCTCCATTCCCTATGACCCATCTGCCTATTTGGCGATTGATTTTTGCCAGCCCCCTGGACCAGCGCCGCTGAACGCTGCAAGCAGGCCTTGGAAGTATATCTGACCACAAAATGACCACGCCCGATAACATTACTAATACAGCCCCCAAGTCTTTGTGCACTGCACGAATCAACTGGCGACAAGTCCAGGACGTCAAGTCGTTGCCTCCCAAGTGTATCAACAGAACATCAGGCTTCTCTCTCCGACTCTCGTGGTGCCGCAGCAAAGGCAGGAGCTGGATCCACCGCATTCCGCGCTCACCCAGCCATGCGACGGACACCTCAGAGACTTCCAGTCCAAGATTCATGCCAATGGGTCGTGTTGCTGCCCGCCAACCAGCCCAGTAAACGAACGAATGGCCAGTCACCCAACAGCGACACCGACCATCTCCTATATCTGTAATATAAAATAAGATAGATTAGAGACCCCCCCCCCCGACAAACGCACATAGGTTTGGAAAGCCTGCGACCTCCAACGCCCGATACGCTGGATCTCCCGATCCGACAATCCCTCCGCCGCCGCGCTGGTAGCCGCCCCAATCCTGAACGAGTGTGGAGCAAAACGACCAGCATCCTCCCCTATCACCCGCAGCGACATCCGCATGACAGCCGTAAATTGAAAACGCGTAAGGACCCGCGCATCGCTATGCACGAATAAATTTTCCGGGCCCGGGGGGCGCGCATCCAAGTATGCCCTCAACAACCCAACCGGACAAGTCAATGCCCCAGCCACCTGTCGCAACACCACCCAGGAGCCTTTTCCCAACTGATCGGTTTTTGAGCGCGCAACATGTATGTGCACCCCCCCGGCAACCAACTTGACGTGGTGTAATTGCAAGCCACCGCCCCCCGTGCGTCTTCCCGACTCAGCCACCAATTCGCCCACTCGGAAGGCCCCAAAAAAGGCAACTGCAAAAACCGCCCGAAATAGGGAACATTCGTAACGCGATGAGACCACCCGAGGCAAGACCGCACACAATTGCTCTAACAAGGCATGCGTTATTGGTTGCCTGGAATCCCTGGTAGATGGATGCGAGCGCTCCCAGCCTTGCAACAACCGAGATGTCAGAAAACCCCCCCGCGCCGGACCCCACCCCACAGCTTTCATGAAAAAGGAAAAACCGGCCAAATTCTTACGTACTGTAGAACGCGGCAAGCCCGCAGCCTTCGCAGTGAAAACATACTGACCCAATAGCCACTCAGATGCAGGGCCCCGTCTCCATCCCCGCTCCAACAAGAAAGACTCCACGCTGCGGTAGCCTTTCCGATAGGCTTCCCACGTCGCTGCCGACACAGAGTTTTTTAGCAAGTCAATCATGCCGGCAGGCCAATCTGCCATAAGTTGTCCGGGACCGATGCTCCCCGCTCTTCCGCGTCCGGTGCCAAGGTCCGAAACAGCTCCCACTTGAAACGGGAAAGAGCATCAGCAATAGTGTTAATACATCCCGGAATGTGCCGAGCCTTCAGCACCACATTCAGCCGCAAACAGGATAAGACTACTTGCCGCATTAAATCCGCGACCGGTCTGCATCGCGGGGTATAATTATTCACCACGCTGACAACGGCCTCGTTGTCGCAGTTCCACACTACCTGGCGATTCCGCAGCCTCTCTGGCCATAGGGACAGCACCACCAAGATCGGGAACAATTCTAGGAAGGTGATATTACGAGTAAGTCCAGCTTCCCGCCAGGCCAGAGGCCATCCTGCCGCACACCAAGAGCCCCCAAAGTAAATCCCCAAGCCCGCTCCTCCGGCAGCATCGGTATATAACTGCAAATCCGCACTGGAGACTTCCTTCTCCCGCAATACCGAGACCCCGTTAAATTCACGCAGAAAATCGTCCCAAACCCCTAAGTCCGCTCGCATATTACGGGAAATCCTGATCCGATGATGAGGTTTACCCACTCCCGCTGTAGCCAACGAGAGCCGTCGGAGGAATACGCGGCCCATGGGAATAACACGACACGCAAAATTGAGTGAACCGATAAGGGCCTGCATCTCCCGCAGCGACATCTTAGCTGCTGTCATCGCATTCGCTATCAATACACGCAACCTCGCTACCTTGTCTACCGGTAACCTTGCTACCATTACGTCAGTATCTAACTCCACCCCTAGAAAAGTAAGACTCGTAGTCGGCCCCTCCGTCTTTGCCACTGCCAACGGTACTCCCCATTCCTGAGCTAGCTGGTTGAAATTGTTCAATAAGTCCCGACATTGCCCGGACTGAGCCGTCCCTACAAAGAGGAAATCATCCAAGTAATGCACTACTTGTGCACAACCCGAACGCTGTACCACCACCCAGTGCATAAATGTACTAAATCGTTCAAAATATGAACAAGATATCGCGCAACCCATTGGCATGCATTTGTCGAAATAAAATAGCTCCTCGAAACGAAAGCCCAACAAATGAAACGCCGAGGGGTGCACCGGCAACAATCGGAAAGCTGACTCAATATCGGTCTTAGCCATCAAGCACCTCGGGCCACAATCTCTCACTAAATCAACCGCCTCATCAAAAGATGCATACCGCACCGCACACAATTCCCTTGGGATGTGATCATTAACAGATGCACCCTCCGGGAAGGATAGGTTGTGAATCAGTCTATATTTACCTCGTTCTTTTTTCGGTATTATGCCCAATGGGGAAACTACGAAATCCTCGAAGGGTTGCTCAGGAAAAGGGCCAGCTATCCTCCCCAGTAAAATTTCCCCTAACAATTTGTCTTTCACAATATTACAGAAACGTCTCACCGACGGTGAATTCGTCGATCTGCCCGAGGCGACCCGACCCACAACAGGAATCTGAAACCCCCACTCGAATCCATTTTCTAAGAGACTGCCGTCCGCCCTCCTGGGATACCTATTCAACCATGGACGCAAAGCCAGTAACCTAATGGGAGTAGGGGCTAAGCTCCATGTAATCCTATTGTTTTGTAGGGGGGGGGATGGATCCAGTAGGACCTCTTTTAACGCATTTAAGGGCGGAATGTGCTCCTCCGCAAACAGAGCATGCGTGCCGGAATTTGCAGTCTGGAAAGGGGCAGGAAGACTTGTTGAAACGCCAACAGAAGTCGCCTGTGCCCCCTCCCCCCGCAGGTCTCTGAACTGGCGGGGGCACGCCTCCGCGAAAGGGCTTCCCAGCCCCAGCCGTACTGACTAGTCCCCCCCTGCCCACACTCCCCCCTCCTCCCCCTGATTTGACCGCCATCTGCGTTAACCATAAATTGATATCTTGTGTACCCCAAGATAACAACTGGTTCTCTTCCATCTTGTCGCGAAACTTTTCATCGTAGTTGAGCCAGGCCCAACTGTCATGGTTTTGTGACGCCTCTAAGATGGAGTCCGTGTATGCCAAAAGCATACCATACTGTTCCGGATGCTCGTATCCCCAAACGCTGGCTAACCGTAGAAAGGCCCTCGTCCAGTTCACTACATTCCTCGCAACTCTCCGCACCCTACCAGCTTTCTCATCTTCCTTCCTCTTTCGCCTACTGTCCCCTGACCGTTTCCTACCTTCCAGCAAACGAAAAATATCAATATAATGACGCTTTTGAATTTTTCGCCGCAAATTCTTCGGAACGCTTTCCCATAACTCAGAGAACGCAGCTACCGTAGGCACTGCGCCGCTGGGTTCCCGCCCAGTGACCGGCCTCCCTGATACACGGCCCCGACTTCCGTCCCGCGATGTCGAACTAGACGACGAATCAGTGGACGATGAGTACGACGAATCCGATCGCCTGCGCCTATGACAAGAACGCCGCCGCTTCCGGCTTCTCTTCTTTCGATCGCCGACCACATTCCCTGTTACCAACCCAGACTCCGCCCCTATTTCCAATGCCAACTCACACGCAGTATCTTCAGTTGCTGGTACACTGAGCTCAGGTCGCTCCGAAGTTGTTCGAACCGCTGCCTCCGTCGCAATAGCCGCACCGCCCTCAGCTCGAGAACTTGAGCTGCCTCCTGGCCGCGACACACTCCACCAAGGATTCCCCGTACATTGCCACGTCGGAGGTACCTGCGGAGAAAAAACAGGGAGAGGCGACGAGACACCCGCCCTAATCCAAGGAGACTGCCAAGCCCCGAGCCACTCCGCACGCGAGGAGCCCTGACCCCCGCCTTGCCAGTGCTCCCACGAGGGTGAAGGGCCTCCCCCCACATCCTGTGGCCACCCCCACATGCCCGCAAACCCCCATCTATCACCACTTTCCATGGGGGCGGACCACCACTTGGCCGGCCCTCATCTGCCCAGGCTGTCCTATGTCCCAACCCCCCCCGAAATTGCTCCCCATCCCCACCTCCCTGACAGCCCAGAGGGACACCCTGCTCCAACTCTGACCCCTCAACCCCTCTGTCACCTTCCAACTCCATCCGTGTCCGCGAGGTCCCACCTGCTCCCCCTCTGCCCCTCCGCCCTTTGTTACCCCTGACAGCCTCCCCTGCTGGCTGACCCCTCTCCTGATCAGTCCCTGCAGTATGCGCTGTTCTGCCCCTGGCCCGTCCCCGCGCTGACTTACCTCGGACAACAGTACCACGCTCCCCGCCATCCACACGCTCCCTGCTGGAACCAGACGCCATCCGCCTCCCCCCCCGAGCCATCCGTCCCTCCCCACTCACCCCCCTGGGCGCTTTACTTTTTGCAGCCCGCTTGCCGCCGGATTTGTTTTGCGGCATATTTAATGAGAAAACAACCCCCCAGCAATACTCTATAAGCCCTAGCCAAGCCACACCGGAGATCCCCAACTTTAAATTACCTGCCTCGACCCAGAACACTGGACAGTAGCGGAACTACCGCTGCACGGAGCCCCCTCCTCCTCCCCTTACAATTGGCCCGGCACGAAAATAATTCTGCTCACGAACGGGAATGAAGATGCTACACTAGAGCAGGGAGAAATCTCTACCCACCCGATAGAAAGACACCTCGCCAATATATAATTAAATTAAATCAATTGCGAACCTCCGCACACGTCCGTCGGCTCCGGCATCCGAAGGCAAGAGGCCGGAGCCACGCTACGTCCCCGCACTATCTCCCCTGCAACTCCTTCGTCCCATTGGCTGCCGCGCCAGGCCGTCACGCGCTGCCGCCAATGGTACGGGATATTCCCCGGCCGCTCCTCCCCTCGGGCTTGCCTCACCGCGCTAACCGTTGGGACTGCGCGCGGCCGCCCCCCCGGTTAATGGTGGCCGCGTGCACATGGCTCCGCGGCCTTGCCATTACAATCACAGAGATATTTATAAATTGCTGTTTCTCTGGTCTGGCATCAAAACTTCAAATGGTGCATTAGCATACTGTACATCACAAGATGTGCACTTTAAAGTATGCTTTTTTTTTTGTGCTATCAAGTCAGTGTTGACTCATAGTGACCCAGCTACCTCTGGGTTTTCTTGGCAATGTATCACTGGAAGTAGATTGCTAACCTTTTCTTCTGACTAATATGTAACCATCATATAATTAAACCCATAAGCTAATCACAATTTTTTCTTATGTCGGAGCCCACCGGGGGAGGGCTACAACAGTATACCTAACCTCCTCCAGACGGTAGACTACTTTTATTTTATTTTTCACCCCAATGTGTTGAATAACCACTTATCTTTAAAAATAAAGCAACTCCTCTTATTGTCGTATTGTCCTCCAAGTTGCTAATCACAAGGTTGCACGACGTGCACGTTTCGGGTAAGAACCCTGTTTCAAGTGCTCCAGTCCATTCAGATGTGCAACAACAAACCGCCGTCTTTGCGGCCATGGGCATTCCTTAATCAATGGCATTGTCTAACCCGACAATTCCCACGTTATATCTTGTACCCAAAATCCATAAATCTTTAGTTTCTCCCCCAGGACGGCCGATTGTCTCTTGTCGTAATTCTGTCTTAGAACCACTCTCCATTTTTTGTGACACATTTTTGAAAAAAGAGGCAAAAGCGGTACCATCATTCTTAAAAGATTCAACGCATTTCTGACAGGTAATTTCAGGCTTTATGATTCCAAAAGGAGCTTTTTTGGTGACCTTAGATGTCACCGCATTGTACACCAATATAGATCAGGTAGAAGCGTTGGAATTGTTGGAGCATTCTTTCATTAGTGCTCCCATTCGGCTTCCACGATCTTTTTTATTGGATTTGGCACGTTTGGTACTGACTCAAAATCATTTTTTTATTTTTTGGTTGATGGTAACTTTTATCAACAGATATCTGGAATTGCAATGGGGGCCACGATGGCTCCGTCTATAGCCACCCTTTATATGGGGAAAATGGAGGAGGTTCTTATTAAACCTTCTTCTTTATACCAGCACGTGATTCTTTGGAAGAGATTTCTGGATGATATTTTCTTTGTTTGGAAATCTGATCGGTCTACTCTCCAATGTTTCGTCAGTTGGTTAAACCAGTTGAAAACTAACATCACGTTTACGGAACATATTGCAATAGATAAGATTGAATTTTTGGATGTTTTGGTATCAGTGGACGGTGACAGATTGGTCTCCTCATTATATCGTAAATCGGTTCAGAGAAACAGCTTGCTTCATTATCAAAGCTACCATCCTGGTCCCCTTAAACGTGGTCTTCCCTTTGGTCAGTTTTTGAGACTTCGGCGTCTCTGTCATTCTATAGGGGAGTTTACAATTCATGCTTCTGAATTGACACAACGGTTGCTAGATCGAGGGTACCCTTTGAAAATTGTTTCCCAAGCTTATCATCGAGCAAGATATACCCATCGAGAATGGTTGCTGGATCCTCAATATTCCTCGGTGCGATCATCAGTAATGGATCCGATTGTTGGAGTGCTGCCATATACGGAACGTAGTTCAGATATTGCTAATATTTTACGGTCCCATTGGCAGATGTTGACTTTACAAGACTGCTTTAAACAACCTCTACGACTGGCTTTTTTGCGGGGTGCAAATTTAAACAATCAATTGGTTAAGACAACTTTGTCTCTTGATAGACCTATTCCATCTGGTCATGAAGGTGGCCATTATCCTTGTAATACTTGTAGTTACTGTCAAATGACAGTTTCAGGTCCGGTTTGGCAACATCCTGTCACCCATCGTGATTATATACGTCGCTGGAAAACTACGTGTCTCACTCCCTTTGTGGTATATATGTTGCGCTGCCCGTGTGGACTTTTGTATGTGGGACGCACCACTCGCTCTATGCGTAAACGCCTTGCAGAACATGCTTCAAGGATTAGAAATAAAGTTCTGACGGCCCCATTGGTGGAACATTGTGAAGTATTGCCTCATGTCTTTGAAGAGCTGACTTGGACAGTTATTGATCATGTCCCTTTGGATCCACGGGGGGGTGACCGTGAATTAAAATTGCAGCGTTTAGAACAACGTTGGATCTTTGAATTACATACCATTCATCCTTATTGTCTAAATCGAGAAATTGATTGGATTACTATTTTGTGATGTCACTGTTCGAGGTTCCAGTCTTCTCTAAGGTTTTGACCAATGGCAGTGTGGACACCTCTGACAGTGAGGTGGTTCCCGCTTCTGATTGGTTTTCCCCTGTTTAAAGTCTCGGGTTAGACAATGCCATTGATTAAGGAATGCCCATGGCCGCAAAGACGGCGGTTTGTTGTTGCACATCTGAATGGACTGGAGCACTTGAAACAGGGTTCTTACCTGAAACGTGCACGTCGTGCAACCTTGTGATTAGCAACTTGGAGGACAATACGACAATAAGAGGAGTTGCTTTATTTTTAAAGATAAGTGGTTATTCAACACATTGGGGTGAAAAATAAAATAAAAGTAGTCTACCATCTGGAGGGGGTTAGGTATACTGTTCTAGCCCTCCCCCGGTGGGCTCCGACATAAGAAAAAATTGTGATTAGCTTATGGGTTTAATTATATGATGGTTACATATTAGTCATTTGAGATTTTCCATCATTGGTGGGGTTCATTTTGTTTAGCAACCTTTTTTTCTGAGGCAATGGAGAGTAAGGTGACTTGACCAAAGTTACAAGGAGTGCCAGTGGGAATCAAACACTTGATCTTCTGGGTACTAGGGAGGTGCTCTAACCACTAGGCTACTCCTCCACTCCTTGAAGTGCCCTATCCTATGCTAATAAGTTCAGTTTTTATAATGTGTTTTCTAATACTTCAAATAAGAATGCATACTTATTGTCAGAGAGTCACAAACGGATATAAGCTCCCATCTGTGAGGTCCCTTAAATAAAACTGAACCAGAAAGATTGCACTGTAAAAATCTACCTCATCTTGAGTCTAAAGCACATCTCAGGAGTACAGCATCCTAGACAGAGAATCCAACACTGGCCATATTTCAGCTGATCATGACCTACTTCAGGGGCAAAAAGCTGAAACAAAAAGCTGTCTTTTAGTAACCACAGCCTTCACATTTATACGGACAGCTGTCCAAGATGCTTTACATCTGAGATGTGCTGTATGCTTTATTGATTTACTTATAAAAATGAGTACACCACCTGTTAAAGCAGCTTACAAGAAACAAATATGTACAATCATAATAAACATTAAAATACAAATGTAAAATAAAACAAATAAAATTACATAGAGAAACACATTGCCTTCCTTCAATAAAAATAAAAGCACATGGTTTTAACCATTTTTGGGAGGAGCTGTCCCTGGTGGAGAGGGGAGAGGGAAAAGGGAAAAGAGGAAAGAGGAAAAAGGATATGTTTTGGGCAGAACTGTAAAATAACACAGAAGAGCTGTTATTTTATAATGGTTGCCTAATTTGTGTCACAGAATAAAAGTGGCAGTCCACAGTAACAACAAACAAAACATACGGTTTTATTAGAAAAGTATTTATACCAGACAGCAAATAAAAACCATACAGTAAATATTTTTTACAGTAAAAGTTATTTTTACAGTAAAATTGTAAACAATACTCAGTATGTTTCAGCCAAAACCTTCATCAGGGGCATATGTATGAGCAAAAAACCAATAAATTAAAAATACAGTATGGTAAAATACAGTAAATGCAGAAATGTTCAATGATGTCATGTAAAACCTGAAAAGGCAAACATAGGTAAAACATAGATTAGACAAATTTAGTGTAATATATACAAAGATTGAGATCAATCAAACTCATAACATCTTAAATGAATATAAAATTAAAATATACAAAATCAATAATGCAAAAGAAAAAAAAATCAAAAACAAAAACAAAACCTAAAACAAACTGACCTCATTCGGAGACGTCATTAAAACCAAAGATGCGATGGGGCAATACCCCCTGCAAAAAGCAAATCAAATTAAAAAAATACAAAAAACAATCTGTTTTAGGCTTAAACTTCTTAGCCATACCCTGCCTTAAGGAAAGAAGAGAGAGAAAACCATGTACTTACTTAGGAGTATCTAAACCTGTAATGATAAACAGCAGAGTGTTACAATCACAAAACAGATTTATTTATTTAGACAGTTAAGATAAGTCACTAAGCACTACAAACAGCAAAAAAAGAAGAAACCAAACATTACCCATAGCAAAATCAGAACCTGCTATTGTAACTCATTCTTGGTCCAAAAAAAGCTTTTCACAGGGCTATCCAAATAACAGTTGGAAACACACACTCAAACCCATATATGCCTACAAACGTAACCCTTAAAAATGCTTTCAAACACTTATGGATACAAAGGACATAACCTACTGTTACAAACGAGATAATTTACGTCACTATTACAAAACGGGATAATTTAAACCACACAGCATCCCCAAAGCTGAATCAACATGAAAAAGGGCAGACAACCCTAATAAAACCTGAAAATAGTTAAAAACGCTGCCAAACATATAAATTGCAAAATAATCCAAGAAAACAAACCCTCTCACATCTCGGTGCTTCTGCACTCAAAATGAAGCAATCGGGCCGTGAGCTGCCCATTAAAATGACATTCCCTCCGAGGCAGCTTTGATAGACAGCGCTGCAAAAATGAGATTATCTGCACATCTGAAAATTAAAACACCCTAAAAACCCCAAAAGACCCTAAAAACAAATTATTGTTGCTGTGAACTGCCTCTTTAATTTTGTGATTTTTACATCCCTGTAGTGAGATTGCCTCTTCTCTTTTGTACCTAATTTGTGTGGCAGGCATGCACATAAGATATAACAATTTGTAAAGCAAAAACGTGCACCTTTACTTCTATGCTTTGTTAGCTTAGTTAGCATGCATAAGTGCATATTTTATAAAATATGGGGTCTAATCCATCCCGCTATTCGCCCCCCTGCTGGCCCCGTCAAAAGCCTCCCCTTATGAACAATAGGTTTATACAAAGAGGCTTAGATGAGGCGGGAGGGGGCATTCCAGAGGCGGAGTGAGGGGGGGCATGGGTGGTCTGCGACCCCGAAAAACTGGACAAGGGTCTTATTCCATCTCGAACGTGGAATAAGTTCCCCTGGATGTCGGGGGATGGCAGGCCCGGACAACGGCGGAAAGGTGAAGGAGTGCAGGGGGTTCCCTGTAGCCAGACCCTGGCCATGGAAGGACAGATTGGGTGTTGGGCTGCGGGGAAAGAAGATTGTGGTCGGTGGCCGGGGATCGCGGCTCCTGAATGGAAACATGGTGCCAAGGCAACAGGACGCCATGGCACCGCTGCGCCATTCAGGAGTGTGACTGAGTTAGCTGTGCAAGCAGGCCAATTGGAATCAGGCCCTAGACCTGATTCTGATCCCACAGGGCATGTCTAGCCACCACAGGATCAGAATCGGGTCTACCTCTGGGCATCTCGATTCTGATCGACCGCACAGGGGGCTGGACAGCCACATTGGAATGTGCCTCCAAGTGCATAAGTTTAGAACCCCATCTCAAATACACCATTTGGATGCTTTGACCTAGGTCAGATGAATTTGTGCAAGTACACAGTATATGGGCACATGTTTAAGTGCATAGGCTTTGGGCAATTTTAGAAAAGGTAATTTCTGTGCCAAAACCACTGTTTACCCCATGGACATGTCTTTGAAAATCACCCCTATGGATTGGATTTTCAAATCAGTCTGCATTATTTTCCATGAAAAATCTACCAGCACATAAAGCACATTTAAGATTTGTGGGAGCTTTGAATCCCTATTGGGTTTAAAAGGAAATGTATGTGCATTACTCCTTTGAAATCTACAGCAGAAATTTTCAGATAAATAGTGCCTATGGACTTGGCAACAAAGTAAACAGTTTGAAAACTGCTTTCCTAATGGAGTGTCTTAGGGAACTTTTTTTCTCTTGATTATAGTTGTGCATGATGTAGAGTGCGCTTATGGCATTATGTGTGCTTTTTTTAAAGTAATTTGAAGGGACGTTTGCCACCTAATGGTCTTACAAATAATTTTATAAATGAACACTGTTGTCATCGTAGGAAATTTGGTGCTGGAAGCAGCTTTTGTTTTTAAAACTTAGTTCATTATAAGCCCTCCAGGGACAGGGAAATACCTACTGTACCTGGATATAAGTTGCCTTGGACTACTACTGGAAAGACGTGAGCTAAATATAAACAAATAATGAATAAATACTTGGTAAACTGTTATTGTAATAATGGCTTCTAATATCTCTGATAGAATGTGATCCCTGGTTTGGAACTATATTGATGTCATAGAGGAATTATCTTCCACAAGAAACAAAAAGAATTCTGCTGAACAAACTAGTACATACAGAGCTTAGGGAAATATCTAATAAGCCACAATAATCTTTTGCTGCTAACGCAGAGCACTGATACAAATAGCACTATGTTAACTGAAAAAGCTGCGTGTTATCTGTTGGAGGCATGTGTGGCATTTCCCCAAGCAGATACCACACCAAAACTGCAGAAAACGTGGTTGGCCAGCAGCTGGGATGCAGCTAACACCATCCATTGAGGTGGCAGTAGTTGCACGACATAGTCTATAAAGCATGCAGTTACCATGCACTGTTTATTTATTTATTTATTTATTTATTTAACACTTATTTATATACCGCATCTTCCAGCGATCAGTTGCGGTGTACAATTAACAACAATTAACAATGCAGAGCTTGTTTTACATAGAACAATTATAACTTTTTACATAGAACATCTTAACTTGTGCAACAAAGGGTTTAAAGATTAAGCAGAATGATTCAGTAAATCAACTAACAGTTTGTGTTACAATTTAAACAGAAGTACTGTCTCTAAAACAGTTGTAACTATATACAAGTGGGGTATCAATGCATAGGAATGGAATGATTATTCATTTAAGTTTGTACATATTGATTATAGTAGGGAGTATAATCTTGATTTTGAGCAGGTTCATGTTTATCCTTTATCTAAGTTGAGTGGAGGGTTTTCTATGGTATTATAGTGTTTAGTGAATAGATAGGTTTTCAATTTTTTTCAGAATTCTATTATCTCTGTTAGTGATCGTAAGTCCTCTGGTAAAGAGTTCCAGACTGTTGGGGCTATGTGGGAAAAGGCTCTATTATTTGTTAATTTGTGAGTTCGTATATATTCTTTTGGCATCTTAAGTTTATTTGATTGTCCTTTTCTATGAGTGGGCTTAGGTGGTTCTTTGCTTATTAGGTTACAGAGTGTCTTCGGGGCCATGTCATTTAGGGCTTTGAATGTAGTTATTATTGTTTTGTATGTTATCCTGCTTTGTATTGGTAATCAGTGAAGGGATGCCAGTATCGGTGTAATGTGTTGGAGTGAATTTATCTTTAATATAATTCTAGCTGTGGCATTTTGCGCAAGTTGGATCCTTTTGATGTTTTGTTTTGAAATGCCTATAAGTATTAAGTTGGCGAAGTCGAAGTGTGGAGTTATGGTAGCCTGTATTATATTGATAAAATCTTGTATAAATACAAGGGGGCGTAATTGCTTGAGGATTTTGAGTTTGAAGTAGATTTTCTTTAATGTATTTCTAATGTGCGTTTCCATAGTAAGGTGTGTATCTAAAATGACACCTAGATATCTTATTTCATTTTTTATTTTAATTTCTTGGTTTTGTAGTGTTATATGGGTTGGAGGAGTGAATGTTTGGTTTTTTGTTACGATTAGGACTTCGGTTTTAGCATGGTTTATGTGGAGGTTTTGGGTTTTTAGCCAGTATGTAATTTCATTGTAGCAGTCTGATAGAAGTTGAATCGGTAGGTTAGGAATCGTAAAAGGTATGTACATCATGATATCATCCGCATAAAGGTGATATTGTACTCCAAATTTTTTAAAGATATTGCAGACTGGTTTTATATAGATATTGAAAAGTAGGGCTGACAGTGCTGAACCTTGTGGTAAACCTATTTCTTGTTTGTATGTGTTGGATGTTTGATTGCCTGCTCTTACATTTTGTGTTCTGTTATGTAAATATGAAGTGAACCATTTATGTACGGTGGAGATTTATGCCTAACTGTCTTAGGTTGTTGAGCAATATTGAGTGATGCACGCTATCAAAAGCTGCTGATATGTCAATGAAAAGGAGAATGTACGCCTGTTTGTGATTGTCAATTCCTTTTAGGAGTGTATCTATTAATACTGCTAGAAGCGTTTCTACTCCATGGCGGGGCCGGAAACCATATTGTTGTTCATCGAGTGGGTAAGATAAGTCTATGAATTCCTGTGTCTGTAGTTGCACTACCTTTTCAATTACTTTGGCCAAGAATGGTATGCTAGAAATGGGCCTATATGATGTTGGCAATGTTTTATCTAGTTTGCAGTTCTTTAAAATTGGACGTATTTGTGCATGTTTGAGCGGGGATGGAAGGTATCCTTGAGTGAGTGAGAGGTTTACTATTGGGAGAATATAGGATAGTAGAGTTGGTAGTGTGTTTTTTATCCATGATATTGGGCATGGATCTAAGTTTGAAGTTGTGGTATTTAGGCTGGAGATGATTGTTTTTAATGACACTTTTGAAATGGGGTAAAATTCTGACCATTCATCAACAGGTTGATAAGTGATGTTAATATTTTCTGAGGGCATGGCTGGTTTCTTAGATTTGTTTTGATAATGGTTAGCTAGGGTTTGAACTGAGATGTCTGTGATTTCGTTGCTAGAAGTTTGCTCGTTATTAGTTAATTTTCTGACTATGGAAAATAGCTCTCTCGGTCTATTGTATGATTTTGTTAAGATTGCTGCGTAATAGTTTTTCTTTGTGCTGTCAATTGTTTGTTTGTAATTTGTTAGATAGTTACTGTATATTTCCTTGTGTACAGACAGCTTGGTTTTTCTCCATTTCGTTTCAAGTTTTCTTAGTTCTTTTTTCATTTGTCTTAGAGTGCTATTAAACCATGGTGAACTATTTGTTTTGGTGTATCTGGTCATTTTATTTGGTTGTTTATTTATAGCTGCATTATTGATAGTATCATTCCAGTTGTTAACAGCATCATCCAAATTAGTTGTTGATAAGAAGTAAGGGATTGTTGAGTCAAGGAAGTCTGTTTCATTAAATTTTTTGAATTTTGAAGTGGTGGTGCTTCTTATGTAATTATTGCTGCTGGGGATGGGATATGAGAGATTTATTTTGATGATAAAATGATCAGACCAAGGTGTCTCTTTGCATTCAGTGGAATTTGAGTTAACTAGCTTGAAGAGTATCTCAGGGAGAAGAACCAAATCTAATGTTCCTCCTTTGATATGTGTTGCAGTTTTAATTATTTGATGGTACTCTATATCTGCTATGGTGTCTAGGAATAGTTTAGAGTCTGATGATGGTAGTGACGGAAGGTTAAAATCGCCTAGCATGATCACAGGATTTTGGTCAGTAGATGAACTGAGGAGTTCAATAAGAGAATCCAGGCCATCTGTTTTATTGTCTGGGGGTCTATATATTAAGCAAATTTTTATGAGGCCGATTTTTATTAATAATGTGTCTATGTTATTATTGATATTTGATTGGATTGGCTTGGCGTTTAATGTTTTTCTTGTCATCATTAGAACTCCACCACCTTTTTTATTGGGTCTATGTTTGTAGAATGTGTCATAGTTCTCTTTATCAAGTTGATTTAGATAGACTGTATCTGTTTCAGTGAGCCATGTCTCTGTGACACATAAAATGTCAGGTTTTAAGTCAGTTATCAGGTCATTAAATATGGGTAATTTATTTTTCATTGATCGTGCATTAATGAGGATACATGATAGGGAGGATGAGTGGTTAGAACAGATTTTATTATCTGTTAGTTTTGTGTTTGTTTGTTGTATGTGTATTAGTCTGTGAAAATTAATTTTTGGGTAGTTTTGATGAGGGTGTCCCATGTGGCAGTCATTTCGAGTATGTGTGTGTATTATAGGTATAGTCATGTGATTTTTGTGGTTTAAACATAAGGATAGGTCAATTATTATTATTGTTAATAATATACAGGTATATAATATTCGTATGAGCATGTTGTTAGGGTGAAGCATTTTCAGTTTTATTGGCTCGGCTTAATGTGAGTGTATGTGGGGTTTTGGACTACTGACAACAGTACTATAATCCTAGCAATGTTATATGCAGATATACTTTGAAATACTGACAACAGTACTATATTCCTAGCATGTTATATGCAGATATACTTTGAAATACTGGCAACAGTACTATATTCCTAGCAATGTTATATGCAGATGTACTTTGAAATACTGGCAACAGTACTATATTCCTAGCAATGTTATATGCAGATGTACTTTGAAATACTGACAACAGTACTATAACCACTGTTGAGTGGTTGCCATGTTTGCATGTGCATGGGAGACGTGTATCTCACGAAAACATCTTTGACCATATTCTCTTTTTTTATATTTCTTTATTTATATTTTCAACAAAATACAAACAAAAGAGAAAAACAGAAAAAGAAAAAAAGAAAAAAAAATAACCGGATTACAACAAAATTAAAATACACAATTAGTTTCTGTGACACGAAATATTCAAAGACAAAACACAGCCCACCCCACCCTGCCCCTCCCATTATTCTATGATCATCAGGAGCCAAATGAGATTTTAAAAAAAAGCACACCGAACTTCTGCAAGTCTACAAGGCCTGCAAGGACTATAAAAGAGCCAGAACCCAACTACAGAGAACATAGGCACAAATGTGCCACCATGAATATCTTCCAAACTCAGTAGTATGTTTCCAGTTAGGAATAGTGGGAAATAATAACGGGAAAGGGCCACTCCCCAACATGCAGCTAATTCAAACTGACAGTACCTTTATATGGACGAGATAACAATTTGTTGATTGAAAAATGACACCAAATCAGGAGAGAGTGGCCCTGAGTCCCAGCACCACGCAATACGATTCGATGTTTAAGCCCAGTGCAACTGAATGTTAGGTCAGTCCTACATCACATATCCCAAGTTGTTGACATCTCCTTGATAAGACTAACACTTATTCTCATCTACATATTGAATGTATGCCTACGGCCCCCTCCTCCCATCATGAACCTTGTTTTGACAAAAGCCATAATAAAGGCCAGTCAATCAGGGAAACTCCTCCCCCTCCCTCCTATCGAAACCCAAGCTTCCCACGAGCAAATCTAGGCGGTTATTTCTCCCTGAAAGCTGAGCTAAAGTTCTATCAATATTACCATTGTGTTTTACTTGAAGGAACAATGGTAGTATTCCTACTATACAATTCACTTTATGAGTGATAGACATACTTATATCTTCAAGACAGACCGACGACCACATTACTGTGTATAATTAAAGCTTGTTAAGTCGAAGAGGGTGAATGAGATTATAGTATGAACCTAGTTGTGATCCACATGGATAACAAACTCACTAAATCTTGAGCAATATCCTTGGAAGATAGGGAAAATCAAGGCAAAAACCTGGGGGGGGAAGCAATTTTCCATCTTGAAATGACCATCCCCTACTCTTGTAATGGGCAGCAGAAATCCCTTTGAAATAGGGCCTGCATGCCGAATTTCAATAACTCCATTACATTCAAGTATGTCTCTTGCAGCAATGAGATGTCAACATTTTCTGTCCGACAATACAGAAGAGAACACTCCTCTTGGTATCAAATATTAATGCCCTTAACATTTAGGTACCCAATCCCAAAGAAAAACGTACTGAATATACCTCTGAAGAAGCATTCATAAGTTACAGAAACAGCTCAGTGTTGTAGCCTTTCGTTTAACATTATAGAACAACTTATTAAGCGCCTTTAAAATATGACTGCATCTATAGCCCAAAGAAACGAGCAAAGGCCCCATCATATGATCAAACGCAATGAAACATCCAACTCTAAAAAGAAAACAGAAAACATTTCCCAAAGCCACCTAAAACCAGGGGGGGCTATATAACACACAAAACTTAATGGGTGAGCCCACTAGGACAAGACAGACATGGAGGGCTCAGTGACCCAACAATCCCATATTCCTGCAATACTCCGAATATCACATCTTGCCTACCTCCCATCTTAAAAGTAAAAATAATGTCTTATCAACGAGACAGAATAAATGTCCCAGGAAATAGCAGTATATGCTGCTTCTACATGGAAAGCTCATCTTCCGACGACCTCAGACCAGTTGAACGCCCAAATAACAAGCGCCATAAAACTATGGCAAATAGAAAATACAATATGTCCTTCACTGCATCACCGCCAAATCCTTATCCTCCAAAAATGCACATAAATCTCCAGGATCATGAAAAGTCTTGGTCTGGTTATGCAACGTGACTTTCATGTGAGCAGGATATAGCAGTCCAAAACGGGCCTTCAGTTGTACCAAGCGTGGACACAGCACCAAAAACCTCTTTCTCCGATCCACTGCCGCCTTCGCGAAGTCCGGGAAGAACAGGAGTTTATGCCCCTGATATTCCAAATCTGTGAGTGCTCTGGCTGCTCCCATTATTTGCAACACTTGCTGAAAACGTAAGACTTTCAGGATAATTGGGCATGGACGCTTCTTCATGGCCCCGGACTGTGTGGTCACTCTATGGGCGCGCTTGATCTCGAATGGCATAGTGAAATGCAGCTTTAACACACCTGAACATAAGAACATAAGAACATAAGATATGCCATACTGGGTCAGACCAAGGTCCATCAAGCCCAGTATTCTGTTTCCAACAGTGGCCAATCTAGGTCATATGTACCTAGCAGTTTCCCCAAGGGACACAGGTTCCACAATGCTTGTATTGATTCAAGCATTGATATCCTGGGTCCCTTCTTAATAATGGCTTATGGACCTTTCCTCTAGGAACTTGTCCAAACCTTTTTTAACCCAGCTACACTAACAGCCTTTACTACATCCTCCGGTAACAAATTCCAGAGTTTGATTACACGTTGAGTGAAAAAATATTTTCTTTTATTAGTCTTAAATAGTTTACCCTGTAGCTTCATTGCATGTCCCCTAGTCTTTCTATATTCTGATAAGGTAAACAATCGATCTACGTTTACCCGTTCCACTCCGCTCATTAATTTATAGACTTCTATCATATCTCCCCTCAGCCGTCTCTTTTCCAGGTTAAAGAGCCCTAACCTTTTTAGCCTTTCTTCATAGGAGTATCCTTCCATCCCCTTTACCATTTTGGTGGCTCTTCTCTGAACCTTTTCTAATAACTCTATATCCTTTTTAAGATACGGCGACCAGAATTGCACACAATATTCAAGGTGCGGAATCATAGCCTGCAGAAACGATATCAAGTCATGCCCCTCTGCTCCCTCAGGCACTCCCAGTACCCTTATGTTGTTTTGCCGCAAGCGATTATTGCCATCTTCCACCTCTCTTTGCAGTGAGTGAATCAACTTGGCCTGCTTCTCGATGGCCTCAAGCCTCTCCCCATGTGACACCACCACCTTCTCTACCTTCTCCAAATGATCCATATTTGACTCCAATGAAGATCTCAAAGCATTAATATCTTCCTGCATTGCATTTAGCGATTCTTCATTAGCTTTGACTATTTCTTTGACTGCCCGAATCTCAGCCAAGACCTCCTGCAAGGTCTTAGGGCCATCTCGGATGACCGCCATCTTGTGAGGTGAGAGAGGTTCCATCTTGGTTCTCTTTGCATTAGCATTTTGAGATAGTTGGAAATCCAGCCGTGTCTGCTTGGAATCCGACATATCCGGGATCAAATGGCAACCAAGTAGGTAGGAACTATTTGATCAAATATTACAGAAAAACAGGATTCTTGTCTTTTCCCTCCGGAGCACCGCTCTTACACATCCATCTTGACCAGATACCAGGCTCCATCCCCTATCACAATTTCATAGTATCACTATGAATAATAATAATAATAATAATCATGTGTATTGCACTACAAGGCTTACACAGCGCTATACAGCAGC
The DNA here is from genome assembly GCA_033557465.1 of Ichthyophis bannanicus. Lineage (NCBI taxonomy): Eukaryota > Metazoa > Chordata > Amphibia > Gymnophiona > Ichthyophiidae > Ichthyophis > Ichthyophis bannanicus. The sequence goes on from CM066031.1 coordinate 1,697,370,977, forward strand.
ACCATACCTAGCCCTGTGCGAGCAGTGCAGCTACACAGGGCACAAAGGCTTAGAGGGTGCATTTTGGCTGCCTGCTGTTTCCCTGCCGCCACCAATTTTTTTTCTCTCAGTGGCAGTGTCACCGGCAGCAGCTGACCTAAAATAAAAAATCCCAAATCACGTGGGTCTTTTCGCAGGTCTGGTCCCATCCTCCTCTGATGCGACATCAGAGCAGGGAGAGATCGGATTTGTTTAACGTGCGGTCGAAAAACGTGTGAGGGTTTTTTCTTTTTACATTTTAAATTTAGATCTGCTATGCTGCTGCTGGCACCGCTGCAGAGAAAACAAAGGGTGGCAGCAGCAGGGCAAGAGCAGGCAGCAGCTGGATGGAGCCACGGAAATATGGGGAGGCACGTGCCCAATGTGCAAGTCGCACAGAGGGTGCAACTTGTCTGGCTCGGTACGGCCCTGCTGCACAGACACATGTAAAAGAGAGTCCTTGCTTATCAGAGCTTACAATCTAGTCAAGACAGACAACACAACAGCTGAGGACAAGGTTATATCTAGGGGAATGGTAAAGAGACCTGTAGGAGACTAAGCGGATCAGGATCCAAAAGTGGCCTCAAAGAAGTGAGTTTTCAGCCTGAATTTGCAAAGGGTCAGAGATGAAGCCTGATGCAGAGACTCAGGTAGTTTGTTCCAAGCATAAAGAGCAGCAAGGTGGAAGGATCAAAGTCTGGAGTTGGCAGTAGAAAAGAAGAGCACAGATAGAAGCTGCTAGAAGAGCGGAGTTCCCGAGAAGGGGGGTAGGGAGAGACAAGAGATGAAAGATAGAGAAGAGCTGCAGAGTGAGAGTGCACTTATAGGTCAGTAGGAGAAGTTTGAACTGGCTATGGAAACGGATAGGGAGCCAATGATGCGATTTGAGAAGAGGGGTTATATGAGCATATTGAAGCTGGTGGAAGATTAGCCACGCAGCTGAATTTTGAACAGATTGAAGGGGAGAGAGATGATTCAGAGGGAGACTAGCAAGGAGGATGTTGCAATAGTCTAGATGGGAAGTGACTAAAGAGTGGATAAATGTCTTAGTAGTGTGTGTGTAGAAAGGAAGGACACATTTTGCCAATGTTATACTACTAATGTCAATGGCCCCAACTTCTTGAACGATAATTCCGTTATTGAAAAAAAGTCGTTCACTGTAACTCTAACAATGGACTAGAGAAATCTAGCAATAGTCCTCAAAAATTAAAGTATACAAGAATTTCTTCGAGGTCTCAGTTAAAACAGTAGCATTGCCTTTTAGACTTGCGTCATCATGAGGCCGATTGCATGTTCACATCAGTGACCTCTTCAGAAATAAAAACAGAACCCAAAATCACTATGGAGTTTTGCTTTAAACAAGCTCTTTTCAAAACGCTGTAAAATAGCATAACAAAAATGATATTATCTGCTTCCCCAAGTGAAAAGGATCTGTACTCTTATTCTACTTCTTTTGCTTCTTCTGATCCCAACGTCAATCCCCGGTACCACTGAGACGTTTCACAACGATGTTTCCTCAGGGGATCGTAAATATATCTAAAAACAAACAAAGTGAAAAACCACGATAAACCTCCAATCCTACCCATTTAAATCCTTATCCCCCACACATAAAACCACCTAGAAAATCATCAATATGAATCTTACCAAAGATGCTGCCCACGCCTTTACTCACAAAAATGACTTTTACTACCGATCTCTGGGAGACTTCATTCAGCTCTACAAAGACGCCGCGCATGTCAACTGTCCCTCCGGGCGCCATTTTTAAAAGACCGCATACCCGACCAATTAGGGGCGAACAGCGGCCAGTCATCAAGTAACTTCCTTCCTTAAAGGTATAGCACACTCCTTTGAAACTAATAGTTAAACCAATCACGTCGAATAACGTCAACAACAAACTAGTGCAAAAAACTGTGCTATCCAAAATAGTCTTATACGCTATCGTAGCAGAACAATCCATAGTGATAGAAACCAAACATTACTTCCTACTCTGCCTCCCCCGGCAGGCACTGCCTAATTCGTAACAACTCTACAGATCACTATAGGGTTAAACGCATGCTGTCCATTCAATAACATTATTTAACCCCTTAGGCTCTAAGGTATTGAATGTATAAATTAAACGCTGCTCCTGTGTGATCAAAACTTGGTCTAATGTTTTACCTGCCCTCCCTCGCTGGACTTGTACCAATCACAGACATCGTAACTGCTCAAAAATGTGATTTTTTTTTGTATACAATGGGTCACTAGAGGAGCCTCAAGCACCTTTCGATGCAAGCGGCTACGATGTTCCCTCATGCACACCCTAAAGGGTCTGATAGTCTTCCCTATGTAACCCAATCCACAGGGACAGACTATCGCATAGACAACATTGTGAGAATCACAGGTCGTGGCTTGTTTTAACGAAAAAGTTACGATGTCTGTGTTTGGTACAAGTCCAGCGAGGGAGGGCAGGTAAAACAGTAGACCAAGTTTTGATCACACATTTTGGTTATGCTATTTTACAGCGTTTTGAGAAGAGCTTGTTTAAAGCAAAACTCCATAGTGATTTTGGGTTCTGTTTTTATTTCTGAAGAGGTCACTGATGTGAACATGCAATCGGCCTCATGATGACGCAAGTCTAAAAGGCAATGCTACTGTTGTAACTGAGACCTCGAAGAAATTCTTGTATACTTTAATTTTTGAGGACTATTGCTAGATTTCTCTAGTCCATTGTTAGAGTTACAGTGAACGACTTTTTTTCAATAACGGAATGTTATACTACTGCCTCCTACATGCTGAAAAGGCTTGATAACATTACCTCCATAGGGCCCAATATTCTAACTGACTTTATTGGCCACTGTTAAATGCAGACATTCGCTCTCTATGGATCTTCAGTGGCACTGTGGCTGGTGAAAATCCCTTTAAACACCTTTGTACTATCTGGATAGTGCTGTGGTGGAATTAGGAAGGTGCAAGGACAGAACAACTAATCATATGAATACCAGTGATAGCCACTGTCTGTAGAGCTAAGCAGTTTACTTTGGGCCTGTGAGAAAAGCAGTCTTAAAGTAAAAAGCTTAGCTAGACGTAGAGCTGCTGAATATCACTTCTGGCTGTGACTGCAATCTATATATATTCAGTTTTGTTGCCTAGCCATATAGCTGCATTGACTATGCATATTTTTTTTAAATGCTGCAGCTGCTACTTAAAAATATGATCACTTCCTCTGCTAAAACATGGCCTGATAACTTATACATCCAGTTGAAAAGCCGATGAAAAGCAAGTAGAACTTGGAATACCAAATTTATGTTCTAAGTGTTCCCATATATTCATCGGTACTGCCTAAACATATAGCACTATTGAATCTATGTATGATTCAATAGTACTATATGTTCCTTACTCAGAAGCTATTACAAGCTATTCCTCTCCCCTCGCTCTCTCTCTCTCTCTTTGGTTAACACTAATAGGAGAAACCCTTCTCCTGCACTATATTCTTTGAGGCCGGCATTCAGAGTCAGGTGTGGCAGGGTTGCACATCCGGCCTGGTCATACAACCATGAACAAGCCTGGGACCATATGCTGCCTCTCCTGCTCCCTGCATGCACAGGCATTTGTGTGGGGAGCACCAGATGGAGACGGGAGGGGGCGGCAACTGGGTGGCACGAGGATGGAGCAGGGGACGGGCCACACATCCATCATACAGAGGCCATTCTGGTCAGGCTTCTGTACGTCCAGTGGGTGCAGGTTGGACGTCAGACTTAATCCACCTAAGAGGTGGAATAAGACCCAGCAAAGGCGGTGATCAGGCCAGGCAGCCCCCCCCCCAACACAAGGAGCCACAGCAGGTGAGGCCCCCCCACCCAATTCCGGTCCTGGCAGACCCCGCCGAGGGTCGGGCGGTGGGGAAAAGAGAAATATCCCGCTGTTGGGCCTTGCTTGCTCCTGCTGGGTATCCTGGTGCTATGGCGATGGGATGCCATGGCCTCGGCATACCAGCAGGAGCACTGAGTGATGGAAACAGGCAGCATGCTGTACGTCTCCCCGCTCAGCATATTGTGCACTCTGGCCTGTCCAGGCGACCTGATTCTGGAGCCATGGGAACACATAGCTCCCGTGGTTGAAAAATCAGGTACAACTGTGCCCCATCTATATTGTGGGCATCCGGATGGCCCGGATGTGCACAGTATGGAATCAGCCTCCATACTTCATTTGGTAGAGCCAGGTTCTGATGTCACTGGGTTACAAGGATGTCTCTCGATCCTCTCTTCAGCTCCTTTGGACCAGTGGCTCCCAGATGTTCAGTTGCTTTACTCCTTCTCCTCTCCAATGGACTGGTGCTACTATTAGGGAAGCTACATGGTTGCTAACAGCACGTGTCCCAGGGCACCTATTGCTGTTTCTGATGCCCCTATCTGTGGCCTGCTGTGATGGCATTGGCTTTGAAACCACAATGCAGCGCTTATCTAAAGTCTCCGGCATTGCATCCTACCTTCTATGACCTGCACCTTCCACTCTTCTCTGAGGCAGACTACTGGTTTGCATAAACCAGAAGTCTGCATTGGAGGGGAGCAGAAGTGGCAGGTCATAGAAGGCAGGAACTTCGACTCAGCACTGGAGGCTTAATGTAAGCTCTATGTGGTGGTTTCAAATCCAATTGTCACGTCTATAGGTCTACAGAGAGAGGTGGCAGCGACGGCAATGAGGTGGGGATGGCAAGACTTAAGTGACCTTTATCATTCTCCAACCCCTCTGCTCCCTCGTGATGCAGTTTCCAACCAGATGGATCTATTTTGATGGCATAATAGTTGTAGAGCGAAAACATCAGCTGTTGTGGTACCATGGCTTAGCCTACCAAAGATAGAGGTCTGTATTTGGATGGGGTTTATATTGTTGTTAAGTGCCGTTGAGTCAGTGTCGACTCATAGCGACCCTCTGGATAGCTGTTCTAAACTGTTAGGTTTTAAGTCAGGTGGCTCATTTGTTGATAAAGTGGAATCCATAGTTGCTGTTATTGTATTGATCCATCTCATTTCTGGCCTTCCTCTTTTGTGTTGACCTTCAACTTTGCCAAGCATGATGGCATTCTCTAATGATATCTCTCATCGCACGATATGTCCAAAGTATGAAAGTCGAAGTCTTAACATCTGAGCTTTTAAAGAAAACTTTGGTTTCAACTCCTCTAGTACTGACTGGTTTGTTCTTTAGGCGGTCCATGGTATACACAGTATTCTTCAACAGCACCATAATTCAAAGGCATCGATTTTCTTCCTATCTTTTTTACTATCCAACTTTCACATCCATAAGATCTCATTGAAAATACCATGGCTTGTGCAAGTCGAATCTTGGTATGGTGAGAGACATCTCTGCTCTTAAGAATCATGTCTAGGTCCTTCATAGCCATTCTGCCAAGAACAATGCGTTGTCGGATTTCTTGACTGCTTGTCATTTCTTTATTGATTATTGATCCAAACAGGTTAAAGTTGTCCATTATTTCAGTTTTCTCTCCATTGATTCTGCCAGTTGTCAGGATCTTTGTCTTTTTTATATTAAGGTGAAAGCCCATTTTAAGACTATGTTCCTTAATCTTGAGAAGAAATGTTTCAAATCATCTTCACTTTCAGCCAGTATTGTGGTGTCATCAGCATAGCGGAGGTTGTTGATGACTCTTTGACCAATCTTCACACCTCGGTTGTCTTCATACAGTCCTGCTTCTCTGATGATAAATTAAACAGGTAGGGGGAAGAATGCAACCTTGTCGTACACCATTGCTGATTTTAAACCATTCTTTTTTCCTTGTTCCATTTGAATGGCCTTTATAAACTGGAAGACTGGGCATCCAAAAGGCAGATGAAATTTAATGTGGACAAGTGCAAAGTTATGCACCTAGGAAAGAACAACCCAAACTATGGTTACACGATGCAAGGTTTCATATTAAGAACCACCACCCAAGAAAAAAGATTTAGGTGTCATCATAGATAACATGTTGAAACCTTCCATCCAGTGTGCAGCAGTGGCCAAGACAACAAATAGAATGCCAGGCATCATAAGGAGAGGAATAAAACAAAGGAATTATAATGTCTCTGTATCGTTCCATGGTGTGACTGCACCTTGAATATTGTGTGCAATTCTGGTCACCGTATCTTAAAAAGGATGTAGTGTTATTAGAAAAGGTACAGAGAAGAGCCACCAAAATGGTAAAGGGAATGGAAGGATACCCCTATGAAGAGAGGCTAAAAAGGTTAGGGCTCTTCAACCTAGAAAAGAGACGGCTGAGGGGAGATATAATAGAAATCTATAAATTAATGAATGGAGTGGAACGGGTAAATGTAGATCGGTTGTTTGCGCCATCAAAATATAGAAAGACTAGGGGACATGCAAAGAAGCTACAGGGTAACCTATTTGAGACTATTAAGAGAAAATATTTTTTCACTCAATGTGTAATCAAATTCTGGAATTCGTTACTGAATAATTTTGTGTCATCTGCAAATTTGATTACCTCACTCATTATTCCCATTTCCAGGTAATTTACAAATATGTTAAAAAGCAATGGACTCAACACAGATCTCTAGGGTACTCCACTGTTCACCATTTTCCTTTGGAAAAATTGTCCATTCAGCCCTATCCTCTGCTTTCCATCTTTTAACCAGTTCCTGATCTACAACAGTACACTGCCTCCTATCCCATGACTTTTTAATTTCGCCAAGAGCCTCTCATGAGGGACCTTGTCAAAGTCTTTCTGAAAATCCAGATACACTATATCAACTGACTCACCATTGTCTACCTGTTTATTCACACCTTAAAAAAATAACAGAATAGTAAGACAAGACATTCCTTGGCTAACGCCATGTTGGCTGTCTCCCATGAAGCCATGAATATCTACAAGTTCAGTAAAAGTTTTCTTTATAATGGTTTCTACCATTTTTACCAGCACTTACATAAGGCTCACTGGTCTATAGTTTCCTGGATCACCCCTGGAACCCCTTTTCAAAATTGGCATTACATTGGCCATCCTTCAGTCTTCAGGTATTCAGATGATTTTAATGATAGTTCACAGATAATAGTAGGTCTGTAATCACAAATTTCAGTTCTTTCAATACCCTTGGATGTATACTATCCAGCCCAGATGATTTGCCACTCTTCAGTTTATCAAATAGTTGTAGTACATCCTCCAGGTATATCAATATTTCTTTCAATTCCTCTTTGGCATCACCTTTAAATACCATTTCAGTCATGGGTAACATGGGCATCTTTTTCAGTAAAGACCTAATCAAAGAATTCATTCAGTGTCTCCGCTATAGCCATTTCCCCTCATAGTACCCCTTTTACCCCTCTATCATTGAATGGTCCAACTGACTCTTTCACGTTTTTTTTTCCTACAAATGTACTTGAAAAAGTCTTTATTATGCATTTTCGCTTCCACTGCAAGCTTCTTCTCAGATTCTCTCTTTGCCTGCCTTATCAATGCCTTGCTTTTAACTTGCCAGTGCTGATGTTGTTTCCAGTTTTTGTCATTTGGCTCCTTCTTCCATTTCCAGAAAGATGCTTTTTTGGCAACAACAGCCTCTCTGACCTCACGTTTAACCCTTTCCAGGCCGAGCCCAAAACTCTCGGGATCCAAAATTCTTACTAAATATTCCTATCAAATGGTATATAGTACATGACCATAGCAGAAGGAAAATCACTATTAGAACATATTGAATAAGACGGGTACAATTTTCCTGAAATATGCAAAAATAAACCCAGCTGCAGAATGTGGATTAAAATTTTAAAATAGGCCTTCAACCATGCTGGCAGTTTTTTGGACTTTCTTCCACTTTTCTTTAAGCACGAAATAAGGCTGGTCTGGGCTTCCAAGATAGTATTTTTAAATAACAGCCATGCTTGATGTAAATCTTTAACCTTTGCAACTGCTTCTTTAAACTTTTTCTTAACTATTTTCCTCATTTTATTATAGTCTTCCTTTTGAAAGTTAAAAGGTAGTACTGTGGATTTTCTTGCCATCCTTCCTCCATTTATTAAATCAAACACAATCATGCTATGATCACTATTCCCAAGTGGCTTCAACACCCTTATCTCTTGCACCAGATCTTGTGTTCCACTAAGGACTAGGTCCACAATGGCTTCCCCTCTTGTCAGTTCATGAACCAGCTGCTCCAAGAAGCAGTCATTTATTTTGTCTAGAAACTTTATTTTCCTAGCATGTCCTGCCATAATTGAAATCACCCCATAATTGAAATCACCTATTGTTACAGGTAACTTTTGTTAGCTTCCTTAATTTCTTTGAGCATTTCATCATCCATTTGTTCATTCTGACCAAGCGGTCGATAGTACACCTCCATTGCCATTGCCTTCCCCTTCCCCTTTTTACATGGAATTTCAATCCATAGAGATTCTACAGTGTATTTTGTTTCCTGCAAGAGTTTAATCCTTTGTGACTCAGTGCTCTCTCTAACATAGAGTGCAACCCCTCCACCAATTTGACCAACTCTGTCATTACAATCTAATTTGTACCCAGGTATCACAGTGTCCCACTGGTTGTCCTCCTTCCACCATGTCTCTGAGATACCAATCATATCTAACCTCTCATTTAGTGCTATATATTCTAACTCTCCCAACTTATTTTTTAGACTTCTAGCATTTGCATACAAGCATTTTAGAAGCTGTATTTTATTCATATTAATCTGGCTATCGGTAGGCAGGGGTAATTTGGAATTCTTAAGCTCTGTCTGCTCTGTACTTAAGGGCATTTGGGTTACTTTTGTCTTTATTGGAACCTTTCTGTCAATATGCCCTAACTTCAATCTTTTGCTAGTATCCTTCAAGGATGCATTGTTCCAAACCATGTACGACTGTCAGCTTTCCCCTATTATCTAGTTTAAAAGCTGTTCTATCTCCTTTTCAAAGGTTAATGCCAGCAGCCTCATTCCATCCCGGTTAAGGTGGAACCCATCCCTTCAGAAAAACTCTTCCTTTCCCCAGAATGTTGCCCAGTTCCTAACAAATCCAAAGTCCTCTTCCTTGCACCAGCATCTCATTCACGCATTGAGACTCCAGAGCTCTGCCTGCCTTTGGGGTCCTGCACGTGGAATGGGAAGCATTTCAGAGAATGCTACCCTGGAAGTTCTGGATTTCAACTTCCTATCTAAAAGTCTAAATTTGGCCTCCATAACCTCCCTACCACACTTTCCAATTTCATTGGTACCAACATGTACCAGTGGTGGACGTGGAAAAGGCGTTCAGCTGAGTGGAGTGGCAGTTTGTGTTAAAGGTGTTAGAGCGTATGGACTTAGGGGAGAATTTTCTAAAATAGATAAGAGCACTGTATGCCCACCCATGAGCCCGTGTCAGAGTAAATGGAGGATATTCCGAGAATTTTTCCTTGGCGAGGGGAACACGTCAAGGCTGTCCATTGTCACCACTCCTGTTCACCCTGGGGATAGAGCCCCTTGCTGAATATATTAGATGGGGAGCAGATATAAAAGGGGTGGAGGTGGGGGGGGGGGAAAGACCAAAATAGCCCTCTTCGCAGATGATATCATATTAACCCTGAGACAGTCCTTAACCACCTTAAGAACATAAGAACATAAGATATGCCATACTGGGTCAGACCAAGGTCCATCAAGCCCAGTATTCTGTTTCCAACAGTGGCCAATCTAGGTCATACGTACCTAGCAGTTTCCCCAAGGGACACAGGTTCCACAATGCTTGTATTGGTTCAAGCATTGATATCCTGGGTCCCTTCTTAATAATGGTGTATGGACCTTTCCTCCAGGAACTTGTCCAAACCTTTTTTAAACCCAGCTACACTAACAGCCTTTACTACATCCTTGAAAAGGTCTTTACTTCGCGTTTTTGCTTCCGCAGCAAGCTTCTTCTCAAATTCTCCCTTTGCCTGACTTATCAATGCCTTGCATTTGACTTGCCAGTGCTTGTGCTGTTTCCAGGTTTCGTCGTTTGGCTCTTTTTTCCATTTCCTGAAAGATGCTTTTTTGGCAACAACAGCCTCTCTGACCTCACCTTTAAACCATGCTGGCAGTTTTTTGGACTTCCTTCCACTTTTCTTAAAGCATGGAATACAGCTGGTCTGGGCTTCCAAGATAGTATTTTTCAACAACAGCCAAGCCTGATGTACGTCTTTAACCTTTGCAACAGCTCCTTTTAGTTTTTTCTTAACTGTTTTCCTCATTTTATCATAGTTTCCCTTTCGAAAGTTAAAAGGTAGTACTGTGGATTTCCTTACTATCCCTGCTCCACTAATTAAATCAAAGGCGATCATGCTATGATCACTATTGCCAAGTGGCCCCAACACCCTTATCTCTTGCACTAGATCTGGTGTTCCACTAAGGACTAGGTCTAATATGGCTTCCCCTCTGGTCGGTTCATGAACCAGCTGCTCCAAGAAGCAGTCATTTATTTCATGTAGGAACTTTATCTTCCTAGCATGTCCTGATGTGACACTGACCCAGTCGATACCGGGGTAGTTGAAATCACCCATTATTATTATTGCACTGTAACTTTTGTTAGCTTCTTTGATTTCTTTGAGCATTTCATCATCCATTTGGTCATTCTGGCAAGGCGCTCGATAGTACACCCCCACTGCCATTGCCTTCCCCCTTTTACATGGAATTTCAATCCATATAGATTCTACAGCAGATTTTGCTTCCTGCAAAACTTTAATCCTTTCTGACTCAATGCCCTCTCTAACATAGAGAGCAACCCCTCCACCAATTTGATCAGCTCTATCATTATGATATAGTTTGTACCCAGGTATCACAGTGTCCCACTGGTTGTCCTCCTTCCACCATGTCTCTGATATTCCAATCATATCTAACCTTTCATTTAGTGCTATATATTCTAACTCTCCCATCTTATTTTTTAGACTTCTAGCATTTGCATACAAGCATTTTAGAGAAAGTATTTTACTCATATTAATTTGGCTATTGTTAGACATGGGTAATTTGGGATCTTTAAGCTCAGTCTGCTCCATACTTGAGGGCATTTGGGCTACTTTACTCTTTTGTGGAACCTCTCTGCTTTTGGTAGTATCCTTCAAAGATACATTCTTCTGAACCATCCGCTCTTGGGCGACTGTCGGCTTTCCCCTAATATCTAGTTTAAAAGCTGCTCTATCTCCTTTTTAAAGGTTAATGCCAGCAGCCTGGTTCCATCCTGGTTAAGGTGAAGCCCATCCCTTCGGAAGAGCCCCTCCTTTCCCCAGAATGTTCCCCAGTTCCTAACAAATCCAAAACCCTCATCTCTGCACCATTGTCTCATCCACGCATTGAGACTCCGGAGTTCTGCCTGCCTTTTGGGTCCTGCGCGTGGAACAGGAAGCATTTCGGAGAATGCTACCCTGGAAGTTCTGGATTTCAACTTCCTACCTAAAAGCCTAAATTTAGCCTCCAGAACCTCCCTACCACATTTTCCTATGTCATTGGTACCGACATGTACCAAGACAGCAGACTCCTCCCCAGCACTATCTAAGACCTTATCTAGGTGGCGCGTGAGGTCCGCTACCTTCGCACCAGGCAGGCATGTTATCAGGCGATCCTCACGTCCACCAGCCACCCAGCTATCTACATGCCTAATGATCGAATGACCAACTATAATGGCTGTCCTAACCCTTCCCTCATGGGCACATGGCCCTGGAGAAACTTCCTCGGTGTGAGAGGGTTTTACATCACCTGGAGGACAGGTCCTAGTTACAGGATCACTTCCTGCCACACCAGGGTGATGCTCTCCTTTCACGTGACCTCTCTCCTCCATGGCAACAGGGATGCTGCCAGACTGGAGGTGGGACTTCAGGACTATATCCCTGTAGGTCTCGTCTATGTACCTCTCTGTCTGTCTTATGCTTTCCAAGTCTGCTACTTTAGCCTCTAGAGAACGGACTCATTCCCTGAGAGCAAAGAGCTCCTTGCACCTAGTGCACACGTAAGACCTCTCACCAACTGGGAGAAAATCATACATGTGACACTCAATGCAAAAGACTGGAAAGCCCCCATCCCGCTGCTGGACTGCTGTCTGCAATCTTGGTTTTAAGTTTGTGTTTAGATCTAAGTTCCTTACTTACTAAGGGTTGCTATTGATATTTATACTAATAAAACTGTACCTAATACGTGTAATATACCTTGTTCACCTGAAGCTTAACTAATCTCAGATCCTTAGTGTATGACTGATCTTGCCAATTTTGATGAGAGCGATCAGTAGATACAGTGAGGTAGCAGGGTATAAAATAAACCAGAGTAAGACTGAAATTTTAGGTTTTAACTTGAAGATGGCTTGAGGAGGAATTTTAAGTTCAAGTGAGTAAATCAGCACTTCTGATATTTGGGGATCCAGATAGGGATCCCGCTTGAGAACATTAACTTTTGGAATTACAAACCGCTGGTAGAAAATCTTAAGAGGGACCTCTCTTGGTGGTTGGGGCTCCACCTGACTTGACTGGGATGCACACCAGTAGTTAAAATGAATGTTTTCATTCTGTTTCTGTTCACGTCCCTGCCTTGTGCGGTGCCCTGGGGAGATCTAAAAAGGCTTCAAAACATGATAATGGAATACAACTAGGATGGGAAAGAACTCCACCATGTATAAGCAGAGGGAGGAAGGGGAGATGGGGGTATCATGTATGGCCATCTGTTTTGCCATGGCACAACTGCGAGCTTTGTTTGCCTGGAGAGAGGGGGAAATGCCCCACAGTGGGTGCAAATGGAAGTGGGTGGCAGGGGGAATCTGGAGGCAATGATCTGGGACCCGATGGAGAACACTAGAGGGGAGGTGGTTGATAATCCCCAAAGGGAGCTAACTCTCCAAATCTGGAAAAAGAGGAGATGATATCTCTTGGGGGAGAAGAGATACTCCAGATGAACATTCATTCGGGGAAAGTATATGAGGATTGGGAATGCAGGGGCTGATACAAATATGTCAAATGGTGGAACAGGTGGGTGAAGTTAAAACTTTTGAGTAACTTCAGCAAAGATATGGGTTAGATTGGAAGGGCCATTATGCTTATGTACAGCTCTGGTACTTCTTGCAACAGAAAGAGATAAGACTAAACTTACAGGCCAAACCTACAGCATTTGAGGAATTAATGGAGAAGAAGTACACATAAAAGACTCTGATATCCCTGCTATATTGGGTGCTTAGTGCAAACTATGGGGATGTACCATTGAGCCAGAGGAAGTGGGAGGAAGAATTACCAGGCATTGAGCCAGAGGAAGTGGGAGGAAGAATTACCAGGCCCCTGGGATGAAGGACGGTGGAAGGGTATATATGAACGTGCCTATAGGATAGCCCCAGGAACCCCGTTCCTTGAAAATAATTTAAAGCTATGCTTGCACATGTTTTGCACCCCTGTATAGTTACACCCTATTTATCCCGAAAGTTCAAGTGAGTGCTGTAAGGGGTGCGGAGGGAGGGGGATCTGCTACACCTGATTTTGAGCTGCTCAAAGGTACAATGATTCTGGAAAGCAGTAGAGGGGCTTTACAGAGATATCACCAAGGTACAGCTCATCTTAGCCCCAGCCATGGTGGTACTAAATGAAGCAGTAGGAGGTTGAAATGGGGATTTAAAAACCTTTTTAAGGTATTGTGAGGTGACTGCATGATTGACATTTCTTGGCTGGTTGAAAGAACAAAGAGGTCCCATCTTTAGAGGAGGAGGTGCGTAAACTGGAGCAGGTACAGAGTCTTTGTGCAGTCGCAGCATATAGACGACATGATACAAGAGGCTATAAAGACACATGACACTAATATGAGGAATGGAGGGAGGAGGGTATACAGAAAATACAGAAAGGGGTGGAGGGGGAACCATGAGACAATAGAAATTGGAAGTAGATAGGGAGAGGGAGTGGAGGGGAAAGGGGGGAGGAGGAAAGGCATAGTGCTGGGGAAAGAAGAAGATAGGTAAATATGGGAGGCACAGAGGAGGGCAGTATAGTAATGCAGTAGGTTGTTAAAATGGTTAAATTGTACCTTGATGGGTCAGATAGGGTGGAGGGAAGGGGAAGTGAACACGGGGGGTGGGTTATGGATTGGACGTTTGTAAACACTGTTATTTGATTGTAAGATTATGTTGAAAATTGACTAAAAAGTCTGTCCTCATATGCCAAAAAATGAAGAGTACTAACCATTTTAGTAGCCACCCTCTGCACCGACTCCAACCTGCTTATATCCTGCATGCCATGTATAGGTTGGGAACTGGGTGGATTATAGGCAGAGATTTGGTATGAACAGCACATATAGTTGGCGCACATTATTTTATCAAGTGCTAACTCTCATGGCTGTCAGTAATATAGGTACACTTAACGTCTCCTCAAGAAGAGGTATTAAGTGCACCTGAGCTAACAGAACCATGGTCCACAGCTAACAGAAAGCAGTCCTTTAATCAGCATTCCAAACTGACTTTTCCAAACCGATTAGCATCTTCTAATGCCCCTCTCAGTTAGCATTCAGAGCCGAACCCCAACCTTGATTAACTTATTCTAAAGCCTCCAACCACCACAGTTGGAATCCCCAAACCACCCACCAACCCTGATCAGCATCTTCTGCAGCATCCAATCCCCCAGTCAGCATCCTGAAACCAACCCCCAAACCTGATTAGCATCTTCTAAAACCTTCTAGTCCTGGATTAGCATCCTGCACCGCCCTATCCCCAAAACTTACTGCTGCTTCCTGGTGGCTTAGTGGTAGGACAGGGGCGAGCCCTGGACAGGCCAGCTCCAGTTCAAAATGGCAGCTCTGACCCATAGCAGTAGTCTTAATGGTGCAACTGCTAGGGGGTTAAGCTGCCAAATAAGGAGCATGGAGAAGAAGGAGGGAAGAGAACTGGGGTTGAATACATGATGCTTATAAATATAGACCCGCTATTCCTTTGCCTAGATTTATGAGCCCAGTACTGATAACATTTTCCCCATCCTAAATCCATCTCTATCGCCACTCACTATTTATGTTCTTAAATTTAAGGGGCATGTTTACTATGCAGTGTTAACTATTAGTGCAGGCTCAAGTCCAAGCTGTCTAGCATGCGCTGTCCTGTACCAACAGCAGGCACTAAACAGACAGCATGGGTTTTTATACGCTATCTACTTAGCATGACATGGGGTGGATCGGGACGGAGAATGGGCATGTCAGCTAGTAAGAGCTAGCTTGCAGGATATTGCCATGTGCTTGCTGTCATGACTGCCGATAGCACAGCTGCACTTAATTCCACCACCTATGCTTCAGCCCTGATAGCTGACAAAATGGCACCAGACTTATGATACTGACCCTTCACGGTAGTTCACAACTACTGATAGGGGTTAGTACTGTGAGGCTGGTGCCACTTTGTAGGCTGTTGGAGCCAGAGCAGGAATGACTACTGCCCTGTTCACCATTTGGACCACTAGGGAGCTCTGGGTAGGTCCTGGGGGTGGGGATGGGGGGGAGGGCCAAGGTTCATGCCTGGGGGGAGGGGACCTGATTTGGGGGGGGGGAGGATCTTGGGAGATGGTGACCATTTTGGATTGCTGTCTGGGAGGAAGATGGGCGGGGTTGATTCGGGGGGATAGCTTACAGGGTTTGATTGTCGGGGGGCACTGGAGGGTTGGGGCACTGGAGGGTTGTGGCTGCAGCTGCTTGTCCCTTCCCAGTGGTGCTTCTACAGACTTGCTACCTGCTCAGACACATTAAATGCAGGGTAAATGCTGAGCATGCCCTCTGCATTTACCGCACAGTCTTTGCACCTACTACATCGCCATTTTCCCACATGCTGTGCGGTAGCTACAAACACCACCCTTTAGTAAACATGTCCCTAAGAGTTTAATGAAATTCTGAGTATACATTTAGACATTCAGCCCTAGTACATTTTCAGAGGCCAATTTAGCAGCATAACTTTCAAAGTTAGAAGCATAAATCCTTTGAATACTGGGCCCTTTGTTTTTTATTTTAAAAATGAAGGTCCCAGTATTCCAAAAGGCTTATCCAGTTAGCAGGACCCGCAAACTTACTGTTCTGCAGCACTTTCCAAATATTTCCTCTGACTGCCATGTAGGGTTGCCAACTGGCCGGTTTTTCCACGGCCAGGCCGGCTGCCGGCGCAGAGGCAAAACCGGCCCTTTAAAAGCCGTTTTTTTTGCTCTGGCCGCAAGATCGGGAGCGGCCTGAGCAAAAAAAACGGCTTTTCTCCGCTTCAGAGGGAGCCGGGGAAGCCCACGCGAGGCCCCGGCTCCCTCTGAACAGCCACCAGCGTGAAGAGCCTTTACCTTCACGCTGGCGGCTGTTCCTGTGAAGCCGCGAATGCTCGGAAAGGTTAAAGGTTGCCCTTTAACCTTTCCCAGCATTCGCGGCGTCACAGGAACAGCCGCCAGCGTGAAGGAAAAGGCTCTTCACGCTGGTGGCTGTACAGAGGGAGCCGGGGCCTCGCACGGGCTTCCCCGGCTCCCTCTGAAGCCTCAGACAGCCGCGATGCTGGTCGGGGGGGGGGGGGCAAGGACTGCATTGGCTGTGATGGGGGGGACCTGGACTGGAAAAGGGCTAAGGGGGGGGACTTGGACTGGATAAGGGCTAAGGGGGGGGACCTGGACTGGACAAGGGCTAAGGGGGGGGGGGACTTGTACTGGAAAAGGGCTAAGGGGGGGACGTGGACTGGAAAAGGGCTAAGGGGGGGACTTGGACTGGAAAAGGGCTAAGGGGGGGTGACTTGGACTGGAAAAGGGCTAAGGGGGGGACTAGGACTGGAAAAGGGCTAAGGGGGGGACTTGGACTGTAAAAGGTCTAAAGGGGGGGGACTTGGACTGGAAAAGGGCTAAGGGGGGCGGACTGACTGGAAAAGGGCTAAGGGGGGGACTTGGACTGGAAAAGGGCTAAGGGGGTGGACTGGAAAAGGGCTAAAGGGGGGGACTTGGACTGGAAAAGGGCTAAGGGGGGGGGACTTGGACTGGAAAAGGGCTAAGGGGGGGGACTTGGACTGGAAATAGGCTGTGATGGGGGGGGACCTGGACTGTAAAAGGGTTATGGGGGGGGACATGGACTGGAAATGGGTTGTGATGGGGGTGGAGGGAACCTGGACCAGAAAAGGGCTATGGGGGGGGGAAACTTGGACTGGAAATAGGCTGTGATGGGGGGGGGGACCTGGACTGTAAAAGGGTTATGGGGGGGGACCTGGACCGGAAATGGGTTGTGATGGGGGTGGAGGGGACCTGGACTGGAAATGGGCTATGGTGGAGGAAGGGGGATCTTGGACTGGAAATAGGCTGTGATTAGGGGGGCTAGGACTGCAAATGGGCTGTGATGGTGCGGGGGGACTCGGACTGCAAATGGGCTGTGATGGTGCGGGGGGACTCAGACTGCAAATGGGCTGTGATGGTGGGGGGGGGCTAGGACTGGAAATGGCCTGTGATGTGAGGGCTAGGACTGGAAATGGGCTGATGAAGAGCTGGAATAGGACTGGAAATGGGCTGATGTGGGGCATGGGAGAATGGGACTAGAAGGGAGTGGATGCTGGGTGGGCCTAGAACTATAAGGGAATTGATTTGGGGGGAGGACTAGAATGGATGGGGAATGAGAATGGAGAGGGGAAAAATATTTTGTGTGGAAGAAAAGTCTATGATGGGCCGGTATTGGGAGAGTAAGAGGGGCTTGAGAATGGAAGGGTGAAATTTAAACGGATGATAAAGGAATAAGGAAAGAATTGGGGGAAAGAGCAAAAGGGAAACAATCAGTATGTTAAAGCAGAAATAGAGAGAGAATGGAAAACATCTAAAAGAGAAGAAAGGACAAATGGATAGCTCGCAGAAGACACGAAGAAACCAGAAGAAAGTGACTGGAGCAATTGCAACTGAAAAATAAAACGCCCAAACAGAAGGTAGAAAAATACTTTTATTTTGAATTTATTAACTGGAATATGTCTGGTCTGGGAAGTGTGTATTGCTAACATCTTTGCGTTTTTTCTTTAGTGCAAGAGGAAATTACTTTATAGTTTTATTTCTCCAGTGTTGTACATTTCATGTTTGGATTTTGGGGTTCCCAGTTTAATTATTATCTGACCAAGGAAGTTAGCCTACACGTATCCTTGGAAATTTTTGTGGGTGGGGCTGGGGGCGGGGCAGGGGTGGGACTAGGGGCGGAGAATGGGTGGAGCATGGCAAGCCACAGGTGTCGGGTTTTTCTCGGTGAAAAAGTTGGCAACCCTACCGCCATGGCACTATCTGGATAATGCCGGGGCAATTTGTGGGCAGATCTGGGGCAAAGCCGGCACTTATCTGGATACGGGTAGATTTCAGCACTGCTGTTTGGATAAGTATTTGTATAATGTTGGACAGGAAAAGAGTTGTCCTGAGTATATGAGAGTTGGCTATCTGGATAGTGGCTGAAAATTGTCTCTATCTAGACCACCTCCTCTGACTAGCAAAATCTGATATTCAGCAGCAGCTGTTGTTCAGATACTGCAGCTGAATATCCCGATTTTGTTGACCTGCAGAGGCCCTCATTTAAAAAAACTGACCACCATGGACTGAATAGCGACCTAGCAGTAATTCCCCTGAAGTAGGCCTGGTGTATACGGGCCATGCTGGCACTTCTGTTTTAATATCTGGAAATAGTTTCTTAGTTTCATTACTGATGTTTGTTTTGCTCTTACTAGTTTCCTTTTATTGTTTGTTATATATTAAAAGTTGTCCCTACAGATATTTGAATTTTTTTTTCATTTTTATTGTCTCTAGACTTAGATTTTTATTTATTTAGTATACAGCTACTTCCAGCGATCAGCAGTGTTTTTTGATTACAGATTGGAAATTGTCAAATCATGACAGGAAATTTTTGAGGTATAAACACATTGATTAGACAGGAAAGCACAGCACACAGAGAACTATTTTACAGGGAACATGGGCTATGGAGGGTTAAGTGGCTTGCCCAAGACCACAAGGAGCACCTGTGGGACTAGAAACCCCCTTCTGGCCCAAGGTTGCTGTCCTCTAGTGGGATTTGAACTCCCGACCTTCTGGCCTGAAGTACCTTGCCCCAACCACTAGGCTACTCCTCCACTCCAAATGGAGTCTAGATGGAGTGGAGGAGTAGCCTAGTAGTTAGAGCAACTGCCTAGTACCCAGAAAATCAAGGGTTCAATTCCCACTGGCACTCCTTGTGACCTTGGGCAAGTCACTTTACCCTCCATTGCCTCAGAAGAAAAGGCTGGCAATCTACTTCCAGTGATACATTGCCAAGAAAACCCAGAGGTTGCTGGGTCACTAGGAGTCAACACTGACTTGACAGCACTAAAAAAAGAGATATAGATATTTGCATATTCTCATTATCTTTTTGCCACCACTCCCCTCTTTAGTTTGCTGGAATACAAGACATAAAATATAGATAATGCAAGTTGTAAGTGATGCTATTTATTCAACGGAGGTAATACCTTTGTGACCAGAAGTTCAGAGTTACATGATATCCTGTTTGTCGAAGAAACTTAAATTAGTGGACCTAAAACCAGGCTTATTTGTAGGCCATAAATCATGCAGCTGTGTTAGGAATGTCTGTTTCTGTGGTGTTACATCAGTTTTTACTATTATACCATAAAGGGAAGGGAAATTCTTTAAAACTGTTCACAAGGATGATGTTAATCTAATGAAAGCAGCCTTTTTGTTGACCTCCACCTCTAAGTAGGCTTAGGGCAACTATTCTGTTTCGTAAGTGTCACAGTTACCTCATTAAATAGATTTTAGGTTTTGAAGAACTTTAATTAAAACAATTCTGTCACCCTTTTGCATAGATGGTCTCTCTCTCTCTCCCCCCATAATGGCACAGATATTAGAAAACGATAGACCTCATGAAGAAACAAATGACTGTATCCATAAAGTAAGGCACATGGTAATTGGACCACAAGCAAGTTCAGTTGCATTGACACTAACAATACAGTATTTAAAACTGGCATCCAACGTACACCAGCAGGATCCTCTCTGATAACGTGGCAGGCCCCCGCATCTCTTGCTGGGGACCCAGTCCACCCAGTAATGAGCAATGAGCTGGTTTTGTCAATAATTCCTGTTGGAAAGTGATCTGCAGATTCTCGCAACAGAGCCCTGACTGATAACAGAAGAGGCACATCTTGTGCAAGCAGAGCCCCCACCAGTTTATCAGCTTCTGACCAGTTCATAAATCAGACTGGTGTCTGCTTTTTTTCTCTTCTTTTATCAAAATGTATTTCTATCGTTGCACCAGTTAATACTTTAATAAGAGACCTTCACTGGGAACATTAGGAAGTTAGTTAGAGACATTTTGCAGGCGCCTTTTCCCTTGTCACTGACAAGGTAAGGTAATCCTATACACAGCCTGCTATTGTGAGATGAGAAACCGGGCTCCACTGCCAGAGACCAGATGCACCTCTCTCTATCCTAATCTGTAAATGACTTAAAGAAGCCTTATCTCGGGGCTCTTCTGCTTCATTTCATGCTTGATTTACTTTAATTTGTCTGATAGGGCGCAAGGATTTGGAAACAGCCCATCTTTCTGCAGCAAATCTTTGGATTTTTTTTTTTCCCCTGGCATTGTTGTGTTTGGGTTTTTGACTTTTTTTTTATGTGGAAGAAATCTTGCTCCAGTGCAGCAAGCTGCTTGAGTGTGCTTAGATTTAAGCTACCCCAGCAGAAAAGAGTTTCTCAAGTGCTATGATTGTGTGATGGGCAACATTTACATCAAAATCATATTAGGAGATACATCAGGACTTCTGAAGGAAGCAGAGCATTGGAGCGCTTGTGCCCACAAAAGACTCTGAAAGGACTATATATAGTGGCAAGAATTCATACAAGATTTTAGATGAGTGCTCAGAAATATGTAAATAGGTATTATCTGATTGGCTATTTCGGCTACACCTCAAAGGAAGTGGAGCTCTGAAAACCAGTAGGAGAACGTAAGTTTGCAGTCCCTATGGTCCAGGGAAATAGAGCTGTCACCCAGGATGACAGAAGGTCAGTGTGGAGGATCTTTGCATAATTTGGACGGAAGCCATTTGATGTGAGAGTGATCACTGGAAAGGTGAAGTTATTCCAAACGGTTTTCATCTGTGAATCCACTGGCTCAGCATGCCAGCTACTGACCTCTAACGCACCTTACTATTGCTTTCAAACACTACCTGTGATTTCTCATCAAGGGGATTCATTTTAAGTGCTTTGGTTTTTTCTTTTAATGTAGTTTCAGTGTCTTGAGGGGAAGGAATAAAATAAATTTCTTCTGCACAGTGATACTCTTCTTTTTTTCTCCCTCAAGGAAACTAGACGTAATGGTAAAACACCGGGAATGTTTTATCAAAAGAACACAGGACTATAAGTAGGAGTTTATCATTTGGGATTTTAAGGGTTTATTTTTGAAGCAATTAGGGGCTTTCCCGGGGTTGGAAAAATAGGGGTTTCTCATTGTATTCGCAGCATGACAATTTTTTTTAGCAGCTTTTTATTTGGATTCCAGGTGGATTCCATTTAATGATGTACAACACAATTTGTCAATGATGGCTCTTCTTCGCAGCCCCAGCATTGTCCCCCCTCCAAGCTACAGCCACAGAATCAGCATCCCCCTATTCACAAAACCGAACTGGATTACCACATATCCCTACTTCGAAAGTCCACGCTAAGGGAATATGGGGTCTCGCTCACATACCCTCCAGTTCTCTCACGCTGGTCTCATGTTCTCATGAGACCAGAACCAGAGTTCCTACACCATGCGTCATCTTTAGATAACAATAGTTATAGCTACAGACAGCAAGTGTCTCTTTGGGCGAGTGGTGCAACACTGGTGTGCCTATCTGTGTGTTGGATGTGACGGTGGGTGCAAGGTCTGTGGTGAATGTGTGTGTATAGTGTGGGAGTGGGGTGCATTTGTGTGTGTGTGCAGTGTGGGGTGAGGTTCTTGCGTTATGTTCTTAGAGGGGAGTCCGCCTTTTGACATATACAGATAGTCGTTTTTGTCCCCATGCATTTATTCCTTTAACCTCCACCTTGCACTCTTCACTTCCACTTCAGCCCTTCCGGACTCTCTCCCCTTCTCCCCTGCCCCCAGCAATCCCACCCCTTGCCCTCCATTCCCCCACCCTCCTTGCTTTTTCTTTTGTTTATTTATAATACTGCCCCTTTACATGTTTTCTGCCTGTCTTCCAGTTTTTTGTTTTTTTTTAAAAGCTCCGATCCCCGTGGCTCTCTGCTGCTTTGGACAGACTTCCCAGGCTTCCACTCTTGTTCTGCCCACGATTAGAGCCTTGGGGATGTTCTGTCGGTGGCTATATCATAACCGATAACCAGAAGCCCTAAATATAAGGTTTTCCATACTGGATCAGATCAAATGTCCATCATTCCCAGTATCCTGTTTCCAACAGTGGCCAATCTCTGAGGAAAGGCTTAAAAGATAGGGCTCTTCAGCTTGAAGAATGGGGTGAGGGGAGATATCATAAAGATCTATACACGGGGGGCGGAGCCTGATGTCCAGCGGGTAAGACGCTTCGCGCTGAAGCTCCCGAGAGGCCTACTTAGAATCCTGACTTAATACCTATACAAACTTACTATTTCGCTCCGGGCTGACCGGGGTACCTCGGGGGGAATGGCGGCCCATAAACCAGCGTGCTTGGACTTCGGGTCTCCTTCTTCTTCTCACGGAAAACGCTCCAAAACAGAGGTGTCCTCCCCACAGAAGATGGTTCCATTTCGTGAAAACCCCGAAATGCACCTGGAGATTTTGGAGGAACTACGCGGCGTGAAGGAATTGGTGCAGTCCAATGGAGAAGCGCTTAGAGCCCTGCGAGAAGACTTTGGAGTGCTCCAGGACCGACTTGAAAGTCTCTCCTTACGGCAGGACAATATGGCGGGGGTCCTCGACTCGCACGCGGTGCGCTTGGGCGCACTGGACAAGGCTGAGCGCCAGATACAGCATCTTCAAAAGGAGTTAGAAGATAGCAATAATCGAGCCCGTCGCAACAATGTGAGGCTCATTGGAATACCGGAGGGGGTGGAAGCGGGAGATATGAGAGAATTCCTGCTCAAAACTCTTCCCTCCTTGCTGAAGATCACCTTTCATAAAGAATTGGAAATCGATCGTGCACACCGTGTTCCTACCCACATGGCGCTCAACCGAACGACCCCCCGGCCTATTATCTTTCGCTTGCTACGATATCAACAAGTGGAACAAATTTTAAATGCTGCCCGGGCGAACCATCATTTGGAATTTGAAGGTCACAAAGTCTCCTTCTTCCCTGATTTGGCAAAGCCTACCGTTGACCGACGGAAGAAACTCCTTGCTTTTCGCCCTCGACTTCAACAGCTACAGGCTCGCTTTGGCCTGTTGTATCCCGCGAAGCTCCGAGTGACTCTCCACAACCAAACCAGGACATTCGAAGATCCTGATCTACTATCAACATTTTTAGACTCCAAAGAAGCAGAGCAGATGCGCTAATCCAACGACGTTGACTTTTATTTGCCGGCTCTGTCCGCCATTTTGAAGGGCCCGATGCGGCGGTCATAGTCAAGCACAGAGACTACCTGGACTTTCTTTCTTTCTTTCTATGACTTTCGTTTTGTGGTCTCCTATCCCTCTCACTTGGTTTGCAGCTTGTCGTGCTGTGAGGGCTTGTGTGCATCAGTGATGCTGAGAGCTAAACTATCGGTAGTTTAACTACTGGCAGGGTCTCCCAAGATGGACAGGTCTCAGCTGAGGTGCCAGACGAAGACAAACCACCCATCTGGGCAGCAGCAGAATGGGATAGTGTTGACGGCGGAGGATCACATTTCTGTGACAACGGCAACAACACCAAACTTAAACTGCGCGGAAGGAAGGCCCGGCAATCTACTTCTGTATCTTGCCATGAAAACCCAATGGATAGTTACAACAAAACAAATTGTGCTATGGTGCTGGAAGATGAGACTCCCAGGTCGGAAGGCACTCAACTAGCTACTGGGGAAGAGCTGAAGACTTTTCAGAGTAAAGCCAGCATTTATGATGTGGTTGGATCAAAGCCTTCGGGAAGTCTGACTGCTGATGTAGCTGCGCATGAAATGAGAGTCAGAAGCTGTAAAGATGTCTTACACATTGGAACATGGAACGTACGAAGCATGAACCAAGGGAAGTTGGAAGTGGTCAAGAATGAAATGGAACGTGTACAACTTGATCTGTTGGGTGTCAGCGAACTGAAATGGACTGGCATCGGGCACTTTGCATCAGATGATCACATGGTCTACTATGCTGGAAATGAAAGACAAAGAAGAAATGGTGTTGCATTTATAATAAAGAAGAAACTTGCAAGAACTGTAATGAAATACAATTCAGTCAGCGAACGCTTAATCTCTATTCGTCTACGAGGATTGCCTATCAACACAACTATAATTCAAGTATATGCCCCAACAACAGCTGCAGAAGAGAATGAAATTGAAGAGTTCTATGAACAAGTACAAGCTGAAATTGACAGAACATGCAAACAGGATATCCTGATAGTCATGGGTGACTGGAACGCAAAAGTTGGCAACAAAGAAGAAGGCAAAGTAGTTGGAAAATATGGACTTGGCAACAG
The DNA here is from genome assembly GCA_033557465.1 of Ichthyophis bannanicus. NCBI lineage: Eukaryota > Metazoa > Chordata > Amphibia > Gymnophiona > Ichthyophiidae > Ichthyophis > Ichthyophis bannanicus. The sequence continues at coordinate 1,697,395,490 of CM066031.1, forward strand.
AAATGAAGCTGGAGAAAGATTGATAGAATTCTGCAAGACCAATGATCTATTCATCTCAAACACCTTCTTTCAGCAACACAAGCGACGACTGTACACATGGACTTCACCCAATGGATTGTATAAAAATCAAATTGACTACATCTGTGGAAGTCAACGATGGAAAAGCTCTGTAACATCAACAAAGACAAAACCTGGAGCTGACTGTGGTACAGATCATCAACTACTAGTATGCAAACTCAAGCTAAAGTTGAAAAAGAGCAAACCACTCATGAATGCACCAAAATATGACCTTGAGAATATACCACTGGAATTTAAAGACTGCCTGCAAAATCGATTTGCTGCCTTAGATACAAATGACAGAGCTCCGGAAGAGTTATGGAATGACATCAAGAAGGTTGTGCTGGAAGAAAGCGAGAAGTCTCTACAAAAGGTGAAAAAGCAAAAACGGCCAAAATGGATGACGGAAGAAACTCTGAAAATTGCCCAGAAACGCAGAGAAGCTAAAGCCAAAGGAGAAAGAAAGACAATCGCAGAACTCAACAGAGATTTCCAACGTGCAGCAAGACAGGACAAGGAAAAGTACTACAATGACACTTGCAAGGAAATAGAAGCAGAAACTATTAGAGGAAGAACAAGATCGGCTTTCCTAAAGCTGCGAGAGTTAAAGAAAAAGTTCCAGCCTCGAATTGGAATGTTACAAGATGCTCAAGGTTCTATGTTGAATGATGCTGAGAAGATCAAGAAAAGGTGGAAGGAATATACAGAGTTTTTATATGATAAAGATCAAGTGGACCAACAGCCGTTTCAACCTATACCTTATGATCAGGAACCATTGGTGATGAAAGAAGAAGTTGAAGCAGCATTGAAAGCCTTATCAAAGAACAAAGCACCAGGCATTGATAGCATTCCCATAGAAGTATTGCAGCAATCTGATGCAGCTGTTACCGTACTTACAAGGCTCTGCCAAGAAATATGGAAGACAACATCATGGCCAACTGACTGGAAAAGATCTGTGTTTATACCAATACTAAAGAAAGGTGATCCAACTGACTGTGGAAATTATCGCACAATCGCTCTGATCCCACATGCCAGCAAGATTCTACTGAAGATTATTCAAAAGAGACTACAGCCATACCTAGAACAAGAACTACCTGAAGTGCAAGCAGGGTTCAGGAAAGGGCGAGGAACGAGAGACATCATTGCGGATGTGAGATGGATCCTTGAAAAAACTAAAGAATACCAAAAGGATATCTATTTGTGCTTTATCGACTATAGCAAGGCTTTTGACTGTGTAAACCATGAGAAACTCTGGGCCACATTAAGAAGCATGGGTATACCAGAACACCTGATCGTTCTCTTGCGTAATCTGTACATTGATCAAGAAGCAACAGTTCGAACGGAACAAGGAGAAACAGAATGGTTTAAAATAAGCAAAGGTGCAAGACAAGGCTGCATACTTTCCCCCTACCTGTTTAATTTATATGCAGAACAAATCATCAGAGAAGCAGGACTGTATGAAGACAACAGAGGTGTGAAGATTGGTGGAAGACTCATCAACAACCTTCGCTATGCTGATGATACCACATTACTGGCTGAAAGTGAAGATGATCTGAAACATTTGCTTCTCACAATCAAAGAACATAGTCTCAAAATGGGCCTGCACCTTAATGTAAAGAAGACAAAGATCATGACAACTGGCATAATCAACAGGTTCATCGTTGAAGGAGAAGAAATTGAAATCGTGAACAACTTTAACCTACTTGGATCAACTATCAATAAAGAAGCAACAAGCAGTCAAGAAATCAGACGACGCATTGCTCTTGGCAGAATGGCTATGAAAGACCTAGATAAGATTCTCAAGAGCAGAGATGTCTCTCTCCATACAAAGATTCGACTTGTTCAAGCCATGGTATTTTCAATAACATCATATGGATGTGAAAGCTGGACAGTGAAAAAGACAGACAGGAAGAAAATTGATGCCTTTGAATTATGGTGCTGGCGGCGAATACTGTGTATACCATGGACTGCCCGAAGAACAAACCAGTCGGTACTAGAAGAGATCAAACCTAAGCTTTCTTTAGAAGCTCAGATGACAAGACTTCGACTTTCATACTTCGGACACATCATGCGAAGAGAGAGATCATTAGAGAAAGACATCATGCTTGGCAAGATAGAAGGTCAACGCAAAAGAGGAAGGCCAGCAATGAGATGGATTGCTACAATAACAGCAGCTACGGGTACCAGTCTGTCAACAATGAGCCGCCTGACTGAAGACCGAACACAATTTAGGATAGCTATCCAGAGGGTCGCCATGAGTCGACTCCGACTCGATGGCACTTAACAACAACAACATCCCTCCATGATGTGTGCCTCGGTCGGATTCGGAGCACGCACAGTCCTACAGGTTATGTGTTTTTCAATTTCGGCCTTCTCTGGGGCTTCTCCCCGCAGACACATGGTCGCCAGTAATTTTTGGGGTTCTGCTTCTTCTCTACCGCGCTGCGGTTTTTCTTTTTTAATGTGGGGCGCTTCATTGTATTATCTAAGCTTATTTTCTTTTATGCCATATGTACAGCCAGATACAGTCAATATGAGGGACATTGTGAAATTAGGTGCGCTATCATGCTCAGAATTTTTAACTTGTCTGAATGGCTTTATGTAAAATTTTATCACTCAACGTAAAGGGCATTAATAGTCCAATCAAAAGAAAGAAAATCCTTAGCTATCTTAGCCATGAGCATGCTGATTTAGCGTTTCTTCAGGAAACGCACTTAAACTCTGCTGAAACACTGAAACTCAATGTTAAGCCTTACATGGTGGCTGCCTATTCTCCCGCCGTTTCCAAACGGTGCGGGGTAGCCATTCTGGTTAAGAAATCTTTGCAAGCTACTGTAATTGATACTAGCGCTGACAAGGAGGGTAGATGGGCCCGAGTACATCTTAAGGTTGGAGATAGTGAATTTACATGTATTTGCATTTATGCCCCGAATGTGGACAACCCTGCTTACTATGCAAGTATTGCGCAGTTGGCACAGGCCTTTGCCAATACTCCATTAATACTTGGTGGTGACTTTAATCAAGTGTTAGACCCTCTGATAGATAGACAGCCGCCTAGAACGAGTAGTCCACCCAAGAGTCTTGCTACCCTTACAGCTCTGATGCAAGATCTTGCGCTGGTAGATATATGGAGGCTGCTTCACCCCTCCGACTTAGAGTTCACTTTCTTTTCTGCCCCCCATCACTCCCAATCTAGAATAGATTTCTTTCTCATTTCCAAAGCACTGATTTCTCAAGTAGACACGACTAGGACTCATCCTCTCCATATTTCAGATCATGCTGCCATATCTTTATCATTACGTGTCACTGCGCGGGACGATTCTCCCCGAGCTTGGTTTTTTGATAGATCCCTACTGGGTCAAAAAGATTTTCAGGTTGATATAAAGGCCGCTATCCAAGATTATTTTCATTTTAACTCACCCCATGACACAGCGGGCTGGGCTTGGTGGGAGGGTTTTAAAGCATCTATCCGTGCCACTATAACTAGCTATCAAATTCGGCAGGGGAAACAAAGAAAGCAGCATTTACTGATTCTAGAGCAGCAGATACAAGCTGGGGAGCGTCTCCTCACGTCCCGTACTGACCCATGTATTTTACTCCGTTTACAACGCTTGCGTTTTCAATACAATCAGCTTTTGTACACTGCTGCTGTTAAAAATATTGAATCACAACAAGGGCTATATTATCGGGAAAATAATCGTGCTGGCAAATTATTAGCAAATGCCCTAAAAGGTCGAAAAGAAGCCAAGCGTGTTACCGCCCTCCGTAATCCGTCGGGGGGGGGCTTGGTCACTAAAGATACCGAAATCTTAGAACTCTTTCGTGATTTTTATACTCGGCTTTATCAATCTGAATGTGATTTTGAGCCAGATGTATTTGAACGCTTACTTTCAGGGGTACAAAGACCGACCCTATCTGACGAAGACAGAGTGGCCTTGGACACACCATTTACTGTCTCAGAAATTCATTCTGCTATCAAGAAATGTGCCTCAGGTCGAGCCGCAGGCCCAGACGGTCTCCCTGCTGAATTCTACAAAACCTTTCACGCTGACTTAGCTCCAGTTTTGAAAATTTATTTTTCTGCTCTAGCCGAGGAGGGTTCTCCTTCTGGGTCCTTTTCAATGGCAAATGTAGTAGTTTTTGAGAAAGAGGGGAGAGACCCGCAACTAACAGCTAATTATCGTCCAATTTCCCTCCTAAACGCGGACTATAAAATCTTTGCCACCATTCTCTCTACCCGGCTCTCGGATAGGATGCCTACCTTAATACACCCAGATCAATGCGGTTTCATTCCTGGTAGATCAACTGCTGACAATGCTCGGACTCTATGCCATGTACTGACTACCGCAGTTAATCTTGATCGCCCATTTGTTGGCCTCTCACTTGATGCTGAGAAGGCCTTTGATCGCTTAGAGTGGCCCTTCCTGTTTGCAGTCCTCCGCTGGTACGGATTCGGGGAAGGTTTTCTCCGTTGTCTTCGCACCATGTACGCACAGCCTACAGCCAGTATATGTGCCAATGCTTTAAAGTCTCAGCCTTTTCCCCTTCAACGCGGCACTCGCCAGGGATGCCCACTGTCTCCACTTCTCTTCGATCTTGCACTCGAACCCTTGGCTTTACTAATCCGGCAATCGGAGGAGATTCATGGAGTCCCCTTCACCCATAGGGAAATCAAAATTTCAGCGTATGCTGATGATCTTATGCTTTTTGTCTCTATAGACTCAGTACCGGCTGTCCTAGAGCAAATTGGTAAATACTCACAACTGTCCGGTTATAAGATAAATTGGACCAAGTCGGTAGCCTTTCCATTAAATCCTTTGCTTCATCAGGCAGATATGCAACCCTTCCCCTTTTTATGGCAACCTCGCATGGTCAAATACCTTGGGGTTCACTATTGTTCTCCTTTGGAAGACACTATCTCCTTCAATGCCAAAGACTTAACCTCTAAAGTCCGGGCGCTTACTCACCGCTGGACTCCTTTAACACTTACCTGGTGGGGTCGATTAGAAACCATAAAAATGATGATTGTTCCGAAAGTGAATTATATCTTAGAAATGTTGCCCTGTCTCCTCCCTCGACGTATATATAAAGATATAGAGGGCATTCTGACTAGATACCTGTGGCAAAACAAGACACCTAGGATAGCGAAACATAAACTGCAAGCAGATAAGGAAAATGGGGGTGTCAGATTCCCTGATTTCCTGAAGTATCATCAATCTTTTCTTCTCAAACAAGGTGCTCGTTGGCTGGAAGATCCAGTACCGAGTAGACCTGTGTGGCTAGACATAGAAGAGGACCTTTGCAAACCGATTCCTCTTACTTTTCTCCCTGGTATGACTCTCCCATCAGACTCCCACTTTCCACCAATGCTTTTAGACACCTTAGGTGCCTTTAATAATCTCATGCAATCTTTAGACTCCCGACTCTGTCCGTCAGACAAGCTCCCACTTTGGTACAACACTCGATTTCGAATACAAAATAAACCGATGGCGTGGAGCCCCTGGTACACTAGGGGCATTTGGATTCCTAGTCAGTTGTTCCATGAAGGTCGCTGGAAAACTTTTAGTGAATTGCAAATTGAATTTGGTCTCCCAGCGAAACACTACTTTCAGTTGGTGCAACTTCAGCATTGCCTTAGGAGTGCTAAGGTGCTCCCGCCATCGGCCTCCCCTACACAAGGTTGGTTGGAGACTATCCGATCTATCGGTAGTTCACCGGGTGTAGCATCCAATTTTTACAAAACCTTATGTAATGCTATAACTAGGGATACCCCTATAGCGCAGAAAGCATGGGAGAGAGAATTGCATGTGACTTTGACCCCGGAGCAATGGAGCCTTGTCTGGAGTAGAGTGACACTGGTCTCCCGATCCGCCTCACTCACTCAGACACTCTTCTTTCTAGCCCACCGGTGTTTTTACACTCCTGACAGATTAGCCAAATGGAACACTACTCAGGGCAATAGTTGTTGGACATGTCATGCGGCCATTGGTTCACTACCTCATGTTATGTATGAATGTCCCGCACTACAGTATTACTGGAGTCGGGTCTGGGGTCGTATCCAGTCTATTTTGCACTTTCAAGAGCCCCTTTCTTGGAGGATAGTGGGACTTCGCTCAGCTGCGGGGATCCCCTCTCTTCCAAAAACGGCTTACTTCCTTTTGGACTTTATGCTTGGCATTGCTATTTCCCTAATTACGAAATACTGGAAAAATAGCTCCCAGCTGAGCCCCAATGAATGGTGGAATCATGTCTGTCTTTACAGTAAATATGAACAAATACTTCGTATGTTTGCTTCCCCCATTCAGACTCCTCATCATCGGTCTAAATGGAAGATGCTCAATGACTATGTACATTCTGCTCAATGCTCTCATCTGACTGTCTAAATTTGTATATATCTTTGTCCCATGATTATTCTGTATCGCAGATACTCTTTTGGTTGTTTTGATGTATAATCACTGTTGTTTGGAAGCGCTCACATGCTGACATAATCAGTTAGAGAAGAAGCGTGGGGGTGGGGGGTAATTGGGTTTCCTTTTCTTTATTGTATAATTGTTTTGTCTCCTTTGGTGTGTTGTTTCTTTTGTTTGTTGCAAAATGAAAATAAAAGTTTAAAAAAAAAAAAAAAAGATCTATACACGAGTAAATTTAAATCAGTTGTTTACTCCTTCAAAAAGTACAAAAATAGGGGACATGCAATAAAATTACAATCTAGAACATTTAAAACCAATAACCACGATTAGAGCATTAGGGGTGTTCTTACCTAAAGGTATAACTCTGCACTTGTCCACATTAAATTTGATCTGCCATTTGGATGCTCAGTCTCCCAGTTTCCTAAGGTCCTTTTGCAATTCTTTATAATCTTTTTGTAATTTAACAACTTTGAATAATTTTGTGTCATCCACCTGGATTGGCCACTGTTGGAAAAAGGATTCTGACCCAGTATGGCATATCTTATGTTCTTAAATTTGATCACTTCTGTCATTGTTTCCATTTCTAGGTCATTTATAGCTATCTTAATAAGTACTATTACTACTGATCATTTCTATAGTGCTACAAGGCGTACATAATGTTGTACAGACACATGTATAAGATGGTCCCTGCTCATCAGAGCTTAGAATCTAATCAACACAGACAACACAACAGCTGAGGACAAGGATACATCTAGGGGAATGGTAAGGAGACACATAGGAGACTAAGCGGATCAGGATCCAAAGCAGCCTCAAAGAGGTGAGTTTTCAGTTTGGATTTGAAAAAGGCCAGAGGGCCCGGTGCAGATTCCTGGGACACTCCACTATTGCCCTTTCTCCACCATTCAGTCTTACTTTCTGTTTTCTACCTTTTAACTAGTTCCCAATCCACAGTAGAACAGTGTCTGATGTCACATGACTGTTAATTTCCTGAAAGGTCTCCATTTTTCCCAGCACAGTGGTCAGGCTCACTGGTCTATAGTTTCCTGGATCACCCCTACAACGCTTTTAAAAAATTGCTATTATGTTGGCTACCCGCCAATCTTCAGGTGCCATAGGCGATTTTAATGGTAGCTTGTAAATTACTAATGTTAGAGCTGCAATTTCATGTTTTAGTTTGTTTAGTACCCTGGGATGTATACCATCTGGTCCAGGTGATTTGCTACTCTTTAGTTTTTAAGATTGCTAAAATTTGCCTGGATTCCTTATCCAAATCAATTTTTTTGCTCGTCGTCGTTTACACTCAGTCTGTTCTGTTTTCTCCACCCCACAATTTACTCAGCTTGTTCTGGCCCTTATTATCCTGCACCTTGATTACTGCAATTATCTTTTTCTTGAGTTACCTCAATACTCAATCTGCTGTCTACAATTGATCCAGTCCACTGCTGCTAGACTAATCTTTTATGCTAGTGTTTCTTTCCTCTATACTGGCTCCCAGTTCCTTTCCATATCTGCTTCAAACTTCTTATCTTAGTCCACTGTACACTGTTTGCCTCTTGCCCCCTGATCATGGACACCCTTTTTCTTCCTGTGTTCCTTCCCTTTCTCTTTACTCTTGCAATGTCATCCGCCTGTCTCTGCCTTTACCCTCAGTCTCTGCCTTCACCCTCTGCCTCATCATCTCCATAAACTCTTCTTTTCTTATGCCAATCCTTTACTTTAGAACCCTCTTCCCCTTTCACTTCACACTGAACCTTCCCTCCCCACCTTTAGAAAGACTCTCAACCCCCTTTTTTTTTTTTTGCAAGTTTTTTCCAACTCCCTTGCTCCTTAACATTTTCCTTGGAGAACTGCCTCCTCTTTTACCTTTTGCCTCTCAGCTTCCCTCCCTGTATTTGAATTGTAATTTCCCCTCTTTTTTTCTTTAACTTTTTCTTCTTCTTTCTTGCTGTATCCCTTTTTTATTGTTTGTAAATCGCTATGATAGCTTTGGCTCTCAAGTGCTCTAAATAAATAAATAAATTTGTTTCAGTTCTTCCAAATAATCACTTTTAAATATCATTTATGGCATGGGAATCTCCTCTATGTCTCCTCCAGTAAATACTGAAGCAAATAATTCATTTAGGGCCCCATTCACGAATGTGGGTTGCAGGGCTGCAAGCTGCCTGGACCCTATTTCCCCTGCTGCCATCCCCGTACATCTTGTGCTGTAAGACAGGGAGAGCCGGCGGGGGGCAGAAGGGGGCGAGGTCTGAGCAGAACAGGGGCGGGCCAGCCCGGCATCATCTACATTGCCGACTCAGGTCATCGGCCTTTACGTACTGCCGGGCCTGTAGGGACGTGCTGCTTATACCATCTCAGAGGTGGAATAAGCAGCAAAATCCTGATGATCAGGCCTGGGGAACCCCCCCCCCCCACCCCGGGGCAGGGCTGGGTGCAGGGGGGTTTCTGACACCCAACATAGGCCACAATAGGCCAGATGTGGGTCGGTCGGCATGGATAAGGGGGGCCAGAGCCACGGATGTTGGGGGTGCCTGCGGGGAGGATGTCCCCACAGACAGCAGGGTCACACCAGCCTGATTCTGGCTGCAACAGGAATGTTTTGTTCCCATGGACCAGAATCAAGTCCAAACGGGCCAGTCTTGCCTGGGGCCATCCGGACGGCCTGGACGTGCCCCTCTGAGAATCGGGCTCCACTTCTCTCTGCTATGGCCTTGTCTTCTCTCAGGGACCCATTTGCCCCTCTATCATCTAATGGTCCAGCTGACGCTTCTACAGACTTTTGCTTCAAATATGCCTGAAGACATTTTTATTATGAGCTTTTGCTTCCATGGTATGCATCTTTTCAAATTCTCTCTTTACCTGTCTTATCAATGCTTTGCATCTAACGAGCCAGTGCTTATGCTGTTTCCTGTTCTCTTTGTTCAGACTTTTTCCATTTTTTGAAAGTTATTTGTTTGGCTATAGCAGTCTTTTTCATGTGACGTGACATTGTAGAAGGGATGTCTAGGAAGAATCTGGAACCATGAAAGCAGAACGTTCAAAAATCTAGAGGAGTGGCAGCAGTGAAGGGAGGCATGGTCTAAATTGGTCACTCCGTCTCCACCCCAAAAAATGAACATCCCAGTAACCGGTTGTGAATACAGGCTCCATACAGATAGCAAGGCCAAGCACGTGCATGGGTGTAGACCATTTCATAAATGTGGACATCCTCAAATTGCACGCCCACAGAACCAGGGATTTGGATGTCCCATTCTGGGTAGCTAAGAAGTAGAGCGTCTGTCTTATTAAACTAGCATGCTCTATCATTCAGATACGCAGGCATGCAGTGGTGAGTCAGTAATATGTTTGGAGTATGTATTTCTGTGCAGTTTTATTCGGCCAGGAAATATTAACCATGAAAATGTAAGCACATTTTGCTTTTCCCCTAGAAGTGTTGCAACCATGAAGCAAGCACTTTTTTGCACCTTATTTGTGGTCAGGAACAGGTATAGAAATGGACATGTCAACAACCAGGGTCAGACATACTTGTGTTGTTTTGAAATTGTACCACAACATGTACCTCCCTTGCTCCACCCAGGGCATATCTCCACCGCATCCCTCTGCTACCTTGATGGTCTTGCGCCGGACACCTGGCTTTCTAAAAAGGCTGTTGGGAAGTCTATCTGATTTGCTTTTCTATGTTCCCATTTCCAGACATCCAACTGATGACTAGAGCTTCTAAAATACCGCCCCCTTTTGGCCCAATGCAGAGTCACAGGGCTGTCCTGGCCCGATTCCCCCTCTGGCTTTCCCCACACATCCTGAGCAGCAGGATTGGGAGAGCCGGTGGGGGGTGAGAGAGAGTGGGGCCAGGGCAGAGCGGGGGCGGACCAGACCGGCAGGATGTACAGGACCGATTCAGGTCACGACCCTGTATGTCCTGATGGGTCAAAGGGGACGTGCTGCTTATTCCACCTCAAAGGTGGAATAAGCAGCACTGATCCGGCGATTGGGCCTGGGGATCCCCCCCCCCTCCGAGGCCAGGCCTGGGTGTGGGAGGGTCCCTGCCTCCAATCCAGGCCCTGGCTGGCCAGCTGTGGATCAGGCGGCGGGGAAGAGGGGGAGCCGAGCCAGGCAGTCAGCGGAGCATGTGGGGAAGACGTCCCCGCAAGCAGGTGGGGACATGCCGAGCCATCCTCGGACTCAGTTCTGTGTACCACAGAAACATTTTGTTCCTGCAGTCCAGAATTGGGTCCTAACAGGCCCATCCTGCACGGGGATGTCCAGACGTCCCAGACATGCCTTTCTCAGTATTGTGCTCTTTATCTTTAAACCATGCCAGTAATTATTTGGCCTTACTTTCTTTCACCTTTTATAAGCATGGAATATATCTGGGTTTGGCTTCCAAGATGATATTTTAAAACTATGTCCAAGCCTGATAGAAATTCTTAACCTTTGCAGCTGCAACATTTTTTTTGTCCCTATTCATTTTCCTCATTTTATCATAGTCTCCCTTGCTCTCCTCCTTCCATTTATTAAATCAAATTTGATCATACTATGATCACCATTGTCAAGTGGCCTCAACACCATTGTCTGTCACAGCAAGGGCTGCGGAATCAAGAAATGACTCCCAAGTGATTCATTAAAATTCCTAATGAAGTCATGTGGGACAGCAGAGCTTTGCATTCTATCCATTGTATCCAGATACTTTTAAGGAATAGGAACACAGTCAGATGAGATAATTGTATAAATCTTTTTCCATGTCTACAGCATCTTTTAGACATGCAAAATGGTTCTTATGAAATGTGAGTAATAATAGGTGCAGTGTAAGATTGCCCCTACATTTAGGGGCATGTTTCCTAAACCGCATTAGCCTTTTGCAGCTAATGTGCCAAAAAAGTGCAGATAGCACTGTGTTATCTGCAAAGCTTCTGTAAGTGTTATTTACTGAGGGCGTAAACAACATTTTGCCAGCAGCTAACGCCACCAATTGAGATAGCGTTGTCTTTAAATCTGGTGGTTACTGCACGCTGTTGAGGCATGAGGTAATCATGCATTGCAGACACGCCCACTCTCTGCCCTAATCCCACCCACTCCTGCAGTTGCCCCGCATTAACGACTGTGGACAGATGGCATGTGCTCTCTGCCACATTAGCAGTTAATGCGGTTTAGTAAACCTTCCCCATTGTGATCTGTGTATAGGCATTCCAGGCAGTGCATTTAGAGAAGAGTTGCAATGCATGGATGTATTTTCTAAAGTACACGTGTACATACTTAGAGCACATGCACACATTTATGTCTTTAGAGCATTGTGTTGTTGTTGTTAAGTGCTGCCGAGTCAATGTCAACTCATGGCGACACTTTGGATAGTTGTCCGAAACTGTGTTCGGTCTTCAGTCAGGCGGCTCATTGCTGACAGAGTGGAGCCCATAGCTGCTGTTATTGTATTGCTACATCTCATTGCTGGTCTTCCTCTTTTGCATTGACTTTCTACCTTGCCAAGCATGATGTCTTTCTCTAATGATCTCTCCCTTCGCATGATGTGTCCAAAGTATGAAAGTCGAAGTCTTGTCATCTGAGCTTCTTAAGAAAGCTTAGGTTTGATCTCCTCTAGTACTGATTGGTTTGTTCTTCAGGGAGTCCATGGTATACACAATATTTATCACCAGCACCATACTTCAAAGGCAAAAATTATCTTCCTTTCTATCTTTTTCACTGTCCAACTTTTGCATCCATACAACGTTATTGAAAATACCATGGCTTGAACAAATCAAATTTTTGTATGCAGAGAGACATCTCTGCTCTTGAGAATCTTGTCTAGGTCCTTCATAGCCATTCTGCCAAGAGCAATATGTCATCAGATTTCTTGACTGCTTGTTGTTTCATTATTAATAGTTGATCCACGTTGGTTAAAGTTGTCCACTATTTTGATTTCTTCTCCATCAACAATGAACTTATTAATTTTGCTAGTTGTCAGGATCTTTGTCTTCTGTACATTCAGGTGCAAGCCCATTTTAAAACTATGTTCCTTAATCTTGAGAAACAAATGTTTCTGATCGTCTTCACTTTCAGACAGTAAAGTGGTATTATCAGCATAGCAAAGGTTATTGATGGGTCTTCCACCAATCTTCACATCTCGGTTGTCTTCATACAGTCCTGCTTCTATAATGATTTGTTCTACATACAAAAGTAAACAAGTAGGGGGAAAGTATGCAGCCTTGCCATACACTTTTGCTGATTTTAAACCATTCTGTTTCTCCTTGTTCCAGGTATGGTTGTAGTCTCGGCTGAATAATCTTGAGTAGAATATTCCTGGCATGTGGGATCAGACCGATTGTGCAATAATTTCCACAGTCAGTTGGATCACCTTTCTTTAGTATTGGTATAAACATAGATCTTTTCCAGTCAGTTGGCCATGATGTTACCTTCCAAATTTTCTGGTAAGCCTTGGTAATAGCTACGTCTGATTGCTGTAATACTTTATTTATTTATTTATTTACATCCTCTTATATACTTCAGTGGGAATGCCATCAATGCCAGGTGCTTTGTTCTTTGATAAGGCTTTCCATGCTGCTTTAACTTTTTCTTTCATCACCAATGGTCCCTGATCTTAAGATACAGGTTGAAACGGCTGTTGGTCCACTTGATGTTTATCATATAACGACTCTGTATATTCTTTACATCTTTTCCTGATCCTTTCAGCATCATTCAACATGGATCCTTGAGCATCTTGTAACATTCCAATTTGAAACTGGATTTTTTTTCTTTAACTCTCATAGCTTTAGGAAAGCCGATCTTGTTCTTCCTCTAATAATTTATGCTTCTATTTCCTTGCATGTATCATTGTGGTACTTCTCCTTGTTTTGTCTTGCACATTGGAAATCTCTCTTGAGTTCTACGAATGTCTCTCTGTCTTCTCTGGCTTTAGCTTCTATGCATTTCTGGGAAATTTTCAGATTTTCTTTGGTCATCCATTTTGGCCTTTTTTGCTTTTTTACCTTTTGTAGAGACTTCACATTTTCTTCAAACACAACCTTCTTGATGTCATCCCATAACTATTCTGGAACTCTGTCATTTGTATCTAAAGCAGCAAATCAATTTTGCAGGCTGCCTTTAAATTCTGGTTGTACATTCTCAAGGTCATATTTTGCTGAATTCATGAGTGGTTTGCTCTTTTTCAACTTCAGCTTAAGTTTGCATACTAGTAGTTCTTGATCTGTACCACAGTCAGCTCAAGGTTTTGTCTTTGTTGATGTTATAGAGCTTTTCCATCATTGACTTTCACAGATTTTGTCAATTTGATTTTTATATATTCCATTGGGTGAAGTCCATGTGCACAGTCACCGTTTGTGTTGCTGGAAGAAGGTGTTTGAGATGAATAGATCGTTGGACTTATTTTCCAACCACTTTGCCTTCTTCTTTGTTGCCAACTTTTGCATTCCATTCGCCCAAGACTATCAGGATATCCTGTTTGCATGTTCTGTCAGTTTCAGCTTCTACTTGTTCATAGAACTCATCAACTTTGCCCTCTTCTGTAGCTGTTGTTGGGGCATATACTTGAATTATAGTTGTGTTGATGGGCATTCCTCATAGACAAATAGAAATAAAGCGTTCACTGATTGCATTGTATTTCATTACAGTTCTTGCAAGTTTCTTATTAATTATAAACACAACACCATTTCTTTTTTTCTTTCATTTCCAGCATGGTAGACCATGTGTTCATTGGATGCAAAGTGCCTAATGCCAGTCCATTTCAGTTCACTGTCACCCAACAGATCAAATTGTACACGTTCCATTTCATTCTTGACCCCCTTCAACTTCCCTTGGTTCATGCTTCGTACATTCCATGTCCCAATATGTAAGACATCTTTTCAGCTTCTCACTCTCCTTTCATGTGCAGCTACATCAGCAGTCAGATGTCCCAAAGGCTTTGATCCAACCACATCATAAATGCTGGCTTTACTCTGAAAAATCTTCAGCTCCTTCCCAGTAGTCAGTTGAGTGCCTTCCGACCTGGGGGTCTCATCTTCCATCACTATTGTGCAATTTGTTTTGTTGTGACTATCCACTGGATTTTTGTTGCAAGATATCGAAGTAGATTGCCAGGCCTTTCTTCCATGCAGTTTAATTCTAGTGTTGTTGCTGTTGTCATAGAAATGTGATTCTCCACCACCAACACCATCCCATTCTGCTGCTGCCCAAATGGATGGTTTGTCTTGGTCTGGCAGCTCAGCTGAGATCTGCCCATCTTGAGAGACCCTGTCAGTAGTTAAGGAACCGACAGATTTTCCCTCAGCATCCATGATGCACAAAAGCCCTCAGAGCACGACAAACTGCAAACCAAGTGAGGGTAGAGAATTGTTGGAACCTATTGTATAAAGATACATAAGAATCAAAATTGTCCTAAAAATATAGGCACATTCTTTACACATTGTACTTATGCACCTTGCTATGAAATTGCCTCTTTCATGTGAAATTCATTTCTCTTCAATGCTTGATTTTATTTTTTAATTTTAAAATAATCTATGCACATGTTGAATGGCATTATCCTTTATTGTTGCAGCTCATCCATTCAAAGTGGGGAATAGCTTTGTGCATGCTGCTTGAATCATGCTGTATTTTCATTTGAGATAATCTATACATGTATGACCCCATTGCCTAAGGCTTGTGTGTAATTCAGTGTCTTTATTAAGATCTCTAGTCAGTAGGACCCATAAGAAGTACCGGGAAGCAGACATAAAACTGTTGCAAACCATGGACGCCGACCATATGAAATCAGGTCATTATTTCAACACAAGAGCAGGGACGGTGCTACCATTAGGCAAACTAGGTGGTTGCCTAGAGCACTGGCCCTCTGGGAGCTTACTTTTAAGCTTTGGCGTTGTGGGGCTTTTTGCTTCCACCCCTCTCTGATTCTCGATGCTGACTTCCTGTTTGCATGGGAAGTCAGCATAGGGCGGCAGAGAGCGGCAGAAGCAAACAGTCCTACGGCTCCGATACTTGAAAGTAAGCTCCGTGGGGCCATATGCGACTGTTGCCACTGATGTCGGTCCCGAAGAGGGATGGCAGCGATGACAATGGATGCCGTGCAGGGGAGGGGGACACAAGGGATGAGGTTTGCCTAGAGCACCTCATCTGCTTGTGCCAGCCCTGCCCAGGAGAATACTCCACATAAAGAGGGGATATATAACATTACAGTCCACCGCAGAACAGGACACAAAGCAAGCACAAAACTCTGAAATGTAAACAGATCTAACCTATCTCTTCATGGGACAGGAAAGGCAAACCTGACCTGGTAGAGAACAGCCCCATTTGTTCCCCTTCCTCTCAGCATCTCCTTCTCTCCAATATGCTATTCTGAGATTGTAGGGGAAAACACTCATTGCTCAGCCTGTTTTTATTATGTTTCCAGCTAATTAAAGACGCACCAAATCTTGGAGAAGATAAGACAGACAAAAAAAATAGTATAATTTTATTTTATAGCTTCTTCAGCTTAAGGTCTCTATTTGGAGAGAAA
The DNA here is from genome assembly GCA_033557465.1 of Ichthyophis bannanicus. Classification (NCBI taxonomy): domain Eukaryota; kingdom Metazoa; phylum Chordata; class Amphibia; order Gymnophiona; family Ichthyophiidae; genus Ichthyophis; species Ichthyophis bannanicus. The sequence goes on from CM066031.1 coordinate 1,697,411,453, forward strand.
AGAAAGAAAACATCCAATAGAACAAATTCCCCATTCCCTATGAGAAAAAAGAAAAGAAATAGTGGGATGAACCAGCAACAAATATTTTCAAGGAAACAAACGTAAGAATTTAGATCTGATGCTAGTCAGCAATAGATTCTAAATCAACATATGACTCTTTCCCTTTTCCCTTTTGCCTCTTTAGGAAAAAAGCCAGCTGATCATGGTCCCAAAATATTTATAGATATTCCAAGTCTTGGAACTCAATCTTACATGTACAAGGATGAAGCAAATTAAGTCCTGCTTCTATGAAGAGCCTCTGGTCTCACACTTAAAGACTTTTTTGATCCGGTCTGGTTAGCCTGAGAGGCAACCAGGGCAAATGTTTTTAACCTCTGAACAGATTTCTCAATTACTATAATACATGTTTTCAAACCTAGTTGCTTTGGGGTTTGAAACACAAAAAAAAAAAAAATATTAATTAATAAAGTTTGCACAGAAGAATCTGCAAACTTGAAAATAATGGAGGCCTGCGACTAACTGGCTCAGCATCATTCTGATGTTAAAGCAGAAGGACATCTACATTCAAGAAGAAAGAAGGAGCCTTCTAGAAATCTGAAGAAAGTCTAGCATATACAGGGGGATGTTTACTAAGCTGCACTATCTCACCACATTAACAGATAGTGCAGGGGAAATGCAGATTGCACAGTGATTTTCTGCACTAACTGCAGATCCCGCACTATTTGCTGGAGTGGGTGGCATTGGGACAGAGAGTGGGCATGTCTGCAACGCATGGTTACAACAGGCATCAGTAGTGTGCGGTAACTGTCAAAGTTGCAGGCAACATAGGTGCTCGCTGCATTACTACCACCATGTTTCCCGCTGTTCTTTTCTATGTCTTCGACAAATTCGTGCCGTACGTCCCTTTCTGTCTACTCAGGCCCTCACTACTCTTCTGCTCTCGTTGGTTATCACTAGATTAGACTTCTGTAACACTATTTTTGCTGGTCTCCCTAAAGCTCAAAAACACCGTCTTCAACTGATCCAGAATACAGCTGCCCGCATGATCCTCCACGCTTCCCCACGTGACCATTTATTTATTTAGTATACATTTGTATACCGCTACTTCCAGTGATCAGCAGTGGTTTTTGATTACAGATTGGAAATTGTCAAATCATGACAGGAAAGTTTTGAGGTATAAACACATTGATTAGACAGGAAAGCACAGCACACAGAGAACTATTTTACAGGGAACATGGGCTATGGAGGGTTAAGTGGCTTGCCCAAGACCACAAGGAGCACCTGTGGGACTAGAAACCCCAGTCCTTCCGGCCCAAGGTTGCTGTCCTCTAGTGGGATTTGAACCCCCGACCTTCCGGCCTGAAGTACCTTGACCCAACCACTAGGCTACTCCTCCACTCCATATCACCCCTCTGCTTTATCACCTCCACTGGTTGCCACTTGACTATCGAATAACATTTAAGGTTCTCACTTTAGCTCACAAAGCCATTTATCATTCAACTCCTGCCTACCTTTCTGATTTACTGACTTATCATAACCCCTCTCGCAGCCTCCGGTCCATTCACATTAACCGTCTGCACCTCCCTGCACCCTCCAAAGCCCATTTGCAATCCACCAGAAAATCTGCATTTTACTACCTAGGACCCTCTCTTTGGAATTCCCTCCCTACTAACCTCCGCACAGAAGAATCCTACCCCAAATTCCGCTCTCTTCTTAAAACCCATCTTTTCTCACTAGCTTTTCCCCCCTGAAGACTTCTCTCTGTTCTCTATTTGTATTGTTTCTGCCTTTACTCTCCTTTCTGCTTTTAATTATTGTAATTTCCTTTCTTTTTAACCACTGTTTTTTTTTATTTGTAAACCGCCTCGGTGTAATGGGAGGCGGTATAGTAAATGTGAAATAAACAATAAACAATAAACCACGGGGAGCAACGATTGCAACCCATCGTACTTGCAGTAATTGCTCCCTGCCAAGCACTGGCAGCATAGGTTTTCAAGGCCCGTACTAGTGGCACCATGGTGAGATTGCCCAGACACCACCCAAATGAGTGCTGCTGGGTAGCGTGGGTGTTTTGGTGCAGGATCGTGTACTACATTGTAGCGTAATACCATAAGCATGCAGTACCTCTGTACTACCCGGGTAGTGTGCTTTTATAAACATGCCAAAGGGTGATGGATACGTGCAACAGCCTTTCCCTCGAGATAGTAAAGATGAAGACAATATCTGAATTCAAGAAATCATGGCAAAAGCCCAGATGATCTCAGAGGGGGAAGATTAGTAGCTGGTGGTAATGAGCAGACCTCAGTACCTTCCATGTGTGTTTATTCATGCATTAAGGGGTGCGCTAATGGCTAATGCGTGTTTCAGCACTCTCTGTTAGTGTGAGGCCGTGGTAACCAGTACCACATGCTAAAAGCAGCCGGTGTGGTAAAAGTCATGCACTAACTACTTCCAGTGTGATGGAGTAGGATCAGGATGGCTTTGGGGCAGAGAGTGGAAGTGGTCTAGTGAGAACTAGCATGAAGGATGGCACTGGGCACTAGCTGTCACAACTGTCAATAATGCAGCTGCACTTAATGCCACCCTGATAGCAATGAAGCAAAAGCAAAGGGGGATCACTCCTGTCCCATCCACTAGATACCAGGAATCCCTATGGGTGAGTGTATCGGGAGTATCTGGAGGGGGAGGAGGTTCAGCCTTTAACTGGAGGGGGTTGTTATTGGGAATATGCGTGGTGGGGGACCTGCAGATCCTGTGTATTTTTAACATGAAATAAGAACAGATAGGGGACTCATGAGAAGGGTGATTGGATGGGGGGGGGGGGGCGGGTCCTTTGAATGATAAGAGAGATCAGATCAGGAGAGTGGGTTGCGTTGCCAAGTGCAACATATTTGGGATTAGGAGAGTGGGAGAAGCCAGTTGTAGGTGGTGCATGAAGCCATTGCTTGGCTTTTCCAGGGGGAAGGCTGAGGCAGCATTGGGCCCACATTACATCTAGGAGCATAGTATGGGTGCACCCACACTAGCTGCCGCTGCGTGTAACACAGGGTCCATGCGGTAAGTGTCTGACCTGCATTTACCACACCTTAATTGTTGCTAACAAATGCACATCTTTAATAGATCATATAGATAAGACATCAAAATTGGTTCCTAGGTCCCTAGAGGTGGCTGCATGCATAATTTTGAAGGAGCATAATTAGATCCTGGGAGAATTCTGCTTGTTGAATAGAAACTTAGAGACATGACAGCAGAAAGAGACCATATGGCCTATCTAGTCTGCCCTTCCATATCAAATACTATAGTCTCCTTTAGAGATCTTCTGTGTTTGTCCCATCCTTTCTTGAATTCAGATACTGTCCTCATTTCCACCACCTCCACTGGGAGACTATTCCATGCATCTACCACTCTTTCCGTAAAAAAATATTTCTGCATATTACTCCTGAGTCTATACCCTTCACCCTCATCCTATGTCCCCTTGTTGCAGAGTTTACTTTCAAATGAAACAGGCTCTCCTCCTGTGCATTTATGCCACAGAGGTATTTAAATGTCTTTATCATATCTCGTCTATCCCGCCATTCCTCTAACGTATACATATTGAGATCTTTAACTCTGTACCCATATAGTTTATGTTCAACTGATTTTTATTGATAAAAGTCATGCAAACTACACCAAATAGAGCACAAACGCCAGACAAAAGTACAGCATGGATGTTCAAATATCACACAAACATAATCAGTTTTCCATTTTCTCCCTCATATCACCCCTCATCCCCGCCCCACTAACCCCTTATCCCCACAAAACAATACCTCAGCCAAACTTACTCCTCCCCCGAAATGCAGATTTTCTGACACACCCTTGGGAGGGAGCATAATAAGATCAACCCAATGGCCCCAAAGGTGCCTAGGGACAAAAAGAAACCCACCATTGCCCCTCCCCTCCCCTCCCCACCCCACCAACCCACCAAGCAAACAGACCTCCACACAAACCCTCAAAAAGCAACCCTCCCCCCACCCCCTTCCCCTCTCGTGGCTGCGTGCATCACCCCGGATCCATGTAACCTCTACAAATTATTAAGAACCATACTCTGCATTCTGGGTGATAACTTGTCAATGTACTCACCCCACATAGCTAGAAACTTCAGGAGTCTTATCCGCCCTCTCAAAGCTGCTGCTTTTGGATCTTGACTCACCTGATCTCCTATTTCTTTTTCTTTCCCCCTTGTTTTATCCCTGCCTACACCTTCTGTGTTTTCTGTCTTGACTAGATTGTAAGCTCTGATGAGCATGGACTACCAACACAGAGGATCTCTAAAGGTAAAAAGTGGACTGTTGTAGTTGTTGTTATGGAAGGACAGACTAGATGGGCCTTGTGGTCTTTTTCTGTCATCATGTTTCTATGTTTCTATCTCTTACATGTCTGTGCAGCGCTGCATACGACTTGTAGCGCTATACAAATGCTCAGTAGAAGTAGTAGTAGTAGTAGTAGTAGTATTGCAAAATCTGGTCAAGGGCATTTCGCCACTACCAAAAACTCGGAGTGTCCCTGTCCACCCCCAAACCAACAGGACAGTTTTCTTTGCCAACAGCCAAACAATACAAAACCAGTGTGACCGATCCTGACCCTGCACTGATATGTCTTCAAAAATATGAAATAAGACAGAAGGGGCCATCAATGACCACTGTGCATGAAGCACCTGTTGTAAATAACCATGCACCTGTACCCAGAAGAGTTGCACTTGCCACAACGTATGTCCTAGGGTCGTCTCCTGGGCTCCAGACTTCAAGCGTGATGATGTTGCACTACAGCCCATTTTAAATACCTGCACCAGAGGAATAAATGTCAGAGCGAGGAGCTTATACTGCATATCCTGTAGTGCCACCATCACTGTCTGCTTAGGAATCTAGGCTGAAGCTTTCAAGAACTCCTCGCAAGAGTTTTTGGAGACCAACTCCTCATTCCATTGCAGAACCAGAGCCTCAGCAGTCACCCAAACGTTATCGTGGGCAAACAACGTTTGCACCTGGGTCACTGTAATCTGTATGGACCCTTCCAAAAGAAAGACATCTTAGAGCTGAGTACAAAAGTCAATAGACAAATGTTCTGGCTGAAGACTATGGACATAACTACATAGCTGTAGATAGAAGAAGAGATCCAACCCAGACAAGCCATACTGTGTGTGGAGCTCATCAAACAGTTGGGGGCCCATCTCGTCCATAAGAACATAAGAACATAAGATATGCCATACTGGGTCAGACCAAGGTCCATCAAGCCCAGTATTCTGTTTCCAACAGTGGCCAATCTAGGTCATATGTACCTAGCAGTTTCCCCAAGAGACACAATTTCCACAATGCTTGTACTGGGTCAAGGTCCATAAGCACCTGTTCCAATTGCAACAAACCCCGTGACTGCCACAGTCTAAACTTCCCTGAGTATATAGCTGGTGTTAACTCCAGATTACCCTATATAGGTAAATAAACTGATTGAGAGAGGGAGTGAGTAAGCCGTCCAAAGATCCATCCCCATCTATGAACAAGAGGCCGCATCACAATTGGGTCCCTAAGGACCCCCTGAAGTCCTACGTGATGCAGCATGAAGTGCAAACTCATGAGAATAGAGAGACACAAAGGCTCTGTCACTTGCCATGCAAGTGTAGTCCTCCATACCAAAAAGCCAATTCTTGAGATGACATAGCAAGCAGGCCAAATTGTAGTTCCTCAAATTTGGCAAATTCATGCTGCCTGCAGACCATGGCTGTTGCAGGCACTGGATTGAGACAATGCAAAACATCCTGGGACTCCAACAATAATTGGGGAATGTTGCAGTCATACAGATCCTCTAACTGTCCAGGGATCCTTACGCCCAAGTAGTGAAACAAGCCTGGGGACCACCAAAAAGGAAAAGAGCCCCCCCAGTGGGTACGAACATTGGCCCATAGGGTCAAGGCCTCCGACTTGCATAAGACACCAAAGTTGTGGAAGACCTGAAGGATGGCAGCCACTGATGTATGGGGTTCAGTAAGATGGACCAATAAGTCAGAAGTGGAAAGTTTAAACGTACAGGATCCCATGCTAACACCCTGAATATCAGCACACTCCCAGATAGTGTGTAGAAGCATTTCCAGCATCAAAAGAAACAATAAAAGGGACAGAGGGCAGCCCTGCTTCGTTCCACGCTGAAAAGGGACATTTTCTGTGCACCCACCATTAACCAGGAGACATGCACACAGCATGGAATACAACAGCCTTATCGCATGCACAATAGGCCCCCAAAAGCTGTAGTGCCCCAAAACCAAAAACATATAATTCCAACTAACTCAATCAAATGCCTTCTCCGCATCAAAACTAATAAGAGAAGGGATCTCCTTTGTGAGACACTATTGCATAATTGCCAAAATCCAGCAGCATGTCGTCCCCTAACAACACCCACCTAAAAGGGATGGATTAGAGATGGCATAATAGAGGCTAGCCGATCCACCAGTATTTTTGAAATAATTTTCTGGTCCAAGTTGATTAACAAAATCGGATGATAAGAGCCTGGATTCAGGAGCTGCTGGTACATGACTGTCAATGGTACGCTAACCTTATTTATACCTTAAAAAATTGCCACTAAACCTATCATGTCCCAGTGCCTTCACCAACTGGATACCTTTGATAACCTCCTATACCTCAAACGTGGAAATAGGCTGGTTCAAGGAGTCCAGGTGGTCCTCCATCAGCTTAAAAAAATCACAAGCAATAGTGGCATTACTTTTCTCGGCCGAGTATAATTGTTAGTAATATTCCTGAAATGCTCAGACCACATGCACCTGATCAGAACCCGCACTTCTGCTGCATCTTGCATAGCCCCCACATACATGGAGTCCTGCTCCTGTTTAAGCAAGGACAACAATAAGCATCCCAATTTATTCCCATTATGGTACAGAGCTCACCGGAAATAGAGCAAGGACTGTTTAGTTTGCACGTGTAGCAGGGTATTGAGTTTAATATATAGTACATACTGGGCCAATGATGTCACCTGCCAGACCAGTCACCACCGGGCCTCCCACAGCCACCATCCCAGATACGATTTCTGCTTGTCAAGTGCCCACAGACACTTACTGGTACACCCGATGATCATCCCATAGAGATACACCTTAGCAGTTTCCCAAAATAGGGCTGAATTGTCCATATGCACTTGGCTGGTTTCCCCCCCAAAATCTCATTGTTGCCTCAAGAAGGGCTGGAACACCATCTTCCCATACAGATGGACTGGAAAGTGCCAGTATTTTTGCCTCTCCGAACCACCACCACAAACTAGGTCGAGGCTCACCAGGTCGTGCTCAGAGATCAAAATGCTCGCAATGGAGGCAACCAAGACACATTCCATAAAATCCACTGAAACTAAAAAATAATTGAGATGAGACAACATGCTATGATTGTGGACAAGTGGGTAGAGCCCACTACAATGGGTGAAGAACCTGAAGACATCAAGCAGGTCCCAACTCTTGCACATATCCAGAAGCCGCCAATGCTGCTTAGCCTCATGGTCCCCCCATCCCAAAGAAAGGTCTATTTGGGCATCCAAAACACAACTATAGTCTCCCCCTAATATAATCCAGTGGTCACACACCAAACGAAGGCCCCTCACCAGACCATTAAAAAACGTAGTGAAAATATGTTAGGGTTGTAGACACTTCCCCAGAAGCACCAGAGTACCAAATAGCTCCCCTGTCATCAAAACAAAACGACCTTCAGGTTCTCTCTGGATGGTGTCCTAGTGGAAGCCCAAGGCCTTCCAGATTAAAATGACAATTCCGGCTTTCTTCTCCCCAGACGATGCGACATAACATTTCCCTACCCAGCATCTTTAAAACTTAAGGTGCTCCCTCTTCATACTGTTCATGGAGAGTCCAAAGAATCTTATGCCGCTTGATCAGGCTGCCAATACCACAGACATTCCAGGCTATCACCTGAACTCTCTTCTTACCCCTAGGGTACACCCCACTGGATCCACCAAGATACCCAATACAAGAAGGGTCCACCCCGCCCCAGCCTAGAGTCGCCCACAAAGCGACTCCTACTGATGCATATAGCCACGCCCCCCCAGTCCATCCCTCCTCCCACATAAGAACAATGTTACACACTCACCCCTACCCCTATCCTCTAACCCCTTGTGCTCTGTGCTCCTTCAAAGAATTACGATTTCCATAATCTTGCCCACTATGCACTACAGGAAGATCACTCACAATGCATAGGGCCGTCCCCCCCCCAGGGAACAACTGCATACAAAAGGTCCCTCCCAGTCCCCCCTGAAGCTCTAACCCCCAGGTGCCAGCCCTATCCCCAGCTCACTTCAATTTACCCACACAATGCACACCCAAACTCAACGCCACCTGCAACATACACACCCCAGAATACCCCCAACTTCCCCTCATTCTTCCAATCACACCAACACCTCCTAGAGAGAACAGAAAGAAGAAAAAAGGAAGAAAAAGAAGAAGCACTCCACTCCTGGGCCCCCAAGAAACTGTGTCCCCCATCTGGGGAACACAAAAACAAACAAATATTCCATTGCTGTCCATATTCCCCCCCCCCCCCCCCCGTAATCCAGCTTCACCTCCATCTGTGTTCTTCATCATAGGGCCTCATCATGTCCAACACATTTCCTTCAACTTCTCTGCACCTCTCCCCTAAGTCCAGCCTCTCCCTATCTGTGTCTCTATTCTCCTTCCTACATACCCATCATGTCTAGCATATCCATCTTCTTCCTCAAGTCTACCATTCACCCATCTGTGTCCCAATTCTCCTTCTCAAGCCCTTGAGCCCCATTATATCCAGCAGACCAGTATATCCCCTCTATCAGCCTTCTCCTTCCCCAAGTCCATAATTTCCCTCATCTGTGCCCTTACAGTTGTGGTCAGTATTATTGGTACCCTTGCATTTTAGAAATGTTGTGTACAATATCTTGAAGAATAATTAGAAATATTCCATCTGTATGCCATCATAACATTTTAATAGCATGATCAAAGGTATACAACAAAAAAAGATGTCTGTGCAACTTAGACGTAGTAATTTCTAAGAAAAAAACAAAATATGAACTGAACAGGATTAATGGCATCCTTCACTAATATTTGGTTGCACAACCCTTGGCAGTGATGACAGCCTCCAATTGTTTCTTGTAGCCATCTATAAGTTTCATACATCTGTCTTCTGCTAGTTTTTCCCACTCTTCAACTGTGATTTGTTTCAGCTCATGAATGTTTGCAGAATTCATTTTACCAATGGCAGATTTCAGCTCTTTCCAAAGGTTCTCAATTGGATTGAGATCAGGACTCATTGCTGGTCAGTTTAAAACAGCCCATTTTTAGCTTTTCAACAATTCTTTTGTGCTTTTGAATGTATGTTTTGGGTCTTCCTCCTAGGGGATCCGAGACCTTTGACCAAGAACTAGCTTTCTGACACATTTCTGACACAAGGGTGCACATTTTGCTCCAAATGTCCTCTGACTTCATGATTCCTTTAAAGCATTCCAGGCCTCCAGTTCCTGAGGCAGCAAAACAGCCCCAAAACATTATGGAACTTCCACTATATTCAACTATAGGAAGAGTGATTTTTTTTCTTATAAGTTTCATTTCTTTGCCTGTAAATGTATCGCTGATCTGCATTGACAAAGGGCTGAAGTTTGGTTTCATCTGTCCACAGAACATTTTCCCAGAAGGATTGTGGTTTCTCAAGGTGGATTTGGGCAAAGATCAGGCATGCCTTTGTATGTCTGTCTTTGAGCAGTGGGGGCCTCCTTGGCCTTCACCCATGACGTCTTTCTGTGTGGCATGTGATGCAGTTAGAAACACTACTCCAGATTGCTCCAGATCAGCCTTAAGCTCTTTAATGTTGTACATAATGTTTTTCCAGCAGTTTGCACTAACATTTGAAGACTTCTTGGATTAATTTTCTTCTTCCTACCATGTCCTGTGTGGTTCTTGGCAGTTCCATGAGCAGAAAACGTCTTAATAACATTGTGAACTGTAGACACAGGAATCCCAAGGTCTTTGGAGATAGCCTTGTACCCTTTTGAAGTTTGATGTTTGGTGATAATGGCTTTTCTGACTGTCTCAGGCAGCTTTCTTGTCTTCACCATTGTGAAAATACAATAGGGAGTGAATGAGGCCATTTTAAACATTAGAGGCATCATTCATTGGTTAAATCAAGTCATGTGAATATTGACAGTTGATCACAGGTGTGTCTAATTTTACTTCACTGGGAATGTGGTTCTTCTGTTCAAACTGATTTGAATTGTTTATAAGAGTACCAATAATCATATTGTGAAATACAAAACTGGATCATTTATTTATTTATTTATTTATTTAACAGCTTTTATATACCGCACTTTTATCATCAGTGCGGTTTATATTTTAACAACTTTGTACTTAAGCATAAAACATATGTCAAGTTTACAGGTAACAGGATATGAAAACATGGATAACTGGGGTTAAAATAAATAACAGATATTCACAACTATTTACAATAGATTCTCAAATGTTTTGCGTTCTAAAGGTGGGGGTCTGTGAGGTTTTGCCCTGGAACAGGTAGTGAATTTTCAGGAACTTATTCGACTAGCCGTGATCATTGGTTTGTGTTGGAGGGGTAAATTGTGAGAAGTGTTGTATGAAGAGGTGTGTTTTTAGAGATTTTCTGAATTGAGATAGGTCTTGTTGTGATCTAATGCTAGGTGGCAGCACATTCCAGCATCTGGGGGCGAAGGATGAGAATGCTCTTGAAGTAGTTGTCTGGGTGAGTTTTGTGAGGTCTTTTGGGACCGTTAGCATGTTATCTGTTATGGATCGTCTAGATCTGGTGTTCTGTGTGTGATGCAAGAGGTTGGACAACGAGGATGGTGATATTTGATGGAAAGCTTTGAAGGTCAAATGAGGGCTTTGTATAGAATCCTGCATGATATTGGGAGCCAGTGAAGATGATGTGTGTGATGCAGGAGGTCGGACAACGAGGATGGTGATATTTGATGGAAAGCTTTGAAGGTCAAAATGAGGGCTTTGTATAGAATCCTGTATGATATTGGGAGCCAGTGTTTATTTACAGAATAAACCTATTCAACAAGTGACATCCAAAACTTCTGCATACATAAACCACTCACAAAGCATGACTCTCACAAAAAAACAATTTTGTCAGACTAACTTTTTTGAAAGCAGCTATAAACAAGCTGCTCTTAACTATGATAGTCTAATTTATTCTTTATATGTGATTAAACTTATTCTAAAAAGAAGCCATGATTTCTATGAAGTCTTTCAAAAAAGAGGTATTATCAAAATAAAGTCGACCACAACTGTCACGTTTCAAAAAGTTTAAACTCTTTTCTGCATCAGGGCTATTATAATTCTCCAAAAGAGAAGTAATATTCACTTATCTTATTTAACTAAGACATCTTCAATATGTAATTGTCAGAGCAAGCCATGCATCTTATTTTCACTGAGTTTCCATGCTATGAGCAAAAATGGCCTCAGCTTCCTTTTTAAAACCTAAAGTACTCCCCCTTGTCAAATTCCATTGGCTAAAGGATGTTACAAAAGTGTGTGCCAATCATCTTGTTGATTAAGTCCATCAGGGTACACGGTTTTCAAAGTGAAGATCCAATACTGTTCTTTATAGTTTAATTGAGCCAGCCGATCCCCTTTTCTCCAATTAATAGGTACTGTACTTAGTCAATTACTCGCCATTGTAAATTGGAAAAAGAATGATTAAATCTCAAACAATGATCAACAATGGGAGCTACTTTATTGGCAGTTTGTAAACGGGATCGATGTTCCCGCAATCACTGGATCATAGTCCATTTAGTTCTTCCCGCATATAATTTGGCAGAAAGGCACCTCAATATGTAGACTACAAATGTGGTTAAATAAAATGTAGGTCACCATACCCAGAGGAAGAAGGACTCCAATGATTACCTTCCATATTCAATCGACAGAATTCATATTGGTTGTAAGAATAATGTCCAGGATTATTATGCACTATCAGTTTGGCCGCCACGTCAGAGACTTGCTAACAAAAGCTATATTTCTTCCTCGATGGTAAGCCACATTTGGGGCATCTGCAAAACACACATGAGATTGTAGGACCCGACAATGTTTATAAATAAATGATGCAATAATCAGGTCTTTAACTGAGAATGGTAGCACACAAACTAAAGGATTCACATTATCAATAGTTTTCTATACAGACTGAAGTAACAATTCATGGTGAACATATAAACCCCGCATATATGCCTTCTTGATAACATCTCTAAGACATCCCTGACCAAGGTAGTGTTTAACAAAATTTCTTTCCTGAAGTTTATACTCTTCTGTACTATGGCATATATGCTGTAGCCTTGAAAATTAGCTCTCTAGCAATCCTTTCTTTATCTTATATGGATGGTGACTGATAAAATATAATAAATTATTCCGAGTCTGATTTTTGGTGTAACGTGATATGCAGGACTGAACCAGATTTCATAATCATCAAATACAGAAAGGCTATTTTGTGCGAGTCAATTACACACTCAAACTTTAGATTAGGCTTTTGGGTATTCAACCATGCAAGAGACAACGGACCCCTCCAGAGACAAAAGATATCATTCAAATACCATTTCTATGTATGGATGAATCACATCCATTGTGAACAATATAACATGTCTTCCTCAAAAGCAGCAACATATAGCATAGCTACCATGGATGCTACAAAAGCCCCCATGGCAATCCCATAGGTTTGATGATAAAACCTGTTAAAGCAAAGTAATTTTTACACAATACTAATTGCAGCATTCTCAGAATAAAAGATTTTGGCAATCGAGAAGGTAAAATATTCTGCCAATCCAATGTAGATAGAATTTCAAGAGCTTCACATTGGTCCACGTTTGTATATAAGAAATTGATATCCAAAGTCACCAACAGATCAGAACTTTGAACATTATCCACTGTCATCAACACATTTAACATTTGAGTAGTATCTTTCACAAAAGACTGGGCTTGTGCAGCCAATGGATCAAATAGACGATCCACAAAAATTGACAGGGGTTCCAAAACAGAGTTGTTACCCGAAACTAATGGATGACCAGGAGGGGTATTTAAATTCTTCTGGATTTTTGGTACAGTATAGAATACAGGACAAAACAGATTTTTATTGATAAGAAAATGTAACCCCTTTTGAGTCAAATAACCTTGAGTAAATCCAAACTACTTTAGATTGAATTGACTCTGTAGGATCCATAGGTAGTAATTGGTAGTATTTAACATTATCAAGTTGTCTACCCACTTCCGCATTGTGTTGTGTTTTTGATTATACCACCACCACTCCTCCGTTGTCTGCCCTTTGGATGATTATCTGATTGTTCTTTGATGTAATTTTTTATTTTGCTGCTAAGTAATATTACACTTGGTAGGCAAAAATTTATTTTCTAAAACCTCCATATCTTGTAAAATTAATCTCTAGAATGCTGTTAATAGGGGATCAAGGGAACCAAAATGAATCCATTTAGATGGCAAACAAACCACAATCAGAAGGAAGAGGATGAGAAGATGTACAGTAGTTGAATCCCAAGTTTTCAAAAGAAGCCATATAAGGCAACTCTCAAATCAAAGGCCGTATATGGAACAGTAGGCATCAATGATAGACCCAGATTGAGGAGGTATTCTTGTTAAACAATAGCTGGGTTTTTGATCTGGCTTTTTCTTTAGAATAAGTTAATCACAAATAAAGAATAAAATGGATTATCATAGTTAAGAGCAGTTTGTTTATAGCAGCTTTCAAAAAGGTTAATCCGATCAAATTCTTTTTAAGAGTCATGCTTTATGAGTGGTTTATATATACAGGGTTTTTGGATGTCACTTGTGGAATAATCATGTCCTGGCAATGCCCCAGTTTTTATGCTATTTCCTACTATTTCCTTTTTTAATTGGTCTTGTTTTATTTTATTCTTTTATGTATCAAATATGTGTACATATATACTCCAAAGCCATTTCACTTCCCCCCCCCTTTTTTTTAGGAGATATTGGACATAAAGGGGTTGAACTGCAAGGATGCCAATAATGTTGACCACAACTGTATTCCTTTCTCCCACAGCCCCAAGTCCAGCAAATCGTCCCCCCTCCTCCCCAATCCAACCTATAGCACCAGCAACCTGGTGACAACCTGCAGCAGCTGCCACCAAGTTCAACAAATGCATGCTGAAGAGTGATGCAGGTCCCGCCACCTCTAATGCAGGAGGAAGTGCATTGGAGGAGGCAGCACCCAGCATCTCTTCGGCGCAGATGTGTCAAGGCAGTCCCTGCATCCCTTGAACTCCACCGTGATGCAGGCTGAAACCGAGTAGGTGGTGGGTGCCTGCTTCAGTGCCTGCTGAGTGCAATTGTTACCTGCTGTTACTCACGGTAATGAATCAGCAGTTAACATTTGGTAGCTTAGCACTGCAGCAGAGAAAAAACAGCTTTTCCAATGCCGGTTTTAAGGGTCTGCTAACAGCTGCCCTGGCCATAAAGAAACAGGCCAGGCCAACTGAAAACTGGCCAGTTGGAAACCTTGTAGCTAGAACATGTGTGTACCGGTATTTCAGAATTTGCACATATAAATGTTGGCACATGAATGTGTATTTTGGCCATATTGCGGGGTAGAGCACGCGGCAGGCCAGCAAGACCTTCCTGCTCGCGATCTCCAGCCCAATCAGGGCTGTAGGAGGAGGGGCAGAAGCCTCTAAGGAACACCGCCGTCGGGCGGGCTGCGGGAAACACCACCGCCATCTTCCTGCTCCCCAGATCGGGGTAGAGCACGCGGCAGGCCAGCAAGACCATCCTGCTCGCGATCTCCAGCCCAATCGGGGCTGTGGGAGGAGGGGCAGAAGCCTCTAAGGAACACCACCGTCGAGCGGGCTGCGGGAAACACCACCGCCATCTTCCTGCTCCCCAGATCGGGGTAGAGCACGCGGCAGGCTAGCAAGACCTTCCTGCACGCGATCTCCAGCCCAATCGTGGCTGTGGGAGGAGGGACAGAAGCCTCTAAGGAACACCGCCGTCGGGCGGGCTGCGGGAAACACCACCGTCATCTTCCTGCTCCCCAGATCGGGGTAGAGCACGTGGCAGGCCAGCAAGACCTTCCTGCTCACGATCTCCAGCCCAATCGGGGCTGTGGGAGGAGGGGCAGAAGCCTCTAAGGAACACCGCCGTCGAGCGGGCTGCGGGAAACACCACCGCCATCTTCCTGCTCCCCAGATCGGGGTAGAGCACATGGCAGGCCAGCAAGACCTTCCTGCTCATGATCTCCAGCCCAATCGGGGCTGTGGGAGGAGGGGCAGAAGCCTCTAAGGAACACCGCCGTCAGGCGGGCCCGCGCCTGAGGGCCTCGCCAGAGGGCCCTTTGGCGTGGCCCTTAGGCGGGGCACGAATCCGATGAGACACAACTGATACCTGGAACCACAGATCACAATCACCGAACAACTAACCTACAACAAGAAACTGTAAGAGTCCTAAGCTGTTAAGAACTGGAAATGTCTATTATTGCTGTAGCAGTCTGCTAACACTGTCTTCAGCAGTTTTTTATTACTCTTGCCAATAACTAATGTACTGTTACCAGTAGCCACTATAATTACTGTTGTCAGTAGCCACTATTATCACTGTTGCCAATAACTAATGTACCGTTGCCAGTAGCCACTATTATTACTGTTGCCAGTAGCCGCTATTATCACTCTTGCCAATAACTAATGTACTGTTGCCAGTAGCCACTATCATTACTGTTGCCAGTAGCCACTATTATCACTGTTGCCAATAACTAATGTACTGTTGCCAGTAGCCACTATTATTACTGTTGCCAGTAGCCGCTATTATCACTGTTGCCAATAACTAATGTACTGTTGCCAGTAGCCACTATTTTTACTGTTGCCAGTAGCCACTATTATTAGTCAACATCTGTTAGACCACTATGTGACTATTTCTCATCAATTCCAATTAGAAATCACCTCTTGCTGTAATACCTTATTTGTATAATCGTTATACCACCCCAACCATCACTTTAATGTGATCCTCAGTAGGTCCTAGCTTTTCAGACCTTCTAGCATAGCCCATCGTATTTAAACAAGCAACTTTTGCTGTTTACTGCTTACTGTGCCTGTAACTTAAATTGCATATCAACTCTATCAATCTGCTGCACTACTTACTGTATGCTCATAGTCAGTGAAGTGCTATACCCACTGTGTTGCAATCTCATCTATTAGAAACAACATATCCCACAATCACTTAGACTACCATTGATACCTCTCAGATTGTCTTACAAGGTATCCTTATATGCCACAACGAAAAGTCCAGCTTGAAGACATCCCTTAGAAACCCTCTACCCTAAATTCAACAGCAAGTTAAAATGACTCCCACTACCACTGCCTCATTCAGCATCCTACTTCTCATTCTAGGATGGATAACTGAATCCCTTGCATTATCACACGCACCACAACAAATTCCAATCCTACAAAGACACACCCATAGATGGGCAGAAGCCCCATATCCTCCCTTGAGAGTTGATACACAACCACGGCACTCACACTTGTTACACATAGCTCTCCAAAATACCAAGAAAATCAAGCAACCGGAACCCCCTCAAGCGCTAAACTGTGCCCTTATCAATGCTCGGTCAGTCCGTAAGAAATGGCCAATCGTTACTGATTTAATATCTACTTATAACCTGGATATTCTCATGATAACTGAAACCTGGTTATCTGACACAGATAACATAATCATCAACCAACTCATACCCAACAACTTCTCCATCCACTCCCGCCATAGAAAGAACAAAAGAGGAGGAGGAGCCCTCATACTAACCAAGACCGACCTTCAGTTTTGCACAATAGACTCTACAAGCTCAAACAACCTAGACATTCTTTCAATCGCCAATGATCAGTGTTCCATCAATCTTCTTTACAGAGCACCCTCACCATCCTCCGATGATCTTCCCAACATCCTAGACTTAGCAGCTAACACGGTCCAACACAACAAACCAAATTGGTTATTAGGAGACTTTAATCTCCCTTCTCTGCACTCCAGCCATGCCTCAGCCCTCCTAGAAGCAATGGATGAACTAGAATACAGGCAATTAATCAAAAGTCCCGCACATTCAAAAGGGAACACCCTTGACATGATTTTTGCTCCTCTATCAGCATGTGAATCAAACAACGATCTTGTAACAGCACTGATCCCAGTACCATGGTCAGATCACAAGTTAATTAACTTCAGCATTCCCTTAAACCCCAACACCCCACATAACAGAACCTCTAACAACTCCACAAAGACAACATCTCGAAGTTTCCGAGCCTTCGACAAAGAACTCATACTTGCACAAACTAACCCTCTCTACGAAGACACCATGCTCAACCTGGAAAACCTGATTGCATCATGGAACAACAATCTCAGCGCTATTGCACAAAAACCATATGATAGCAAGACCTCAAGAAACAGAAAACATGCACCATGGTTCTCTCCTGATCTGCGGACATCCCTTTTATACCTTCGAAAACTCGAGAAACGATGGCGCCGATCTCACTCCACAGATGACCAGGCAGCCTACAACACACAACTCTCGGCCCACAGAAAAGCAGTCCTGTCAAAAATGAAACAATTCCACACAGATACACTCAAAAGATCCCTAAACAAACCACGAGATCTTTTCAACCTAGTCAAATCCCTATCGAAAGAACCATTACCATGTCCTCCTGAGGAGATCCACCCACAAGCCTTCGCGGACCATCTACAATCAAAACTATTACAAACAAGCAAAATCGCTGCCTTCAAGCCTCAAGACACCACCTGCCTAAACTATCTCTCAATGTTCTCAACACCACCCAAGAAACATGTGGAAGATACCATTGCAGCCATCAACACTACCACTGCTCATACTGACCCTTGTCCAGCTTACTAGATAAAGAATATACGCAGTGATATCAGTCCATTAATCACAAGAATGATAAAACTATCGTTCACAACCGGATCCTTCCCCTCAGCACTCAAACAAACTTCAATTAGACCTCTCCTAAAAAAAACCAAGCTTGACCCTAGTAAAGTGGAATCATACAGACCCATAGCTAGCATACCATTTCTAGCTAAGATATTTGAAAAGGAAGCACAATGACAAATTCAAGACCACATCGACACTGCATCCCCACTAGACCCCCATCAACATGGCTTCAGGGAGTTCCATGGTGTGGAAACCCTTCTGATCTCCCTTCTCAATAATATCATCACATGTATTGACAACATCCACCAAGGCTGTGTACTTATTTTCATAGACATAGCTGCAGCCTTCGACTCGGTACACCACGGCCTGCTCATAGAATGTCTAAAAGAAAAAGGCATTAATGGCCTCGCCCTTGATTGGTGTAGATCATACCTTGAAGGAAGGTGGCATCAAGTAAGATCAAGATCAACAAAATCAGAGCCCTTCCACCAAGATCAGGGCGTTCCACAAGGCTCATCATTATCATCTCTCATGTTTAACATTTACGTTCAACCTGTCTGTAACATCATCAGGTCCTTCAATGTCCAATGTCAGATATATGCAGATGACATCCTTCTCTACATGCCATTCTCCACAAAGCAAATGGACCTCTCACCTATCATTGAATGTTTTAACGCAGTATCAGAATGGTTTCTATCTCAAAACCTCCGCATCCAACATAAAAATACTGAAGAACTCTTTATCACAAAAAATCCGAATTTTACTCCACCACCTCATATAAAAGTGAGAGAAGCTGAACTCCAAACAAAGTCAACAATTCGATACTTAGGAGTCACACTAGATGAACACTTGGACATGAAGCTACACATATCCTACATTGTCAGAGCCGTATATTTCAAGATCCGGACACTCAAACACCTCAGATCCTTATTGGACCCAAGTGACTTCCGGACTGTATACCAAGCTCTTATCCTACCCCACTTTAATTTTGCCAATGCCATTCTCCAAGGCCTCCCACAGTCTACTTTGAATCCCCTACAACTAGCCATGAATGCCGCTGCTAGAGTTCTATCTGGAACATCGAGATTTGACCACATCACGCCCATCTTAATTAAGCTCCACTGGCTCCCAACACATGGAAGAATTCTATTCAAAACTCTGATGCTTACTTTTAAAGCCATCAACGGCATAACCGCTTCATCACTAGTTAATCTAGTTCAGCCCACTCCACCTAACAGATCTAGAAGATCCACAGCAGCAAACACTCTAACTATCCCAAGTGCATCAACAAAATACGCACTAACAACGTCAAACAGGGCTTTCAGTTTTTATGCTCCTAAGCATTGGAACACACTACCACCAGAAATCCGAGCCATTACCGATCTCACACAATTCAGGAAGGCACTAAAACATTACTTATTTATTCAACATTACCAGATCAACCATACTCCACCATAGCCACACCTTTTTCTCTAGAAACCACTGTATATTAGTCCCATTCTTAACATCCGTCCATAGGTGCATAACCCATTATGCAAAGCTTACTGTTACATATGTAAATAGTTGATGTGCATGTTTCCCTAAGTTATCCAAGTTGTATTTCCCTGTTCTCTGTAAAACTGATTTTTGTTCATTATGGTTCGTTGTTCCTTGTGAACCGCGCTGATACTAAATAGTGCGGTATATAAGAAATAAAAATAAATAAATAAAATATTGCAAACCTGGACATCCTGCCATTATTCAATGTTTACCAAAGAAACATGTAGAGGGGCAAATAATTATTGGGGGATTAAGGAGGATGTCCCCCTTATTCTCTCCTGCAGAGTTGCCAAGTTACCCAGTTCCAAGGGTGAGATTTTAAGTTAGTCCTGGATTTCTGGCAATCTTATCCTAATACATTATGGGAGGCAGCATGGATTCCAATGGGTAAAATCAGGGACTACAAATACCACTGCGGTGCGGGGCCATGTGCGGAGACTCGGTGCGGGGCCTCATTTGCATAAATATTTGCATAATGTTACCATACACTAACTTTTAGTAAACATGCCTCTTAATGAGTGTATGGATAAAGAAAGACTAAAAGATTTCTCTCTCACTTGGTTTGCAGCTTGTCGTGCTGTGAGGGCTTGCGTGCATCAGTGATGCTGAGAGCTAAACTATCAGTAGTTTAACTACTGGCAGGGTCTCCCAAGATGGACAGGTCTCAGCTGAGGTGCCAGACCAAGACAAACCACCAATCTGGGCAACAGCAGAATGGGATAGTGTTGACGGCGGAGGATCACATTTTTGTGACAACGGCAACAACACCAAACTTAAACTGCGTGGAAGAAAGGCCCGGCAATCTACTTCTGTATCCTGCCATGAAAACCAAAAGATAGTTACAACAAAACAAATTGTGCTATGGTGCTGGAAGATGAGACCCCCAGGTCGGAAGGCACTCAACTAGCTACTGGGGAGGGGTTGAGGACTTTTCAGAGTAAAGCCAGCATTTATGATGTGGTTGGATCAAAGCCCTCGGGAAGTCTGACTGCTGATGTAGCTGTGCATGAAATGAGAGTCAGAAGCTGTAAAGATGTCTTACACATTGGAACATGGAACGTACGAAGCATGAACCAAGGGAAGTTGGAGGTGGTCAAGAATGAAATGGAACGTGTACAACTTGATCTGTTGGGTGTCAGCGAACTGAAATGGACTGGCATGGGGCACTTTGCATCAGATGATCACATGGTCTACTATGCTGGAAATGAAAGACAAAGAAGAAATGGTGTTGCATTTATAATAAAGAAGAAACTTGCAAGAACTGTAATGAAATACAATGCAGTCAGCGAACGCTTAATCTCTATTCGTCTACAAGGATTGCCTATCAACATAACTATAATTCAAGTATATGCCCCAACAACAGCTGCAGAAGAGAATGAAATTGAAGAGTTCTATGAACAAGTACAAGCTGAAATTGACAGAACATGCAAAGAGGATATCCTGATAGTCATGGGTGACTGGAACGCAAAAGTTGGCAACAAAGAAGAAGGCAAAGTAGTTGGAAAATATGGACTTGGCAACAGAAATGAAGCTGGAGAAAGACTGATAGAATTCTGCAAGACCAATGATCTATTCATCTCAAACGCGTTCTTCCAGCAACACAAGCGGCGACTGTACACATGGACTTCACCCAATGGATTGTATAAAAATCAAATTGACTACATCTGTGGAAGTCAACGATGGAAAAGCTCTATAACATCAACAAAGACAAAACCTGGAGCTGAATGTGGTACAGATCATCAACTACTAGTATGCAAACTCAAGCTAAAGTTGAAAAAGAGCAAACCACTCATGAATGCAGCAAAATATGACCTTGAGAATATACCACTGGAATGTAAAGACTGCCTGCAAAATTGATTTGCTGCTTTAGAGACAAATGACAGAGCTCCAGAAGAGTTATGGAATGACATCAAGAAGGTTGTGTTGGAAGAAAGCGAGATGTCTCTACAAAAGGTGAAAAAGCAAAAACGGCCAAAATGGATGACGGAAGAAACTCTGAAAATTGCCCAGAAACGCAGAGAAGCTAAAGCCAGAGGAGAAAGAAAGACAATCACAGAACTCAACAGAGATTTCCAACGTGCAGCAAGAAAGGACAAGGAAAAGTACTACAACGACGCATGCAAGGAAATAGAAGCAGAAACTATTAGAGGAAGAACAAGATCGGCTTTCCTAAAGCTATGAGAGTTAAAGAAAAAGTTCCAGCCTCAAATTGGAATGTTACAAGATGCTCAAGGTTCTATGTTGAATAATGCTGAGAAGATCAAGAAAAGGTGGAAGGAATATACAGAGTTTTTATATGATAAAGATCAAGTGGACCAACAGCCGTTTCAACCTGCACCTTATGATCAGGAACCATTGGTGATGAAAGAAGAAGTTGAAGCAGCATTGAAAGCCTTATCAAAGAACAAAGCACCAGGAATTGATGGCATTCCTATAGAAGTATTGCAGCAATCTGATGCAGCTGTTACCATACTTACAAGGCTCTGCCAAGAAATATGGAAGACAACAACATTGCCGACTGACTGGAAAAGATCTGTGTTTATACCAATACTAAAGAAAGGTGATCCAACTGACTGTGGAAATTATCGAACAATTGCTCTGATCCCACATGCCAGCAAGATTCTACTGAAGATTATTCAAAAGAGACTGCAACCATACCTGGAACAAGAACTACCTGAAGTGCAAGCAGGGTTCAGGAAAGGGCGAGGAACGAGAGACATCATTGTGGATGTGAGATGGATCCTTGAAAAGACTAAAGAATACCAAAAGGATATCTATTTGTGCTTTATCGACTATAGCAAGGCTTTTGACTGTGTAAACCATGAGAAACTCTGGGCCACATTAAGAAGCATGGGTATACCAGAACACCTGATCGTTCTCTTGCGCAATCTGTACATTGATCAAGAAGCAACAGTTCGAACGGAACAAGGAGAAACAGAATGGTTTAAAATAAGCAAAGGTGTAAGACAAGGCTGCATACTTTCCCCCTACCTGTTTAATTTATATGCAGAACAAATCATCAGAGAAGCAGGATTGTATGAAGACAACAGAGGTGTGAAGATTGGTGGAAGACTCATCAACAACCTTCGCTATGCTGATGATACTACATTACTGGCTGAAAGTGAAGATGATCTGAAACATTTGCTTCTCACAGTCAAAGAACATAGTCTCAAAATTGGCCTGCACCTTAATGTAAAGAAGACAAAGATCATGACAACTGGCATAATGAACAGGTTCATCGTTGAAGGAGAAGAAATTGAAATTGTGAACAACTTTAACCTATTTGGATCAAATATCAATAAAGAAGCAACAAGCAGTCAAGAAATCAAACGACGCATTGCTCTTGGCAGAATGGCTATGAAAGACCTAGATAAGATTCTCAAGAGCAGAGATGTCTCTCTCCATACAAAGATTCGACTTGTTCAAGCCATGGTATTTTCAATAACATCATATGGATGTGAAAGCTGGACAGTTAAAAAGACAGACAGGAAGAAAATTGATGCCTTTGAATTATGGTGCTGGCGACGAATACTGTGTATACCATGGACTGCCCGAAGAACAAACCAGTCGGTACTAGAGGAAATCAAACCTAAGCTTTCTTTCTTTATTTCTTTCTTTCTTTATTTATTTATTACATTTTCTTTTATACCGCGCTATTTAAGATCAGTGCGGTTTACAATAAACATTGAAACTACACATCTCAGTTTAGTGATTTGTGCTTACAATAAACATTTAAAATAACTCGGGTATACAATGAACAAGTTTCTTAACAGGGAGAACAATAACTATATACAGGCAAGTTAATGTAACTATATACATGGTTACGTGCACAGCACGAGCTTCTCAGAGTAAGTTAAGTATGGAGGCGGTTAAGGTGTGGTTGCAGGTATTCAGACTAGGAGTGTAAGATGCGTGGGCTTGAGGAGCTACCATGGGGTGTGGAAGTAGGTGACTGTGGGGGGGGGGGGGGGAGGCTGCGGCATCGTAGTGAAGGAGAAAAAGGTGATGCTTCAGTTCCTTCTTGAATTGGGAGAGGTCGCTGATGGTTCTGATAGGCGCCGGAAGTGCGTTCCAGCAAGATGGTGCAAAAAAGGCAAAGGCTCTAGATCTAGTAGCTTGAGAGCACTTAGTACTTGCCTTAGGTAGAATGAGGGTGTTTGCAGCATTCGATCTCCTTAGCCGGTTAGGAGGTGTGATGGATACTAGGTCGCTCAGATGGATACTAGAAGCTCAGATGACAAGACTTTGACTTTCATACTTTGGACACATCATGCGAAGAGAGAGATCATTAGAGAAAGACATCATGCTTGGCAAGATAGAAGGTCAATGCAAAAGAGGAAGGCCAGCAATGAGATGGATCGATACAATAACAGCAGCTACGGGTACCAGTCTCTCAACAATGAGCCACCTGACTGAAGACCGAACACAATTTAGGATAGCTATCCAGAGGGTCGCCATGAGTCGACTCCGACTCGGCGGCACTTAACAACAACAACAAAAGATTTCTACATTACTATAATCCAGTGCCAACTGCCAGGCACATTAGGAACTACTACAAACACTGCCCATTTAGAACCCATAGCCAACCCGCTGTATCATAACAGCACTACCAGGACTTACAAAGCACAAGACCCTACCTATCGAAAGGCAACACTACAAATATTAAACCAATACATTTCAGAGAACAACAATACATGACCTACTGGGGAAAGAGAACAAGTGGCAATGTCAAATAGGAATTACATAAACAGAATACCTCAGCTCAGTTACACGTGCAGAACATAGACCGTCACCAAACAAGAAATCACAATGTAGAAACAGGAAGACAATAATTAAACTGGGAACCCCAAAAGCCCAACAACACTGTAGAAATAAAACTATAAATTTCCTCTTGTACTAAAGAAAGCGCAGACGTTAATGATGCACATTTCCCAGAGCTGGCATATTTCAGTTAATAAATTCAATAAAGAGATATTTTTCTACCTTTTGTGCATTTTTTTTTCAGTTGCAATTGCTTCAGCCACTTTCTTCTGGTTTCTTCGTGTCTTCTGCTAACTCTCCATCGTCTGCTGTCCATTTGTCCTTTCTTCACTCTTCTAGTTTTTTTCCATTCTCTCTCTACATCTGCTTTAGCATACTAATCTCTCTCCTTTTGCTCTTTTCTCATTCCTATTTCATCCACTCAAATTTTACCCCGCCATCCTCAATCCCCACTTACTCTCCCAATATCCGGCCAATTGTAGATTTGTCTTCCCTCCCACACAATATATTTTTTCCCTCTCCATTTCACTCTCCCAACTCCATCCCATTCTAATCCTCCCCCAACATCAGCTCCCTTCTAGTTCCAGCCCCACCCAGCATCCGCTCCCTTCTAGTCCCCGCATCAGCCCATTTCCAGTCCTAACTCCCCAATCCGAGTCCCTCCATCAGGTCATTTCCAATCCCAGCCCCCCATAAGCCCATTTCTAGTCCTATCCTAGCCCCACCATCAGCACCATTTCCAGTCCTAGCTCCCCCATCCGAGTCCCTCCATCAGCTCATTTCCAATCCCAGCCCCCCAACAGCCCATTTCCAGTCCTATCCTAGGCCTCCATCAGCCCATTTCCTGTCCTAGCCCCCCCTCACTCAGCCCATTTCCAGTCTGAGCTCCCTCCCCTCACAGCCCATTTCCATTCCAAGCCCCCGTCCCCATCAGCTATTTGCAGTTCAAGCCCTCCTTCCACTCAGCCCATTTCCAGTCCTAGCCACCCACCCAGTCCATTACCAGTCCTAGCCCCCCCATAGCCCATTAGCAGTCCTAAGCCCCCCATAACCCATTACCAGTCCTAAACCCCTCCCCCATCAACCCACTTCCAGTCTTAGCCCCCCCATAGCCCATTAGTAGTCCTAACCCCCCCCATAGCCCATTACTAGTCCTAACCCACATCAGCCCATTTCCAGTCTTAGCACCCCCATAGCCCATTACCAGTCATAACCCCCCCCCCCATCAGCACATTTCCAGTCCTAGCCCCCCCATAGCCCATTACCAGTCCTACCCCCCCATCAGCCCATTTCCAGTCTTAGCCCCCCCATAGCCCATTACATCCTAACCCCCCTCCATCAGCCCATTTCCAGTCTTAGCCCCCCCAAGCCCATTACATCCTAACCCATCAGCCCATTTCCAGTCCTAACCCCCCATCAGCTCACTTCCAGTCTTAGCCCCCCATAGCCCATTAGTAGTCCTAACCCCCCCATAGCCCATTACCAGTCCTAGCCCCCCCATAGCCCATTACCAGTCCTAAGCCCCCATAGCCCATTACTAGTCCTAACCCCCATCAGCCCATTTCCAGTCTTAGCACCCCATAGCCCATTACCAGTCCTAACCCCCATCAGCCCATTTCCAGTCCTAGCCCCCCCATAGCCCATTACATCCTAACCCCCCTCCATCAGCCCATTTCCAGTCTTAGCCCCCCCAAGCCCATTACATCCTAACCCATCAGCCCACTTCCAGTCCTAAGCCCGCATCACCCCATTTTCAGTCTTAGCCCCCCATAGCCCATTACCAGTCCTAACCCCCATCAACCCGTTTCCAGTCCTAGCCCCCCATAGCCCATTTCCAGTCCTAACCCCCCCATAGCCCATTACTAATCCTAACCCCCATCAGCCCATTTCCAGTCCTAACCCCCCATAGCCCATTACTAGTCCTAACCCCCCATCAGCCCATTTCCAGTCTTAGCACCCCCATAGCCCATTACATCCTAACCCCCTCCATCAGCCCATTTCCAGTATTAGCCCCCCCATAGCCCATTACATCCTAACCCATCAGCCCATTTCCAGTCCTAAACCCCCATCAGCCCACTTTCAGTCTTAGCCCCCCCATAGCCCATTACCAGTCCTAACCCCCCTCCCCCATCAACCCACTTCCAGTCTTAGCCCCCCCCATAGCCCATTAGTAGTCCTAACCCCCCCATAGCCCATTACCAGTCCTAACCCCCTCCCCCCATCAACCCACTTCCAATCTTAGCCCTCCCATAGCCCATTACCAGTCCTAACCCCCCCATAGCCCATTACCAGTCCTAACCCCCTCCCCCCATCAGCCCTGAAAGATTAAAAAAAACAAAACGGCTGCTGCTGCTGCCGCTGCCGCCGTGGCAGCGGCAGAATCAAATGTCCCGCCACGGGGCCCCGCCTGCCCGGCAGAGCCTCCCTTCACCATCAGCTCCGGAGTCCCTCCCAATGTGTGGGCTTTCAGAGCCGCGAGAGTTTCCCTTTCTTCTCGCGGCTCTGTTAATCTCGCCAGGGCTGATGGGATTAACAGAGCCGCGAGAGGTCAGAGAAGCTCTCGCGGCTCTGAAAGCCCGCGCATTGGGAGGGACTCTGGAGCTGATGGTGAAGGGAGGCTCTGCCGGGCAGGCGGGGCCCCGCGGCGGGACACTTGATTCTGCCGCTGCCACAGCGGCAGCGGCAGCAGTAGCAGCCGTTTTTTTTTCTTAGTCTGCTTTTGCTAATGTAGAATGTTTTTTGCGCGGGGCCCCCTGAAACGCGGGGCCCTGTGCAAAAAACATTCTTGCTCAATGGACGGGCCAGCCCTGACTCTTGGAACTGGGTACTTGGCAACTCTACTCCTGTAAATGGTTGGCCGAAATGAGCACTTTCTAAAATCCTAAACTTGATGGGGGAGGGGGGTTGATGTAAATACAGACATGGATAATTTCAATCACCCACGTTCAATCCTTTATGAAATTGAATATACACAAGCATCTTGCTGCTCCATCCAAACCACACCCCCAACCTGCCCCCCCCCCCCCAACCACCCGTGACTTGGACGTGATTGGGGCAAATATGGAGCTTTCTAAAATGGCTAGTTCGCTGGGATGTTATTTGCAAATGTGAATGAGCATTTGCACACATGTAAATCATGAATAGGACTTCTAAAATAACCCTCATAACTAACAGAAATAAGGGATCTCTGAACAAATAATGTATCTCAGTAAAAATCATCTTTGAAACTTCATCTGGAGTATTCTGATTAATTCAGAAGGCCACACCACCAAAAAGGTATTTACATAGAGTGAGACTGAGGACTCATTGGCTTCATTGCAATTCCTATAAAATAAGATCATCTATGTGAATGCTATAGAAGAGATGGGGGGGGGGGGGGGAGGCGACATATACCTCAGAGGTAAAAGTTGTGTTCAAAAGAAAGGAAGATATATTGTAAGTGTTGATGGTGTGAAATAGAAAGTGGATAAACTTAGTAGGAAATATTTCTCCAAAGAAACCAGTATTGATGCATGGAAGATCCTGACAATGATATAGGCAAAGACAAAACGCATAAAGGCATGGGCCAAACACATTTGAGTAGGGAGATAAAGCTAGAGATCTGTGATGGTGTTGCAACAGGAAAAAAGTTAGCAGATAAGCATTATTTTGTAATCTTTATCCCATAAATTTCTGTGCATGCTGGAAACAGATTAGATGGAAGATATAATGCAAATTCAAATTATTGTTATGGGCCCGATTCTGAGAAGTGAATATCATGGCTGTACTTCCCAAGAGGACGTGCATCCCCACTATCTGTCCTGACCGTATGCTGGAGCACGATCTCTCCGCACTCATACAGCTGCAGTACGGGGAGATCTGGACCGGGGGTGGCATGGGGGCAGAGTGGGCAGAGCATGGGTGAGCCAGGCACCTAGGATGGAATATCCAGTTCTCCCGGTTAGCATTTAACTAACTGGTCAGCAGCAATATTCAGCCGCTGACTGGATAGCTGAACCGCCTTAAGTTAGGACAGCCTTTTCTTGGCCTAATTTTAGTCAGATTAAGTTAACCAGTCAGCGGCTGAATATCTCCGCTGACTGGTTAACTCAAGCACCATCCTTGGAACATCCCAATGCTTCACGGTTAGCACTGGGGAGTGTGGCAGAGTTAGGAGGGGATATTTGTTATCCAGGTTGATTGCTCCTGTTCATTGTAATGACCTGACTCTTGTTTATTGTCGGATACTGTTTGTTTTTATGTAAACCGCGCTGATCGCAAATAGTGCGGTATATAAGAAATGTAAATAAATAAATAAATAAATATTCAAAAGCACAAAATGACTATCTGCCGTTGAATAGCTCACTCACCAGTGTTGACATGGTTAGCAGGTTTGCTAACCACGTTAATCCTTTAGAATATACCCCTCTTAGCATTTATTAAAATCCACATTAAACATATAACACAGTTTTATGAATAGACCACAAACTAACTTGCATGAGTTTCAGAGCCAATTGAAAAGCAGGTATATTTAAGTTTCTTTTGGTAAATAATCTGCTAATGAATACGGTTAATTTACTGGATAATTTTTACTGATATGCATTTAGGATTTGTGATTTGTATCGGTTTTTTATATCTTGTTTTTTATGGGTGTAATCACGTCTAAGCAGGAAATCTTTATAGAATTAGCAAGCTATAAAAAAACATATAAATAAAGAAACAAATAAATGCCTAAGTAAACTCTCACTCGGGAGCTCTCCTGGCTCATCAACCACTTTTTTAATCTCTTGTGATTAAGAATGATTTATTGTTCTGATCCAAATGGAATCAAGCTTTTTTTTTTTTTCTTAATTTCTTCATAGGCTGCTAAATTACCTTCCCCAAGTCTTTTACAGTTTTTGCAATCACATGAAGTCTCACAGATGATGTCCTAGATATACTGTTAAAGATTGCAATTAAGCAAACAGCACAGCATCTGTGCCACTTTAGTGCTAATACTTGAAGATACAGTACTGTAGTTTAATACTTGTCAACTGGTAATCACGCGGTGGATTTTTTGTTTTGAGGCTGTTTGGCAGCCATTGGCACCAGAAATATGATACAGGTAAAAGGAAGAATGAATTCAGCAAAGCATATCCTAGAAATCAAAGAACGTATTCACAGTCAGAGAAGAAATGGAAGACAAAAAGAAACTGGATATTCAGCATGATGATCCGAGACATATATCAAAATCAACCATGATGTACGTATAGAAGAAAAAGATGATGATTTTAGAATGCCCTTCACAATCCTCAGACTTGAACGTTCTTGAAAATCTGTGATGACATCTCAAATATGCAGTGAAAGCAAGGAGACTAAGGGCCCCTCTTACTAAAGGCCATTAGCTGGTTAAGATGCAAGTCTGTCCACCACCGCATGTTAAAACACAAGTTAATTGATGATCATTTATTTATTTATTTATTTACTTATTTCTTCTATACCGCCCCTTCCAGTGATCAAGGGCGGTTTACATGGAACAAGTTATGTATACTAATTGTATACTTTACATGGAACAGGAAACTTTCTAACTTTTTACATGGAATAGCTTAACAAATTATGTGTACTACTGTATACATTACATTGAAACAGAGAAACTTTCTAACTTTTTACAGAGGTGACAGGTGTCATAAACTGTCCAAACTATTTACATAGGTTATTTACAAGTGATTCTATACAGTGGTTTACAAGATAATTGTGCATCATGTGTGAGTGTGTGGTGGAATTTATTTCCATTTTACCAAGAATTTTGTGTGTGTGTGAGGGGACTATGTAAGGTTATCTAGTTGTGGTGTAGGGGGGTTCTGAGTTGGTGTGTCTGAGGATGTTGTGGGACAGAGCTAGGGGGGTAGGAGATTTGGAAATGTTCAGAGACTAGATATGTTTTGAGTTCCTTCCGAAATTGGGCAAGGTCCTTTATGGTGCGGAGGTCTAGTGGGAGATCATTCCAGCTGTAGATGGTGGTGGGGGCAGGAAAAGGGATAGGGTGGGGAATGGGCAGAGTGGAGAACGCACTAGTGCCAGGGTTGTTGCTGTGCACTCAGCAGCAACACAGCTCTTAACACTTCACCTAACGACTCCTCTATGGGAGTCATTATGAATCCGCCTTGGTGGAGCACACATTAGGTTCACCCATTATACGTTAGCTGTCAGGACCATACTGGTCATGCCCCCAACAGCTACCACGGAGGCTTTTCAATCAGCTTATGTTTCTTTGGCATGCTAGTTGCAAACCCTTAGTGGACTTTAGTAAAAAGGGGATCTAAGATAAGGTAAAAACTTGCAGTTAGCATGATTTACGTGCAAAAAGTAGCATGTGATAACTGTAAAGCCTCTGCAATAATCGGGGGTGGGGGATGGCATTCCCAGCATTTTCCTATGCAGTTAATGCAGAGACAGTGCATTAGCTGCATTGCAGATAATGGAGAGGCACTCACCACCTGTATTTTCTCCTTCAATAACATTTAATGTGTTACAAGTAACGGCGTGTTAACTGCAAGGCTCAGTTCACACCCATTCCCCCTGTTCGTTCCCTACCCCTTTCCATGCTACGTAGTTAATGCAAGAATTAGCAAATGCTCAGTGAAAATCTGCTATGAGGTCTATTCTGTCCAGCAAATAGTCCCCGTCTAAGCCTCCCTGTATGAACAAGTAGTTTGTATGGGGAGGCTTAGACAGGGGCGGGAGGGGGCGGTGCAGAAGTGGAGATAGGGTGGGCAATGGCCGGTCCGCGACCCCAAACATACAGGGCCGATTCTGAAGTCGGCCCTATACATCCGGGGCCGGCAAACTGGAAGGGGGACTTATTCCACCTTGGAGGTGGAATAAGACTTCCTAGATGTCAGGGTACGGGAGGCCCAGCTGGGAGCAAAAAGGTGAGGGGTGCAGGAGATTTCCTGCAGTCTGAACCTGGTCATGGGAGGCCAGATTGGGGGTCGGACTGCGGGGAAAGGCAAACGTGGTCAGCGGCTGGAGATTGTGGCTTCTGAGTGGAGCCGCGGTGCCATGGCAACCAGACGCCATGGCACCATGGCTGTATTCAAGAGCCTGACTGAGTTAGCCGGGCAGGGGCCTGTACATGCAGGTCGATGTGAATTGGGTCCCAGCCTGCCCGTACAGGCCTAGATGCGATTCTGATCCCGCAGAGGCTAGACGTGCTCCACGGGATCAGAATCGGGTCTATCTTTGTGCGTCCAGTTCAGACCAGATGCACAGAGGCTGGGACATGCAGAATGGAATGTGCCTCCACGTTAACTATCAGTGCAGCCACTAACTCTCACATTAAAGTGGTAATTGTAGAAAAGGCATGTAGAAAGGTCCGCACTAAAAACACATCTAACTTCTTACTCTAAAGGACATATGAATGCGCTTTAGATGGTCACTATTCTGTGTGTACCTTCAGCTACTGTGCTCAGGGGGCAGAGCTTTGGTGAAATATAGGTGGATTGTTCATGAATAATCTAGGTTTGGCCATTTAGAATTGCTCCAGAGCAGGTGTAACTTCCACAGCTAGGGCCAGTAATGTCAGTGCACCCCTATTCTATATAGTAAAGTGCATTCCTACTTTACTTTATTGATAGGCCCCATATACACGCATGTCAATGCATGTTAACTACACTGGTATATATGGAATTACCCTATATCTGCTTCACATATTTTAATAAGAGTCCTTAAGAATACTTATGAGCTACAGGAGTTCTGTAAGAAAGAGTGAAAAGTTTCTTATCTCCTATGGGAAATATTTTGAGGCTGTTATTTTTACCAAATTTGGTGTTACAAAAGGTGTCCGATTTTTGCACCTGTCATATTCACAGTTTTCTTATTCGTAATCTGCAATTAAACAGCAATTGTGCATTAAAATTTTCAGAAAGATGTATCAGTCGTTATTCGAAAGCCCTAATGCTTTAAGCATTTATATGTTGGTGGGCCAACATATAAATGCTTAAAAAAAATCCCATGTTTTGAACAGATAATTTAGCATATAAATTGATATATGGCCAAAATTATCTGTCTGAGAAGGGGGGGGGGGTATTCCAGAGTTGGTCCCATTTCAACATCCAGTTTATTCAACATCCAGTATATTTAGTGGCTAAACACATAAGACAAATGGTCAAGTAGGCTGCACAAATAGCAGGTATAATAGAAAACATCTAATTTGGATGGTTCAAATTATGCATGGACATTCAATGGAGCCACCTAAATGAATAGCACTGGAATATAAGTATAATTTTAAAATGTTTTGGCTAAATGTTTCAATGCATATATTGTCATTGTTGGGGGGTCCTGGAAAAGGGCTTTTGTCACACATATAAAGCAGTTAGAGTATTTGTGCCTTCTTTTACGTAATCTAAGGGTAGGCAGGATAGTTTTATTTTATTTATTTATATTCTCTTATATACCATGCTATTCTGCATCAGTGTGGTTTACATTGAACAAACTGAAATTACATTGAACAGGGCATTATAACTTGGAGATAACTATTTTACAGGGAACATGGGCTATGGAGGGTTAAGTGGCTTGCCCAAGACCACAAGGAGCACCTGTGGGACTAGAAACCCCAGTCCTTCCAACCCAAGGTTGCTGTCCTCTAGTGGGATTTGAACCCCTGACCTTCTGGCTTAAAGTACCTTGCCCCAACCACTAGGCCACTCCTCCACTCCAAAGTGGAGTGGGAAGAGTATGGGCGGAGCACAGGGGAGTCATAAGGAAGTGCATATTTTACAAGTTCCTTACCAAGCAGGTGCATTTACCCATGATTTGTGCAGGTTTTGAGCTAGTATGTTATGAAGACACCTAGGCACCTATGGGTCTTTATAAAATAGCTCCAAAATAGGTGCCTACCTGCACTTCCTACTGACATGTTATAACACTTCCCTCATCCTGCTTAACTTTGTGCCATGCAGGGATTGTGTCAGCTTCTATGCATTTAGGGATTCATTGAAACATAGACTTTGACCAAGGGGGCCTAAACCATTGCATACCATTGTACATCTATGGACATCTTTGTGAAATGTAGGTGTTTTCAATGCCAGTCTGTTCGGCAGGGTACATGAGTAGTCTGAGTCTGGATTTCCAGGCCACAGCCATGCTAGTATTGGTAACTGTTTCAGATTATTACATAGCTTTGTGTTTATAAATAGGAATAAAGTAGTGCGAGCTAAGCGGGAGATTTTGCATGCTCAGCAACCCAAGATGGTAGATGATAAAAAGTGTCTTGGATGAGGGGTGATATCTTAGAAGCAGCCGTGCTGTAAGGCTGACAGCTGGGAAACATCCTTGACAGTGCACATAGGAGGAACTGAGTAGACTGCTTGGGCCAATTGATCATTTTCTGCCCTCATTTAACAATTATACAATGTCACAATGCAACAGTGCATTCTTGGAAACCGACTCCTATTGCATACCGTCTATTAAAATTTATGATGTGTGTATTGCTGTCTCATGTAGACAAACAATGGGCAACCCTGTTTTCAAACAGAACGGAGGCCATCGATATTATCTGCAGCCACCATTGTTGCTGCTATAACAGTCGTATCGCTTTTCAAGACTCTTCTTACCTGCGTCTCATCTCAAGTGTCTGATGTTCACACCGCAGGCTTCTCTGCACTCCTAACGTTCAATCCTCTTTTCTGTGTG
Source organism: Ichthyophis bannanicus (assembly GCA_033557465.1). Taxonomy (NCBI): domain Eukaryota; kingdom Metazoa; phylum Chordata; class Amphibia; order Gymnophiona; family Ichthyophiidae; genus Ichthyophis; species Ichthyophis bannanicus. Next base: position 1,697,445,361 of record CM066031.1, read on the forward strand.
CGTGTCTGCTCTTATCATCTTTTCTCTTCTTGTCTTTATGATGATCTGCTATTCTCAGGCTCTTAAACTTCAAGGTAAGGCAGAGTCAAAAATATGTACTCACTAATTATTTCAAATCTTGATTTAAAAAAAATACCTGTTTTTGCAAATACCCATTTAAAAAGTGCCTCCTATCTTTAAATTATTTAGCACACACAGCAATTCAGATGCAATAAATAAGTAGAAATATCAGAAAATACCAGCAGTAGAAATAAATAAGCAAAACTACTAGATAAAAAAATATAAACATAAATTTCAAATAGGCATAATACACTAATATTTGAAATCCTTGAAATAGCCAGTATGACAACATTTTAACTTCTCCTTGTTAGGTGTATTTGGCAGAAAAGTACATTGAACTTCATATCCTTTCTTAACAGAGGATTTCACATCTCTTTTCAACAGTATCAGTGATCAAAGAGTCGCATGCTATTTGCTGGCTTCCTCCGTGGCTTCAGAACTAGGGGTGACCTGGTGGGTTCATGAGTAACCTTTCTGCTACCCATTGCGTGGTTGCCTGGAAACTTTGGCCCACACAAGTGTCAACCTTCTTTCATGGCTAAGAAAAGAAGGCTGAGTCTCACAGAGAGCTTTAGTGTTCAAGAAAAAAAAAGGTCCTTGTGTGTTTTAAAACAAGTGTCTCGCCAGGAGATAATGGTGGAGCTCGGGGTTATAAATGATGCATTTTGTTCACTTCGCCTTGATAATGGCACCAGGGAAAAAAGTTCATCGCTCTCTTATCAAAATACAGTGACATTTCTCCTTCAACTGGAAAATTTCCTATCACATTCCTCCTGCAGCCACAGCTGCCAAATTTACTGGATTGTAAAGGTTGCCTAATCTTTTATCAGAAAGGTGTCTGCTTCATTTCTATTCTTTTAAGATCCCCATCAAGTTGAAGGGAAAGCACCCAACTTTCCCAAATCCCTTCTTATTCTCCTGAAGAAATTATCTTGTTTCTTTGCAGTTGATTTGTCATCTTCCCAGTGAGCTTTATCCTATAATGACCAAATCAGTGCACTAAGAGCCATGTTTACTAACCATTATCAGAGGTTAAAAATATTAGTGCATGTTATCTACTATAGTGCCCATGTTATTCCTATAGTTACAGAGGTAGATAGCACATGATACCTCGTGTTAGCATAAGCTAATATTTAGTAAATATGGCCTTAGGTTTTTCCTTTTTAGTTGTATTCATTTGTAAAAGAATGTCTCTATTTACTATAATTCCATACATTTTACAGTACACTTGAAATGTAGGGAAAAGGTAAAGGCCTGTAATTTTAGATATCTTTTTTGAGGTTTTCTATACATGCTTTGGATCACTGGAGGCTTATTTAGTCTTGCATGTCAACTGCATCTCCAAAGTTCTGTAAACATTTATGAATCGCACAATTACAGTTCATTGATTATCCCTGTAGACTGGTAGTTCTTAGATACTGATCTTGAAGCCTCCAAATAAATCTGATCTTCAAAATAACAAAATATGCAAATTAAGCTGCTTATTGTCAAGTGTACACATATATCTCACGTACACTTATAATGAATGTTTTGAAAAGCACATCAGTTTCAAAGTTTGGAAGGTCAGATTGAAAACTACTGTTGTAAGCCAATCAAGCCATATCATATTTTTTATGAAAGAAGGAGCGATAGATCATGACTTTTAATACTCTAAAGCTTTCTTTTAGAAACAAATGAAAATTGTATTGCCTTTTGTAAGTCTTAAATGTCTTGTGCATTCTATTTATATTATTATATAAAGAAAATACTTTGAGTTTTTAGTCATTCAATAGAACATTTCACTTTATTTTCTAATGAAAATGGTATCCCCCACAAAGACTTAACCCCCTCTAATCACATTCCAACCCCAATACACACATATGCCAGATCCTAAATCAAAATTTCTCTATCCCGAAAGGCCACTTGGATCTACCTTTAGTAGTTTGGTGGAGTAATGGGAGCTAGGCAGGAGAGATCCCCACTCACTCCTGTCTAGTTGGGTGCTGGATTAGAAATAAAAGTGAAAGCCAAGATCTGTACCAGAGCCTCGCAAGGGGAATAAAAGAGGAGTATCCCTCTTAGCTTGTACCTGTGGTTTGGAGTCCTGCAGCATGACCCAAGTGCCCAATGACATCTTTGAGGACACCCAGGAGATATAAAATCTGTGTCACATGCCCAGTCACATATCAGTGGGCGTGATCAAAGGGCATGACCAAAGGGGAATGCCCCTTTGGAGCCAATTCAGGAGACAAGTTTAGGGAAGATCAACAGTGAATTGAGAGCAGGATCAATTTTGAGAGTTATATACCACAGGTACTATTTATTTTTGCATTAGGATTTAAAAATCATTACAGGCAAGAGGAAAGCAAAGATTAAAGAAGTTGTGTCAACTAAGTCCCTGGTTAAGCAAAGGACTATGGGCTCCTTCATGGTGACCTCAGGTAAAATAGCAATAAGTACTAATACAATAGTGAAGAGAGAGGTTGAATAGCTGAATTTGGAGGCTCCCTGTCTGAGTCCTTACTCTCGCTCACTGCCCCATCCATCAGTTATAAGCATTGGTACAGCCACCTTGGAATCCAGTCCTATTGGGTCGAGGATCCTACAAGATGGGATAAACTGTGCTAATGTTAATGTGAGCAAGATTTATGAAGAAGGATCTTTCTTCTATATGACTGCTTCACTGGTGTCTTCTGTGCAATCTAGTGGAAGAGTGTATGTTCTAAGAACTGTGAGTCTTTTAAAGCCAGTAATATTTCCAGGGGAATTTGCATTGGAAGGATCATTGCCCATGAGCCCACCCCAAGGAAGTAAACAAGTTAGAGATCTGGAGAATGATGATAAAGATGGAAGCTACACTCTCTGGCTCATATCTCAACAATGCAAGGTTTTAGGAGAAACAGCTAATAAATTGTCATCAGTAGATGAACATAAGAACATAAAATATGCAATATTGGGCCAGACGAAAGGTGCATCAAGCCCAGTATCCTGTTTCCAACAGTGGACAATCCAGGCCTGTCGGTTTCCAATTCTGCTTATCCCAGGGGTAAGCAATGTATTTCTCAATCCATTTTAATAATAGTTTATGGACTTTTCCTCTAGGAACATATCCAAATCTCTTTTAAACTTAGCTAAACTAACAACTTTTACTACATCCTCCAGCAACACATTCCAGAGTTTGATTATGCACTGAGTGAAAAAATATTTTTTTTTCTGTTTAGTCTTAAATGCACTACATTGTTTCTTCATTGTGTGACCCCCTAGTCTTTACTCTACTCCACTCCCTATTTTATAGACCTCTATCATATCTCCATTCAGCTGTCTTTTTTCCAATCTGAAGAGCCATAACCTTTTAAGCCTTTCCTCATAGGGGTATCCTTCCATCGCCTTTATCACTTTAGTCGCTCTTCTCTGTACCTATTCTAATTCTGTTATAACTTTTCTTAGATTTGGTGACTAGAAGTGCATACAGTATTCAAGGTGTGGTCGCACCATGAAGTAATGCATAGGTATTATAATATCTTTGGTTTTGTTCTCCATTCCTTTCCTTATGATTCCTAGCATTCTGATTGCTTTCTTGGCTTTGCTGCACACTGGGCCAAGGGTTTCAATGTATTATTATCCATGATGATGCCCAGATATTTTTCCTGGGTGGTGATTCCTAGTGTGGAACCTTGTTTCATGTAACTTTGGGTTGTTCTTCCCTAAGTGCATAACTTTGCACTTGTCCACATGAAAAACTGAGGAGTCAGGAAACCACATTGGGAGAACATGTCAAGAGGACTGAGGCTTTGGAGGTAGCTAAACATGCTGTACTAAAGGACAATCTGATATTGAAAAATAAATTAGAAAAGACGGAAAACTCTGTGATCATGTAATTTGCATTTTTTAAATTTTCTTTTTTGTAATATGATTTCTACTGAGGAGATGTAGAGGCAATATTATCTTGAGGTGTTATACGTTGATTCTACTTCACTTTCTATTGTTGATAAAACTTACCTTTCAGGTTCTTTGAAAAAGTTGGGTGGAGGAAGTGTTGAATAGAGTCAGAATAGTAATGTAATTGCCTTTTTGGAGACTTCTGTACAGGACACCATCGATAGAGGCATTGTGGTGACCACCTTTCAGGAATTTGGAAAGGATTTCTTCAGTTGAAGCCTAGAGTTTTGTCTCTTGGAATGACTTTTTCCTTGAAATATCCCAGATACTGCTGGATAAGTATCAAGGAAAGAAATATGTGTGGGGTTTTTTATTCCCTTAAAGATGATTCAGTCTCAGGAAGAAAAGTCCAATGTATAGAAAATGACATCTTAAGACCCTGGATTTTTTCCGATAACCGTTGGTTTGAAGGGGATTTAAAATTATATCAGATCTGTAGTATCTGGGATTTGCTTTTCTTACTTTTACTTTTATACCTTTTAGGTTATCTCATTTCCTCATTATTGTTTTTGGAGATTGTAGATTAGATTTGTGTTTGTTTCACCTAAATGAGTTTTATTCTTATTTTTCCAGTATCACTCTTGTTTCCTTGCACTTGCATGTTGAGTTTATTATGTGAACTATTGTAAAAAATATTAAAATGTAAAAAAAAAAATCCATTATGTCCCCTTTACTAACAGACGCTAAGGGGTATGTTTCAAAGCAGCGGTAGCGACCTTCGTGCGATATTGGAGCCGCAACCCCAAATATCACATGGAGGCCGCTACCACTGCTTTGTAAATATACCCCTAAGGTTTGCATTTAACCCATGAAAAGAGCTGAAACCATGGCACGTTATATGCAACACCCGCATGTTAACTGTTAGGGGGGTGGAAAGCATTTTGCTGGCAGTTAACATGGAGCCCTGTCCCATAGCACATGCAGCATTAGCACCGGTGAACCTAACGCCAGGTAGCACCCATTAGCAAGAGACCCGTGCAATCTGCTATGGTTTCAGTGCAATTCAGGCGCAACCTGGCAGCGTGTGTTCTGGCACATGCTAAAGGCGTGCTGAGACATTCATGGCACAGGATCATCCAGGTGGCACAGGATGATTCATGTACTAACTATACAACCCATGTTAGAGGTGCGAGTTGGAGGGATAGGGATAGAGAGCGGGGTGTTGAGCTCAAAGTAATTAATGCTCAGTGGAGAGTCTGTACATCAGGCGCCTTCTCTGACCCTTTTCAAATCCATGCTGAAAACTCACCTGCTCGCTGCCGCTTTCGGATCTGACTCAGCTGATCTCCTTTGTGTTTCTTTATCATATCCCCTAGATGTATCCCATGACTACAGCTACTGTGTTGTCTGTCTTGACTAGATTGTAAGATCTGATGAGCAGGGACCATCTTTTAAATGTGTCTGTGAAGCTTTCTATAGTGCTATAAGCGTACAACTTGTAGCACTATGCAAAGGTTCAGTATTAGTAGTAGTAGTAATGCCGCATGTGTTATGGGACAGAGCTCTGCATTGAATGCTTTCCACTCCCCTGACAGTTAACAAGGGGGTGTTGCATGTAATGAACCATGGTATTGGCGTTATCCATGCATTTCGTGCAACACCTCAGCGCCTGTTAGCAAAAAGGCCCCTATGTTTTCATATCAGAAAAGATGATGAACTGTGATGCTAATGTCCAATTCCTAATATAAAGTTTTTGGTTCCTGAAGCACCCACTAGAGAAAAAGCAAATAAGAATATTTACAGTTCATGCAGGTTTGCAAACAACACAAAAAGATGCTGATTTTTAACTAAGTCCAAATTATTTATTTATTTAGCAAGTTTTATATACCCTATTTCCTAAGGTCAATACAGTTTACAAGGAACAATTTACGTTAACTTTACATAGAACTGGGATCAAAAATGCAATATTTAACAATGGAAGAAAAAGGTGTGTGTGTGCATATAGATATAGATTTAGTGCTGAATGCCAACATTTAAGGGACAAGAGAATAAATGATAACTAAAAAATATGTGGTAAAAATATTTCTACAATATGAGTGGCCAGTGTTGTATCGTGTGGCTCATATGTATGAGTGCATAGATTGGTGATTTGGATGATCACTGTGAGTGTGTGGATTAGATGCATTTCTGAGTGTTGGTGAGAAGTTAAAAATTTGTCCTTAGGGTTAGAAATTCCAAAATATAATTCAGTACGATTAGAGAAGATCTCTCTTATTTTTTCAAAAATGCTAGATTTGCACATCAAGATAATTAGGAATGTCATCTGGTAGAGTCAGCTTCAGGATTGTTTGCTTGGCACTTGATCATCATGTCTAATATGTGAATGTGATTCCTTTGTCCAAAGGCAGACTGTGAATTTCACCAAAGATAATAATGTGACGGTGTGACCCCCCCCCCCCATTTGCCTTTCATAGAAACGTAGAGCATGATGGCAGATAAGGCCATAAAGTCTATCCAGTATGCCCTGTTATACCAACTACTAAGCTTTACAGTCCCCCTTTTTTCCCTTAGAGATCCTCTGTGTTTGTCCCATGCTTTCAGAGAAACAAAGAAAATAAGAAAGCATTTCAGTCCTAGACCTATGCAGTAAATCCGTGTCATAGCTTAAAGCAGCGGCAGCAGCTATTAAAGTACTAAAAATATCAACATATCTAATTTTAGCTTCTTTTGGCTTCTCTGTGGGTCATTTTCTCAGCCAATTTTGCAGGAAAAAAAACGTTTCTACATGCAGTAAAAGACATTTATAAAAATGCAAAAGCAATATACAAGTAAAAATATGCATTAACATCCTTTTAGCACATAGCCAGAATGCGCAGAAATGTTTCTGGGGACAGCATTTGGGTGGAGCTGTGACTTATGCATGTTGGCTACATACAGAAGTGTGTGAAAATGTCAAGCTTCAGAGCAGATATAATTGTATGTGAGCATTTCCTGGGTTGATTTTATTTTATAAAAGTAGATAACAGCAATGTGGGTTTGGTCTGCATTACTAGTGCAGGGCACCGCACTAAATGTAGGTGGGTGGAGACAGCCGTCCCCCTGAATTTAGCCGTGAGGAGCAGCTATCACCACCCACTGTGCCATATGCAGGTAGCATGGGTTTTCAATGTCCATATTAGCAGCATCGCAGTGGGACCAATCCTGTCATGCCTAGTCGCCATCCAGATAGATGCTGCCCAGGTAGCAGAGGTGTTTAGCATGAGATCCCATGCTACGTTTTAGTGTTGCACCAAAAAATGTGCACTAATCTCACGCTGCCCAGGTAGTGCGGTTTAGTAAACATACCCCTATGTGCATAAGTTCCCTTTATAATAGTTGTGGCTTATGTGCATTTCTGCTGCACAAGTCGGATACTCATATAGTCTTACCCCCTATCAATTTGCTTATTGATATTTTTGTTGTTATAGCTATAATATGAAAGCTGCTGCTCTGCTAAAAGAACTTGTAAGGTGTGTGCATTGGGGGATGGGGAGGGAGGGAGGCCACTTGACCAATAGATAATCCCGTTGATCCCACAGCTGTCAAGCTGACAATTAGTCAGGTAATGAAGGAAATCATGTGAGTGGGAAGCAGGCATCTTGTTTGTCACCACAAGTGCAGTGATGCAGAGCAATTTAATGGGTTTCTGTGTATTTGACAGTACTGATGGAGATGTTAAAGATAACAGATTTCAATATAGTGTTGCCAAGATAAGAAGAGTAGGAGATGTGATGTGATGTGACCAGCTGCCCATTTGTCCTCCGGAAAATGTAGTTATGTTAGATGTAATGAGGGTAATTTTCTAACAGGGAACCTAGGTTAAGGCAGTCAGAACGTGCCTATTTTAAGCCAGTTTTATAAGGACAAGAGGTGACTTCTTCTCTTTATAAAATACGAGTGTAAGCATCAGAGGTCACACTTTCATTTAAAGTACAAGCTGTATAGCAGGTGTAAATGAAAGCACATAGACTTGGCAATTATGCACATAAATGAAAACATTTTATAACGATTGCATGTACTTGCTAACTTTGCCCATGCCCAGACTGAGTCCCCAGAAAATGACATGCCTTCATATCAAAGCTTACACTTTTGCACCGGTCACTATTTTCTAAGAGGCCATTAATGTGCATAAGCTGCCACATATGCACATGAATGACTTTATAAAGTTACGGACAATGTGTCTGCATGGATGACTGACTTTCTCTCTCTTACTCACTTTTGCCAATGTAATTCAGTCCTTAGGAAAATGAATGGATCACGATCCATGTGCAAGAACCGGCATTCACCATTGTACATTGTGAAACACTGGCACCGGGTGTCCTCCAGCAGTTTTTCACATGTGTACGTTTGTAAAATGCTTTCTTCTGCTACGTATGGCTATCAGTCCCCCTTGCGTTCCTCCTTTCCTGTGTAATATAATGATAGCTACTGGCGATCATTATATTACACAGATCTTTATATATTCAGTGGTAGTCAATATGTATATTTTAGTTTGAAGTTTGAAATGTATATGTTATATTTATTTTATTTATTTATTTATTTATTTGGTTACATTTATATACCGCTTCTTCCAGTGATCAGTAGCGGTTTACATGGAACTTTACACAGCAAACATTTTGTACATTTACATAACACAGAATTGGGAGTATACAGTTTGACATTTGTGAGGTTATATACGTATTTATTTATTTATTTTATCTATTTAGCTGTATTTATATCCCGCTTTTCACCGGGTCAAAGCGGTCAATTGGGGGATACATTTAACACGAGGGGATATGAGACACATACGATAATACTTACAGGGAACATGGGCAATGGAGGGTTAAGTGGCTTGCCCAAGACCACAAGGAGTATAGGACTAGAAATCCCAGTCCCTCTGGCCTGAGATTGCTGTCCCCAGGTGGGACTTGAACCCCCGGCCCTCTGGCCTGAAGTACCTTGTCCTAACCACTAGACCACTCCTCCCTGTATGCAAGCTGCCGAGGCAGATTTATATACATATTTACATGTATTTCAGGTTATTTACATATTCTTGTACGATATTGCATATCATTAAAATAACTAACTCTAAAATCAGTTTACATGTGATAGTCATTGTCTGCATCATTTGCTTTGTGAAAGCTTAGATAGCTATTCCCCAGTGCTTGTAATATATATGAAAGAAAGGAGGTACAATTATGCTTTTATGATATGAGTCACTTGCTGAATAAAACACTTTTAAAATTTCCCTAATCCTATCCTTTTCCTTTGAATCTTTACTTCCATAATATGCAGGGTAGACAATGGAGACTTAAAGCTGAATCCATAGGAGCAGTACAGGTAGGGTAAATACACTTCCTCATTCCCGAAGGAGCCCATTAGACCACCAAGGGGTGTGTTCTTCATTAGAGACCAAATGCTGGCCCAGTGGGCTTCTCCAGGTGCTTGGCTTGTCGCTCCTGCTACCTAGAAGATTACTATTCATTGGCCTCTACATTGATTGTGCAGCTGCTGTGGCCCCAGCTATAAATCTGTAGCCTCTATTGCCAAAGGTCAGAGGTTACCTAAGAAATATACGGGTACAATCCCTCCAAAACTAAGTAAAGGCAGTCCTTCAATGATGAAACAGACAATCTCAATATAGAGCGAAACCAACGGTCTCAGACTGAGTAGCTAGACACTCTTGGATGTAATTTCACCAAAAAAGTGCTGCTAAGATTGCATCAACGACCGTAGAAACTGGTTTCTTCTAAAATATGTGATTGTCAAGAATGCGTTATTGTAGAACATTCAGATTAATTTATCGGACCATTCTTTACATTCATTTTTGCAAAAATACAGAGATTGTGCTTATCTTTCAAAAGTATTTTAGCAGTCCCAACGCCACCATCCCGGTACCCTCATTGCGTTTCGAATCTTCATCAGGGGATCGGTTTTGCTAGACAATCTCTGTGGAAGGAGGAAAAATTATTAGGAGAAATAAGTGTTGTAATTTACCTTAACCTCGTTGTTTACCATATCGGAAAGATCATAAGAGCCAGTGTCTCACCAGAGTTTGTTTCTCACCAAAGTTTGTAAATTTAAAGAACAACAATTTTCGAATTCAATGATGTGCGGTCACATATGTTTCAAAGCCATTCAGTGCTTGCCAAAAAACGCCGCGCATGCGGTTTGAACGAACTGATTGGAATTTAAAAACCTTCTGTGATTACTTAGGTGTGACGTCAGTCATTCAAAAACCAGAATGTAAAAGGGAAGTCTGCTCATTTACATTGACCCACAGGATCATTCCAGGCGGTCTCAATGCAATGATAGAATGGAGCGCTTGCATCTGATGTTTCCTGTGAAAAAGGACTGTTGAAAACTGCTTTGAGGGATTCCTGTGGGTCAATGTAAATGAGCAGACTTCCCTTTTACATTCTGGTTTTTGAATGACTGACGCCACACCTACGTAATCACAGAAGGTTTTTAAATTCCAATCAGCTCATTCAAACCACATGGGCGGCGTATTTTGGCAAGCACTGAATGGCTTTGAAACATAAGTGACCGCACATCATTGAATTCGAAAATTGTTGTTCTTTAAATTTACAAACTTTGGTGAGAAACAAACTCTGGTGAGACACTGGCTCTTTTGATCTTTCCGATATGGTAAACAACGAGATTAAGGTAAATTACAACACTTATTTCTCCTAATAATTTTTCCTCCTTCCACAGAGATTGTCTAGCAAAACCGATCCCCTGATGAAGATTTGAAACGCAATGAGGGTACCGGGATGGTGGCGTTGGGACTGCTAAAATACTTTTGAAAGATAAGCACAATCTCTGAATTTTTGCAAAAATGAATGTAAAGAATGGTCTGATAAATTAATCTGAATGTTCTACAATAACGCATTCTTGACAATCACATATTTTAAAAGAAACCAGTTTCTACGGTCGTTGATGCAATCTTAGCAGCACTTTTTTGATGAAATTACATCCAAGAGTGTCTAGCTACTCAGTCTGAGACCGTTGGTTTCGCTCTATATTGAGATTGTCTGTTTCATCATTGAAGGACCGCCTTTACTTAGTTTTGGAGGGATTACACCCATATATTTCTTAGGTAACTATCACCCTCTACTAAACGACCTATATATATTGTGAAAGGTCAGAGGTTGGCACTGACCAAGTGAAAACAAACACTCTTTCCCTGGCCCTATAGACAATTGCAGTGGATGAAAAAGGAGAGGACTTTTGGGGCAATTGGAAGCCCTGCCCATTCAGTTTCTTTAGAAGTACACAAACCAAAAACGACCTCCTTCATTTCTGTTTATCATTCATTCAAAAATAAATATACCTCTCAAATATACACCTATGTACCTTTACTGTTTGGACAGTCTTTTATTAAGTTACCTCCTATGGTGATTGAACAATGGTCAGACATTTTTTATTTCCTGCCCTCAAATCAAGAGCAATCTTACTATGTTTCATCTACACAAAAAAGTCAGGAGTGCAATTCTGCATATATGAAGAGTGATAAAGAGGGCAATTTTGATGAAGTTGACAATACATTATATAGTTCCAAGAGACTGAAGGGCTACTTATAAAACTTTTCTGAGATAGAGCCACATTTTTTCATTCATTTCAGGCAATAAATATCTTGAGATTATAATTCCTTTAAAGGTCTGAGTATGGAAGAATTGAGCCCATTGTGTAGCGGTGTGATTCCCATGAAGGAATCTGTTAAGGGTCAGCAGAGCAGCCCCCAGTAAAGGCTAGATTTATAACTAAGGCACTAATGTCTGCTCAGGAATTAAATATAAATCAGACTGAAAAAGAGAGATTAGCTTTAATTACTATGGGCTAGATGTACTGAAGTGTTCTACCGAATTAGTGTGCACTGACTTCATTGCATAAAATACCGCATGCCAATGGCTTTAGCTCACCTTAGTAACTCTAGCTGTAAGAGTAATGTGTATCCAGTAGGCTTGTGTATTTTGGGTTCGCTAGGCATTTGTTTGCATTTCTCAATATTAAATGTACATGCAAATATTGATTGTGCACTCATTAATTCATAAAGATACGCACACATAAGCAATTTGCATGCGCAGTAAGCATGTAGTTATGATGAGAACAAATTCTGTTTGTTTTTGAGAAAAACAATGACAATCTTGGGCCGGCACATGCCTAGTTTCCGGATCCTTTATTTATTTCATGACTGGTTCTTAATGTAATCAGAAAACTTTCAGGACAGATTTGGGGGAAAGTCAGACTATTTTGAGAGCTCAAAAGTTCAATTCTTTTTATGAGTAGTATAGATTTATGCATGCTCTGATGTCTACTGGTGGTAGAACTCAGTATCCCAGCATTTGACTTATAACTCTGGGCTTGAAGGTTAGTGACAGTTAATTGCTGCATTGCACTCCCTCCATGAATGAAAGATGAAAATGAATGCATTTGTGTTCAATTATAGAAACAAAGTAACATAGAAATTGATGGCAAAAATCATACGGCCTGTCTAGTCTGCATATCCACACCAACTGCTCTGCCTGCAATGCCTTCCTCTTCCTCAGAGATCCTCTGTGCTTGTCGCATGCTTTCTTGCTATACTGTCCTCATCTGCTCCGCTTTCACTGGGAGGCTATTCCCTGTCCACAAATATAGATCCATGCAGTAATAATCATAAGAATGATAATCTATAATTCCTCATTAGTTTACTAGGGTTGAAGTTCAATAAGGTTGCTTAATATTTTAGGGGTTTAGCCGATTAACAGGTCCTGTTAACCAGCTGAACCCGCTCTGTCTGACATTCTTGCTGAATATTCTTACAGACTGCCGTAGAAACATGTGGTCAGTTTTGGAGCAATCAGTAGTTGGAACTGGGATGGTTCTGGTGACTATCTGGTTAGTGGAGATAGACAAAGGCAAAGCACATAAAGTTAAGACAGGTCAATGGCAGCCCTACATTGAAAAAGATTTTGCTGTCGAGTTAGCGACTGAATATCACCATTAAGCAATAACAAAATCATGAAGAGCAAAACTGGAAAGTCAAAATTAGATGCTGGATAGGATCCAGTGCCGAATACCCATTTTCATTTTTGCCCATGGCCTGACTGCCGCAGGCTGAATATTGATCCCATAGATTGATGCAACATGTGTTTTTTGTTCACATGTATGTGTGACTAATGGGAGATCTGTTGTAATGTAATGCTAGTCTGGACACCAGATCCAGTAAAGTAATAATAGACCACTTGCCCAACCGGAACTAGCTTTAATCTGACATGTGTCACCAATAGAGAAAATCAGAAATGCATCTTTAAATCATCAGTGTTGCTTTTAATCATGCAGCACAAAGATTGCAGAAAGAAAGAATGTCTCTTTAACTTTCTGACTGAACTTTTATTCCTCTGTTGTAGATCGACTCTAACAGAAAATAAAAGGGAAAAAGGTTGGAGAGGAGCCCCCCTCAATAGCTTCACTGTATTCTATCTGCGCAGTGAAGAGCTCCATAGATGAGAGAGGGTCACATTTCAATGCCTTGTTCAAGGAATTCCATCTGTTCAATGGGAGTCAACTGCATTTTCAGTCCCTGGTTCCACCTCCACATATAGTGCTCCATTCACACAGGGCTTTCCTGAGAGTAGTACTTCTACTATTACTACTGATCATTTGTATAGCGCTACAAGGTATACACAGCGCTATACAGACACATGTATAAGACGGCCCCTGCTCATCAGAACTTACAATCTAGAGAGACAACACAACAGCTAAGGACAGGGATATATCTAAGGGAATGATAAGGAAACACATAGGACAATAAGCGGATCAGGACCCAAAAGCAGCCTCGAAGAGATGAGTTTTCAGCCTGGATTTGAAAGTGCCAGAGTTGAAGCCTGATGTACAGACTCAGGTAGTTTGTTCCAGGCATAAGGAGGGTAGACATTTGGCAGGATTTCTGTCACTAGCCCTCTGTGGCTATAAGAACTATATGCTCCGCCCCCTACGGAAATTGGCAATCACCTTCCTGCCCTGCCTCTTTCAAGTAAACTGCTGAGTCACCCCATGACCATGCCTGTGTCATAGCTCTCCCTACCTTATGGTAGCTGGGGCACCAGTCCGGAAGGACCTCTCTAAAGTCTCCATTTTTTTTAATGAAATGGCCAGACTGAAAAGTTGGGGTGTCTGTTAATGTAGCTCTATCTCTCTGTTGCTTCTCTCTCTCTCTCTAGATACACACACATGCACAGAAAAGCAGGGAGAGTAACCTCTCTTGTAAATGTATGAAATGGTTCTTCCCCCTGACATTGATGCCAATCTATATACATTCCTGCACTTCTTCTATGTATTTTACAGATACCTCCACATTTTGCAGAGGTGTTTTTGAAATACCATTGGAAATGAGTACATCCTGATCTCGACATCTCAGTTCTGTTCTGCAAGTACCATCTAAAATGTGCCTTCACATATATAGGGCCTTATAAGTATACTTTACATGTAGAAACCCTGATGTTTGGTGCTTCTACATAAAAGAAAGATATACTAATACATACAATTTACACTAATATAGTCAGCAGCACTAGGTCTAGGTATAGCTATGATGAATAATTCCCCAGATGTTTTGAAACGAAAGGTAGCTTCTTTTAAATCATACCAATTGTGCTCTCTGTCACGATAATATTACATTCTTAATGAAACCATTTATTACATCAGTATACATGTAAAGATACGGACACGCCATGTCAATTTTCTTCAAAATTAGAAAACGAGTGTGAAAATATAAATCTTGTGCTTGTTTTAATTATATAAAGTGTTGTGATGAGGAAGTGATTGGAGAAATTTCTGTTCACTAGGCACTGTACAAACGGCTTTGTACTGTATGTTATTTATCCCAAGCAAATAACAAAACAAACAGATGGGAGGACAAAATGTCTTTGCGTGTATCAGAGGAGAATCTCCACACAAAGGGGCATTTATCAGGAGCGGCTGCTCCTCTGTCGGGGGAATGGAGCAGGCCTCAGAGTCCAGCAGCTGATGAAGATATTATCAGCAGAACCCTCATCAGTCATCACATCAGCTTGCTTTTGCCAAGCCTGTGGCATTTCCGTATCATGTGCATTTGTGCTATAGTGAAAGGGACAGCATGAGTGGGTCAGAGGTGAACGGGAAGGGAAGAAAGAAAGAGGGGGTGAGTGAGAAATAACATCCCAGCAGATCACATGTGTGTATATTTTCATGCCAATAATTAAACGTATAGTGCATGATATTAAAAAAAAATCCATATTTGGTCGATTCACTATACGAACTTGTCAGCAAGGAGGATGCAGTAATAAAATCATTTAAGACATTGTGGCTGTATAAAATACAATTGCATGCAATTGTTTTGCAAGTTTTTGCATTATGCATGGTGGTTATAGTCTAATTAAAAACTAAAGCAAGGGGTTCCCTAACTTTTAGGCTGTGGACCCCTTCCAGCCTCCAAAACATTTGAGGACAGCCAGTTCATTCTCAGCACTCTCTTCTACCCTTCATGCCTGTTTGCACTTGGGTCTGTCTTCCCCTCAAACCACTCCCCATCACCCTTTCTCTACCCCTTCTCTATTTTATCTCCACCAGTCTCTTCTCACCTATTTCTCATCAGTCTCTCTATCTCCTTCTTACACAGTCCCCATCAGTATCTCACCTACTAGCCAATTCCAAATCCTTCTTCCCAGCAGACAGTCCCCAGTCCTTCTCTCTCTCTCCGTCTTTCTCTCTCACAGCCACTCCCCTGTTTCTTTCTCTCCATCCCACATCAACCAGTCCTCAGTGTTTTTACCTTCCCTAGCCAGTCCCAAGTCTTTCTCTCTCCATTCCCCTTTCATCAGACCCAATTTCTCACTTTCTTCCCCCCCCCCAGCATCTCTGTTTCACCAACCTAGTCAGTCTCTCTCTCAGCCAATCCATAATCTCTCTCTCTCTCTCATCAGCTATTGCTTGAGCTCTTGCTTGCCACCCCATCAATGTTTCTTTCTCTCTCCCCCGCAGCCAATCCACATGTGTCTCTCTTTCTCTACCTAACCCCCCTCCATCTGTCTCTTTTCCCCCAGCCTTTCCCATCTGTCTCTTTCTCTCTCTTACGCCTAACCTTAGACTGTTCCCATAAGTCCTTTTCTCTCCCTTTTAGCTGGCTCCCACCAATGTCTTCTCGCTTCCTTTGAAGTACTCCCTTTCTTCTTCCTTCACTCACCAATTCTATCCTTTCCCCAGCACTCGTTATCCCTTACCCCTCTTTATCAACTAGTTTGCCATACTCCAGCCCATCACCACCACCATGTATTTTCCCCTCATCCCCAATTGTTGCTCTCCTTACCTGTTGCTGTCCAAGCCCCTTTGTGTTGCCTTTGGTCCCATCATAATCTCTTTCCAGCTTGCATAACTGGACCTGCCTGCATGGTTAGACAGCTAATCTCACCCCCATAACCATGCTCCACTACATTTTGTTCCACTTATGTTCTGCTACACTCTTTTGATGGTTTCCATTCCCCTAGGTGGAAGGGATATAATGTCTTTACCCTGCCTTAAAGATACATTTCCGTTGCAAGCCTCCCTTTTTTAAATGGTTGCAGTTGAAACATGTACTTGGAGGCCTGCCGTTTGTGTTTTCCTTCATTTCAGAAAAGTCAGAGATTTGTAAAATAAGCACATGGGCCTGGAACTCGGGTCAGCCTGATTTTATCCATTGGAATCAGTGCTGCGGGTTTCATAATGCATCGTGATAAAATTGTCAGAAATTCAGGACAGGCTTCAAATCACACTCCTGGAACTGGGTAACTCGGCAACTCTGAAACTTATATGTAACTCCAGACATCCAAGATGTTTCTGAGTTCAAGTGGGGATGTCCAGGTTGCTGGGTATGCCCCAGCCACTCCTCCATCATGCCCCCATTTAGACTTGGACGTCCACAGACCTAGCTTCTAAAATGGCTCTTGAGACATCTCTGTGCTTTGGATGTCCCTATGCCCATTTTCTGTCATCCAAAGTATGGATAGGGCTTCCAAAATGACCCCCATAGTGAACTGCTTAACTGGTCATCTGGCGTCTTATTGACTCTGGGCCCGATATTGATCTGGGACAGCTATACACTGCTACAATGCATAGTCGTCGCCAAATTCATTTAACCCTATATATTCAATGCTGGGGTCATATGCGACCCCACCATTGTATATCTGGGGCTGCCACACAGCCTTCACAGCCGCAGAGGCTAACCAACTAATAGCGGTGATATTACGGCACTGCCCGGTTTGCTCCTATGGGTAAAGCTAGGACGGCTTTTGAGGCGCCTAGCTTTACCCGTGTGTTATAACCAGGTATTTTTTCACTCAACGTGTAATCAAACTCTGGAATTTGTTACCGGAGGATGTAGTAAAGGCTGTTAGTGTAGCTGGGTTTAAAAAAGGTTTGGACAAGTTCCTGTAGGAAAGGTCCAAAAACCATTATTAAGAAGGGACCCAGGATATCAATGCTTGACCCAGTACAAGCATTGCGGAACCTGTCTCTTTTGGGGAAACTGCTAGGTACGTATGACCTAGATTGGCCACTGTTGGAAACAGGATACTGGGCTTGCTGGACCTTGGTCTGACCCAGTATGGCATATCTTATGTTCTTATGTTCAAATGTTCTTTACAGCTCTCAACTCTCTCTCTCCTCAAGGTGCCTTCACCTCAGACCTCCTCCCCTCCCTCTCTGTCCAAATGTTGGCCAACTATTTCTATGACAAAGTACACAAGATTACACTCCAAGTCCCCATAAAGTCAACTCAATCCACTCTTCCCCCTCTTTACTCCCAAATCTCCACCTCTATCTCTGCTACCCTTTCTTTCTTTTCTAAGATCTCTGAGAAGGAAATCACATATCTTTGCTCCTCCAAACTCACTACCTGCTCCTCTGATCCTTTTCCCACATGTCTCCTAAGGTCCATAAGAACATAAGAACATAAGATATGCCATACTGGATCAGACCAAGATCCATCAAGCCCAGTATCCTGTTTCCAACAGTGGCCAATCTAGGTTATATGTACCTAGCAGTATCCCCAAGAGACACAGGTTCCACAATGCTTGTATTGGGTCAAGCATTGATATCCTGGGTCCCTTTTTAATAATGGTTTATGGACCTTTCCTCCAGGAATTTGTCCAAACCTTTTTTAAACCCAGCTACACTAACAGCCCTTACTACATCCTCCGGTAACAAATTCCAGAGTTTGATTACACGTTGAGTGAAAAAATATTTTCTCTTATTTGTCTTAAATAGTTTACCCTGTAGCTTCATTACATGTCCCCTAGTCTTTCTATATTCTGATAGCATAAACAATTGATCTACGTTTACCCGTTGCACTCCATTCATTAATTTACAGACCTCTATCATATCTCCCCTCAGCCGTCTCTTTTCCAGGTTGAAGAGCCCTAACCTTTGTAGCCTCTCTTCATAGGAGTAGCCTTCCATCCCCTTTACCATTTTGGTGGCTCTTCTCTGTACCTTTTCTAATAATGCTATATCCTTTTTAAGATACGGCGACCAGAATTGCACACAATATTCAAGGTGCGGTCGTACCATGGAACGATACAGAGACATTATAATATCCTTTGTTTTATTTTCCATTCCTTTCCTTATGATACCTAGCATTTTATTTGCTTTCTTGACCGCCACTGCACACTGGGCGGAGGGTTTTAACATGTTATCCACGATGACTCCTAAATCTTTTTCCTGGGTGGTGGTTCCCAATGTGGAACCTTGCATTGTGTAACCATAGTGTGGGTTGTTCTTTCCTAGTTACACAGCTTTGCACTTGTCCACATTAAATTTCATCTTCCATTTGGATACCCAGTCTTCCAATTTATCCAGATCCTCCTGCAGTTTTCCACAATCCTCTTGGGTTTTAACAACTTTAAACAGTTTTGTGTTGTCTGCAAATTTGATATCCTCACTAGTTATTCCCTTTTCCATTTCATTTATGAATAAGTCAAAACTTAGCGGACCCAGTACAGATCCCTGGGGTACTCCACTATTCACCTTTTTCCATTGGGAAAATTGGCCATTTAGCCCTACCCTCTGCTTTCTATCTTTTAACCAGTTCCTGATCCATAATAATACACTGCCTCCTATCCCATGACTTTTTAGTTTTGCCAAAAGTCTCTGATGAGGGACCTTGTCAAAGGCTTTCTGAAAGTCCAGATATACTATATCAATTGACTCACCTTTGTCTACCTGTTTATTCACACCTTCCAAAAAACATATCAGATTAGTAAGACAAGATCTTCCTTGTCTAAAGCCTTGTTGGCTGTCTCCCATTAGGCCATGACTATCTACATGCTGTGTAATTTTGTTCTTTATAATTGTTTCTACCATTTTCCCTGGTACTGACGTCAGGCTCACCGGTCTGTAGTTTCCCGGATCACCCCTGGAACCCTCTTTAAAAATTGGCGTTACATTGGCGATCCTCCAATCTTCAGGTATTACAGATGATTTTAATGAAAGTTCACAGATTACTAATAGCAGGTCTGCAATCTCATATTTCAGTTCTTTCAACACTCTTGGATGTATATCATCCGGTTCAGGTGATTTGCTACTATTCCATCTTCATCTCCTTCACTGTCATCCCTTCCACCTCTCATATTCTCAACCTCTCGCTCTCCACTGCAACTGTTCCTGGAGCCTTCAAGCATGCTGTGGTCACACCTCTCCTCAAGAAACCCTCAGTAGACCCTACTTGTCCTTCTAGTTATGAACCCATCTCCCTCCTCCCCTTCGTTTCTAAGCTACTTGAATGTGCAGTTCACTTCCATTGCCTTGACTTTCTCTCCTCTCACTTCCATTTATCTTTCTCTCTCTCTCCGTTCACTTCCATTGCCTTGACTTTCTCTCCTCTCTTCTGGATCTACTGCAATCTGGCTTTCATCCTTTACATCCTACTGAAACGGCTCTTGCCTAAGTTTCCAGTGACCTGTTCTTGGCAAAATCCAAGGGCCTTTTCTCTATCCTCATCCTTCTTGACCTTTTTACTGCTTTTGACACTGTTGATCACCACCTTCTCCTTGATGCCTTGTCTTTGCTTGGCTTCAAGGTCTATTTGCTATCCTGGTTCTTTCTTATCTCTCCCATCATACTTTCAGCATTTGTGCTGGTGGATCCTTCTCCACTGCTATCCTACTCTCAGTACATATGCCAAGGGTCTGTCTTGGGTCCATTCCTTTTCTCCCTCCTTACCCAGTCTCTTGGTGCACTCATCTCCAATGGTTTTCAGTACCATCTTTATGCTGATGATTCATCAGATCTACCTCTCTATCCCTGAATTCTCTCTGGCAATCCAGTCCCGGATCGCTGCCGTCCTGTCTCACCGCCATTTGAAATTAAGCATTGCCAAAACTGAGCTTCTTATTTTTCCCTCTAAACCCCTCCCCCCTTCTCCTTTCTCATTCTCTGTGGATAATGCTCTAGTACTCCCTGTTTCCTTGACTTGCAACCTTGAGGCTGTCTTTGACTCCTCCCTCTCCTTCTCCACACACATCCAACTGATAGATAAAAACTGTTGCTTCTTTTGCTGTAACATCAGTAAAATTCACCCCTTCCTTTCTGTGCACACTACTAAGACATATATCCTCTCTTTAGTCATCTCCCGTCTAGACTATTGCAACCTCCTCTTTACTGGTCTCCCTCTGAATCATCTTGCTCCCCTTCAATCTGTTCAAAACTCAGCTGCGTGAATAATCTTCTGCCAGCCTTGATATCCTCATATAACCCCTCTTCTCAAGTTGCTTCACTGGCTGGCTCCCTATCCATTTACATATCAAGTTCAAAATTCTTCTTCTGACTTATAAGTGCACTCATTCTGCTGATCCTCACTACCTTTCCTCTCTTATCTCTCCCTATACCCCTCCTCAGGATCTCCGCCCTTCTGGCAAATCGCTTCTATCAGTGCCTTTCTCTTCTACTGCCAACTCCAGACTTTGATCCTTTCACCTTGCTGCTCCTTATGCCTGGAACAAACTAGCTGAGTTTGTAATGCAGGCTTCATCATTGGCCCATTTTTAAATCCAGGCTGAAAACTCACTTTGAGGCAGCTTTTGAATTCTGATCCACTTAGTCTCCTTTATGTTTCCTTACCATTCCTCTAGATGTTTCTCTGTCCTCAACTGTTGTATTGTTTGTCCTGATTAAATTGTAAGCTCCAATGAGCAGGAATTATCTCTTACATACGTCTGTACAGTGCTGCATATGCCTTGTAGCGCTATACAAATGATCAGTAGTAGTAGTAGTAGTAGTTTTTGCTTAATCAACATTTTCTCCTGAGCACCCACTTGATCTTTCAATAAATTTGTGCCCTCAATAAACTTGTCCATCCTATAGGGTCTGCTCCATATTTGAGTGCATCCTAAAGTTCATCCAGTGTCATATTAGCTAGTATAGGCTTAGCTGATTGAGGACTAGTTTTAAAACTGTCTGCTATACCCCCATGCCTTGAGTAATCTTAAAGCCTCCAGCTGTTACTTCTTGTAAAGTAGCTACACCAACTGAACCAGCACATTGACCCACAACCACAACCAAGGTTTGTCTTTCACTCCAGGCTGCTCCTCCATTGGGCAAAGATCAGGCAGCAAGTCCGGTATTATGCTGCAGGCTCACTGAACCTGAACCCCAGCTAGTTCCAGGTTCCTGGATGCAATATGATAGTCCATGTTAAGTGTCACTTTGAGGTTGATCGGGGCTGATGCTTCTCCATTAAGCCCTACTCCAGCCCTAATCCTTCCTGGGCCATGGGACATATTTAATCAGTTATGATTGTCTGGATGGAAGAGGGGGTAGAAACAACAATGAAGGGTGAGTGAGGAGTTTTCTTTTCCTCTTCTCCATGCTTTGATGCACAAACCACATCAAAAGGCAATCAGTCAGACCCCTCTGGGTGCAGTTCTCACTGCCACCATCTTCCATTGAGTTCTTGATTTATCCAGATTCTTTTTCATTTCTGGAAATCAATAAAAAAGTAGATATACAGATATTTAAGAGATGTTCATTAGGGAAAGGAGAATACTCATCACAACCCAAACAGAGATTTGTCATGCGTTGAGAAGATGATCAAACTTGAGTATCTGGAGCACTGAGCAGGGCTTTTGAAGATGGTCCTGGAATATATACTCTAATCAGTCAGATTTCAGAATATCCTCAGTGGATATGCATGAGACAGATTTGCATGCATTGCTTCTATTGCATACGGATCTAACTTATGCAAATTCATTGTGAATATCTTGAAATCCAGACTAGCTAGGAGATGCTCCAAGACTGAATAGAGAAGCACTGATCTAGAGGAAATAAGCGTCCTAACAGGCTTTCTGTATGTGAATCAAACATGATCCATTAATTACCTCCAATATGCACATAGACATGCCCCAAGATATATCAAGTCTGATATATAGCCCACAGTGGTCAGCGTTTTTAAAATATCTAGCCACCATGAGCAAAACTGAAACCAGATGTTCAACGCTAGAATCCAGATATAATCTGGTATGGAATATCCAGTGTCAGCACTGACTGCCACAATTATCTGTACAGTGGTAATATTCAGCAACTTTCTGGATAGCTGAATTATTGTTTATTGTTTATAATCACTTGATATACCGCCCCCATTACATCGAGGCGGTTTACAATAAAACTATAAAATATATAAAATGATTAAAAAGAAAAGGAAAATAACAATACTTTAAAACATCTTTTTTTTTCTTAAAACAAAAAAGAATAGGAGAAAAAGAAGGTCAGCATAGAGAAGATAGATTGCAAATAGGAGCAAATCATAGGAGAAGCAGAAGTCACTGGAAAAGATTAAAAGCCGTGAAGAAAAAATGTGTTTTGAGACGGGAGCGGAAATTAGGAATGGACTGTTCTAGATGGAGGTCAGTGGGGAGGGAGTTCCAGAGAGCAGGACCAATGTAAAAAAAGGCTGATTGCCAGGTAGAGTGAAGGTGAGCTTGAGAGGGAGAAGGGAGGTGCAAGCAATTAATATGAACTGAACGAAGACTGCGGGTGGGAGTGTGAAAGGTTAATAGATTGAATAAATACTGAGGTGTGTGCAGAATTGCATAAAGTTAGGACTGCTTTTTTTCCGACCTAACTTTATGTGGCCCTTTACCTAGTTAACGGGTCATTCAGAGCCATGAATAGCAGGGATGGATGTCCCATTGGGATGTCCATTCCTGCTATTCGGCCCCTCTGCTGACCCCAACTAACTTCCCCATACATTGTACAGGGAGGTTAGATGAGGGTGAGAAAGGGGCATTGTGGGGATGGAGTTAGGGTGGGCAGTGGATGGTCTGCGGCCTCGGACATACAAGGCAGATTCCAATGTCGACCCTGTATGTCCAGGACTGACAGACTGAATGGGAAACTTATTCCACCTCTGAGATGGAATAAGTTCCCCTAGTCAGCAGGGGACGACAGGCCGGGTGGCAGAGGAGGTAGGTGGGGGTAGAGAAGATTCCTCACATCCAGACCCTGGCCTTGGGATGCCAGATCAAGGGTTGGGCTGCGGGGAATGAACAATTCTGTTTGGTGGCCAGGGATCGTGGCTCCTGAATGGAGCCGCAGTGCCATGGGAACCAGACACCATGGCGCTGCTGCTCCATTCACGAGCCTAGACTACGTTAGCCAGGTTAGGCCAGTATGTGCAGGCCGACCAGGATCGGGGTCCCGTCCTGCTTGTACTGGCCTGGATGTGATTCTGATCCCACAGGGCTAGATGTGCCCCCACAGGATCAGAATCCCATCTAACTCTATGCGCCTGGTTCCGTCCGGGCGCACAAAGGGCCGGGACGTCCAGGACGGAATTGTGCCCTTAGTGAACTGAAAATCGCTCCTAACTGAGAAAGTGCTGACACTGCCCTCACCCCACATACAGTCCACTCTGGTGCTCTCCAGACAGTGCCGGGGCAATTAGAGGGGATATTCAGTGACACTGTCTGGTTGGTGCTGCTGAATACCCCTCTCAGCAGATTTTATCTGGTTAGCAGGTCCTTTTGAATATCGGCTCGATTGAGCCCAGTGAGAGGGAGGCAGTGCCATGGTGAAAGTCAATCCAAATAAACTGTAAGCCTGATATTCAAATGAGCTTATACATTCAGTGGCCACTGCTAAATGTTAAGGCACTATCTGTGGACCTTCAGTCAAATTATCTGGTGCTTTAATCCATTTTCTTTACCTTTCTCTAGACACATCCCTCATTGAATGTATCACCATTACTCCTTCCAGCATTTTCTAAATAGAGAAAGTTGAATGGTGGAGTACCCTACTGTGCTAGGCCCACTGCTTTTTAACATATTTATAAATGATCTGGAATTGGGAAAAAGTGAGGTGATCTTATTTTCAGACAATACAAAATTATTCAAAATTGTTAAATCACAAGAGGATTATGAAAAATTGAGAATTTTTTCTGACTTTTGGATGCCCAGTTTCTTAATTGAGAAATCCAGACACCGGTTGTCCAAAAGGCAACTGAAATTTAATATAGAAGACTACAAAGTTACATTCGCGGCTAAAACTAAGCGAGCCAAAAGCTGGCCTAGTTTTAGCCGCCGATCACAAACTGGGTAACGGTGCAATATTTTACCACTACCCAGTAGGTGACAGTCTCTTTCTCCGCTCTGCCCTGGAACGCCCCCAACACACCCTGATCCTAACCGGATAGCATCAGGACACGTAGGGGAGTTAGGAGGGGATATTCAACAGCGCTAACATGTAAGTTCCATTGAATATCCCCTGTTAAGGCATTTACACGGGTTACAGGGCTGTAAACCATGTAAATGCCTTTCGAATATCAGGCCCGATATGGTCTATCCAGCCTGCCCAGCCATACCAACTAATAAGCTCTATAATGCCCGCCTTTCCCTTAAGGATCCTCTCTTGAATTCAGAAGCAGTCCTTGCCTCTACTACTGTAGGCTATGGCTCCTTCAGCTTGAGACGGACTTGGAGCACCTTGTGGAATGTGGGCCCAGGACAGCTGTCATGTTTACCACTCCTAACGCACCCTGTTCACGCATAAGTTTCAAAATTCCCTATTTTAGAATTTTCAAGAAAGTGGCAAAGAGAACCTTTGCTGTGTCTATTAGGTTATCTTATCCAGGACAATAACAGGCTGATTTGGAACTCTTTGTGTTGGGCTAATAGCTTCTGACTCACTTCTGTCACAGAGGACCTCTTCAAGCACTTTTAGTGCTGCCTGGTTGTAATCCTAGCACTTACCTATTGAGAATATTGTTCACTAAATCATAACTGAATCATTAAAAAAATGATCCCATCAGTTAAGCTGCATGTGGTTGAGACCAATATTAACAGTTTCAGGCATTTATTTGTTTGATGTTTGCATTAGCAGTCATAGAATAAATGTAGCTGTCAGCAAGATGAGTTAATACGCTGGATACGGTCACAGTTTCATTTAGCGACAACCCTCAACATGAAGAGCTTACTGGGTTTGATTTGAGAGTCAGTTGAAATAAGATCATTGCATGGCCAGGCAGATTTATCTGGGTTTTCATCAGAGTGCTTGAATAGAGAATGTCGTATTTTATCTTTATGTCTAAAACCATAGTTCAGTGTGGGTTGTGCCGAAAGCTTTACTATTAAAGGAAAATAACCAATAAATTAGCTTAAAGCAGCAATATGAGCTCAGTTATTGGAAATACTAACTTTCATATTCCATGACTCTTTCCATTTATCTTTGGTTCTTTTTCCTAGAGTTTCTTTCTTACCATAGGTTATTTCTTAGATTTGCATACTGCTTTTGATGCCAGAGACCTGTTTTGGGAAACATAATTTTCCAAGTTCATTTTTTGATTGTTCTTACTATATTTATGCTTTGTTCATGTCCCATACGATTTCTGGGTGAGGTTCCATATGAGGTCATGCCATAGCTCCCTAGTTTAAGTATATGTATAATGGCATGACTAGCCAGGCGAGAAAAACGTTCCCGTACATTAAACACTGATTTTGCCTTGGATATGAAAGATAATGGACAAAGGAAATTATTAATTATTTTATTTATTTAGCTAGGCTTATATACCGCCTTTCATGGGGTCAAAGCGGTTTACATTGAACAGAGAATATAGGTTACATTAATGGTTAACTATGTAGAGGAAATGACTAACTATATGCCAACTATATATATATAAGAAACAGTTTAGGTGCTTCAGGAAGGAGTGGAGGTTGGTGATACTCCTTATTGGGTTTGGGAGTGCATGTTTGATGGTTATTCTTTGTTCTGGAGTGGGGTATGGTCAGTTTCTTGCTGGTGGATAGTCTTCGGAGTATATTAGGGTTGAGTGTTTGGAGGAGGGACTGTAGGTGAGTAGCGGGGTGGTAGTGGAGAGCTTTGTGGGTTAGTAGTAGGGTTTTGTATTTGATTCTATTAGGGAGAGGTAACCAATGTAGCTGCTTGAGGATGGGGGTGATGTTGTCAAATTTGAATGCTCCTTGAGATCTTTTTATTATAATGGTGGGAATGGCTGCAAAGATTAAAAATCCCATTTCTTCCTCAAAAAAAAAACAAAAAAACAAAAAACAAACAAAATACTTCACGCAGGGAATAAGTCTGTAAGAAAGCCTCTATGCAAAATGCAGCAACATGCCTCTTATATTCCTGCTATGTAAAGGCAGCATAGGCATGTGTGCACCTTTATAAAATGGGTTCCCAGAATAATCGCCAGTGGTGCCAAAATGCTCCTGCACAAAGTTGCACCTGCAACTTTCTGCAGATTCTTGCTGTGGGCATATGTGTATTTATAGATCTGCCTAATCACAACTCACTGGAATGCCTATGAGCTGTCCATGTAAAAGTACATATCCCTCATACTTCCAAGCAATTTTATAGCAGCCATTTCCTGCGTGTAAAGCATTTTGCATGCAGAAAATGTTTTAGAAAATTATCGGGGTGATTTATAAGGAGCTGCCTAGATTTACCATGAACACCATGCATAAATTCCAGTATTTTAGTCATATATGCACATAGGTGATGTCTTAAATGTATTGTTGTTGTTAAGTGCCATCGAGTCGGTGTCAAAATGACCTTTTATAAAACACTGACTATTGTAAAAATAAGCATATAGTTTGCATTGTTCAAACTTTCACTATGGGCAATAACAGATACATGCAAGTTCAGGCACGATCTCAGAAACATGGACGTGCCTTATATAAACGTCTATGAAAAAACAAAAGAATACCAAAAGGAAATCTATCTATGTTTTATCAACTACAGAAAGACTTTTGCCTGTCTAAACCATGAAAAACTCTGAGTCACATTAAGAAGCAGGGGTATACCAGAACATCTGATCGTTCTCTTGAACAGCCTTTACGCTGATCACGAAGCAACAGTTTGAATGGAACAAGGAGAAACAGAATGGTTTAAATTCAGCAAAGGCGTAGGACAAGGCTGCATACTTTCCCCTACCTGTTTAATTTATATGCAGAACAAATCATCAGAGAAGTAGGACTGTATGAAGACAACTGAGGTGTGAAGATTGGTGGAATACTGATCAAAAACCTTCGTTATGCTGATGATATCACATTACTGGCTGAAAGTGAAGATGATCTGAAACATTTGCTTCTCAAGATAAAGGAACATAGGGGTATGTTTACTAAACCGTCTTAATGTGCGCCCGGTGATAGTGTGCAGGCTGCCATAAAAGGAGTGGGTGTGTCGGTCTTAAAGTAGCAAAACAGGATTATCGCGCGCTAGCGTGTGCTGCGCACATTATCGGGCGAGACGCCGCTAAGCACGTTAACGCGCGGTAATCTTAAGTAGGCGCGCAGAAATGCAACCACAGAAACAGAGGTGTAGTACAATGGTTAGTACACTGACTGATGATACAGGGGTCATGAGTTTGATTCCCCAGTGTGTCTAATCTATAAAGCTGGCTGAAGCAGTAGCTTTTATGTGTACTTATTGAGGCATTTTATTTGTAGTTTAATTAGTGCTGCCAGCAAACACACCCTCACGTGCTGTAACCTAAGGTGCCACTTAAGGCACCCTATAAGGCACTCCATAGGGCACATTATAAAGTGCACTGTCTGCCAAGGCACCCTATGATGTCCCCTATAGGGCACCCTATAAGGCGCTTTAGAGGACACCAGATAAGGCACCTTATAAGGTGCTTTATAGGGCGCCCTATAAGGCGCTTTATAGGGCGCCTTATAAGGTGCCTTATGGGGCACCTTATGGTTACAGTACACTGAGGGTGTTTTTGCTGGCAGCACTAATGTACATTAAAAATAGACAATGCCTTGGATAGCCTTATCAAATAACCCAACCATGGGTTTGAACTCATGACCTCTGGCCCCACAGACAGTAAAGCAACCAGTGGGCTACAGCTGCTAATAAACCCCTGGCTGGCTGCAGAAGGACTGTACGTCACCACACAAACTGCTGTGGTTACCAGGATAGGGTTAACCCACCCGTACCCATGATGCTGCACATGCAAATCAGCAGTCTACAGATGGGCACAAGATGGGGTATGCACCCCCACAGCACCTCGGCCTGGTAGGGGGAACCGACCGTGTGTGGTACTGGCACAGTATAGCTACAGACCGTCACATTGTGCGGGTACTGTGCTCAACCTGAGGGTGAGGGGAGGCACCCAGCACCAGGTCCACAGCACCTTTCATGGCTGAAATACGCTATGCTGCAGGTCCCCATCAGTGCTACTGTGTGTGATAGGTATTTCCTGCAGACACACCTAGGATACATCTGTGTCCTTCTGTATTTCTCAGTCATGTCGGCCACTCCTCCACGGAGTGGAGAAGTGGCCTAGTGGTTGGGGCAAGGTACTTCAGGTCGGAAGGTCAGGGGTTCAAATCCCACTAGAGGACAGCAACCTTGGGCCGGAAGGACTGGGGTTTCTAGTCCCACAGGTGCTCCTTGTGGTCTTGGGCAAGCCACTTAACCCTCCATAGCCCATGTTCCCTGTAAAAGAGTTATCTCCAAGTTATAATGCCCTGTTCAATGTAATTTCAGTTTGTTCAATGTAAACCGCACTGATGCAGAATAGCGCGGTATATAAGAGAATATAAATAAATAAATGTCTAGCCCTTATGGGCTATGAGGCACCCAGAATAGTGCATATCCTGTGTTAGTGCCATGATTACATGATGATGGTGAAGGAGGGGGAGGGGGGTGTTTGGACCCATAGGCGGATTATATACCACCACACAACCCACCCTCTGGGAAACAGGATCGCCCACCAACAGATCCACATTCTACCTCCCTGCAATGGTGGCAGTAGAGGGGACCAGCAGCCCCAGTCCTACTGGGGAACAGACACCCTACAGGGCAGGCAATGCAGAGCTGTACACATCCATAAAGCAATAGCAGATAGACAGTAGGCCTGGAAATGCACAGCTGCCCCCCACCACTATCTGACAGTCTCCAGCAGCAAGCCTCCAGCCGCTGCACCCTGCAAGGTGTTCCAGCAAGACACATACTAGCTGCAGACAGTCTGCTAGCTAGTCCATAGTGCAAGTTCCTGGAGGAGATGCGCGTACCCAGTACTGGGATGTCAGTATACACACCAAGCAAATAAATCAGTGATTGGGCCCCAAAAGAGAACCCATAAATATCACATGAGAGAAATACTATATAGCACTATGGGGGAACCTAGCCATGCCGTGGTCACTGCTCAGTCAGGGTGAGAGTGACCTCCCAGCAGGACATGCTGTGGCCACCCTGTCCGTGCAGGTGGTGGCCGGCCACTACAATGTCCGAGCCATTGCCCTATGCTATGTACAGATGAAGCCAGGCCAGGCCACCCTGTCCTGGCTATTCCCACAGTACCTTGCTCCTCATTTATTTATTTATTTGCAGTCTCTTATATACCACACTATTCGGCATCAGCGCGGTTTACATGGAACAAAAAATGCTCAGTACAGTTAACATGTATGAGCATTATGCACATTGGCAGGCTAATACTGGCAACAATGCTAGCAGTGTGGGCTGTGGAGGGTGTTTGCATCCACCACACACTGGATAGACAGGGGGCCCCAAAGATTGTGAGTGGGCAAGGTGCAGATGTCCTAAACATCAAAAGGGTAGATAGAATGTGTCACATGCCTCCTCAATTCTCACCACCACCAAAACATTGGCTAATAGACATTGGCTAATAGACACCACCACCAAAACATTGGCTAAAGAGGCATGTGACAAATTCTATCTAACCTTTTCGATGTCTTGGAGATCTGCACCTTGCCCACTCACATTCTTAAATGACAGAGGTGTAAGGCAGGGGTCTCCGAATCCAGCCCTAGAGGACCACAAACCAGTCAGGTTGGCAGGATATCTCTAATGCATATATATCTCATGCATATTCATTAGGGCTATCCTGAACACCCGACTGGCCTAGGGGTTCAAGGAGGACTGGTTAAGAACTACTGCATTGGATAATGGAGCCTGTGGGTGCGGGTGTGTCTGCCCCTGTTGGCCACTGCTTTAGGGCAGAGGTTCCCGACTCCAGTCCTGGTGGGCCAGACACTGTTTGGGTTTTCATGCTGTCCCTCATGAATATGCATGAGATACATCTGCATACCATGGCGGCGGCACATAGAAATGCAGCACAGGCATCTTTATTAGAGACAGCATGGAACTTGAATGGTGTTTGGCCCTCCAGGACTGCATTTGGGAGACTCTGCTCTAGGTAATGCGCATGTTTATGGTGTCTGTGCTCTGTAGGGTAAAATGTAGGTGTTTTGGGCATGTTTAAATCATCTGCAATAAAGGTTCTGTCTGTATTAGCATGTTTTAGTAGTGGGTAAAATATGGGCACTGGGTTGGTAGGAACCACAGCTGGGACTTGAACCTGTGATTTTCTGTTTCGGAACACACTGGCTGTGTGCACTGCACCACTGTATTGCCACAGAGACTGTACATTCCCTGGTGATACCGTGACTGTTCGTCAGACAGGCCCTGTCTGTTGCAGTGCATGGCAGCCACCTACACAGGGCTAGGCCACGGTCTGCTCTGGGCAGCTGCCACTGCCCCCTCCACCACCAGTATCCCTCTGCCACCATGCTGACATGCCCTTCTGCTGGTGGTGCTGGTGGAGCGCAGTCTCCGACCATCCAGTGTGCGGGTAGGCGGCTGCCTATAGGGTAGGGGTGCCTGCATAGCTGTCCACGCTTCTCCCCAGCACTGCATGCCAATGTTCCGTGCCCTTCGGGGTATCTGCTGGGTACTATCCCCTGTGGCACTGTGGGAAGCACACTCATGCCCATGTCGGGCCTTCAGCAGTTGCTGTCTGGCTGTTCTACTGTTCAGCATTGCTATGGGCCAGCTAGGCATCACCCTAGTCCGCACAGTGGCCCAGCTGCACCACAGCATGTGCCGCCTGCAGCCCTCTGTGTCCCCTTTTCCAGCATCTGTCCAGTTGCCGGTTCCGACATGCCCGCCCTGCTGTTGTGGAACATGTGCATGCCATAGGAAACCTGGCCAATGGAGTCGGAAACCCTGCTCAGCGCAATTAGACTTTTGGCTCATTCACCTTGTATGGGGATGGAGCATAGACCCTTCCAAAATTCATATCTTTTATTTTTTTAGCTTTCTTGGGAGTGTTTTTTGATGTTTCCCATTGATATCACTATTGGCCAGCTTGGTTATTTTATTTTTACATTTTCTTCCGTACTTTTCATAGTTTATTTGCCCTTTAGTTCCATGCACATGTATCACACATCACTTTTTGTGTAAAGAAGACAAAGATGCTGACAACTGGGAAAATCAATAAATTCATTGTTGATGGAGAAGAAATTGAAATAGTTGACAACTTAAACCTACTTGGATCAACTATCAATAAAGAAATGGCAAGCGGTCAAGAAATCCGATGACACATTGCCTTTGGCTGAAGCGCTATGAAGGACCTACACAAGATTCTCAAGAGCAGAGATGTCTCTCTCCATATACAGATTCAACTTGTTCAAGCCATGGAATTTTCAATAACGTCATATGGATGCGAAAGATGGACTGAAAAAGATAAACAGGAAGAAAATCAATCCCTTTGAATTATGGTGCTGGCGACGAATATTGTGTATACATTGGACTGTCTGAAGAATAAACCAGTCAGTACTAGAGGAGATCAAACCTAAGTTTTCTTTAGAAGCTCAGATAACAAGACTTTGATTTTCATATTTTGGACACATCATGTGAAGAGAGAGATTGTTAGAGAAAGACATCATGCTTGGCAAGTTAGAAGGTCAACGCAAAAGAGGAAGGCCAGCAATGAAATGGATCGATACAATAACAGCAGCTATGGGTGCTACTCTATCAACAATGAGTCGCCTGACTGAAGACCAAACACAGTTAAAGATAACTATCCAGAGGGTCACCATGAGTCAACACCAACTCGACGACACTTAACAACATGGAGATGTATCCATAGACATCCCCAGAATAGTGTTTCAGAACACAGATGTTTAATAGTCTAATGGCTAAAGTAATGGGCTTGGAATGGGGTGGTTTGGGTTCATATTCCAGTTTGTACCTTTGTGATCTTAGGCTAGTCTCTTAATTTTCCATCTTCTCTATGCCCTTTGTATGTTTTAAGGCCACAACAAGCACTTTACTGATGCATGGTTGTTCCTGGAATAGGTATAAACATGGACGTGTGTGCAGACATTTCTGAAATGGACTGGAGACATCTAAGTTCATAATGCCTTCACCATGCCTGCTGCCTACTTAGATGTCCCTGCACCAGAGACGTCTCCAAATTCCATTTGTAAAATGTCTCCAAAGACATCCATGTATACATCTTTGGACATCCAAATCATGACTAAGACTTTAAAATGGCCCTTTAGATTATGAGCTTCTTTTGTTTACGTGTGTAATAGCAAAAAGTTAGTGTGGTCATTTACATCGGTTCTAGGGCTGGTGTAAGTGATTATACCTTAACATAAGCATGTACTTTCACATGTGCACTCTATTTTATAAAGTCAATACATATGTATTTGCCTGCATGTTTCAGATCAATAGAAGACCCTGTTTCAAGTGTGAGAACCACTGCACTACAGAATCTGTGAACATCCAAACTATTGACCCGAAACATGCATGTTGTGTAGTTATTGTCACTGGCAAATGAAAGAATACTTGGACACCGCCATCTAATATGTTTCTTTTTGACCACAACCTTATTCACTAAAAGGGTCTTTGCAGGCATTTGAGCAGGGCAGTTTCCCTCCACCCTTCTCCTGTTTGTTTAACCCAACATTAAAAATACGTTTATTAATTGTAATGCAATGCTTTATTACAGATGACTTTTCTTTCCATGGTTCACATGTATTAGTCATCTTATATACAGAGGTATAATTTGGTAAAATAGGAATGAAACATGTGCATTAACTAGGCGCTAGTTTCTACTAGTTCAGATACAAAAGTTACTTGAAGATACACTTCTTAAGCAGTTCCAGTACTTGAAAGGAGGAGATGGAAATTAATTGCCCTCCTATGTCCCACACAGAGTCAGAGGGTAGTCTTCCACTCTTGGGATTACAGAGTAATGCCATATTGGCAACTAATCTCTTTGTCAGTGTGAAGTCATGCTTGGAATTACTGATTTTGAGAAGGGATGTTTAAGTGATAGCAGGTTAAAAAATTGCCTTCTCCGAATGTTACCTCTTGAGCCTAAAGAGAGGGCATCGACCATCTAGGCATGGGCAATTATCTAGAGGTAGAATAAGTCAATGGAATTTCAAATAAAAGGCACTAACAAACAATGAAATTATATTAAAAAAAGAAACTATGTGAAAAGTGCTGTTCTGTATTTTTAAATATATGTTTTTAAACATTTTGTCAAAGTTGTCTGGGCTCCTAATGTCAATCACTAATAATTACTGAAGCTTGCTAATGTTGACTAGGACAAACATTGTCATTTTTTTATTTATTAGGATGTATTAACCACTTTTAAGAATAGATTACAAAAGGTATCACTTGACATAGATAACTTAAATTACAGCATCAGCATAACAATAACAAAATAGCCACAATGCTAGCAAAATAAACAATTAGAACAGTAAGGAAAACTTGAGAATAGGCAAATTACATCCTATAAATAGCCAATGTATGATGCAATTTCAATAATGTACACCTTAAAGCAGCAAGTAGAACATTCAAATACCAGAATGATAAATTAAAGAGTAGTGAATTACCTGGACTGAACGGTATAAATCCCAGGGCACTTAAAGAACTCAAAAATGAGATTGCACACCTCCTATTAGTAATCTGTGAACTATTATTCAAATTATCTGTAGTACCTGAAGACTGGAGAGTGGCCAACATAATGCCTAATTTTTAAAGAGATTCCAGGAGTGATTTAGGAAACTTCAGACTGGTGAGCCTGATGGCAGTACTCAGAAAAATGGTAGAAACCATTTTAAAGAATAAAATTACTGAACATATAGATAGTCATAGTTTAACAGGACAAAGCCAACATGGATTTAGCCAAGGAAAGTCTTGTCTCACTAATCTCTTACATTATTTGAAGGTGTGAATGAACAGGTAGACAAAGGTGAGCTGGTTGATATAGGGGGTCATTCTGAATTGCATATAACGGGTCTGGAGTCCGATCCAGATGTCCAGCCTGGTCTGTGTCCTGGAAACAGAGTTCCTTGCACATAGATCTGAGGTGTGTGGGGAGCTCTGTTTGTGGGAGGGAGGGGGCAGGCCGTAGGTGGATTGAGGGTGGGCTGCGGGTGGCGCCATGACCCAGGACATACAGGGCCAAGTTTGAGGTAAGCCTTGTATGTCTGGGATCAGTCATCTGTATGGGGGACTTATTCCACCTCAGAGGAATAAGTCTCCTTAGTCGGAGCCTGATTGGGGCAGCAGACCAGAGGTAAGGGGGTTTCAGGTGGTCCCTGCAGCCTGGCCCTGGCCACGGCAGGGCCAATCAGGGATCAGGCCGAGTGGAAAAGCAGAATTCTGGGTCTGCCGGGGATCGTGGCTCCTACATGGAGCCGCAGTGCCATGGCAACATGACACCATTGCTCTGTGGATCCATACAGGAGCCAGGCTGGGCTAGCCGGGAAGTTCACTGGACATCCAGGCAGCCAGAATCGTGGCACGGCCTTCATGTCCAGCCGGTAGACTTCATTCTGATTCCGCGAGTACATCTATCCTCCACGGGAGCAGAATTGGGTGCAACCGGAGCACGTCCCTATTCTGACTGACCAGACAGGCAGGGGACACACAGAACAGAATTGGCCTCATAGTGTATCTGGATTTTCAGAAAGCCTTTCACAAAGTCCTACATGAGAATCTTGAGGAAATTAAAAAGTCAGTGTACTATTGTGGACTAGGGACTAGTTAAAAGAAAACAGAGAGTAGAGCTAACTAGACGATTTTCTCAATTGGAAAGGTGAATAATGGAGTACCTCAAGGATCTGTTCTGAATCACTGCTTTTTAACATATTCATAAATGACCTGGAAATGGGAACAATGAGTGAGGTGATCAAATTTGCAGATAACATGAAAATTATTCAGAGCTGTTAGATCACAAGAGGACTGTGAAAAATCACAAGAGGACCTTGTCAAACTGGGAGACTGGGCGTCCAAATGACTGATGAAATTTAATGTGGACACGTGCAAAGTTATGCACTTAGGGTAGAATAACCTAAGTGGTTACACGCTGCAAGGTTCCACATTAGGAATTATCACCCAGGAAAAGATCTAGTCATCATCGTGGATAACACTTTGAAACCCTCTGCGCAGTGTGCAGCGATGGCCAAGAAAGCATATAGAATGCTAGGAATCATAAGGAAAGGAATGGAGTATAAAACCAAGGATATTATAATGCCTTTGCTTTGCTCCATGCTGTGACCACACCTTTAATATTGAGTGCAATTCTCATTGCTGTATGTTAAAAAGGATATAGCAGAATTAGAAAAGGTACAAAGAGCAACCAAAATGATAAAAGGGATGGAAGGATACCCCTATGGAGAAAGGCTTAAAAGGTTAGGAAGAAATATGGCTGAGGGGAGATATGATAAAGGTCTATTAATGAGTGGAGTGTAATGGGTAAACATAAATTAGTTGCTTACTCCTTCAAAAAGTAGAACGACTAGGGAGCACACATTAAAGCTACAATGTAGCACATTTAAGACTAATCAGAGAATGTTTTCATTCAATGCATAATCAAAGTCTGGAATTTGTTGCTGGAGGATGTAGTAAAAGCTGTTAGTGTAGCTGGGTTTAAACGAGGTTTGAACAAGTTCCTGGAGGAAAAGTCCATTACTCATTATTAAAATGGACTGGAAGAATCCACTTCTTACCCTTGGGATAAGCAGCATGGAATCTATCTATTTATTTACATTCTCTTATATACCGTGCTATTCTGCATCAGTGCAGTTTACATTGAACAAACTGAAATTACATTGAACAGGGCATTATAACTTGGAGATAACTATTTTACAGGGAACATGGGCTATGGAGGGTTAAGTGGTTTGCCAAGACCACAAGGAGCAACTGTGGGACTAGAAACCCCAGTCTTTCTGGCCCAAGGTTGCTGTCCTCTAGTGGGATTTGAACCCCCAACCTTCCAGCCTGAAGTACCTTGCCCCAACCACTAAGCCACTCCTCCACTCCTTCTACGTTTTGGGAACCTGACAGATTATTGTAATCTGAATTGGTCACAGTTGGTCACAGTTGGAAACAAGATACTGGGCTTAATGGACTTTTGGTCTGACTTAATATGGCTTATCTTATATTTTTATGCAGGGGCGGCCCAAGGGGGGTGTGGGACCATGTGCGGAGACTCGGTGCGGGGCCTCATTTGCATAAGTGGCCTTATTTGCATAAATATTTGCATAATGTTACCATACACTAACTTTTAGTAAACATGTCTCTTAATGAGTGTATGGATAAAGAAAGACTAAAAGATTTCTACATTACTATAATCCAGTGCCAACCGCCAAGCACATTAGGAACTATTACAAACGCTGCTCATTTAGAACCCATAGCAAACCCACCGTATCCTGACAGCATTACCAGGACTCACAAAGCACCATACCCTACCTATCAAAAGGCAACACTGCAAATATTAAACCAATACATTTCAGAGAATACTGGGGAAAGAGAACAAGTGGCAATGTCAAATAGGAATTACATAAACAGAATACCTCAGCTCAGTTACACATGCAGAACATAGACCATCACCAAACAAGGAATCACAATTTAGAAACAGGAAGGCAATAATTAAACTGGGAACCCCAAAAGCCAAACTTGGAATGTACAACAACACTGTAGAAATAAAACTATAAATTAATTTCCTCTTGTACCAAACAAAGCACAGACGTTAATGATGCACATTTCCCAGAGCTTTCATATTCCAGTTAATAAATTCAAAATAAAGAGATATCTTTCTACCTTTTGTGCATTTTTTTCAGTTGCAATTGGTCCAGCCACTTTCTTCTGGTTTCTCTCTACATCTGCTTTAACATACTAATCTTTCTCCTTTTGCTCTTTCCTCATTCCTATTTCATCCTCACAAATTTTACCCCTCCATCCTCAATCCCCACTTACTCTCCCAATACCCGGCCAATTATAGATTTTTCATCCCGCCCACACAAAATATTTTTCCCCTCTCCATTTTACTCTCCCAGCCCCATCCCATTCTAATCCTCCCCCAACATCAGCTCCCTTCTAGTTCCAGTCTCACCCAGCATCCATTCCCTTCTAGTCCCTGCATCAGCCCATTTCCAGTCCTAGCCCCCCATCAGCCCATTTCCCGTCCTAGGTCCCCCATCCATTTCCAGTCTGAGTCCCTTCATCAGCTCATTTCCAATCCTAGCCCCCCCATCAGCCCATTTCTAGTCATTTCCTAGCCCCATCATCAGCCCATGTCAAATCATAGCTCTCCTCCACTCAGCCCAATTCTAGTCCAAGCCCCCCCATGAGCCTACTTCCAGTTCTAGCCCCTCCATGAGTCCATTTCAATTCAAGCCCCCACCACAGCCCATTTCCAATCTTAGCTCCCCCAACAGACCATTTCCAGTCCTATCCTAGCTGCTCCATCAGCCCATTTTCAGTCCTAGCTCCCTTCCCTCACAGCCCATTTCCATTCCAAGCCCCCTCCCCATCAGCTATTTGCAGTTCAAGCCTCCCCTTCTGCTCAGCCCATTTCCAGTCCTAGCAACCCCCCAACCCATTACCAGTCATAGCCCCCCATCAACCAACTTCCAGTCCTAACCCCCCATCACCCCATTTTCAGTTTAAGCCCCCCTATAACCCATTACCAGTCCTAACCCCCCATCAGCCCACTTCCAGTCCTAACACCATCAGCCCATTTCCAGTCAGCCCCCTATAGCCCATTGCCAGTCCTAAACCCCCCATCAGCCCACAGCCCATTACCAGTCCTAACCACATCAGCCCACCTCAAGTCCTAACCCCTCCCCATCAGCCCATTTCCTGTCCTAGCCCCCCCATAGCCCATTATCAGTCCTAACCCCCCCATAGCCCATTACCAGTCCTAACCCCCCGTCACCCCATTTCCAGACAGCCCCATCAGCCCACAGCCCATTGCCAGTCTTAACCCCCCCATAGCCCATTACCAGTCCTAACCCCCCCATCAGCCCACAGCCCATTACCAGTCTTAACCCCCCATAGCCCATTACCAGTCCTAACCCCCCATCAGCCCACAGCACATTCCCAGTCTTAACCCCCCCATAGCCCATTACCAGTCCTAACCCCCTTCCACCCATTTCCAGACAGCCCCCATCAGCCCACAGCCCATTGCCAGTCTTAACCCCCCCCCCATAGCCCATTACCAGTCCTAACCCCCCATCACCCCATTTCCAGACAGCCCCCATCATCCCACAGCCCATTGCCAGTCTTAACCCCCCCATAGCCCATTACCAGTCCTAACCCCCCCATCAGCCCACAGCCCATTACCAGTCTTAACCCCCCCATAGCCCATTACCAGTCCTAACCCCCCATCAGCCCACAGCCCATTACCAGTCTTAACCCCCCCCCCCCATAGCCCATTACCAGTCCTAACCCCCCCCCCATCAGCCCACAGCCCATTGCCAGTCCTAACCCCCCCCATTGGCTTATGGAAATTAAAATTTAAAAAAAAGCTGGCCGCGGCAGCATGGAGTGTCCCGCGGGGCCCCCTCTGCCCGGCTGAACTCTCCCGGCACGGCTGAAGCCCTCTGCTCCAGCTTGCAGATACACGAAGGGAGAGTGTCTCCCTCGTGTCTCTGTTAAGCCCTCAGGGGCAGATGGGAAATTTCCCATCAGCCCCTGCTTCCCATCAGCCCCTGCGAGCTTAACAGAGACGCGAGGGAGACACTCTCCCTTCGCGTATCTGCAAGCCTGAGCAGAGGGCTTCAGCCGCGCCGGGAGATTTCAGCCGGGCAGAGGGGGCCCCGCGGGACACTCCATGCTGCCGCGGCGGCAGCGGCCCGTTTTTTTTTTTTTTTAAATTTCATTTTTTAAAAAAGCAGAATGTTCTTTGCGCGGGGCCCCCTGAAACGCAGGGCCCTGTGCAAAAAACATTCTTGCTCAATGGACGGGCCGGCCCTGTTTTTATGTTACAGTGTCAGCAGAATTCAAATAGCGCAGCATACTAGAACAACCATATAATGCCGATCTGATATAATGTCAGCATTACACAATGAAATATCTTAATAAACAATGGAGGGGACATGTGCATTTGGAACAAATAAACAGACAAGGTGACAAAGGTATAGGGATATAGGGCCAGATATTGAGGTGTGCAGGCTATGCGCTGCGGCGATACATAGCCTGCCCACCGACCCCCCTAACCTGGATATTCACTTCCATGCTGGCGGAACTGAATATCCGGGTTAGCCCAGATGCCCCAGCAGCTACAAAGGCTACATGGGTAGCAGCAATTTTCGTTGCTACCTGCATAGCCTCTGCGTCTTAAAGATAGGCAAGGTTTTTTCTCGCCTATCTTTAAGGCGCAGAGGGCTATACGGGTAGCAACAAAAATCACTGCCACCCCCTGTGTAGCCCCTTCCTCCACCCCCACTCTGCCACAGAACTCCCCTAACACGCCACAAAGCTATGCGGATAGCATCTGGGCAGTTAGCTGGGATATTCGAAGGGCACTATCCATAATATTTTGTTAATTGCGGACCTGGAACAATGACATGAAATTGCTGTATTTGCTGCAGAGGTTCCCAAAAATATATATTATTTAAGGAGGTGATTTTAAGACAGTTATGCAGCATGTGCACATGTAAAACTCAGTTTTACAATGCTGTTATTTAAACGTGTACATGCCACAGGGTGCACCGATTCTTAGGAGTCATGATTTGGGCATGGTTTGGGTGGTACAAAAAATGTATGTGTACTTCTGATTTTGAATGGGAATACACATATATTAAACATAATTTCCCCGTTGGCTTTTGAGCTTCCTGTGAGTCATGCTTAAGTATCAGCTAACTGCTCTGACCAGGGTTTCAAGGGGTGATTGAGTGAACCAATGCGCTTAATCTATTGGCATTCAAAATGATCTAAAAATATAAAAAATAACCTTTAGGAATTTGTCCCCTTAACTGGTGACTGTCATACATGTCGTTTTGTGAAATCTGGCACTTGTACCTATAAGCGTCAGTTCTTCACACATGTAGATTGCAAAATCAGCACTTACATGTGTACATATTACTGCTTACATGTATAAACTGCCAAGCGATGCTGCTCTCAATCCGGGCAGGTGGTGTTGTGTCCCTGGTCCTGATCCTTCACCCGGTTTTTCTCGGTCGGCGGTGCGTGCGCATTTGGCGGGGTTTAACTTTTTTGCGAGCGCGGTGGGTTGGGGTTCCACAGCTGGGGGAGTTTTAACGTGACGGCTTTTGCAGGGTTGGGAGCGTGTGCAGCCTACGCCGCGTGACTCGTGGTTGCCCATCATGCATGGGCTCCTGGTGCGGGTTTGCGGGGCCTTGGGGCAGGTGGCTTCGTCCGCGTACGAGGCTTCCCTGTTCCAGGCGGTGTTTTGCCTAGCCTTTTTTGGGGCATTTCGAATCGGGGAATTGGTTGTGGGCTCTGGCCGGGGGGGCGGCGTCGGGGGGCTGCAGGCACGTCACGTTCGGGTGGAAGGGGGGAGGGTGCGGATCCTTTTGGCTAGGTCCAAGACGGATCCGCTTGGGAAAGGTTTGTGGGTGTGGCCGGGCGAGGTCACGGAGCCACGGACTTGCCTGGTGCGGGCAGTGCGACAGTATTTAGCGGTGCGTCCGGGGGGTGCGGTCAGTTTTTTCGTGCACGCGGATGCTCGGGTTTTAACCCGTTTTCAGGTTTCTGCGGTGCTGCGCCTGGTGTTGTCCGCGGTGGGCGAGGACCCACTGCGTTTTGCTCCACACTCCTTTCGGATTGGGGCTGCCACTAGCGCGGCAGCAGCTGGATTGCTGGGGCACGTGATTCAGGACATTGGGAGGTGGCGTTCTTCGGCTTTTAAGGAGTATGTATGGCTGTAGGAGCAGGGATTTGTGGGTTGGGGCTTTAACTGTCTATTTCTTTTTCAGATGGGGGTGTCGGATCTGGTGGATGTTGGGTTGCTGGCCACTCTTTCGTCCATTGGGCGGGTCGGCGTGCGGCAGAACGCCCTATCGGCGCAAATTTGGGACTGGACCCGTCGGTGGTGACTGTGACATGGCTGGGCATGCGCGGTCTGAGGTGGCCGCAATTGCTGCCTTTGCTACAGCGCCACGGGAGGACGTCGCGGTGGCCGGCCGCCCTGGTGGTGCATCTGGGCGGCAATGACCTGGTGTCCTGGTCCTGCATGCAACTGATCCGGGCGGTGCAAGACGATCTGGGACTGGTGTTTCGGATGTTTCCCGGTGTTATTGTACTGTGGTCAGACATCATTCCAAGGCCGGCTTGCCGGGACCAGTGTCGTTGGTCCAGGGGCTTGACTAAGATCAATCGCCAGATTGGTCGTTGGGTCTGTGAGAGGGGCGGTTATCAGATCCTGCATGACTGGGTGGAAGTCGGGTGTTCAGGGCTCTATCGGGCTGATGGATTTCATTTGTCGCCAGTTGGCATGGACCTCCTTCTTAACGACTGGCAGGAGGCCTTGGAATATATGTCTGGCAGTGATGCACGCTGGTCGCAGTTTGGGGCCGGGGGGGGGGGGGGCGGCACATGAACAGTGTTATGTGCCGGTGGCGGGATCCCGGAGGTTTCCGGGGTCCAGAGCAGGAGGCTACACTTGGGCTGGGGCGGGGTGCCCCTGACCCGGTCAAAACCTCGGCCGACTTTTGCTTAGCATGGCAAAGTCGGGGAGAGGGGTATGGTAATTTGCCAGGTGGCAAGTTATTGCATTAGCGGTGGCAGGCACTTTGCTAAGGTATGGCTGGTGCATCCGGGTGCCGCTAATGGGGGTTAGCAAGTTTATTGTTGGTTTGTTTAATTGTTTATGGCTAATAAAAGCTGCGACCAGTTGTGTTCCATGAAGTTATGGTGTGATGTCTTTTGTGGGGTGTGGGGTGTGGGTGGGGTTGTTGTGGATTGGGGGGGTAGGGTGAGGCCCGAAGCGCCGGGTCCGCCTGCCTCGGTTATCCCGAGGCCGCGGGCAGGGTCCCGGCGGCCGACATTAACCGGGCGCGTGGCCCGGCACGGGGACCCTGTGCGTGGCCTGGGTGGGGCGCGCACGTGTGTCTTTCAAATTGATTGGCTCCCGTCAGTCGCGGCCGCACAGGAGCCAATCGTTGCTGTGGTTGTTGGGGAGCGAGAGGGGGGGTACTGGCTGGGCAGCCTCCGCGTGGCCAGTCGGTGCGGAGGCTGCGTTCCAGGTGCCGGCGTCCCTCCCTCCCTCCCTGTCTTTAGACGGTGGGCGGATGGGGTGTTGCAGCTGGGGGGGGGGCGGGATCCCGGAGGGTTCCGGGGTCCGGAGCAGCAGGGTACATGTGGGCGGGGCGGGGTGCCCCTGACCCGGTCAAAACCTCGGCCGACTTTTGCTTAGCATGGCGAAGTCGGGGAGAGGGGTATGGTAACTTGCCGGGTGGCAAGTTATTGCATTAGCGGTGGCAGGCACTTTGCTAAGGTATGGCTGGTGTAGCCGGGTGCCGCTAATGGGGGTTAGCAAATTTATTGTTGGTTTGTTTAATTGTTTATGGCTAATAAAAGCTGCGACCAGTTGTGTTCCATGAAGTTATGGTGTGATGTCTTTTGTGGGGTGTGGGGTGTGGGTGGGGTTGTTGTGGATTGGGGGGGGGGGGTAGGGTGAGGCCCGAAGCGCCGGGTCCGCCTGCCTCGGTTATAAATAAAAGAGGAGATAGAGGGACCCTTGCAGGACTCCCGTCATTTCTATTGCTACTCAGATGACCACTCCTTAAAAATCACTCTGAAGATATACTCCTCCGTAAGAAAATAGGACATGCCATACCAAGTCA
This sequence comes from Ichthyophis bannanicus, assembly GCA_033557465.1. NCBI lineage: Eukaryota > Metazoa > Chordata > Amphibia > Gymnophiona > Ichthyophiidae > Ichthyophis > Ichthyophis bannanicus. The sequence goes on from CM066031.1 coordinate 1,697,488,668, forward strand.
GACCAAGGTCCATCAAGCCCAGTGTCAACAGTGGCAAATTCAAGTCACAAGTTCTTGGCAGGTTCTCAAAAAGGTACACAGTCCCGGGGTAAGCAATGGATTTCTCGGGTCTTCTTTCATAATGGCATATGGACCTTTCCTCTAGTAAACCTTGTCCAAACCTTTTTTAAGCCCAGCTACACTAATAGCTACATCCAGAGTTTTCTCTTATTAGTCTTAAATGGGTTACATTGTAGCTTCATTCCGTGTCCCCTAGTCTTTCTACTTTTTGATGGTGTAAACAACCAATCTAAATTTACCCGTTCCACTCCATTAATTTATAGACCTCTATCATATCTGCCCTAAGCCGTCTCTTTTCCAATTTGAAGATCCTTAACCTTTTAAGCCTTTCCACATAGGGATATTCTTCCATCCCTTTTACCATTTTAATGACACTTCTCTGTACCTTTTCTAATTCTCCTTTATCCTTTTTAAGATATGACAACCAGAATTGCACAAATATTCAAGGTCTGGCCGCACCATGGAACAATACAGAGGCATTATAATAACCTTTGTTTTATTCTCCACTCCTTTCCTTATGATTCCTAGCATTCTATTTGCTTTCTTGACCGCCGCTGCACACTGGGCAGAGTGTTTCAATGTATTATCCACGATGATACTGAAATATTTTTCCTGAGTTGTGATTCTTAATGTGAAACCTTGCATCGTGTAATCATAGTTTGGATTGTTCTTTCCTAAGTGCATAACTTTGCACATGTCCACATTAAATTTCATCTGTCATTTGGATGTCCAGTCTTCCAAAAACGTGATAGTGGTGGAAAAACAAAATTTATTGAATTAAAAGACCTATAGCCAACCCGACACAGGCCGTGTTTCGCAAACCTTCGTCAGGGGTTGTTCAGGCAGGTGCTAAAACATAAAAAACATAAAAACTACTTAAAATACATAATTAAAATAAAGTAGCGTGAAAGACCAGATCACTATACTGATAATATAGAGAGCATGCATATATATAATAATAACATAAATATAATAAATATTTAAAAATATATATACAATATGCAAAAGATAAGAATGATGAAATGACACACACATAAATAATTAAAATCAAACCATAATTCGTGAATCATATGTTGTAAATAAATAAATATAGAAAAATATAAAAAGCAATTAAAACAGGGATGTGACAGCCAAATACAATGTGTAATGATAATAAATGCCTCTGCACTGGACAGTGAAGACCCAGCAACTTATGGCCTTCACAGGAGATTATACTTGTATGACTAAAATAAAAAAACAACACACAAACAAGTAAAACTTTATACCCATTAACTGAACATCCAACACTATACATTATATCTTAAAAACAGATGATGGAGCAGAAAAAGGAGCAAAAAAAAAAAGGAGAAATATAAAAGAATAAATATAAAAGAAAGCAGCAGGAGCGAAAAACTTATTCGTAGTGTAATGAAAGCTATATTGGAGGAACAAAAGCTCTCTAATTAATAGAAAAAAAATAATAATAAAATCTTGTGCATAAAACCAACAATGGATTACCACCATATATTAAATAAAAAATAGAAAATGATAAAATAGTGATTCAAGAATCTAAAACAACTAAAAAAACAGCGTTGTATAAATTTGGTGAATTTGGCACAAACTATCTACTTCTGCATGGAACAACTCAGCAGATGCTCAACTTAAACATTCTATCGTCGTATATTAAAGTAGAGAGAGAAAATGATATATCTTAGTCAATGGCTCTAAAACCAAAAACAGAAGGGGTATATATATCAGACTGGCTAACAGTTACAAATAATAACTTAGAAAATGACGCTGTGCAAATCCATTTTACACAAACCACCTATTCGGTGTCAAGCCGTAAACTCCCATTGTAAACAAATAACAAATCCTAGCCGATGTTTGAAGGAATTGCACCCTATGGTGTCTGAGATGTAGGGGTGAAACAAGTATAGCCGACATTATCAAAATCGCTGGTCTAAACTAATGTCATTAAACAGTCCATTTTTAGTGTACCGTTATCTAAACCTCTCCGTGATTCAAAACCATACCTTTATACCGCTAGAGGCATCTCTAAGGAAGAAAAACAAGTTTTCTTCTGAACTCACGGAGCCGGCACGGTGCATGCTTAATCATGAAGCCATAGAATGTGAAAAACGCTGGCTCATGCGCATACTTTTTTATCTACCATGAGACGGGAGGCACTGGGGGCGGATCAGAGGGCGGAGCTATGTCACCGCTTAACTTTATAAAGGAGATTATAGCTGAGAGGGCTATTGTTGCACTATATAGTGTTCAAAGATACCTCTAGCCATATAAATTCAATTATCTAATCTCGTATATGCCTAGATGTATAATCAACAATATAAGAAACAAAACAAAACAAAACAAAAACAAAACAAAAGGAACTGCTTCTTGGATAAATAATATATCTAATTATTAAAGAATGAAATATCAAATTGTAGAAAGCCAACCATCATCTAGTGATCTTAATGAAAACTTATAAAGTTATAAACTAACATATAAAAAAAGAAAGAAAGAAGCGCCTAAAGAGTTGGAGACCAACCTATATGTAAATAAAGACCTCTTAAAGGAAAACAGAAAAATCTTTGTCCATATTAAGGCCATTTGGAAAAAGTGAATCTAATAAAAATATATACCTCTGTTCTAGCCTTAAAATAGTTTTGTTGACATCACCACCTCTCCAAATGGGTTTAACCTTTTTTATTGCATTGCACTGTCATTGCTCATGGGTAACACACGTTATGTAACGTTAACGATCGTTAACATTACATAACGCGCGGTATGTAACGTTACCGCAGTTTAGTAAACATACCCCTAAGTGTTGATTCAATTAAAACACAGAGGTGCCTATCTTGTCTTTAGATAATAGACTTAAATTTGACACATTTTCCCAACTGGACACAGACTGTTATAAAATTAGCTGCTATATACATAAAGTAGAACATTTTAAATTTGCCGCACCCTACGATACTTCCACACAGGTGAAACTTTAGTAAATAAAATTCCTATGTGCAGAATGCTAATGGCAAATCATGCACGAAGCCGCGGGCCGGGTCCCGCGGCCGTCAGTAACCTGGGCCCGGGCCCGGCCTCGGCCTCCTGCTCTGGGCATGGGGGGCGGGGGGGTGGGGGAAGGGGGCGGCGCAGAGGTGCGCGGCATTCGAAATCGCTCCTTGGACGAGAAGGAGCGATTTCATTGGCTGGTGTCTCGGGGGGGGGCGGAGCAGGCGTTGGTGAGGAGCCGCGTGGGGGCGAGGCAGGCGGTGGGGTCCGGGGAGGAGGATGCTCCGCCTTGCTGCTAACATGGCGGGAGGGAGCATCGTCCGGCGATGGGGTGGGGGGCTGGGGGGTTACTTTGAAAGTTGTATATTTTGGCCTGTTTTGGGCCGTTGTTACATGTTGTAATAAAGCTGCGACCAAGGTTTGTACCATATTATAATTGTTGTGTATTTTGTTGGGGGGGAAAGTATGTGGGGGGGGGGTGTCATAGATTATTGGTGTGAGACGAGGCGGGTCTCCGGGTTACCAGAGTTACTGATAGCAGCATGCTTGAAAAACATTACCACCACATGTATAGACATCTTTTGCAACTGGATTTGTAGTACAGTCAAGATATACAGTAGTAGCAGCAGAGGTTTCATTCAGCGGCCACAGGTTCATTAAAACAGGAAAGCCTGCTAGCCAGGAGCTTGTGAAAGAATTGTGGCTCTAAGGGGTGATTGATTCTTTGGTCAGAAGATTGTTTGAAGTTCTCTTTGTTGATTGCTTTACAAGTAGCACAAAGCAAGTAAGCAGATAGAACTAAAATAATTTCTGGGGGGAAAAAGCAATCAGAAACCAAATAGACAGGACATAAATTAAACATGAAACATAATTGCAAAACTCAAAACATGCCAATACAGAGACATGAGCTGAGGTCAGTTATTTACTAATTATAAAAATCCAGTTCAATGTCTAGCTCCAACCTAAACACAAACAGTAAAACGAGTTCTGCATCTTCTATAAACAGTCGTCACAGACAGCAAGCTGGATTTTGGAACAATGCATGGGCATGCAACCAATGACTTCATACAAGGAAAAGTCAGTGTGATCAAGTCATGATTCCAACTATCACTCATATCCAACATCATAACAGAGTGTTGCTTGTTGGAGACAGACAGCACCTCAGCTGTTTGGTTCTCTCACAAGAAAATGCAGCCAGAAGTAAAAAACTGAAATATTCGAACACAAATGTAGTTTGTTTCTATTGCCCTGTATGCCATGCTAACTAAGCATGGATTCTGTAAATGTATGACCAAATGGTGACACATGTTTTATGTTCCTGATCAACCGTCCAATGTTTTGTAAGCCAAAAATCTTTTCTGGAGGATTCTGTAAATTCATTAACATGGACTCAAACAATTAGATGAGCCTCCTCAGAAAAAGAACTGGAGGCTGAAAGTATAAAGCAGGACTGTACTTTGATAAACCCTCTCACTGCCAATTAGTCTGAAATAGTTTCCTAAGCTGAGATACTGCTTTTGAATGTTCTTTTATTTCACTGAATAAGATATATCTAGCTGTTTGCTTAACTGACATGTGTCCAGGTCAAAGTGTTTTTGATACAAATGCCTAATGTGGCATACCTAGATATTTTTAAATTAGCAATTGTTTGTCTTTGGCTCTTCTAAAATCATTACACTAGTGAATGTATTGATGAGTATTACGTGAAGTCCTAATAGAATCATTTTTATTATAAATGATACATTTTAGAGCCACTTAATGAAGTTAAATTGAAACTTTTTTGATTGTTTTATTCTTTTCGTTCTTTTTTTCTTCCTCTTTGATCTCCACATTGTATAAATAGAAAGACTTTATCTCTACTTAAAGTTTTGAAAACTTTGGTGATTTGAAAGCAAAGCTGTTGCATTTGCTTATGACCCTATGTCACTGAAAGTGTAGTTTTACTATATAATTACAGCTGTGTTTAATTAAAGCAGAGCTGGGATCAGAGGGCACAATAAGGGTACATCTAGCCTAGCAAAGTTTTTAAACACAATTATTTGAGTTCTAGTTTATAATACTCTTGACCTGTGAACTTACAGGAATTGTACACATCAGTATTAAAAGCAAATGAACAGTCATTCAAAAATTAGTATACGGGGCTGAGAGGGAAACATGAAAACGGTTGATGGGTTAGCGCCTTTCTTTAATTCACTGTGAACTGAAAGGCCAAGAACCACAGCTCATCTGGTTCCCTAACATCCAAGAAATCACTGTTTGTTAAAAAATATAGTTCATGGCCCATTTCAGTTACTGAAAAAGGATAAAAATGCAAAGGATTTCAACGTTTTCATGATTTTGCTGGTCTTCCAGATAAATTTAATGTGTCCATTGGTACAATTAGCTTTCATACATGAAAACAAATATATAGTAAAGTGAGATGCTTATTATAATACTTTGCAACCTTTAAATGTATCATTGGATGGAGATATGAAGGAGAGAGCCTCTGATCATATCTATCCTCATCTGTCCTTTCTATCACTAACAACTCAGAAACAAATTAACATAATAGCAAATGAAGACCATGAGGACCATCCATATCTCCTTACCCTCTCTTCAGCTCTCTCTCAGAAATCATCTGGGCTTGTCCAATGCGTTCTTAAACTCGGATATTGTATTTTTAGGGATGTGAATTCTTTTGAAGCGACATGGAACATATCAATGATATCTCCCATGTTCATTTTATTTATGTATTTATTTAGCCATTTTCTATACTGCTTTGTCCTTCACTTTAGATCCAAATAGTTGAAAGAACCCCCTAAATTTCTTATTTTCCTTCATGTCATCAATAGTGCACTCTATTGATAACCCACACACTATTGATTAATATTATTGTGCATAATATTTATCAGTAGGCACACTATTGAAAAATGGGGCATCTATGATGAATAATGCATGCTATCGATCAGTTGTGTACACTACCAAGTGGTAACATGCACTATAGAGAGATATTGCACACCATTGATGACATTCCCTTCCCACCCCCAACAAAAATGAAAAATTTGGAAAATCCTATAAATAATGAAATGAAATGTTTGACCTGCATCATTGCTGATATCCTGAAACCCTGACTAACTGTTGTAACCCCAGGACAGATTGGAAAGCCATATTCTAAAGCCCCCTTTCTATTGACAGAGGCTTTATTCCTATGTATTTAGGGGTAGTTTCATAACAATTTACCTATGTACAATGCCAAAAAGCACCTATTATTCCCATTATCTGAAATAGAGTGTGTGTGTGTGTGTGTGTGTGTGTGTATGCGCGCTATGCTATGTGTGTATTTCATTAAATATGAGTGTACATCTTTTAGTATAGTTGTTCATTTCATTTGCTGTCTTAAATTATGTGGATTTTTATCTGTATAGCAGCACTGGATATTGCCATTATCTGGATGAATGCGGCCCTTTCCCACCTTTGCCCATGGACAAACCCAGCACTATCTGGATAGTGCTGATGCAGTCGGAGGTAATATTCAGCAGCACTATCCACATACGAGGGCATTATGAGCTGTGAATAATGGGATTAGATGTGCAGGCTGGACATACAACCTGCGCTCAGCTCCAAACCCTTATACTGCCACCAGCACTCCCTACATGTACACAGCATTTGTGTGGGGAGTGCTGCAGATGGGTGGAAGGAGGTGGAGCTGGGGTGGAGTGAGGGCATGGCCAGGCACCGGAATGTACAGAGGCTATTCAGGTCAGGCCTCTTTACGCACCCCGGCACCAGAATGGACATCCGGCTTATTCCACCTCAATGGTGGAATAAGTGACGGGTACTATGTGGTTTGTGGGCTGCAGCCCCCTACCCCATGGCGATGCCACGGGACAGCTCCTGCCACCTGATCCAGGCCTTGGGGACCCCCAGGGATGATTGGATGGTGGTGTGTTGGGGCCACTGTCATACTGGGCATATGGTGCCTCCGGCTGGACATGTTAGTGCCATGGCGATGGGACACCAATGCACATTCACGCCAATCAGAACATTGTGTTGTGAATCGGGCAACCTCAAGATGTCCTCCGCAGCAGAATATGGTGCAAGCCAGGCCGTCTAGGTACCTGTTGCCGCAATCGTGGGTGCATCTAGATCCTGCAGTTGTGGAATCGGGTACAACTTGGCCCTGTCCAAATTCTCAGTGTCCAGACGGCCCAGATGTGCACTATTTAGAATCAGCCTCTAAGTGCCGATGAATATCCCTGACCTATCTGTTTAGTACAGGGGTTCTCAATCCAGCCCTCGGGACACACCTAGCCAGTTAGGTTTTCAGGATAACCCCAGTAAATATGCATGAGAGAGATTTGCATGCACTGCCTCCATTATATGCATATCTCTCTCATTGCTATTCATTGTGGCTTTCCTGAAAAGCTAACTGGCTAGGTGTGTCTCAAGGAATTGGGTTGGGAATCACTGGTTTAATAGCACCTGCTAATCGGATAAGTCCTTTTGAATACTCACCCCTTTTTAGTCTTGCTAGCTCCTTTCTTTTTTTCAACTTGAACAATTTATTGAAATTTCTAGTCTTGCTAGCTCCTTTCTTTTTTTCAACTTTTTTAACATTTATTGAAATTTCCATTGTTGTAAAGTGCCGTTGAGTCAGTGTCGACTCATGGCAATCCTCTGGATAGTTGTCCTAAACTGTGTTTGGTCATCAGTCAGGCGGCTCATTATTGACCATCTGGCACCCATACTTGCTGTTATTGTATCGATCCATTTCATTGCTGGCCTTTCTCTTTTGCTTTGGCCTTCTTCTACCTTGACAAGCATGATGTCGTTCTCTGAAGATCTCTCTCTTCGCATGATGTGTCCAAAGTATGAAAGTCAAAGTATTGTCATCTGATCTTCTAAAGAAAGCTTTGGTTTGATCAACTGTAGTACTGACTAGTTTGTTCTTTGGGCAGTCCATGATATACACAGTATTCATCGCCAGCACCATAATTCCAAGGCATTCATTTTGTTCCTATTTTTTTCACTGTCCAACTTTTGCATCCATATAACGTTAATGAAAATACCATGGCTTGAACAAATCAAATCTTTGTATGTTTTCATTGTACAGCGCTGCGTGCACTTGGTAGCACTTTATAAATGCTTAGTAGTAGTAGTAGTAGTAGTAGTAGTACTAATGGAGAGAGACATCCCTTCTCTTGAGAATCTTGTCTAGGTCCTTCATAGCCATTCTACCAAGAGCAACGTGTCGTCTAATTTCTTGAATGCGTGTTGCTTCTTTATTGAAAGTTGATCCAAATAGGTCCACTATTTCTTCTCCATCAACGATGAACTTACTAATTTTGCCAGTTGTCAGGATCTTTGTCTTCTTTATATTAAGTTGCAGTCCTATTTTAAGACTATGTTCCTTGATCTTGAGAAGCAAATGTTTCAGATCATCTTCACTTTCAGTCAGTAATGTGGTATCATCAGCATAGTCAAGGTTGTTGATGAGTTTCCCACCAATCTTCTCACCTCTGTTGTCTTCATACAGTCCTGATTCTTTGATGATTTGTTCTGCATATAAATTAAACAGGTAGGGCGAAAGTATGCAGCCTTGTCGTACACATTTGCTGATTTTAAACCATTCTGTTTCTCCTTGTTCCGTTCAAACTGTTGCTTCTTGATCAATGTAAAGGTTGTCCAAGAGAACGATCAGTTGTTCTGGTATACCCGTGCTTCTTAATGTGGCTCAGAGATTTTCATGGTTTACACAGTCAAAAGCCTTGCTGTAGCCAATAAAACACATATAGATATCCTTTGGGTATTCTTTGATCTTTTCAAGGATCCTTCGCTCATTTGCGATGATGTCGCTCATTACTCGGCCTTTCCTGAACCCTGCTTGCACTTCAGGAAGTTCTCTTTACAGGTATTGTTGTAGTCTCTGCTGAATAATCTTCAGTAGAATCTTGCTGGCATGTAGGATCAGAGCGATTGTGCGATAATTTCCACAGTAAGTTGGATCACCTTTCTTTAGTATTGGTATAAACACAGATCTTTTCCAGTCAGTTGGCCATGATTTCCTGGCAGAGTCTTGTAAATATTGTAAGAGCTGCATCCGATTGCTGTAATATTTAAATGGGAATGCCATCAATGCCTGGTGCTTTTGTTCTTTTATAAGGCTTTCAAAGCTTCTTCAACTTCTTCTTTCATCACCAATGGTTCCAGATCATAAGGTACAGGTTGAAACGGCTGTTGATCCACTTGATCTTTATTATATAATAACTCTATATTCTTTCCACCTTTTCTTGATCTTCTCAGCGTCATTCAACATAGATCCTTGAGCATCATGTAACAATCCAATTTGGGACTGGAATTTTTTCTTTTAACTCTCGTAGCTTTAGGAAAACCAGTCTTGTTCTTCCTCTAATAGTTTCTGCTTCTATTTCCTTGCAAGCATCATTGTAGAATTTCTCCTTGTCTTGTCCTGCTGCATGTTGGAAATCTCTGTTGAGTTCTGCAATTGCCTCTCTTTCTTTTCTGGCTTTAGCTTCTCTGTGTTTCTGGGCAATTTTCAGAGTTTTTTCGGTCATCCACTTTGGCCGGTTTTGTTTTTTCTTCTTTTGTAGAGATTTCTAACTTTCTTCCAACACAACCTTCTTGATGTCATCCCATAACTCTTCTGGAGTTCTGTCATTTCTATCTAAAGCACCAAATCAATTTTTCAGGCAGTTTTTAAATTCTGGTATTAGATTCTCAAGATCATATTTTCCTAATTCATGAGTGGCTTGCTCTTTTTCAACTTTAGTTTGAGTTTGCATACTAGTAGTTAATGATTTGCACCACAGCCAGCTCCAGGTTTTTGTTTTTGTTGTTGTTATAGGGCTTTTCCATTGTTGACTTCCACAGATGTAATCAATTTGATTTTTGTACAATCCAGTGGGTGAAGTCCATGTATATATTCGTCGCTTGTGTTGCTGGAAGAATGTGTTTGAGATGAATAGATCGTTTCTCTTGCAGAATTCTATCAGTCTTTCTCCAGCTTCATTTATGTTGCCAAGTCCAAATTTTCCAACCACGTTGTCTTCTTTGTTGCCAACGTTTGCGTTCCATTCACCCATGACTATCAGGATATCCTGTTTGCATGTTCTGTCAATTTCAGCTTGTACTTGTTCATAGAACTCATCAATTTCATCCTCTTCTGCAGCTGTTGTTGGGACTTATTCTTGAATTATAGTAGTGTTGATAGGCATTCCTCATAGACTGATTGAAATTAAGCGTTCACTGACTGCATTGTATTTCATTACAGTTCTTGCAAGTTTCTCCCGATACCAGTCCATTTCAGTTTGGGGACACCCAACAGATGGAGTTGTACATTCTATTTCATTCTTGACCACCTCTAACTTCCCTTGGTTCATGCTTCTTATGTCCCATTTCCCAATATGTAAGACATCTTTGCAGCTTCTGACTCTCATTTCATGCACAGCTACATCAGCAGTCAGATGTTCCGAGGACTTTGATCCAAACACATCATAAATGCTGGCTTTACACTGAAAAGTCTTCAGCTCCTCCCCAGTAGCCAGTTGAGTGCTTTTCGACTTGGGGGTCTCATTTTCCAGCACTATAGTGCAATTTGTTTTGTTGTGACTATCCATTGAGTTTTTGTGGCAAGATACTGAAGTAGAATGCTAGGCCTTTCTTCCACGCAGTTTAAGTTTAGTATTGTTTTATTTTTATTTTTTATTATTTTATTACATTCTCTTATATACCGTGCTATTCTGCATCAGTGCGGTTTACATTGAACAAACTGAAATTACATTGAACAGGGCATTATAACTTGGAGATAACTATTTTACAGGGAACATGGGCTATGGAGGGTTAAGTGGCTTGCCCAAGACCACAAGGAGCACCCGTGGGACTAGAAAGCCCAGTCCTTCCGGCCCAAGGTTGCTGTCCTCTAGTGGGATTTGAACCCCCGACCTTCCGGCCTGAAGTACCTTGCCCCAACCACTAGGCCACTCCTCCCTCCCTTGTTGCTGTTGTCACAGAAATGTAATCCTCCTCCACCAACACATCCCATTCTGCTGCTGCCTAGATGGGTGGTTTGTCTTGGTTTGGCACCTCAGCTGAGACCTGTCCATCTTTGGAGATCCTACACACACAAAAAGAGCAGGCAGCGAGGAACCCTTGGAGGGGACAAATTTTATTGGCAGGGTCAGCCCTACACGTTTTTCAGCCACATGGACCTTCTTCAGGGAACTGTGACCACTAAAAACATAAAAATCCAAGAAAATATGAGATAACGCTTTCTAGGGGCGGAGCCAGCAGCCGAGGGAGATGGCCGCGTAGCTTGGTAGCTCCCTGCTATATCCTTATTAAATCCTGCTCTCCCTTCCTATCTATTGTGATCACGTACCTTCCTTCGACGGGGCACCATGGCGGTCAGTAAGCAGACAAAGCTTGAATTTGGGGCTGGACCAAACCCCGGAGTTAAAAGATCTAAGCCGGATCCTCCATCTCCTCATAAGATGGCGTCTGTTCGTGAAAATGCGGAGGGCCTACAAGAGCTTCTACAAGAGATTAGAGCGGTCCGTGAGATGGTTGCTGCAAACGGGGAGACACTGGCGGGCGTTCAAACAGACATTATGGAACTAAAAGAATTGAAAGATCAGTTGATGGCGATTACGTCTAGGATGGAAGAAGTTGAGAACCGAGTGGCTGTGCACGAGGGCAATCTGAAATCTGTTACGAAGCAGGCGAAAAAGATTGAGATCCTTGAACGAAGTCTGGAGGATCTTAATAATCGATCCCGTAGAAATAACATTCGGGTGATAGGTATACCGGAAGGTGCAGAAGGAGTTAATACGGTTGCCTTTATGGAGAAAATGATTCCCCCGATCTTGCGGATTAATTTCTCTCCTCCGTTTGAAGTTGATCGGGCTCACAGAGTACCGATGCAGGCCAATCCGCATGGGCGACATCCAAGGCCAATTATACTTCGGGTGCTCCGCTATTCTCAAGTGGTTCAGATTATGTCTGCAGCTAAAGCCGGCTCGCCGATAAAATATGAGGAGCATACTGTGGCCTTCTTTCCGGATTTCAACAAGCCCACCATGGAACGACGCAAGCAGTTCCTGGCTTTGCGGCCTAGGCTTCAAGGACTTCAGGCCAGATATGGGCTTTTTTTCCCCGCACGGATCAGAGTCACTCTCTACAATCAAATGCGAACTTTTGAAGACCCTGCGGCTCTTCAGGCTTTCCTTGATGAGAAAGAAGCAGAAGTGATGCGGTGAAGGCTTTGACTGCCCGAGTTGCCTATCTTTAGGGGTGCAGGCCCCGGGACTCTTGTGGTTTAAGTTCCAGAGGTTAATGCTCTCTCTCTTTTCACCCCTGTTGTTTTGTATGTCTCAAAGTTGTCTAATGATACATATTTCATTTTTGACAAGTGCATAAGCTGAGGGAAATGAAGATAAGCTGTGAACTCTGTACTGTGCAGAAGTCGAGCTTTATGTATCCTTTGTTTTTGCTGGGAAATGGGGGGTGGTAAAGGGGGAAAGTACAAGAAGGGGATAGGAAAGGATACGGGGGGAAATAGGGGAAAGGGGCAAAGGGTGAGAGAAGGCATAGAGAGGGAGGATGGCAAATAAGTATAAGGGGGGAAAAATTGGAATAACTAAGTAATTATCAACAGGGGATGTAAAGTTTCTTTGCTTCACTTTTGGTCTGGATAGGAGGGGAGGGGTATTTCTTTTTATGTCGGTTTGAGCGGGGAGGGGCTGGGTGGCTTCTTGGCTTGAGCGCTGGTTCACCCAATTCTGCTGCCTTTGGGGGGGGGGGTGTTAGGGTTGTTGTTGGGGTTTATTTGGGTTAGGTTGGACCTTGTAAATATGATTATTGGTAATATATCAGTGTGTGATGGCGGATATTTCGAGTAATAATATGTTGAAACCTCTCAAATTTCTGTCTCTAAATGTTAAGTGCATTCTGAATCCGGCCAAGTGGAAACAAATCCTGCTATATTGTAAAAAGGAGAGGACGGACGTGGTTCTCCTACAGGAGACCCACCTCTCGTCTTTTGAAACTGCAAAGTTGGGGGTGGGACAATATATGTTGGTGGGGCACTCACCCGCTCAGAAAAAAAAAATGGTGTTGCCACGTTGGTCCTGAAATCTTTGGTACCAGTGATTGAGCATGCCAGATCAGATTTAGAAGGGTGGTGGGCCAAATCTTTACTCCAGTTGGGTGGTCAGAAAATTGCTATTATTAATGTGTATGGTCCCAACCATGATGATGTGGTCTTTTATTGTACTCTTGCTGAGGAGACGCAAGAATGGGCTGCTTGGGATACTGTTATGGGAGGAGACTTCAACCTCATGCTGGATCCTCTGTTGGATCGGCAACCGTGTAGATCATTAAAACAGTCGAGAGCAAGTTTAGCCTTGCTTTCTATAATGCAGTCTTGTGCATTATCGGATATTTGGCGTCTTCAACATCCAAAAGATAAAGAGTATACCTTTTATTCCCTGCCCCATGGCTCTCACTCACGTATAGATTTTTTCTTAATATCTAAATCCTTGGTCTCTTCAGTTTTGCAATCTGATATATGTTGCACTCACATATCAGGTCATGCAGCGGTAACTTTTGTCTTGCAATCAGGGGTCCCTAAAGTCCGGAGCCCTTCGTGATTTTTTCCGAGAGAGCTCTTAACAGATTCAGGTTTTATTAAGTCTATTAAGAACGCAATTCAGGGGTATTTCAAAATAAATCTCCCTCAAGATACAGCCGGATGGGCATGGTGGGAGGCCTTCAAGGCGTATATGAGGGCAGAGTGTACGAGTTATAAAATTAAGTTAGATAAACAGAGGAAAGCTTGTCTAGAGGGCTTAGATGTTCAAATTCGTGCGGACAAGAGGCTGTTGAGAGATAGGTCAGACCCTTGGATTCTAGTGCGGCTCCAGAAATTGAGATATCAGTATAATTGTATCATCTCCTCGGAAGTTGCAAAGTTAGATACGGCTCAGCAAGCTAAATACTATATTGAGTCGAATAAAGCTGGGTCCCTTCTTGTGCGTACCCTTAGGCCTAGGCCTCCTAAATGAAGGATTGAGGCCCTCTATGGCGAGAATCAAACTTTACTCACAAGTTCAGAGGAGATAACCGAGGCATTTAAATCTTTTTATGCTCAGCTATATTCCTCTGATAATTGTGCGGGCCATGATGAATTTCAAGCTCTATTTGGGCAAATTCCGCACCCATCTTTGTCTCTCTCGCAAAAGGAGGAATTAGAGAGTCCAATTAGTACAGGGGAGATTAGAGAAGGGTTACAAGGGCAGGCTAAGGGGAAAGCGGCTGGGCCGGATGGGTTGCCGTCGGAGTTTTATCAGATTTTTGCGGATGATCTTATTCCCTTTTTGCAACAATATTTTCAGTGTCTACTGGCACAGTCCCAAGCTACAGGTTCTTTTAGTGAAGCGACAATTGTCGTGCTTGAGAAGCCGGGTAGGGATCCTCAGAGAGTAGGGAATTATCGACCTATATCGTTATTGAACGTGGATTATAAATTATTGGCAGCTATTCTTGCACGTAGAGTAGAGAAAGTAGCTCCTTGTATTGTGCTTCCGGACCAGTGTGGTTTTGTTGCTGGGAGATCTTCCGCTGATAATGCCCGTCTTCTTTTGAACCTCTTGGCATTTTCTGAAACTTTGAGCTCCCCTGTGGTTGGGCTTTCAGTCGATGCTGAAAAGGCTTTCGACAGGTTAGAATGGTCCTTTTTACAGCAGGCCCTGAAGTGGTTCGGATTTGGAGATGAGTTTTTGCGCTATGTTCAATTACTATATGCTAACCCTACTGCGCGTATTCTTGCGAATGGGCTATTATCTACTCCATTCGCATTGTTTAGGGGTACACGTCAGGGTTGCCCTCTCTCGCCCCTCTTGTTTAACATTGCTTTGGAGCCGCTGGCCTTACTGCTTCGGCACTCGAGTGAGGTTCAAGGTCTACGCATTGGGGATACACATGTAAAGTTATCTACATATGCGGACGATTTGCTGCTGTTCCTCCAGCCCGATTCTGTGGGGGAGGCTTTGAGGTTAATGGATGCCTATTCCAGTCTGTCTGGGTACAAAATAAATTGGAGTAAATCGGTTGCCTTTCCACTAAATAAACTGACTTTCTCCTCGCTGATTGGCGGTTTTCCGTTCCTGTGGGAAGATAAAGCTATAAAGTACCTGGGAGTGAAGTTTGCCTGCTCCTTGGACGAAACGGTACAGATAAATTGTAAAGAAATGATAGATACGGTCCTCTATTTTACCTCCAGGTGGTCTCCTCTTCATTTGTCGTGGTGGGGTAGGCTAGATTCCTTGAAAATGGTGTTGGTTCCCAAGATAAACTATGTTTTAGGAATGTTGCCTTTGGCATTTCCCAGTGCATTTTATAGGAAGCTGGAGAGATTACTGGTGGATTTTTTGTGGCAGGGTAAACCGCCCAGGATAGCGACCTGTATGTTAAAGGCCAACAAACTAGAAGGGGGAGTTAGCTTTCCTGATTTTCGTCGGTATCACATGGCTTTTAAGTTAAAACAAGGGGTGGAATGGTAGTCTCCTAAGGAGGAAGGGTTGAGGCAAGTCTGGGTAGAAGTAGAAAGACAATCGGGCCCCCCCATTCCTCTGTCATTGTGGATAGGCATGCGGTTTACGGATTCATTTAATTGCTTTCAGACAATCCAGGCTACTCAGGAAGCTTTTCTTTTCTTGGAGGGCTGTGTATGGAAGGAAGGGTGTTCATCTGCCGATTTCCCGATTTGGTTTAATCCGAAGTTTAGAATTGGCCATAAAGTGATAGGGTGGAAAAAGTGGCAAGAGAAGGGAATTTGGACAGTTGGTCAGCTTGTTGATCGGGGTCACTGGAAAACCTTTGAGACCTTGCAATGTGAGTTCGGTCTACCCAGCGCGTGGTGTTATCAATGGATCCAGCTAAAGCATTGTCTCGCAGAGAAGTTGGGGGACCCTGGATTGGTGAGTGATCAATGGGGGCTGACGCAGGTAGTGGAAATATACCACTGTTCGAAGGGTACAGCTTCCAAATTTTATGCTGTCTTACGAGATAATGCGGAACACTCATTGGCGGGATTGGAAAAGGCGTGGGAGTTGGATTTGGACCTCCCTATTCTGGCACAGTCCTGGTCTCAAATATGGTGTCAGGTAAACAGGGTATCGAGAGCTGCGGCCCTTTCCCAGTCTTTGTTCTTTTTAATGCATAGGGCTTATTGCACCCCGGTCAGAGTTACCAGGTGGCGCCTTATGACAAACAACAAGTGTTGGACCTGTGCAGGTGGGCCAGCCACTTTGAAACATATGGTTTTCGAATGCCCTCATCTACAACGATTTTGGAGACAGGTATGGGAGAGTATCCAAAGAGTTTTGTGTTTTCGTGCCCCTTTGTTATGGGAAACTGTAATACTGCGTTCAACGGTGGGTGGAGTGGATATGCCAAAAGAAAGGGCCTTTTTATTTAATTTTATGATGTCAATTGCTTTAAAGCTTATTGTTTCTCATTGGAAGGATTTTTCTCTGCTAAATGTGTATCAGTGGTGGAATATGCTTTGCTTATACGCTAAATATGAGAAGGCATATGAGAAGAAGTACATTCATAGGGTCCATAATATGCATGTGAGCAGCAAACAAATAAATAGGTGGGCATATTTGGATGACTATGCAGCAGGGGCGAAATGTTCGGGGGTTTTGTTTTCTTCATAGAACTGAGGGTCATATTAGAGAGTCCTCTTATTTACGTTTTATTGTATTATATATCTCTATTTTATTTTATTCTTGGTCCAACCTAGGGAGGGGGGAGGGGGGGTTTCATAGGTTTTATTGACCTAGGTGTTTCTTCTGTTTTTTGTATTACGCATTTCCAGTCTTTTTCTTTTTGTAATAATTGCTGGTAGCAGTGACTGAGGATCATGTATTGTTTTGGTTTGAAAACTAATAAACAAAAAATAACAAAAATACAAGAAAATACATCAAAACGTATAATAAAAAGCTCAAACGAGCAATGGTAGTTGGTAATTATGCAAAATTAAAACACATAAAAATGTATACATAAATAAATAAGAAATCACAATTAGATCAAATAAAATGTAGAAAATATAAAAATGATCATTCAATAAATTAATGAATAGTAGTATAAATAATAATGGTAATAAAAAATCAGACATAAAATGCATCCTGCATACATAAAAAATAAAATAATAATAGTTTGTAATAATGAATCATAATACAGTACCCTATCAATAAGTGAGTTGGAGTTAACATAAATCCAATAATACTTGGAGTTGTAATGTTGTGCACTAAGAACAAAACAATAGTCATGTTATAAGGATATTAAAAAGGGAGGGGGGAAACAACAGAAACAATGAATATTGGAAAGGAGGAGGGGAACGAAATTGTAAAACCATTAACATGATGGAAGGGCAAGGTTAAGTGGAAATCGAGAGAAATCCCATGGGGAGTTTAAAAACCTTGATTTGAATGGAGGCTAATGTAGCATTGATCCCAGTTACCAAGTCATAATGATTGTACCTCCAGCAACCAGCGACAGGGCTCGTGGGCCTGCAGCCCTTTAAAGGAGGGCGCCATCGGGCGCCGGATCACATCACCCGACACCACCAACGAGCTCCCCAGCTCAATCTGGGTGGAGCAGAGGCCCAAGGCTGAGCCCCGCCTCCAGCAACAAGCGTCGGGGCTCGCGGGCCTGCAACCCTCGCGGGCCTTCAAAAGTAATAAGATGTAGATAGACCCTGCTTGAAAAAGGTAATAGTGTAAATACAATGTAGATAGTTTCCCCAGTTGTTTCCATGTTGATTTCCCTGTTTATTGTAAAGTTTACAACTCAGAATGCCTGTGTTGTATAGTTGACGTTGAATGTAAACCGCACTGATCTGAAAAGCGCGGTATAGAAGAACTGTTAAATAAATAAATAAATAAATAAATAACCCTTTAAAGGAGGGTGCCATTGGGTCTCTACAACATCAGCAAAATTCGCCCCTTCCTTTCTGAACACACTACCAAAACGCTTATCCACTCCTTAATCTCCTCTCATCTCGACTACTGCAACCTGCTCCTTTCTGGTCTCCTGTGAGCCATCTCCTTCCCCTTCAATCTATACAAAATCACATGGCTCGACTAATCTTCTGCCAGCCTCGCCATGCCCATATTACTCCTCTTCTCAAGTCGCTTCACTGGCTCCCTGTCCAATTCCGCATCCAATTCAAACTTCTCCTACTGACCTATAAATGCATCCACTCTATGGCCACTCAAAACCTCTCATCTCTTATCTCTCCCTATGCCCACTCTCGGGAACTTCACTCCGCTAGCAAATTACTTCTATCTAGGCCTTTCACTCGCACCGCTAACTCCCGACTTCGCTCCTTTCACCTTGCTGCACCATACGTCTGGAACAGCCTTCCTCTGCCTATATGCCAGGCACCCTCCCTGGCCCTCTTCAAATCCAGGTTGAAGACCCACCTCTTCACTGTCGCATTCAGATCCTGACTTCTATCCTCATCTCAGCCTAACCCCCATTAATTAATTCTCACAGCGGAATTGTAACCGATTTGACTTATGCCTGTATTGTTGCGACTAGATTGTAAGCTCTGATGAGCAAGACTCTGACGAGCAGGGACTGTCTCTTGTATGTTTGATTGTACAGCGCTGTGTGCGTGGCGCTATATAAGTGCTAAATAGTAGTAATAGTAGTAGTAGTAGTAAATCACGATGGCCATCCCAGATGAGAAGAACATCATCGATGTAACGCTGCCACAGTCTGATGTTATCTTTAAAAGAGTGCATATTCAGAAATTTATTTTCAAAAAAGGCAACCCTCCAAGGGTTCCTCGCTGCCTGCTCTTTTTTTGTGTGCTGCTCTTCTGCGGGTGGGGTGCTTTTTTTGTTTCATTTTTGGAGATCCTGCCAGTAGTTAAGCTACCGATAGCTTAGCCCTCAGCATTACTGATGCACACAAGCCCTCACAGCAAGCTTCAAAGCTACCTTACATTAAAAGTAATACAAAATAAATGAAAACTACCCCATTATCTGTCCCCCTCTCTCCGGCACTCGGCATAACCCACTTACATCAAAAACAACTCACAACTATTTTCCTCCATCCATCTCTGAAAGGGGGCCAGTTTCCTCTCCCACCCCCTCTTGATTGCAGTCAGCATATGCATTTCATACATTCCTAGCAGGGGCGGCCCAAGGGGGGTGCGGGACCATGTGCGGAGACTCGGTGCAGGGCCTCATTTGCATAAGGGAACTCATTTGCATAAATATTTGCATAATGTTACCTTACACTAATTTTTAGTAAACATGCCTCTTAATGAGTGTATGGATAAATAAAAACTAAAATATTTATACATTACTATAATCCAGTGCCAACTGCCAGGCACATTAGGAACTACTACAAACACTGCCCATTTAGAACCCATAGCAAACCCGCCGTATCATAACAGCACTACCAGGACTCACAAAGCACAAGACCCTACCTATCAAAAGGCAACACTGCAAATATTAAACCAATACATTTCTGAGAATAACAATACATGACCTACTGGGGAAAGAGAACAAGTGGCAATGTCAAATAGGAATTACATAAACAGAATACCTCAGCTCAGTTACACATGCAGAACATAGACCATCACCAAACAAGGAATCACAATTTAGAAACAGGAAGACAATAATTAAACTGGGAACCCCAAAAGCCCAACAACACTGTAGAAATAAAACTATAAATTAATTTCCTCTTGTACTAAACAAAGCGCAGACGTTAATGATGCACATTTCCCAGAGCTGGCATATTTTAGTTAATAAATTCAATAAAGAGATATTTTTCTACCTTTTGTGCATTTTTTTCAGTTGCAATTGCTCCAGCCACTTTCTTCTGGTTTCTTCGTGTCTTCTGCTAACTCTCCATTGTCTGTTGTCCATTTGTCTTTTCTTCACGCTTCTAGCTTTTTTCCATTCTCTCTCTACATCTGCTTTAACATACTAATCTTTCTCCTTTTGCTCTTTCCTCATTCCTATTTCATCCACTCAAATTTTACCCCTCCATCCTCAATCCCCACTTACTCTCCCAATATCCGTCCAATTGTAGATTTGTCTTCCCTCCCACACAAAATATTTTTTCACTCTCCCAGTCTATCCCATTCTAATCCTCCCCCAACATCAGCTCCCTTCTAGTTCCAGCCCCACCCAGCATCCGCTCCCTTCTAGTCCACGCATCAGCCCATTTCCAGTCCTAGCCCCCCATAAGCCCATTTCTAGTCCTATCCTAGCCCCACCATCAGCCCATTTCCAGTCCTAGCTCCCCCATCCGAGTCCCTCCATCAGCTCATTTCCAATCCCAGCCCCCCATCAGCCCATTTCTACTCCTTTCCTAGCCCCACCATCAGCCCATGTCAAATCCTAGTTCCTCTCCATTCAGCCCATTTCCAATCCAAGCCCCCCATGAGCCTACTTCCAGTTCTAACCCCTCCATGAGTCCATTTCAATCCAAGCCCCCCCAACAACCCATTTCCAGTCCTATCCTAGCCCTCCATCAGCCCATTTCCTGTCCTAGCCCCCCTCACTCAGCCCATTACCAGTCCTAGCCCCCCCATAGCCCATTACCAGTCCTAAGCCCCCCCATAGCCCATTACCAGTCCTAAGCCCCCATCACCCCATTATACCATTTTGTCTTAGCCCCCATAGCCCATTACCAGTCCTAACCCCCATCAGCCCATTTCCAGTTGTAGCCTCCCCACAGCCCATTCCAGTCCTAACCCGCCCATTAGCCCATTTCCAGTCCTAGCCCCCCCCATAGCCCATTATCAGTCCTAACCCCCCTATCAGCCCATTTCCAGTCTTAGCAAGCCCATAGCCCATTACCAGTCCTAACCCCCCATCAGCCCATTTCCAGTCTTAGCCCCCCCATAGCCCATTACCAGTCCTAACCCCCTCCCCCCATCAGCCCACTTCCAGTATTATTCCCCCGTAGCCCATTAGTAGTCCTAACCCCCCATAGCCCATTACCAGTCCTAACCCCCTCCCCCATCAGCCCACTTCCAGTATTATTCCCCCCGTAGCCCATTAGTAGTCCTAACCCCCCATAGCCCATTACCAGTCCTAACCCCCTCCCCCCATCAGCCCACTTCCAGTCTTAGTCCCCCCATAGCTCATTAGTAGTCCTAACCCCCCATAGCCCATTACCAGTCCTAACCCCCACCCCCTTCAGCCCACTTCCAGTCTTAGCCCCCCATAGCTCATTAGTAGTCCTAAACCCCCATAGCCCATTACCAGTCCTAACCCCCTCCCCCCATCAGCCCACTTCCAGTCTTAGTCCCCCCCCATAGCTCATTAGTAGTCCTAACCCCCCCATAGCCCATTACCAGTCCTAACCCCCTCCCCCCATAAGCCCATTTCCAGTCTTAGTCCTCCCCCGTAGACCGTTAGTAGTCCTAACCCCCCATAGCCCATTACCAGTCCTAAACCCCCCCCCATCAGCCCACTTCCAGTATTATTCCCCCCATAGCTCGTTAGTAGTCCTAACCTCCCCATAGCCCATTTCCAGTCCTAACCCCCTCCCCCCATCAGCCCACTTCCAGTCTTAGTCCCCCCATAGCTCATTAGTAGTCCTAACCCCCCCATAGCCCATTACCCTTCCTAACCCCCCCCCCCCAAAAGCCCACTTCCAGTCTTATTCCCCCCCGTTGTTCATTAGAGGTCCTACCCCCCCCCCCCCACGCCCAGATAGATTTTAAAAAATACCGGCGGCTGCTGCTGCCGCCGTGGCAGCGGCAGAATCAAACGTCAACGCTGCGGGGCCCCAACTGCCCGGCAGAACCTCCCTCGAGCATCAGCTCCCGAGTCCCTCCCAAAGCGCGGGCTTTCAGAGCCGCGAGAGTTTCCCTTCTTCTCGCGGCTCTGTTAATCTCGCCGGGGCTGATGGGATTAACAGAGCCGCGAGAGGTCAGAGAAGCTCTCGCGGCTCTGAAAGCCCGCGCTTTGGGAGGGACTCGGGAGCTGAAAATTAATGGTGTCTCATGAAGCTCGGATTGTTTCCCAACGGACAGTGCTGGATACTCTGGTTCCAGATGTGGTTTCTTTACATCAACAAGATGAGCTATTGGAGAATTCCTTGCGTTCAAGGAATCTCCGTGTTTTGAATTTCCCCAAAACGCATTACCTAGCTCCTGATATCCTTTTTCACAAATATCTTAAGGATGTATCGTTAGTTCCTTTTTAATGCAGTCTTCTGAAAACTGGTTGCAGTTTACCTCATCTTCTATCTTATTTCTGACAGTTTTCAGTGGTCTTACTCCAAGAAATTCCTGAGTGATCATTGAGAAGAAATATTTGTTAAGCAATTTCACGTAATCCTTGTCAGTTTCTATGCCAGGGATATGCAAATTCAGTCCTCAAGGACAGCAACCAGGCCATGTTTTCAGGATATCCCTAATGAATATGTGTGAGATGGATCTATATGCATATTACCTCAGTTATACGCACATCTCTCTCATGCATATTCATGTGGGCTATTTCAAAAAACTGTCCTGTTTGCAGCCCTCAAGGATTAAATTTACGTATCCCTGTTTAATATAGTTCTTCCCTTTCACCTCTGATTCTTATAATCCCACTTTTGCTCTCCTTATTGTCATTCTGTTTTACTGCATTAACTATCTTGGTTCCATTTGCACATTTGCTCTCCTGTTTCTGCTTCTCTTAGTTCATAGAGATGTTATTTATTTATTTATTTAATGGTATTTATTGTTTCCCATCTTCTCTTTTCTGCAGTCTCTTGTAGTTTTTTGAACACTAACCTCTTTCCATCCCTGTTTACCCTTATTTTCTTCTTTGTTATTGTTAAGTGTCAACTCATGGTGACCTTCTGGATAGATGTCTTAAACTGTGTTTGGTCTTCAGTCAGGTCAGGCTCATTGTTGATAGAGTCGCATCCATAGCTGTTGTTATTTATCGATCCATCTAATTGCTGGCCTTCCTCTTTTGTATTGACCTCCTACCTTGCCAAGCAGGGCATCTTTCTCTTTCTCTAATGATCTCTCTCTTCACATGATGTGCCCAAAGTATGAAAGTAAAAGTTTTGTTATCTGAGGTTCTCAAAGCTTTGGTCTGATTTCCTCTAGTACTGACAAGTTTGTTCTTTGGGCACTCCATGGTATACACAGCATTCTTTGCCAGCACCATAATTCAAAGACATCAATGTTCTTCCTGTCTATTTTTTTCACTCTCCAACTTTCACATCCATAAGATGTTAGTGAAATTATCATGGTTTGGACAAGTCAAATCTTTGCATGGAGAGAGACATCACTGCTTTTGAGAATCTTGTCTAGGTCCTTCATAGCCATTCTGCCAAGAGTAATGTGTCAGATTTCTTGACTGCTTGCCATTTCTTTATAGATTATTGACCTAAGCAGGTTAAAGTTGTCCACTTTTTCTTCTACATCAATGATGAACTTATTGATGTTTCCAGTTGTCAGGATCTTTGTCGTGCTGCTGCTGCCATCACCACCACATGGGGGAGTGACCACACGAAGAAGGGGCCCGCACAAGGGGGGGGCATGTCACTTCCGTGACAATAGGGGGCCCTCAGCAAAATTTTGCTTGAGGGCCCCTCATTGCAACTTATGCCACTTCCCATAAAGCCTTCTCCTTACATCATAAGTCCTACAGGTCTCTTGCTGTAATATTATTTTTAAACATAATGCTATACCTCATTTCTTTCATCCTACCCTGTTGCTCCTGAATATAAGGATATTCCAGTCAAGATTCTCTGTGTACTATATCTCTATGAAAACCATAATATTCAAGTCAGTATTTTCTATGACTACTTTAAATGTGGGACTACCGCAGCTTGGTAAACAAGCTCCTAAGAGTATTAATTGTACATTTTACAAAGGGCATCCCAGTGCAAACTGGGACAGCCAAGACTGAATGTCCCTAAAATCGGCAAGTACATCCAAGTTCGGGCACATTTTTCACAAACATGAACGTGCTTGATATATAGACATCCCTGGTATAGTATTTAATACTGGGGCATCTACGAGACATACATTGACGTTGCAAACCCAAAACAAATTTCCCAAACACACACAACATACAATTGCCATTGTGAAGAGTACTGAGGATTGTGTAGAATCAATCCTACAGTGGAGATTTTTAAAACCCCGTTTCTTAAATCGCTCCAGGGACATCTCCATGATTTGGACATCCAATTGCACATTTGTGGACCTCAAAATTGCATCTAAGCAATATAAAATGACCTCCACAGTGCACATAGCCTTCCACCTGAAACCCTTTTCCCCCATTTTTCCATAAGTGCTATGTTTTACTTACGTATCTGGGGACTTTGCCCAACCATCTCTGATGATCCTAGTTTAAATCCCTTTTCCATGAGTTTTCCAGTTAGTTCTGGAAATTGTTTCAGACCTCCTTCAACAGGTAGAATGCATCTCAGTTCTGCAGTCCTTGTAATATCATTCCATGGTCTAGGAATTTAACATGCTCTTACTGATATCATCTATACAGCAGTGGATACATTTTCAGAATGCACCCTTCTTTGCATTAGCTTTTATACTTGACTGGGAGGATTAAACACATAGGTGTGACAAAAAAGAAACGAGGCTGCCCATAAATGTTTTATTACAAAATCTACAGAGAAACTACGCATTGTTCATTTCAAAGTAATCCCCTCAGAGTTAATGCACTTCTGCATTCACTTCTGCCACGTACAGAGGCACTCGGTAAGTTCTCCTCCTTGAGGTCCCTCAGCTCCCTTGTCACAGTGGCTTTGATCTCTTCTACAGAGGTGAAATGAGTTCCTTTGAGCACAGTCTTCAGCCTGGGGAAGAGCCATAAGTCACATGGTGCGAGATCTGGGGAATAAGGAGGGTGGTCGAGATCTGTGATCTGTTTGTTGGCCAAGAACGGCCTCACACTGAGCGCGGTGGGTGTGGGCGCGTTGTCGTAATGGAGCAGTCATGACTTGTCTCTCCACAGAGCCCACCTGTTGCACCGAACCCGGTCATGGAGGCGATTGAGGACCTGCTGGTAGAAGTTTTGGTTGACTGTCTGACCCTCAGGCACAAACTCATGATGGACCACTCCCTTCTGGTCAAAGAATGCGATCAGCATGACCTTGATCCTTGATTTGGACATGCGTGCCTTCTTGGGTCTGGGTGACAGTCGAGTCTTCCACTTCAGTCTCTGTCTCTTGCTTTCAGGGTCGTACTGGAAGACCCAAGTCTTGTCTCCTGTGATGACTCGGCCAATGAACTCTGGATCTTCTCCAATCTTCTCTAGCAAGTCTCGACAAACATTGACCCGGCACTCCTTCTGGTCATCTGATAAAAGGTTGGGGAATCATCTTGGTGCACACCTTCTGCATCCCCAGCTCCTGCACCAAGATGGTCTGCTTTGACTCCCTGTTCAGGCTGAGCTCCTCAGCTATCATCTGCACCGTCAATCTGCGGTCACTCCGCACCAGCTGGTTCACTCTGTCAATGTTCTCAACTGTCTTTGATGTGGAAGGCCATCCTAACTTGGGGTCATCCTCGAACTCCTCGCGGCCAGTCTCGAAGCATTTGTGCCACTCGAAGACTCATGGCCTTGACATTGCATCTTCTCCATAAGCCTTTTGGAGAAGTTGGAGACACTCAGTTGGGCCCTTCTCCAACTTAACCAGAAATTTCAAGTTTATTCTTTGCTCCATATTTCTGCCACCTCCAGTTGCATGACAAAGTGATAGAGCAGTGTGCTACAAAAAAACTTGAAAAAGAAAAAGAGTGAGAGAGATGAAAATATTATAGCAGAATAGTAGCGAGACATTGCACAACCCAGTGACATAAGCGGTTAGCCAGTTGGCATTGAGTCATGGACGTGGCTGCCACAGTCTTATTTATTTTTTGTCACACCTCGTATTCATTATTAAACAAATAAAGGGCTGGTCAAATGCATGGAAGTTAAGCTTTAATACAAAGAAATGCAAAACAACCCATTTGAAGTGAAGTAACCTAAAGCAGTCATATGCAATGGAGGCAGAGACTAATGTGCATGAACCAGAACCTAGGCACTGTAACAAAGTGACATAGTAAATGATGACATAAAGTCTACATGGCCCATCTAATCTGTCAGTAAGGTGGTTAGGGTTGCAATCACTTCTCCATGCAGATTATCACCCCCACAACTTGGTTTGGGGTTGCAACTATTACTTTATGCGGGTTACCCCTGCCAATGGCTTTTTTTGAAGTGTGAAAGCCATTTAAGTTTTAATGTGAGCAGAAATGTTCTATACTCTGATTCCATCCTCTTGCTATGTAGGGGTCCTCTGTGTTTATTCTATATGTTTTTTAATTCAGAAATTGTTTTTGCCCCTGCCTCCTCCACTGAGGGAAAATAATACCTCTTGATCTCAAGGTAAAGTCAGATGGATGCTAAGCTGCACAGAGACAGGGCCAGCCCAAGAGTTGCTTCAAGGCATTGGCGTAAATTCCACCAAAGCAGCTCCTGAAATGCAGAGGGGCCTGGGCAGAAATGAGGCCCACACCGCTGCTCTTGTAAGCTCACTGTGGGGAATGCGAGCCTGGCAGCTGTTCCCCCGAGACTTTGGGCCAGCAGGGAATAGCCGCCCGATCCATGTTCCCAGCAAGGAACTTACAAGAGCATAGCAAACATGATAAAGTAAGCTTGCCATGCTGCTGCCGCTGCTGCCACCACATAGGGGGCCCACAGGAGGGACACACCACCACCATGGCAATGGGAGGACTTTAGCAAAATTTTGCTTGGAGGCTGTCACTGTCACTTACACCACTGCTTCAAGGTGTTGGTGGCCTAGGCAAACTCTAAGCCTTATGCCTCCCCCCCCCCCCCCCGGCTGTCAGAAACTATTTTTCAGCTTTGAATGCCTTGTTTGTGCTGTCTGCAGAAGCTGCCACTCTAGGCAACTGCTTAGTTTGCCTAGTGGTTGGACCGACCCTTCACAGAAAGCGGCATAACAGAAAAAAGGAGATAATAATGCACTTGCACTATTGGGGCTGTTTTGGGGAGCCTATTTTATGAAGGCACTTAGGTACGTAGGTTGCCTTTATAAAACAGGTTTAAAATAGGACATGTGTTTGACTTTTTGCATAAGCATGTTATAAAATTATCCTATAGAGTGCACACATAAATTTATAAACTTTGGAACAGGTATACATTTTTGTGTGAGAATTTGTGCACTCTTCAAGATAATTCTAGATGGCTAGGACTGCTAAAGATAAATAAATAAAATGTATCATCGCAGATGGATATGCTAAAATCAAAACACAATGACATTTCAGACATTACAGTTATAAGATATAGCATGGGATAAAATGGACCCTCAGTGGAGAAGAAATAGTAGGGGCATAAAACTAGTGAAAATATTACATGGTGAAGGATACTAAAGGGGTCATTTTAAAGGTCTTAGTCATGATTTGAACGTCTGAAGACGTGCAGTGAATGTGCAAATCACAGAGACATCTCTGGAGTCATTTCATAAATGGTTTTTAAAGGTGTTTTCAGTTTGGGGATGTCCAAGTAGGCAAGGGGTGTGACAAAGGTACAATGGAATTGCACATCCCCTGTTCACTTTCAGAAGCGCCGGGGATGTCTGCTCCAGGCACGAATAAGCATCAGGAAAGTCTTTGTTTTGGTCTTAAAACATTCAGAGAATGTAGGGAAGATGGAGAGTTAAGTGACTAGCCTAAAATCACAAAGCTTTGAACCCTGCTCCTTAACCGCTATACTAACTATCATGCTGTAAGATGACCTTGTTCAAAAATGCTATTCTGAGGATGTCTATGAAGACGTCTCCATAGGTATCCATATCGGGCATATCTACATTTCTAAAATCATACTTGAACTTGTATGTACTTGCTTTTTGTCAGATGTTCTGGCTTTGACATCCTAGATTTCATTTGGACGTCCCATTGTAAAATGTGTCTTTAAACAGATTAGAATTATATAATGTAGATTTGCCACAATGTAGACACACAGGGCCTCTTTTACAAACACATGGAGCCCAATTCAGAGAGGGGGAAGTCCGGACTGTATGGACATCCCTGAGGAAAATGGGCCTGCTAGGACTCGATTCTGGACCACAATAACAAAGCATTCCCTCAGTGAACAGAATCGAGCCCGTGGACGGCCCGGTGTGTCCCTGCTGCCTGAAGGGACATCCTCCCCATAAGCACCCCAACTCCCGTGGCTTAGACCTCCTCTCTTCGCCACCACCTGACCCACGGCTGGCCTGCTGGGGCCTGGATCGAGCGGTGAGGACCCTCTTGCACCTGGCCCCAGCCCCAGGGGGGGGGAGGGGAGGAGGATCCCCGGGCCCAATCGCCAGGTTGGTGCTGTTTGTTCCACCTTTGAGGTGGAATAAGCAGCACATCCCCTTTGAACCAGCAGGTCATACAGGGCTGTGACCTGAATCAGCCCTGTACACCCTGCCGGGCTGGCCCGCCTCCGCTCTGTCCTGTTCTCAGGCCCCTCCCACCCCCTGCCAGCTTTCCCCATCCTGCTGCTCAGGACATATGGGGAGAGAGCCGGAGTGGGAATCGGGCCCGGATGGCTTATGGGTCAGGACATGCAGCCCCGCAACTCGCGTCCCAGAATAGGGCCCTTCGTTTTCTGCTGCATGCCCCATTTGATTCCTATGGACTGTTTGGCAGCTAGCTAGAGCTAAGTGTTAGTAAAATGGGCCCATAGACATTAAAGAGAAGATAACGCAATTCAGTTGTTTTGATCTTCAGTAAATGAGCCTTGGATAAAGATAACATGAGAACAATAGTTATTTATTTTGGATTTGGCTCACAGCTTTCTTAGAAATTCAAGGTGAATTATATTCAGGAACAGTAGGCATTTTGTAGGGCTTATATTTATTTATCATTTCTTATATACTGCCTTTCATGATATCAAGGCAGTTTACATTGAACAAACTGAAATTACATTGAACAGGGCATGATAACTTGGAGATAACTATTTTACAGGGAACATGGGCAATGGAGTGTTAAGTGGCTTACCCAAGACCACAAGGAGCACCTGTGGGATTAGAAACCCCAGTCCTTCCGGCCCAAGGTTGCTGTCCTCTAGTGGGATTTGAACCCCTGACTGTCTGGCCTGAGGTACCTTGCCCCAACCACTAGCCCACTCCTCCCTTGCAGGCATAAAAAGGAAGACATTTTTTAATGGGTTTAATTGGTAAGTGCCCTTTAAAAAATGGCTATTTTTGGACCTTGGCGCTTTGTTAATGCTTCAGTTCTCTTAACAATGAAGGGCCGATGGGAGAGTAATGCTTACACTTCTGCTTGTAGGAGAGAGAGAGTATGGATACAATATGGAGTTTAGTTTGGAAGCCTTATTCACAATTCGCACATGGAAATCCCAGCATTTACAGTACCTGTTGGAACAACCGTAATGTGTAAATGGTGACTTTAGAAAGGGCTCAATTTGCACATGAATGTCTATAATATGTAGAACTTGCAAGGGATCGTGTTAGGGATGCAGTTTGGGTGTGGCCTCCAATTTGAGAATAAAGATTGCAGTCTCTGTATTTGATTAGTGTCATTTATATGTTGCAAAGTTTTATCTTATACATGTAAGATACTGAGTTGCCTCTATTGATTTTTCCCAAATGTGGATTTGTGGATCTCTAGCTCACATGTTGGTAAATACCTGCATATCCTTATATGTATTTTACAAAAGGTTCTACATTTGATAGAGCCTTTTTTAAAGTACCTCTACAAACCAAGGGAAACATACACCACTGCATTCGGGATTTGGTTCTGAGAAGGTTGCTATAAAGAAGGTTTGGACAGTCATCGTTAGCTGTTACTTCGTTACTTCGCTGTATTCTCAGCTGTATGGCTCGGGACAGCGTGGAGGTCCTCCCCAAGATTTGAGGGGGAGTTTTGCGATTCGTTTTCCTGACCTTTTGAGACATCAGAAAAAATGAAGGATGAAATTATTAAGTCTTCTACATTTGGGAAGAAAGTTTGCTCAGCTAAGTGACTTTTCAAATTTGGTTTTACCGGTTGATGTGGGTGCTGAGGGGTTAATGTCCCTTTGAAGCTTGTATTAGGGTTGTGTCCCTAAAAAAAGAATAAAAAGGAACACTGCACTATAAGAAGGATTTGTTCTCCTTCATGGTGTATGTTCCGACAAAAATTTGTTTGTGTGTGTTTCCCTTGGTTTGTAGAAGTATATTTGTGGGAGATATAATTGGATTTTCTAAAGTACCGGCAGAACTGTGTACATCCCGACCTCATTGTATCAATTCCAGTCTTCATGTACTACCTAAAATTTTCCTTTACATTGCTGCTTCATTCATTTGAAAGAGGGTCAGCAGTGGAGTCTGGGGCTTGCAAAGGACAAGTTGTGGACATATTTCTTATTCCCACTACCGTACCTAGCTCTGTGCGAGCGGTGCAGCTGCACAGGATGCAAAGGCTTAGGGGGCGCATTTTGGCTGCCTGCTGTTGCCCTGTTGCCGCCACTTTTTGTTCTCTCAGCAGTGACGGGGCAACAGCAGGGTGCTGAAATGCATCCCCTAAGCTTTTTTGCTGGTCTTTCTTGTCTTTCTGCAGTTCTCATCCCTCCCTGCTCTGATGCGATGTCAGAGCAGTGAGGGATCAGATCTTCTGCTGCCGCAACTTGAACATCGGGCGTGTGCTACTCCCCCCCCCCCCCCATACTTCTGTCCAGTGCTGCCTGCTCTTGTTCTGCTGCCAGTGCCAGCATGGAGAAAACAGAGGGCGTCAGCAGCAGGGCAGAAGCAGGCAGTGGCTGGACGGAGGTATGGGGAGGAGGGGCGGTCAATGTGCAAGTTGCACAGGGTGCGATTCTGGCTTGGTACAGCCCTGCTTGCTCCTTCCTTGGTCCTTCAGCCTAGTCTGATCAGAATGAATTGCCGTGAATGTGAGGGAGAGACCTGTCTAGGACCTGTCAAAGACTTCTATAAGCACTAGCAGCATCTATAAACCGGCAGTGATGACATCATTTAAAGCAGTGCACAGAAGTGATGGTCTCACAATGTGCCGGGGCTATTTGGATTGGAAGAAAAGTGCACAGGGACCAGATGTAGTCCATGGGCCATAGTTTATCCACTAAAAAAGCTGTATGGGAGCTTTCCAAATGACATCAACAATCACGCGCTCCCACCTAAGCTAAACTCAAGTATTATCTCAAACCAATTCTAATTCTTCCAACAACGTTCCCATAAGGCAATCAGACCTCAGAATGGCTAGTACCCCACATACAGCGAGGAACTCACTGTAGGGAATAGCTGATGCTCACATCATAGGTCACAGCCTTTCCAATTTTCCTAATACATACAAATTAGTATCCAATAACACCTCACCTACACACCAATACAATATCACCCTGGGATCCTAAAACAACACACTACAAAGTATTTCCATATACACATTCTATCAATCTATCAATCATTCAACAAAAACACACACACTGCTCCAAAGCATCAGAATTAATCAGTATATATACAAAATACACAATAAGCAGCCCAGGAGCAGTCAGGAACACTCCTACAAAAATGAGAAAAGTGTAATTAACATCCAAAATCAAGATTAAAGCATAGTAGCCCACATAAACTTATCATGTCATATCGTGATCATATCCAATAATCTGCTCCGTAGCCGTAGCTGCCTCAGATAGTCATCTCAGTAACTCATCTCAGTAAACTGCTTTGGTGGCAGCAAACATAACAAACAGCAACCGGGAACATTCCCCAAAATATAGCTCGGCGGAGAAAAGCTTCACCTTTCATAAAAAAAATAACTACATAAAACCCTACAAAAACTTTCGTTTCGCCAATGCAGGCTTCTTCAGGGGTTTAAATTCCTGCGTCTCAACTGCTAGTAAACTGAACCCGCCATCCCCTGACCTATGATGTGAGCATCAGCTATTACCTACAGTGAGTTCCTCGCTGTATGTGGGGTACTAGCCATTCTGAAGTCTGATTGCCTTATGGGAATGTTGTTGGAAGAATTAGAATTGGTCTGAGATAATACTTGAGTTTAGCTTAGGTTGGGAGCCCATAGTTTATCCACCCATGCCTTATGATTAGGATACAGAAAAAAAAATTCAAAATAAAGTAGAATCATAAAAAATTTGCACTTACTAAACTTACATAAACAGACTTAACAGAGTTGAGTTTTTTTCTAAACCCGCTATCAGAGATAATTCTACTGCCTCTCTTTCAAGTTCTTGTCACTCTAACACATCAACCTCCCTCCTCATCCCACTTCTTTCTCCCCACTACCATTGGAATACATTTTTTTTTGATCCATTTGTATTTTATGGTGTTGCCATCTGTTACTCTGACCTGCTCATTCTGTTTGCACCTCAGGAAGAGAGTGTTAATTCGTGAGAGCTAGCAAGGAATGTAGTTAGTTACTCTAATAATGAAATATCATCTTACTATTTTGAACCTTTATTTCTGGTGGCAATACACTGAAATCCTCAAATCTGTGTGCAGAGTGGTCATAAAGGAAGACGTTAACAATGTTAGGAATTATTGTATTGATAAATAAAAATAAAACCAACCAAAGTAAGTAATATAAGGTAATATCTTTTTACTGGACTAACTCAGGGCTTCTCAACTCAGTCAGGTTTTCCTGATAACCACAATGAATATGCATGAGAGAGATTTGCATTCAATGGAGGAACTGCATGCAAATCTCTCTCATGCATATTCATTGTGGTTATCCTGAAAAGTTAACTGGCTAACTGAATCCCAAAGACTGGGTTGAGAATCCCAGGGCTAACCCGATACATTTTTTGACTAGCTCTCAAAGGTTCAAACTTTCTTCCTCATATCAAGACCATAAAAGTAGACTATAATGATAACCTCTCTACACTATCCAGCAATTATTTGAAAGGAAAAGACCTGGGGATATAGCAATATTTCCGTATAAAACCATGGTCCAACCAAACCTGTGTGTAGTTCTGGTCGTGCATTTCCAATAAGATAAAGCATAGCTAGAAAAACTGATAAGGAATGGAACAAAAATGATTACAGGTACGGATTGGTTTGCTTACAAGGAAAAGCTTAACAGGCTATCGGGCTCTTTAGCTTATAGAAAGAGATACCGTTATTGTGAGTGATGGATAGAGGTCTAAAGAATTATGAGTGCCCTAGAACAAGTTAATGGGGAACAGGTAATTATTCTTTCAAATAGTGTTAGATCTAAAGGATATTTCATTGGGTCGATCTTCAAAAGCACCTATCCATATAGTGAGAGAAGCTTTATGGATAAGTGCCTCATCTATCAACAATGCTCTTGAAAATTATTACGGACTACACCAGATAGTGGCAAGGTTGAGAGTGGGCATTCCACCTAACTTTATGGAGAATGGCAATATTTAATTTAATGCATATTCTCACATGCCTATTTAGCCCCTATTCTATAAAGTAAGGTACATGTGTACTTTACTTTATAGACTAGGGGCATACGTATTGAAATACGTACCCCATCTCTAGGTGCAATGACTTACACCATCCCTAGACTTGGTGTAAATGCCCACACCTAGATCTGTAGAAAACAGGCACAAGTTATAGTCTTTATAGTTTACGCACTTACATTTGTGCTCAGACTACGCTATGCCCAAACTTCATCCATGTGCTCGCCCATTCTGAAACTACGTGCCATCGAGTTGACGCATGCAAATTACAGAATAGAGTCCACCTAAACTATGCACACAAGTGCTCATCCATGCTCATATGTCATTGAAAATAGTTTGATGGCGCGTAAATTTAGGCGGCTTGTTATATATTTACCTCCTATCTGTACAGCTATGTGAATAAATTTAGGTCAGCAAAAATGCTGTCCTAGATTTATCCAGCTTTCTGTTTGGATAAAGGACTGAATATCAACACTATCCATCTAGTGGTGGGTCTCACTATTCTATATGAATATTTATGCCTCTCACTATTGTATACTTAAACGCTCCGGTCGTAATTTAAAAAAATGCTGATGACAGCAATTCCATATCGACATTCATAAAACTAACAGCAGATTTAAAACAAATTTAAGAAAGCAGTTGTGAAGTCAACACACAATTAAATGTGGAATTGGTTGCTGGAAGATTTAGTCAAAGGGGATTAAGAGAGAGAAAGAGACTGGATATGGGAGTAAGAGGAAGAAGCAGACTGAAGGAGATTTAAGAGAAGAAAGAGATGACGGGGGTGGGGGTGGGGGATGAAAGAAAGACATCTCTTCCTGGACTAATCAGTTTGCCTCTATCAGCCCCTGGGCAAGTGAGATTACAAACTAACAAAACCAGCTGAATGAATGTTATTTTGCTTCCATAAATCCAGACTGTGTGTGTGTGTGTGTGTGTGTTGAACACACTGAAGATCTGTGTGATCATGTTCCAATGATCACTTGACAGTACCTGGCAGAATTAGGTCTAGAGTAAGTCCATGTCATGTCTTGGGGTTTTTTTCTAGGTTAAAATTATCTTTTTTTTTCTTAAATTTAGCTCTTAATGTCACATATGAACATTCTAATGTTATCAGATCTGTGTGAATATCTATATTTTAGCACTTTTATTGAATTTCTTAAAGTTATCTATATTTTTTCTTTTCTTCAAATTGAACCAGACTGAAATTTACCTGGTTTGATTTCAAAGTTGTTAAATCACATGTGGATTGTGAGAAATTGGAGGAGGACCTTGTATTCAGATGGCAGATGAAATTTAATATGCACAAGTGCAAAGTGATGAATATAGGGAAGAATAACCCAAAGTTATCACTGTATGATGCTAGGTTCCAAGTTAAGAGTTACCATCCAATAGGCATTAGCGTGAACAATCACATTGCTCCATAGTGCAGCTACACTTTGAGTAATATTTGCAGTTCTGGTTTCCACATCTCAAAAAAAGATATAGTGGAATTAGAAGAGGTACAGAGAAAGGCAACTAAAATGATAAAGAGGATGGAACAAAACCCCTATCAGAAAAACCTAAAGAGACTTGGAGAAGAGACTTCTGAAGGGAAATATGAAAGAGGTTTGGAGTGGCACCGGTAAATATGAATCATCGTTTACTCTTTCAAAAAGTTCAAAGACCATGAAGTTACTAAGTAGTGCATTTAAAATAGAAAGGAGAAGAGATTTTAAACTCAGTGCATACTTAAGCTCTGGAATTATTTACCAGTTACTGGAGGAAACGTTCATAAACTAGTAGTAGTATTAAGATGTGACTTTTTGGAATCCTGCAGACACCTATTACCTGGATTGACTACTGATAGAAACAGAATAGGCTTGATGGGCCTTTGGCAATACTTACATTCTTACAAAATTGTTCAAACATATCTATTATCTAATTGCCTCTTGTACCCTTTAAGTAGGGATCCTGGCGTCTGTGCCTATATTCATATTTAATCGTCCTAGCTCCTCATAAGTGAAGCCATGTGGCTGACATGTTCGTTCACTTGAATGTGTAGAAATAAGAGTTAATGGCATAGGCAGCCACTGGAATCATGGCCCAAGCTTTATTTCATCCAACACAGTATCAGCAACTAGAGAGCTTGGGGTCGGGGCTGGAGATAGGTTTGTTTGGCTCTTCCAATTCAAAAGGTGTTCTGTTTCCCCTGGTTAATGAACAATTTGAAGATGATACTGGTTTACTACATTTTCATTATATCTTTGACTAAATGTTGCACCATAGGTCAGTCCTTTTACAAGCAATTCAGCAATTCTATATAGACTTGCATAAAACCAGCAGTTTCCCTGGATTAGTTCAGGTATAAGTAGAGTTTGGTTTGCATAAAAAAGAACCATACCAAAAAGCTTAGGGGATTATTTTAAAAAACGTATTTGTGATTTCTGCATGCAAAATTAGGCATTTACGTGTGAAAATGACATTCGTATATAAATGGACATTTTAGAAAGGGTTGAATTTACACATGGATGTCTTTTCTAGGTAGAATTTGCAAGGAGATGTGTTAGGAGCGTAGCTAGGGAGCAGCCTGAGTGGGTAAAAAGGTAGACATGTATTTCTCATATCATACTGGGAAAAAACATGTAGTCCATGTCAGGATTTACACCGGCTCTCTGGCACGTTTAGGTTTTACAAAAATGCTTGGTTGCTCCAGCCCTTTATAGGAGAGATTTCAGGGAGTTAGGCTCCTTAATTCCCTTAATTGGTGGCATTATGTGGTTAATTTAGGAAACCCCTGAATAGACAACATGCATTATCACGAGTGTGTTGCAGGCTTATTTTGTAAAGTGATGCATATGCGTGTTTCACTTTAGAAAATAGCGGTGTGCAGATACGCCATACCCTAATTGCAGCAGTTATACAGTACCTACCCTATTGAAGATGTAGCTGGCCTCGCCTAAATTGGTACAGAGATGCACGTATGTCATAGCATTTTATAATGTATGTGCGTTCTTTGGGGCCGTGCTTACGTTCTTCCCATCCCCACCCACACCCCTGTAGC
The DNA here is from genome assembly GCA_033557465.1 of Ichthyophis bannanicus. Taxonomy (NCBI): domain Eukaryota; kingdom Metazoa; phylum Chordata; class Amphibia; order Gymnophiona; family Ichthyophiidae; genus Ichthyophis; species Ichthyophis bannanicus. Next base: position 1,697,525,208 of record CM066031.1, read on the forward strand.
TCAAAGGAAGGCACATGCGATGGGCACTTCCACATATGCTTCCTGATGAGTGACCTGCCAAGCACATGCGGAAGTGCCCATTCACATGAATAAGTCCAATAAAATAGGGACCTGTGAAGTGGCACATATCTTTTTGGGGCACCATTGTAAAAATCATACACTATATGTGTAGGCTTGTAAAATAGTGTCAGCCCTTGCACACATAGGTTGTGAAATCTGACATTTACACTGGTAGGGAAGCCACGTTTGTCCTGTTGATTTTTCTTTTTAATATTTTTGTTAGTGATATTGCAGAAGGGCTGCTGGGTGAGGTTTGTCTCTTTGCAGATGATACCAAAATCTGCACTAGAGTACACACTCAGGAAGGAATAGATAAGACGAGGAGGGATCTGGCTAAGTTTGAAAATGGTCGAGAATTTGGCAGTCGAGATTTAATGCTAAAAAATGTAGGGTCATGCATTTGGACTTCAAAAATCCAAGGGAGCAATATAATGTAGGGGATGAAGTACTTCTGTCCACGAAAGAACAAGACCTGGGTGTGATTGTTTCTGATGATCTTAAAGTGGCTAAACAGGTAGAAAGTCAATGATGAAAGCCAGAAGGATGCTTGGGTGCATAGGGAGAGGAATGGCCAGCAGAAAACAGGAGGTGATAATGCCTCTGTATACATCTTTGGTGAGACCTCATTTGGAGTATTATGTGTAATTCTGGAGACCACACCTTCAAAAGGATATAAACTGGTTGGAGTCGTTGCAGAAGGTGCCTACTAAAATGGTCAGTGTTTTTTGTTATAAAGCATATGGAGACAGACTTAAAGATCTTAATATGTATACTTTAGAGGAAAGGCAGGATAGAGGAGATATGATAGAGATGTTTAAATACCTCCGTGGCATAAATGCACAGGAGGAAAGCCTCTTTTAATTGAAAGCAAGCTCTGCTATGAGGGGACATAGGATGAGGGTGAAAGGGGATAGACTCAGGAGTAATATGCGGAAATATTTCTTTATAGAAGAGTGGTAAATATGTGGAATAGTCTCTCAGTGGATGTAGTAGAGATGAGGGCCGTATCTGAATTCAAGAAAGCATGGAACAAACACAAAAGATCTCTAAAGGAAAAAAGGAGATTATTGTAGTTGATATGGAAGACTAGATAGGCCATGTGGTCTTTCTCTGCCCTCATGTTTCTATATGTGCATTTGCCAAATGGTTCCTCTGGCTTCGTGCTGTACATGAGCCTCCTGCACCTCCTTATTCTGTATTTTTCTGTATTTAGGAAATATTTTCCATTTAGCACAGCCTTTTCTAAAATACCCCCTGGACTGTGAATGTCAGGGCCTCCACATTGCTTTTCCAATCTCCGTCTTTTGTAAAATGTGCCTTTTAAGTTTAAGCACTGTATAGAGCAACTGAATTTGTCACATTTAGTTGTAACAATATTTAAAAATAACATTTACTTGGCTATTTACTCCTATCAGCCATAGATGCCCCTTTTATTTGGCAACAGGAGATGTTGGATTTCTATATTTCAGTTGCATTATAAGACTTCCGTGGCATATAAGAAACCTCTACCTTCTTCGAGCTCTTCATAGTGCAATAACAGTGGTGATTATCATTCCTGTGATGAAAAAAGCAATGTAAACAAGTTAGTACTAGCCTCTTCAGTCCCTCTGGCACTACAGAATACAGAAGGTGTTAATGCAATGCCATGTTCCAGTTTACAGCCTTCATATTTCCCCTCCCCCTCCCACAGCGGAACAAAGAGTTGAAAAGAATGGCTATCCCATTTTACACAGACTTAGGAGACAGCATAAAAGTGTGTGTGTAAATATGTAAGAAAGAGAAAGGGCTTTACAAGTCAAATTTGAATATTTAATTATGAAGAAAAGGGGTTATTCTAATTTCTTTCTTGCATATGGGTGACAAGATCGGTTGTTGTTCAGACAGGCAGAATTAAATCTCAATTTTTGAATAGTCAGAACCCTTTGTTTGTACAACAAACGCAAAGAGGGAGGTGGATGTTGTCGAGACCAAAGTGAAAATAGTCTGAAAATGCCTTTTTTCTGCATCTGCAGGAGAGTTGGAGGTGTTCCAGAAAGATGGGGAACGCAGGATTCAGTCTCGGCAGCAGCTTCCGGTTGGAACAACGTGGGGGCCTTTCACTGGCAAGATGGATCTGAATGACGGCAGCAGCACCTTGGTACGTGGCTACCCTGAGCCAGCTGGGTTATACTGTTGTTTTGTCATCTCTAGAAATTAGCCTATATTACTTACTGTCGCCTCGAGATACTCCTATTTTTGGCTTTCATAGACTGTGAACTAAATTGTAAAGAACAAATATAGTGGCTTCTAAGAAAATAATGCAGGAAACATCTGATTATGGTTAATTCGTACGGACCCAGCTTCACATATGGTCGAGACTGTGATGTTTTCACATCAGGCAAAATATAACAAAGTACAATTGCTTTTTCTTATTTGAAAAAAAAATGATTGTTAGTCAGTTCACGTCCAGGGCAGTGTTGCAGTATGCCTCGTGCTATATGTGCAGGGCTGACACTCAGCTAGGCAGCCGTTTAGGGCGGCAGATCTCTGTGGGTGACATAGCATAGTGGTCACAGCAGACCATGGGCTTTGGCAAACAGAGCCTGCCAATTTTGACCCCACTCTGACAGGAAGTGCTGTCAGAGGGGGGTCAAAAGCGGCAGGGCATGTGTGCCAAAGCACATGGCCTGCCACAGGCCACTGCTGCCACACCCAAATGAGCCTTCCCCTCTCCACCGACATCACTGACGGAATCGGTGGCAACAATGTGAGGGAGGTGTGGCATGACTCAGTGCAGGGAGGTGGTTCTAGGGTTGCCAACTGGCCATTTTCAGCCGGCCTCCCTGGTTTTCATATGATCAAGCTGACTGCTGGCAGAGAGTTAAAACAGGTCATGCAAAAACACCCCATTTTCTTTGTGAGGGAACAGCCTTGACCTGCTGCCGCTGTCTCCACTTTTCCTCGGTCTATGGTATGATGGCATCACCCCCCTCCCCCCAGCCAATAGCAGCAGAAGCAGTGCCAGCTTTAAAAAAGAAAGAAAAACAAGCAATAGATGGTGTCCCAATTCCAGCGTGATTCTAAGTCTCTCACTAGTCCTGGCCCCCTCTAACGTGAAGTATACATCGGAAGGGGGCAGGACTGGCAGAGACAAGCGTTCTGGAATTGGAACCCCATGCTTTTGCTTGGATTTTTTTTTTTTATTTCCTTTTTTAATTCCCCACTGCCTCTTTCAACATCGGTGGTAGCAGCAGCAGCTTTAAATAGGTCATTAAAAAAAAAAAAAACCAAGCCAAAGCACAGAGTCTCGATTCCAGTGCATTTGTCTCCATCGGTGCTGTCCCCTCCTGCTGCTGAAGTGTGTGTCAGAAGGGAGAGAGACCAGAAGAGATAAGTGTGCTGTAATTGTGAACATGCGCTTTTGCTTGTGGTGGCAGTCTGGGGGTAAGATGGGAGAAAGGCCACATTGAGCATTGGTGGGGGAGGGGGACAGAGGTGGTGGGTACATGCTGGACACAGGGGGCAGGAGGACAGATGCTGCACAAGGGGGTGGCTTGGGGACAGATACTGGACAAGGGGAGGTAGGGAGAGACATGCTGGACACTGGGGCCAGGGGAAAGATGCTAAATATGTGGGGGGTGGGAGGGGGCAAGGGGCCAGATGCCAGCCAGGGGAGAAGAAAGACAGATGGTGTCCATTAGGGGGAGGTGGAGGGTAGATGCCAACTATGGGATGAGGGGACAATGGGTTGAATAGAGGAAGGATGGAGAACAGATGCTAGGCATGGGGGGATAGGGGAAAAGGGCAGACGGTGGGGGGACATAAGGGTAAAGGGCAGATACTGGGCATGATGGGGGACATAGGGGAGAAAGGCAGATGCAGGACATGGAGGCATGAAGGGCAGATGATGAGCATTGAGAAGATGGGGAGAAAGGACAGATGCAGGATGTGGGGGAAATGGGAAGAAAGGGCAGATGTTAGGTGGGGGAGATAGGAGAAAAAGAGCAAATGCTGGACTTGGGGGCATGGAGGGAAGATGCTGGGCATTGGGAGAATAGGGGAGAAATGACAGATGTTGGGTATGGGGGGTACTGGTAAGGGGCACACTGAGAATAAATGGTGGACATGGGGAGGAGATAGGGACACAGAGGGGAGATTTTGGACAGGGGAAAGATAGGGCCATAGAGGGGAAGCGCTGGACATGGGGGAATGATAGGGCTAGGGACACAGAGGAGAGATACTGGGTATGGGGGGAGAGAGATGAGGAGAGTTAGTTAGAGACTGGGAAATAAGAGACTGGGGAAGGAGAGAGAGAGAGAGAATGGGAGGGTTGGGATGAGGGAAAAGATGGAAAGATGCAGCTAAATACAGTTAAAAAAAAACAGTAAAATTGAAAAGTGGTTGGTAAAAAGGAGGACTGAAATTTGTACAGAGAAGAAGAAAAATAATCCGAGGAAAACTGAAAAGAAAAAATTGGCGTTAGAGACTGACCTAAGGGAGGAAGTGAAGGCAAGAGGAGAGAGAGAGAAGAAATGGCACATGAATAGAAGATCATGAAAAGAGAGATAAGAGAAGACAGAAGAAAATGGACCCTGGAGAATGGGACCAAAACAATAAAAAAAATATAAGGCCCCAACATTAGGGTTACCAGATGACCTGATTTTATCAGGAATGTACCGATTTTTGGATGCTTGTCTTGATTTGAGAAATGTCCTGATTTTGTCTTGAATTTTGGCATTTTGTCCTGACTTGTTATGAATTCCAGTAAAGTTTTGACTGATGATTAAGATGAATATTATAATACAAATGTAGTTATTTTTATTTGCTTATTGTACATAAAATAGAGAAATGAAGCATTAATCAGTTTTTCTTTTTCAACATGAGAGTGTGACTCCGAGTTTTTCCCCAAAAACATTCTTTTTGGCATTTGTTTGAAAAGGGGGAAAATTTTTGGGCTCTTTCCCGAACATGGGAAAGTTTGGGTTCCATTGTACATACAAAATATAGCGAATTTAAGACAGATATAAAGAGGTGGAAAATATAAAAATTTTCCAGAAGCACGAAGTCTTGATCATAGTTTATCGTTAGTTAAAACTTTTCAATTTTTGGCATCATAGGAATGTTAATAATATAAATTAATTTGCAATTATGTAATATATCACTTGTGGAATGAGTATTTTTGATGTGCAAGAAGCAATGGGATGAAGTCCAAAAAGTGCCAGCATGGTTTAAAAGTGAGGAAGGAGAGGCTGTTGCCAAAAAAGCATCTTTCAGGAAATGGAAAAGGAGCCAAATGATGAAAATTGGAAACAACATAAGCACTGGCAAGTTAGATGCAAGGCATTGATAAGGCAGGCAAAAAAAATTTGAGAAGAAACTTGCTGTGGAAGGAAAAACGCATAATAAAGACTTTCTCAAGTACATTTGTAGCATAAAGGCCTGTGAGAGAATCAGTTGGACCATTAGATGATAGAGGGGTATAGGGGTCACTAAGAGGGGGCAAGGCCATAGCGGAGAGACTGAATGAATTTTTTGCTTTGGTTTTTACTGAGAAAGATGTAGGGATGTTACCCATGACTGAAATGGCATTTAAAGGTGATGCCACAGAAGAATTGAAAGAATTACCGATATACTGGGAAGATGTATTACAACTATGTGATAAACTGAAGAGTAGCAAATCACTTGGACCGGATGGTATACATCCAAAGGTGTTGAAAGGATTGAAAAGGGTGTTGAAAGGATTGAAATATGAGATTGCAGACCTACTAATACTAATCTGTGAACTATCATTAAAATCATCTGTAATACTTGAAGCTTGGAAGATGGCCAATGTAATGGCAATTTTTAAAAAGGGTTCCAGGTGTGATACGGAAAATTACAGACTGGTGTATCTGACGTCAGTACTGGGAAAATGGTTCTACCATTTCTCCGGTTGTGTGTGGAAGTTAGTCGGGGACGGGGAATGGGTGGCCCAGGGTCAGAGAGTGGGCAGGCAGTGTACGTACAGGGCTGATTCTAATGTCATAATAACTCCCCTGGATGTTTTTTTTTTAATTCAGGGCAAGATAGGGGTGGGGGTGGGGGGGTAGGGGACATTCCCTGCAGCCCAACCCTGTCTTTCGGAGGCCTGATCGGGAGTCGGGCTGCAGGGAATTTGAAGTTTTGGTCAGCGGCCGGCATCATGGCTTTTAAATAACCTGTGTCTCTCATTGAATCATACCACTCCTCATCAATATAATAACATTCTCCCATATCTCTGTATATAGTTGATAATTTAAATTTATTCTTTATACGCCATGTAACCCTCCTAATTGTAACTCCCTGTTCTATGTAAAGCTCATTGCTATAACTGTAAACCACTTTGAATTGATGATAAAGCAGTATATAAAACCTAATAAATAAATAAATGGAGCCGTGGTGCCATGGCAACATGATGCCATGGCACCGTGGCTCCATTTAAATGCCCTGACTGAGTTAGCCAGTGCAGTCCTGCATGTGCCAGCCAGATAGACTCGCTGTCCCAGCCTGCACATGGAGGACTGTTCACGATTCTGATTCCGCGGGTCTAGATGTGTCCCGCAGGATCAGAATCGATCCCCTCAGACCAGACCCACAGAGGGGATGGATGTGTGGGACAGAATTGGGCTCATAGTGCATCTTGATTTTCAGAAAGCGTTTGACAAGGTCCCTCATGAGAGACTCTTGGCTAAATTAAAAAGTCATGGGATAGGAGGCAGTGTACTATTGTGGATCAGCAACTGGTTAAAAGATAGAAAGCAGAGGGTAGGACTAAATGGCCAAGTCTCCCAATCGAGAAAGGTGAATAGTGGAGTACCCCAGGGATCTGTGCTTGGTTTGCTACTTTTTAACATATTCATAAATGACCTGAAAAGGGGAATAATGAGTGAGGTAATCAATTTGCAGATGACACAAAATTATTCAAAGTTGTTAAACCCATGAAGGTTGTGAAAACTTGCAAGAGAACCTTCATAAACCGGAAGACTGGGCATCCAAATGGCAAAATTTAATGTGGACAAATGCAAAGTTATGCACCTAGGAAAGGACAACCCAAACTATGGTTTCACAATACAAGGTTCCACATTAGGAACCACCATCCAGGAAAAAGATTTAGGCCTCATGTTAAAAACCCTCTGCCCTGTGTGCAGCGGCAGCCAAGAGAGCAAATAGAATGCTAAGTATCATAAGGAAAGGAATGGAGAATAATACAAATGATATTATAATGCCTCTGTATCGTTCTATGGTGCGACCGCACCTTCAATATTGTGTGCAATTCTGGTAACCAAATCTTAAAAAAGATATAACATTATTAGAAAAGATACAGAGGAGAGCCACCAAAATGGTAAAGGGGATGAAGGATACACAATGAGGAAAGGCTAAAAAGGTTAGGGTTCTTCAGCCTTGAAAAGAGACAGCTGAAGGGAGATATGATAGAGATCTATAAATTAATGAATGGAGTGGAACGGGTAAACGTAGATCGATTGTTTATACCATCAAAATACAGAAAGACTAGGGGGCATGCAATGAAGCTACAAGGTAACCTATTTAAGACTAATAAGAGAAAATATTTTTTCACTCAATGTGTAATCAAATTCTGGAATTCATTACCAGAAGATGTAGTAAAAGTTGTTAGTGTAGCCGAGTTTAAAAAGGTTTTGGACAAGTTCCTGGAGGAAAGGTCCATAAACCATTATTAAAGGAGACCCGGGATATCCACTGTTTTCCCCACTACAAGCATTGTGGAACCTGTGTCTTTTGGGGAAACTGCTAGGTACTTATGACCTAGATTGGCCACTGTTGGAAAAGGATACTGGACTTGATGGACCTTGGTCTGACCCAGTATGGCATATATTATATTCTTATGATCGAAACTGATTGATTATTAAAACTGTAAATTTCTTGCTTCAAGTTAAAATAAACTATTCATTATCTTGGGTGATACATACAAAAATAATTTGCCTCATAAAAAATCTGCTAAAATCAAATATCGTTGAACAGTGTAAATAATGTTTTATTGTGTTTGATGCCTAATAAAAGTTTTTTTTGAAAAGTGTAATTTTTTTTTAAAAAGTCCTGATTTTGGACCAGAGGTATCTGGCAACCCTACCAGACATCAGAGGTAGAAAAAAATAATTATATTTTCTATTTAGCAATTGGAATATGTCAGTTTTTGAAATGCACATCTTCCAGGACTGGTGTTAGACCTAGCTGGGACCCAGCCCAGGCAAAACTTTGCAGGAGATCCTAAACACTACTAGCAAGCTGTTACTTCTTCAGCATCAGACTGGCTTGGGGGCCTTATCTGTCTTGGGGGTCCAAAGCAATTGCCCTGCTTGCATTCCTCGTAACGCTAGTCCTGAGATCTGCTATCTTTTATTTTGTACAATACAAGGGGAATGCATCTTCCTGTTTCTCTGCTGTTGTCTGTGATGATGCAGAGGGCTTAAACAGCAGAAAAAGGGGTTTAAAACAACAGCTTTCCTCAAATGCACACAATAATGCAGGCAGGGAAGGGGTTAAAGCATAAGCCCAGAGAAACTCTCTGCACAGAAAGGCAGTAAGAGAGCCACACCCCAGTTCCATGACAACCCGGGGAGCTGACGTAAAAGGCAAGGGGGCGGTGTCAAACCGGATAGGGCAGCCCCATGCTCTTAACCAGGAAGTAACAGAGAGTAGTAGTAGGAGAAGTGGGAGGAGAAGGAGAGCAGGAGGAGTTCCTGAGAGAACAGGAAGTGTTTGTGTGGGAGAGTCAGGACGTGACTCTGACCTGGATACAGAGAGAAGCAAAGGAAGGAGCAACCACTGCCAGGATAGCACACGGTGCTTGGGGAGTTGCCAGCCAGACTGCTTAGAGATACGGAGGTCTCTGGGAAAGCAGTTGAGAAAGCTTCCTCTGAGGGAGAGAGGTCACCATGAATCAGACAGCAAGGAGAAGCAGGTTAGAAGCTACTTTCATTCTCATGGGGAGAGGCTGGAACCCTTACCCAGAAGAGATAGCAGTTCTTCCCTAGAGTCTTCCCTAGAAGCTGTGAGTAAAGGTGGGAGATTGAGCAAGAGTAAAGTTCTGTATGATAAGCTGCATAAACGTTCCAAGTGCAGGCAGCCTGTTACTAGCAGAAGCTCTGAGAGTAGCCCAGCTGCTCTTAACCCATCAGCTGATTATGTGCTACGCAGACGGAAGCTAGAGCTAGACCCTGCTGAGCCAGAGATAGTGAAGCAGTACAAAGACAGAGACTTGCCTTTTTACCAACCTGTAAAAGCCAGACACACTAGAAGAAGGTTAAGCCAGTTGGATTCCCTTAACACTGTCTTAAAGGAGGCTGGTGATTCTAGTTGCTCTCAGATACCATGAAGGGAAAGGAATTATAAGTGGAAACAGCTTAGACACCAATTGGAACAATGGAAGCCTGTTGATCTGCAGTACCCTGATGTGAATCAGCATATATCTGACTCTGAAGTTGAATCAATGCAGTTGGGATCAACTATATCAGATAGCAGCTATTCTGAGATGGAGGCAGACTGTGCTTACTGTTGTCAAGAGTGAAGCTGTTATATTAATGCTTGTGATAAGTGCTGAGAAGTTATTTCATGCTATTGAGTTTGCACGGAGAGAAGCAGCATTCTGCTTCAGTGAAACTCAACGTCATTTAGCAGCTGGGAATTGTGAATGCTATGCAAATGATTAGCTGCAACTAAAGCGGTTCAGAACTGAAGAGAAGTTTGGATTAACCTTGTATATAAACTGACAAACCCTGAGAAGGATCAGGTTGGACTTTGTCACATTCTGGACTTTATTTAGCATAAGAAAGTATCCACTTTTTGTTTCTGGTTAGGGGATGGTAGATAACAAATTCCTGTGCAACAATAAAGTTTTTGTTACCACTTTAAAACCTTGGCTGTCTTCGTTTGGCCCACAACTACACGGAAACCCCAAACATCAGCACTTACAAGGATAATCCGTCACGTTTCCCTCTCCTCCAGGCAACCGCCTATACAGATAAAAAAGGGGCGTGACATGTCTTGTGTTGCATTCAGTGTCTGGCTTTTTGAAGTTTCAGTTTTACTTTTATTTATTTATTTCACATTCTTATATACCACCTTATCTGACAATTATATTTTCACTTTCTGGTAACTTATGTTTTATTTGGTGAAGGTCCATCTATGTTCTGCATGTGCGACTAAGGCTGGGTATTCCAGAGTTTCCAAATTACCAATTCTTGGAGTGAGATTTTTGGCCAGTTCTGGTTTTAAATTTACCTTGCAATGCAGTATGGTATTTGTAGTCCTGATGTTACCCATTGAAATCAGTGCTGCAGGTCCCATAATGCACCAGAATGAGATGGTAAAAAATCCAGCACTGGCTTAAAATCTTATTTCTGGAACCGGGTAACTTAGTAACTCTGGTATTCTCTTAGTCTGTAATTTCTATTTAAGAATGTGTAGTAATTTGGCATGTTCAACTTTCCGAATATATTTACTGATGTCTAACAATAGCCAAATTAATATGAATAAAATACATTCTCGAAAATGCTTGTATGCAAATCCTAGAAGTCTAAAAAATAAGATGGGAGAGTTAGAATATATAGCACTAAATGAAAGGTTAGATATGATTGGAATATCAGAGACATGGTGGAAGGAGGAAAACCAGTGGGACACTGTGATACCTGGGTACAAACTATATCGTAATGATAGAGCTGATCAAATTGGTGGAGGGGTTGCTCTCTATGTTAGAGAGGGCATTGAGTCAGAAAGGATTAAAGTTTTGCAGGAAACAAAATCTGCTGTAGAATCTATATGGATTGAAATTCCATGTAAAAGGGGGAAGGCAATGGCAGTGGGGGTGTACTATCGAGCGCCTTGCCAGAATGACCAAATGGATGATGAAATGCTCAAAGAAATCAAGGAAGCTAACAAAAGTTACAGTGCAGTAATAATAATGGGTGATTTCAACTACCCCAGTATCGACTGGGTCAGTGTCACGTCAGGACATGCTAGGGAGATAAAGTTCCTAGATGAAATAAACGACTGCTTCTTGGAGCAGCTGGTTCATAAACCGACCAGAGGGAAAGCCATATTAGACCTAGTCCTTAGTGGAACACCAAATCTAGTGTAAGAGATAAGGTTGTTGGGGCCACTTGGCAATAGTGATCATAGCCTTTGATTTAATTAGAGGAGGAGGGATAGTAAGGAACTCCACAGTACTACCTTTTAACTTTCGAAAGGGAGACTATGATAAAATGAGGAAAACAGTTAAGAAAAAACTAAAAGGAGCAGTTGCAAAGGTTAAAGACGTACATCAGGCTTGGCTGTTGTTGAAAAATACTATCTTGGAAGCCCAGACCAGTTGTATTCCACGCTTTAAGAAAAGTGGAAGGAAGTCCAAAAAACTGCCAGCATGGTTTAAAGGTGAGGTCAGAGAGGCTGTTGTTGCCAAAAAAGCATCTTTAAGGAAATGGAAAAAAGAGCCAAACGATGAAACCTGGAAACAGCACAAGCACTGGCAAGTCAAATGCAAGGCATTGATAAGGCAGGCAAAGGGAGAATTTGAGAAGAAGCTTGCTACGGAAGCAAAAACGCGAAGTAAAGACCTTTTCAAGTACATTCATAGCAAAAAACCTGTGAGAGAGTCAGTTGGTCCATTAGATGATAAAGGGGTTAAAGGAGCACTAAGAGGCGACAAGGCGATAGCGGAGAGATTGAGTGAATTCTTTGCTTCAGTCTTTACTGAGGAAGATGTAGGGATGTTACCCATGACTGAAGTGGTATTTAAAGGTGCGGAAGAATTGAAGGAAATATCGATCCATCGGGAAGATGTATTACAACTATTAGATAAACTGAAGAGTAGCAAATCACCTGGGCTAGATGGTATACATCCAAGGGTGTTGAAAGAACTGAAATTTGAGATTGCAGACCTGCTCTTAGTAATCTGTGAACTATCATTAAAATCATCTCTAATACCTGAAGATTGGAGGATCGCCAATGTAACACCAATTTTTAAAAAGGGTTCCAGGGGTGATCCAGGAAACTACAGACCGGTGAGCCTGACATCAGTACCGGGAAAAATGGTAGAAACCATTATAAAGAATAAAATTACTCAGCATATAGATAGTCATGACCTAATGGGAGACAGCCAACATGGCTTTAGACAAGGAAGATCTTGTCTTACTAATCTGTTATGTTTTTTTGAAGGAGTGCATAATCAGGTGGAAAAAGGTGAGTCGGTTGATATTGTGTATCTGGACTTTCAGAAAGCCTTTGACAAGGTCCCTCATCAGAGACTTTTGGCAAAACTAAAGAGTCATGGGATAGGAGGCAGTGTACTATTGTGGATCAGGAACTGGTTAAAAGATCGAAAGCAGAGGGTAGGGCTAAATGGCCAATTTTCCCAATGGAGAAAGGTGAATAGTGGTGTACCCCAGGGATCTATGCTGGGTCCGCTGCTTTTTGACATATTCATAAATGACCTGGAAAGTGGAATAATGAGTGAGGTTATCAAATTTGCAGATGACACAAAACTATTTAAAGTTGTTAAAACCCAAGAGGATTGTAGAAAATTGCAAGAGGATCTTGATAAATTGGAAGACTGGGCATCAAAATGGCAGATGAAATTTAATGTGGACAAGTGCAAGGTTATGCACCTAGGGAAGAACAACCCAAACTATGGTTACACGATGCAAGGTTCCACATTAGGAACCACCACCCAGGAAAAAGATTTAGGCGTCATTGTGGATAACATGTTAAAACCCTTGGCCCAATGTGCAGCGGCAGCCAAGAGAGCAAATAGAATGCTAGGTATCATAAGGAAAGGAATGGAAAATAAAACAAAAGATATTATAATGCCTCTATATTGTTTCATGGTGAGACCGCACCTTGAATATTGTGTGCAATTCTGGTTGCCGTATCTTAAAAAGGATGTAGTGATTTTAGAAATGGTTCAGAGAAGAGCCACCAAAATGGTAAAGGGGATGGAAGGATACTCCTATGAAGAAAGGCTAAAAAGGTTAGGGCTCTTTAACCTGGAAAAGAGACAGCTGAGGGGAGATATGATAGAAGTCTATAAATTAATGAACGGAGTGGAACGGGTAAACGTAGATCGATTGTTTACCTTATCAGAATATAGAAAGACTAGGGGACATGCAATGAAGCTACAGGGTAAACTATTTAAGACTAATAAAATAAAATATTTTTTCACTCAACGTGTAATCAAACTCTGGAATTTGTTACCGGAGGATGTAGTAAAGGCTGTTAGTGTAGCTGGGTTTAAAAAAGGTTTGGACAAGTTCCTGGAGGAAAGTTCCATAAACCATTATTAAGAAGGGACCCAGGATATCAATGCTTTAAACAATACAAGTATTGTGGAACCTGTGTCTCTTGGGGAAACTGCTAGGTATGTATGACCTAGATTGGCCACTGTTGGAAACAGAATACTGGGCTTGATGGACCTTGGTCTGACCCAGTATGGCATATCTTATGTTCTTATGTTCAAGGGCCCATTACAATATTTAAAATGCTGCCTTTTCCTTATAGTGTCGTTGGATGAGTTTTGGAAGTTAGTGCTAGCATGGCTCTGAAGGATGTTTTTTGTATTCATTTCCAGTAGGCCTGGTACTCGGAGGGTTTGTATTGCCATTACTGAGATCTTTGTTTTGTATGATTAGTTGTACTGGAAGATGGCCAAGCCCTGCTCTGCACAGATTGTTGGGAAAGGGGTGGGGGTGGGAGAGTTTGTGGATGCAGAATATATATTTTGATTTATTATTATATGGGTGAGCATATGTGTACTCCCTCCCCCTTCATATGACCTGCAGATACTAAGGGGTATGTTTTACTAAACCGGACTAACGGTTAACCTGGGCTATCTGCCACTAGGTCCCATATTATTCAATGGGAACTAGTTGAAGATAGCCCGGGTTAACCGTTAGCCCGGTTTAGTAAACATACCCCTAAAGCCTGCACTGCTGCCCTCTCCGCAGTTATTTATTGGAGGTAAGAAGGGGCAGGGGGTATAGCAGAAGATGGGAGAGGGGGAGAGGTGCGAGTAACTACAGGTGGTGGGGGGGTTTTCTTTTAAAAAGTTGTCAACCCTAGCTGACGTGGCTCAAAAGGGGAGGGTGGGTGGCGCAGCACGGCCAGGGCTTTTGCCTGGGGCAGCAGAAATCCTTCTGCCGGCCCTGTATATGTTTGTGCGTGTTGATTTAAACTGACAGAAGAAAAGGTAAGAACTTAATGGGGCAGAATAATAATTAAATAAACTGAATGGGAAGAAGAAAGAACATTACAAAATTAGACTTTAAATTAGACCATGAAATAATGTATTTTGCATGTATCCACAATTGTGCTGAAGTCAAGTACCCTTCGATGTATCATTTTGCTTTGAATTTCAGGATTGTCCAAGAGTCCAGACAAGATGGACTGGACCTCGATTCATAATACTGGAGAAAAGATTTATGTAGCCAATAACCACATGGTAGGGTATTTATTACAAAGAAACATTGTTCAAGTTGATCCGAAATAGGGTATTTAGTCTAGGATGCAAATTCTTATCTTCAAAGACCTCTAACCTATCTGAGTTTCAGAATAATCACAATTAACATTCATAAAACATATTTAGCATGCATTTGATTCAACAACCTGACTAATTTTCACCTTAGCTCATGGCCCGGGATTGTGAATCCTTGGTTTAGACCCTCATCTTGAGATAAAGGCAGTACAACCATGGTCGAGGACCTCACTTCAAAGCACTGAGGTCCATAGCCCAGATCTAAGATGCCTGATTTGGGAAATGTCATTCCTATCATATGAAGTGCTATTTATATGCAGGATTGATATCATGAATACTCTCTGAAATAGATTTATAGAAGAAGATGTGCTGGACGTGTATTTGGACGGAATGAGAGATGTGGGTAGGAGAATAAAGGGGATGATTATGGGGAGTATGTATTTGTATGAGTGAGTGGAAGAAGAGTGTGTGCATTTCTATATGGAAGGTGTATGCAGGGCTGGCCCAACCACTAGGTAAACTAGGCAGGCACTTAGAAAGGCAGCTTCTGGGGGGCAAAAAAGAGCAGGGAATTCAAAGCTGTTATGTTTTTTTGAAGGAGTGAATAATCAGGTGGACAAAGGTGAGTCGGTTGATATTGTGTATCTGGACTTTCAGAAAGCCTTTGACAAGGTCCCTCATGAGAGACTTTTGGCAAAACTAAAGAGTCATGGGATAGGAGGCAGTGTACTATTGTGGATCAGGAACTGGTTAAAAGATAGAAAGCAGAGGGTAGGGCTAAATGGCCAATTTTCCCAATGGAGAAAGGTGAATAGTGGTGTACCCCAGGGATCTGTGCTGGGTCCACTGCTTTTTGACATATTCATAAATGACCTGGAAAGTGGAATAACGAGTGAGGATATCAAATTTGCAGATGACACAAAACTATTTAAAGTTGTTAAAACCCAAGAGGATTGTGGAAAATTGCAAGAGGATCTTGATAGATTGGAAGACTGGGCATCAAAATGGCAGATGAAATTTAATGTGGACAAGTGCAAGGTTATGCACCTAGGGAAGAACAACCCAAACTATGGTTACACGATGCAAGGTTCCACATTAGGAACCACCACCCAGGAAAAAGATTTAGGCGTCATTGTGGATACCATGTTAAAACCCTCGGCCCAGTGTGCAGCGGCGGCCAAGAGAGCAAATAGAATGCTAGGTATGATAAGGAAAGGAATGGAAAATAAAACAAAGGATATTATAATGCCTCTATATCGTTCCATGGTGAGACCGCACCTTGAATATTGTGTGCAATTCTGGTCGCCGTATCTTAAAAAGGATATAGAGTTATTAGAAAAGGTTCAGAGAAGAGCCACCAAAATGGTAAAGGGTATGGAAGGATACTCCTATGAAGAAAGGCTAAAAAGGTTAGGGCTCTTTAACCTGGAAAAGAGACGGCTGAGGGGAGATATGATAGAAGTCTATAAATTAATGAGCGGAGTGGAACGGGTAAACGTAGATCGATTGTTTACCTTATCAGAATATAGAAAGACTAGGGGACATGCAATGAAGCTGCAGGGTAAACTATTTAAGACTAATAAAAGAAAATATTTTTTCACTCAACGTGTAATCAAACTCTGGAATTTGTTACCGGAGGATGTAGTAAAGGCTGTTAGTGTAGCTGGGTTTAAAAAAGGTTTGGACAAGTTCCTGGAGGAAAGGTCCATAAGCCATTATTAAGAAGGGACCCAGGATATCAATGCTTGAACCAATACATGCATTGTGGAACCTGTGTCCCTTGGGGAAACTGCTAGGTACATATGACCTAGATTGGCCACTGTTGGAAACAGAATACTGGGCTTGATGGACCTTGGTCTGACCCAGTATGGCATATCTTATGTTCTTATGTTCTTAAAGCTAAACAATGGATTCTGAAACCCAAGGGGGCATAAGACTTAAGGTTTGCCTAGGGTGCCTACATCTTGAACCAGCCCTGGGTCCGGCCCTGGATACATGGGATGTGGGTTATGTGAAGAGGTGTGGGTGTTTGGTTGTAGGATTGTGTGTTTTCTAGGGTTTTGTGACTGTGTGTGAGTTGTACATTTGTATATGGGTGGAATGAGGTGAGACGAGTCTAGGTATTTAGGGAAGGATAAATGTATACTGTATATAGGGTAATGTCAGCATTTGTGATTTTGGATTAGTGGTTGGAAGATGATTGGTGGTCTGAAGAGACTTAAGATGTGTGTGTGAGAGAGGACGTCAAGCAGTGGAGTAGGTGGGATGGGGTGTATGAGTACCGGTGCATGAGAGTAAATGCATGAAGGTGTAGAATTACAGTATGGGTGTATAGGAATATGTGTGGTGGGAGGAAATAGCTTTGAAAGTGCCTGTTCATGACATCCATTGTCAGCTGCTTTACTTATTTCTCCCTGTTTGTCTGCCTGTGTTGATACTGGTCAGACTACTAGACTTTTAGAATAGAATGGTGATTCTAGCTCTAACATTTTCCCATAGAAAACCATGAACATTTTTTCTTCGAGCTGAGTTCCCTGAAAGCACTGACTTGATGTTTTATGTGTTTAATTGCAGGATTTAGATTTGAATTTTAGATTTAATTACCCCCCTGTTCAAATTTCAGCTCAAAGTAAGTTGCATACAGGTGCAGGATGTATTTCTATGCCCAAGAAGCTTATATTCTGAGAGTATCATTTACTAACATGTGTGAACTAGCTAATGGATGTTAATGTGATTTAGTGCATGTTAAATATAACTCCGTGGTTTGTGATCCCAGGTTGGGCATGAATTAGTTTGAGGGAAGACCTGGAGTGTATACTTCATGGAAGGTAACACTGTTCTTGTAGCTATGGTATTCAGGGGTTCTGGGATGGGACCAGTAAAGGCTGGGAGGTCATTGCCCCTGGGATCTGCTACTCCGTGACTTCCTTTCACTTCCAAGAAGGTTTGTTATGAACCAATACAGTTTACTGAATGTCTTTAGTAATCAAACAATACTCAAATCAACATAAACATAGGGTTCAAAAATAGTAAAATTACAGTTTGCCTTGTTTCCTTACCCTCTACCCTGGGATAGCAAAAGGTTCCTCTTCACCTTTTGCTAAGATTATCCCTCTAAGATGAGAATTCCAGTATTCTCCACCTTTTTCATTTTCCCCACTCTTCCCTGGAGGCTGGTCATAGGCATAGGCTGCAGGTGCTCCTTGGCCCTCCTAGATCCTTCTCCTGGCAAATATCTTCTAATTTCTGAAGATAATGCTCAGATTCGGCAGCAGACACTTCTTCTCTATCAAACACTGGCCCTCATTGTCTCAGCTCAGTGCTTTTCAAACTTTTATCCCATATGACCCCATTTTAACAACTGAAATTCATATGTCCCCAGATGATGATGGAATCAAAACAGCACTGTTGGATATTCCATAGAGATGGCTATGCACCGCTACAGTGCATAGCCGTTGCCAACAAACTTTAACAATGGATCTTCAATGCTGAGGTCATATGCGATTCTGGCATTGAATACCCGGGGCCGCTGCACGGCCTCTGCAGCAGCTAACTGGGCAGTGGCGATATTCTGCTGCCCGGTTAACTCGTATGGGTAAAAGGCTGGCCTATCTTTTACCCGCAGAATACCACACCCCAGAATACCCCCCAAAAAAACAACACTAAGCGGTTAGCATTGGAACGTGTAGTGAAGGTAATTGGGATTTCACTAGCTTCCTTCCCCTCCTTTCATTCATCTAAACTAAGCAGAAAGCAATGGCAACAGTATTGGCAACAGCAGCAGCAGCCAGCACAGGGTCCCTTGTGCCAGTGTGCCGTGTGCGCTTTCAGACCCCAGTACTCAGCATGGGTTTCCAGTCTAACAGGAAGCGAGGGGGCAAAAGCCTACAGTATGAATGTTTGCTAGCTCACAGGCTACATTTCTTTTTAAATTTATGCAATCATCAAAAATGAGTGGAGGAGTAGCCTACTGCAGAGCTACTCAAATCCGGTCTGGAGGTCCGCAACCCTGCAGGTTTTCGGGATATCCCTAATGAATATGCGTGAGATATATATGCATTAGAGATATCCTGCCAACCTGACTGGTTTGTGGCCCTCCAGGGCTGGATTTGGAGACCCCTGCCTTACACCTCTGTCATTTAAGATTGTGAGTGGGCAAGGTACAGATGTCCTAGACATCAAAAGGGTAGATAGAATGTGTCACATTCCTCCTCGATTCTCACCACCACCAAAAAGTTGTCTAATAGACAATATTTTGGTGGTGCTGAGAAGCGAGAAGGAATGTGACACATTCTATCTAACCTTTTTAATGTCTTGGACATCTGCACCTTGCCCACTCACAATTTTAAATGACAGAGGTGTAAGGCAGGGGTCTCCAAATCCAGCCCTGGAGGGCCACAAACCAGTCAGGTTGGCAGGCTATCTCTAATGCATATATATCTCATGCATATTCATTAGGGATATCCCAAAAACCTGCAGGGTTGCAGACCTCCAGGACCAGATTTGAGCAGCTCTGGCCTACTGGTTAGAGTAACTGCCTAGTACCCAGAAGATCAAGGATTCAATTCCCACTGGCACTCCTTGTGACCTTGGGCAAGTCACTCTACTCTCCATTGCCTTGGAAGAAAAAGGCCTGGCAATCTACTTCCAGTGATACATTGTCAAGAAAACCCAGAGGCAGCTGGGTCAGCATTGACTTGATGGCACAAAAAAAATAAAAAATCTATTCCAAGCAGTCCAACTTGAAAAGAAAAAAACATGGGAAAATAATCCAAATCACTGAAAAAAACAAACTGTTACAGGAAAATGACTAAGTAGACCCATACCTCTCTAGCCCTACAGCTGAGGGGGATCCAATTAGAAATAAAATATTTCACAAACATGAGGCAAAATAAACCACCTAAACACCATTCCTATCTAATAACTGTAATTATACCACCCAGTAACCTAGGTGTCAGCTGGCAAACAAGAACTTACAAAGGCAGCCAACTGGAAAGGTTCATACAAAACATAAGTTACAGATTGTAACTTTATCACACATCCATAAGGAAATTTGAGAAAAAACAACCCCCACAATTGAATCACCACAGGCTTCAATATCAAAAATTCCCTCCTTCTTTACTGTGTATCCCAAGCTAAATCTAGGAAAATATGCACAGACATCCCCTTAAATAGGACAGGTTACTTTTTAAAATACAATTTGAGCAGCCACTCGCAACTAGAAGACAATACCAGAGTTATTATCAGTGTAGTAGGCGTTACCGTGTCCAAATATGATGTTTCCAATAGCTCTGAAGCATTTAAAAATATCCATAGGAGGATTCTCTCCATCAGAACATTTCACTCCCTTAGGCACAGATTTCTTTCCCGTTGGTAAATAATAAATCCTAGTGAGAGGGGGTTGGGACTCAGGCAGAACTCTCAGATTCTCGGACAAATATGCTCTAAACATTTCCCTTGCAGCGATCACCAGTGATCTAGGGAAATTCAGTAAACACACATTTAGAACTCTAATCTGGTTTTCCAGCACCCCAGATTTAAATTTTTGGACTATAATATCCTTAACCATAGTGTTAATATGATATTCATTTTTATTTCAGTACCTTCCAATATTATCTTTATTGCAGCAAAATCTCCCTCATTTTTTCTGCATAAGCACTGAGTTACTTTGTACTAGCTGTAACGTTTTGTTTGTTTGTGAGACCAAACACTCAACCAACTTGGTTATGGCTGTCCAAATTGAATCCAAAGTAATATGCTCTGGGTGCTCCAGAGAGAAGGTAAGAATAGCCCAGCACTCCATTCGAGCATCTTCATTCCCCGAAGAGCTGATGCTCTTCTCAGACACTGAAGAGGGAGGTCGGGAACTGCTCACCAGTGCACTCTGCTCTACTCCTGAAGCTGTAATTGTTGACCCCGGCTGTTTATCGGCTGCCTGGCTCAATCTGGACACACTTCCTCCCCCCGGAGAAGTTGTCAAACCTACCATAAGTCCGAAAGCCCCGGTGAGTCCAGGCTGAGGAAACCCACCAGCAGAACAGGAGGGAATTGCAGCTCCGGCATGAGCTCACACCCCGAAGAAGACACCGGGCTTCCCTGTCCCAGCATCAACAAAGCTGGGTTAACACCGGATTCTTCTCAGTGCCCTTCCTGGAGCCAAAGGTGAGAGTCCATTTGACCACAACCGGGGAAATACTGGCAGTTATCTCCTGTGAATGGGGAGGATTCCCCCATGATTTTCCCTTCCTTTTTGGCATTATTCAGCAAGGCAATCCACGGAACTGGCAGGTCACGCAGCCATCTTGAATTCCCCATCAGCTCACAGGCTACATGCTGGCTGGTGGCTGCTACTACTTGGCATAGGTCATAGTGAAAGTCCAGAGAGAAGGTGAAATGGCCATATTTCTGTGACCCCCATCCACTGATGATGTGACAACATTTGGGGTCCTGACCCTAAGTTTGGGAATCACTGTCTAAGCTCCTGAATCCTCCTGTTCACCTTAAGGATCAGTGGAATCTTTTATTTTCCTTCTTTCAGAGGCCTCCACTTGCCCCTGACTTCTTAAAATACTTGTGGTTCTGCTGTGTTGGCATAGCTAATCAACCTCAGAGCAGACTATGTGAAATGCAGTGGCCTAAGCAACTTTAACACCACACGTGTATAGTACAATGGCTCTAAACAGTACAAAGACGTGCACAGTATTTAAAACTCACAACTTTTTATTGGTCCTTATATAATGCAGGGGGGCCAAACCCAACACAGGCCGTGTTTCGTAAGGTACTACTTCAGGGGTGAGGCACACCATAAACTATAAAAACATCAAAAACAATTTAATAATAGCTCCTCAAAGGATACATATAATAACTAAAAGAAATAAATAATACCAAAAACAAGAATTAAAAGCATGAATAAGAAAATATAAATAACAAGTAGAACATGAAAAAATGAAAACATAAGGAACCTTGTATATTGACCACAACGTAAAACCGTGATAATATGTATAATAATAAATATATGGGTAAAAATAAAACAACATTATGAAAATGTACAGAAAGACCAAACGAAAACCATGTAAAAGCATCAATACCATATAATAAAATAGTGTATATGATAAAAGTACATGTAGATTATAAACAACATAAGAGAAATAAAATTATCATAAAATCAAATAAATGGCAACTATAATACAATGTATATAGACAATAATCAATTCATAAATACCAAAAAGGAGAAATTCAAAAGGTAAAGGCTAAAAATCAACATTTAGAGACAAAAAAATAAAAATAAAAATAAAAAATCATTTTGCAACACAAGGAGACAGGAGTGAATGAGAGACCATTACCTTAGGAACGTAAACTGATGTATGAGATCACTGAAACTCTAGGAAATGTTCCATTCTCTGTAAAACCCAATTGTACCTAATTAGGATTAAGCTATGAAAGGGATTCTATAGAACAAACAGAATCAGAACCAATCAACCAATCAACGGATGCAACTGCTGATTAATACGGACTAATATTACAAATGCTAAACCTGGGTGGTTGGGGTACATAAAGATATGTGTAGAATCTATTTGCTTCATATGTGTAAAAACAACTATTATATATTTCCTATAATTACGTTAAAAATCTAACATCAGCCACAAACCAAACCGTTCATGGCTGATGAATTGTGAATATGTGCCACATGTATAAGCAAAGAATCTTATAAAATTGCAGTGAATCACATTGCACACCCTGAGATAAACGAACAATGGATTGTTTAAAATAAGATGGTTTCTGTCTCAGTATTTTATACTCACTACGGTTATGATGAAATAAATGAATGTGAGGATCCAAACACGTCTAAAATAAATCAGCTGTAGAGACTCATAAAATGAATACTGAAAATAAAACAAAAACTGTGTTTAAAGTAAAGAGATGAGCGCGCCCAGCTGAAATATAAAAAATTGTTTTTTTAAAAAAGAAAAGAAACTTACAAGAATACCAAACACAGACTCTGTGCCGCATCGTGAACTCTGTAAATTAAAAGAACGCCGGCGCGTGCGATTCTTTTGATATATGTGGAACGTGTTCCCAAGTTTAGGGTGGCATTGCTAAAGTATGCAGGTGCCAGTATTGGGAGATGCTGCTCCGCGAAGGGCCGAACAGCCTGACTCTCCATGAGGCTTTGGATAGTGGAGCCTGTGGGTGTGGGTGTTTGTGCCCCTGTTGGCCGCTGCTCTAGGGCAGAGGTTCCCAACTCCGGTCCTGGTGGGCCAAACACTATTCAGGTTTTCATGCTGTCCCTAATGAATATTCATGAGATACATTTGCATACAATGGGGGTGGCGCATACAAATGCAGCACAGGCATATTTATTAGGGACAGCATGAAACCTGAATGGTGTTTGGCTCTCCAGGACTGCAGTTGGGAAACTCTGCTCTAGGGATTGCACATGTTTATGGTGTCTGTGCAGTAAAATATAGGTGTTTCAGGCATGTTTATTTTATCTGCAGTAAAGGTTCTGTCTTTATTACCATGGTTTAGTACTGGGTAAACTATGGGGACAGGGTTGGCAGAAGCTACAGCTGGGACGTGAACTTGTGACCTTCTGCTCCTGAACATGCTGGCTGTGTGTACTGCACCACACTGTTGCCACAGGGACAGATCATTCCCTGTGGATACCATGACTGTTCGTCAGACAGACCCTGTCTGTTACAGTGCACAGCACCCACCTTAACGGGGCTTGGCCATGGTCTGCTGTGGGCAGATGCCACTGCCCCCTCCACCACCAGCACCCCTCTGCCACCATGCTGCCATGCCATTATGCCGGTGGTGCTGGTGGTGCACAGTCCCATGCCATCCAGTGTGCCGGTAGGCAGCTGCCTATGGTGGGGGTTCTCAGGTAGGGGTGCCTACATGGACATGCGCGCTTTCCCCCGGCACCGCCTGCCAATGTTATGTGCCCTTGCGGGGCACCTGCTGGGTAATATCCCCTATGACAAAGTGGGACACACACTCGTGCCCATGTTGGACCCTCGTCAGTTGCTGTCTTGCTGCTTTACAGTTTCAGCATTCCCATGTGCCACCTTCGGCATCTGCCTAGTCCGTACTGTTCCCCAGCTGGACTACAGCATGTGCCGTCTGCAGCCCCCTGTATCCCATTTACAGCATCAGTACAGTTGCCCTTTCCTACGTGCCCACTCTGCTGTTGCTGCACATTTGCACGCCATAAAAACCTTCCCAATCTAAAGAACAGAAACCCTGATCAGCGCTATTTCAATGTGGGATCATTCACTTTGTAGTGGGACAGAGCATAGACCCTTCCAAACATGATATCTTCATTTTTACGCTTTGTCAGTAGTGTTGCTTTATGTTTGTCATTAATATCACTATTGGCCAGCTTGGTTATTGGGATTTTAAATGTGGTTCTGGTCATTTTATATGTTTATTTGCCTTTTTGGTTCCTGTACATGTATCACAACTATCACTTTATCTGGGTTTCCCTGCCTTTGCTGCACATTGCTGACTTAAATGGTTTCTCTTTCCTGCAAATGTGCCTAACTCGAGGGTTTCACTGGCGTTAGTGTTCAGACCCGGATTTCACAGCGTTAGTGTGCCTGGAGCCTCTCCTCCGCCCACTCTCCACCCATTGACCCCTTCTCTCTGCCCTCTGGGAAGCCTTATTCCACCCTTCAGACCCGGATTTCACAGCATTAGTGTGCCTTAACGCCGCCGCCGCGTTATCGCATGATAAGTGATGTTATCATGCGATAATGTTACATTATCGTGCGATAATTCCACTGCTGTGACGTTAAGATGGTTTAGTAAACATACCCCTTAGTCCTTTCTGGAACACAGGATTTAGAGCATGAGCTAGGATTTGGAGCAAGAGCTAACTGTGTTGCAACCATACAGCAACAGTGATCACAAAACGATTGCATTTGACTTAATAATTTCATTGAGTATGCAAAGGAAACACAATGGATCCTCCTTGAAAATTACTACCTTCCCTATCAAGGGTCACTGGTTCAAGACCAATCAATAAGTTTATAAGTTTGTGTTTTATACAGATCTACTTCACAGAAAGAAGTAGATAGAGATTTAATAGAAAACATATGCAGTATTTCCATGAAAGGAGAAGTGTTACTGATAGGTGATTTCAATATGCCGAATGTTGATTGGCACATTGCTGCTGCAGTGTCATCTAGAAGTAAAGTGATCCTATATTCTCTATAGGGAGAACTATTCTGGCAACTGGTAACAGGGCCATACTGTGCTTACCAATTGGGAAAGCACAGCACTGTGTACGCCTTGTATCTTTATCTTTATCTTTATTCGTAAGGCTTGATAGACCGCCCAAGCCATAGCGTCAGGGCGGTGTACAATACAAAAAAAGCAAGGTTACTGAGAAATAAAGTTGGAAAAGAACGCCAATAACAACAGGACAGAGGACAGAGAGAGGCAGAGAGAAGATAGAGAGCAAAGGAGGTCCATAAAGTGGAAAGGAGGGTAGGGGACGGGAGAGACAGCGAGGAAGGGCTAGTCAAAAAAAAATAGCGCTATACAAATGATTAATAATAGTAGTAGTAGTAGTAGATATAGTGGGAGACCATCTCATCCAGTGAGCACCAGATGGTGTGGTTTAGTATTAGTACTAGAGCAGATAAAGTCCATTCAAAATCAAGGATCTTAGACTTTAGGAAAACGAACTTTGCCAAGATGGGAAAATACCTCAAGGAGTCATTAGTGGGATAGGAACAGCTGGAGGGATGAAGAAAAGCAATGGACAAAATAGAAAGGGGATATTTTCAACAAAATGTTTTCTTAGAAAGGTAAATAAATGTTAAAGGAAAAGGAGGCAAGAAGTAGCTGAAAAGGTGAAGAGAAAGAGGATGGTCATCATAAAATGCAAGAAATCACAGAAAGAGGAAGACAAGCAGCAAGATTTGGAAAAACTTATAGAAGTTAGGAAAGTAGTCAGGAAAGTGAAGATACAAAAATAAGACTTATCCAGTACAATAAAATGGAGGAACAAGACATTTTTCCTGATATGTTAGTGAGAGGAGGAGTGCAAAAATGGGATTATCAGACTCAAGAATGAAGGGAAGGAATATATAGAAACTGATGAAAATATAGCAGAATTTCTTAACAAATATTTTTCTTCTGTGTTCACAGTTGAAGGGCTAGGAGCAGGGCCTCAGAAAACACCCAAAACACCCACAAATAGGAACAGTAGTGAAGGGGATCTTTTACGATTTTCAGCAGATTGTGTTCATGAGGAACTAGCTAAACTAAAAGTAGCCAAAACAATGGGGCTGGATGGGATACATCCCAGAGTATCGAAGGAACTTGGGAAAGTTTTAGAAGCCCCATTGTCTGACTTTTTCAATGCTTCTTTAGAGACAGGAATGGTCCCAGAGGACTGGAGAAAGGTACATGTGGTCCCTTTACACAAAAGTGGAAGTAAGAATAAGATTGAGAACTACAGGCTGGTTAGTCTGAATGCTGTGTTGATTAAATAAATGGAAATGCTGCTAAAAACAGAGGATAGTGAGGTTTCTGGAGTCCAATGGCTTGTAGATCTAAGGCAGCATGGGTTTACTAGAGGCAGGTTTTGTCAGACAAATCTGATTTATTTCTTTGACTGGGTGATCAGAGAGTTGGAATGAGGGAGAGCTGTAAATGTGGTGTACTTAGATTTCAGTAAAGTCTTTTACACCGTTCCACAAAGGTGACTTATAAATTAATTGATCAAAAATAAAGTCTAATGTGGACAGGATTATAATCAATAAGGAATACAAATGAATCCTGACCCTTTAACTTATAGTCAAAACAGACTACAAAATAAACAGAGAAACAGTCTTGAAGGACTAGAAAGGGGGGCTGTTACTTCTGGAGAGAAATCTGAAATTGTGAGTATATACTTCTGGGAATAAGAACATAAGACCATAAGAACATAAGACATGCCATACTGGGTCAGACCGAGGTCCATCAAGCCCAGTATCCTGTTTCCAACAGTGGCCAATCTAGGTTATACGTACCTAGCAATATCCCCAAAAGACAGGTTCCACAATGCTTGTACTGGGTCAAGCATTGATATCCTGGGTCCCTTTTTAATAGTGGTTTATGGACCTTTCCTCCAGGAACTTGTCCAAACCTTTTTTAAACCCAGCTATACTAACAGCCCTTACTACATCCTCCGGTAACAGATTCCAGAGTTTGATTACACGTTGAGTGAAAAAATATTTTCTCTTATTTGTCTTAAATAGTTTACCCTGTAGCTTCATTACATGTCCCCTAGTCTTTCTATACTCTGATAGCGTAAACAATTGATCCACGTTTATCCGTTCCACTCCATTCATTAATTTATAGACCTCTATCATATCTCCCCTCAGCCGTCTCTTCTCCAGGCTAAAGAGCCCTAACCTTCTTAGCCTCTCTTCATAGGAGTAGCCTTCCATCCCCTTCACCAATTTGGTGGCTCTTCTCTGTACTTTTTCTAAGATACGGTGACCAGAATTGCACACAATATTCAAGGTGCGGTCGTACAATGGAGCGATACAGAGGCATTATAATATCCTTTGTTTTGTTCTCCATCCCTTTCCTTATGATACCTAGCATTCTATTTGCTTTCTTGGCCGCCGCTGCACACTGGGCGGAGGGTTTTAACATGTTATCCACAATGACTCCTAAATCTTTTTCCTGGGTGGTGGTTTCTAATGTGGAGCCTTGCATCGTGTAACTATAGTGTGGGTTGTTCTTTCCTAGGTGAATAACTTTGCACTTGTCCACATTAAATTTCATCTGCCATTTGGATGCCCAGTCTTCCAATTTATCCAGATCCTCCTGCAGTTTTCCACAATCCTCTTGGGTTTTAACAACTTTAAACAGTTTTGTGTCATCTGCAAATTTGATAACCTCACTAGTTATTCACTTTTCCAGGTCATTTATGAATATGTCAAAAAGCAGCGGACCCAGTACAGATCCCTGGGGTACTCCACTATTCACCTTTTTCCATTGGGAATATTGGCCATTTAGCCCTACCCTCTGCTTTCTATCTTATAACCAGTTCCCGATCCACAATAGTACACTGCCTCCTATCCCATGACTTTTTAGCTTCGCCAAAAGTCTCTGATGGGGGACTTTGTCAAAAGCTTTCTGAAAGTCCAGATACACTATATCAACCGACTCACCTTTGTCTACCTGTTTATGCACACCTTCAAAAAAACATATCAGATTAGTAAGACAAGATCTTCCTTGTCTAAAGCCATGTTGGCTGTCTCCCATTAGGCCATGACTATTTACATGCTGCGTAATTTTGTTCTTTATGATGGTTTCTACCATTTTCCCTGGTACTGACGTCAGGCTCACCGGTCTGTAATTTCCTGGGTCACCCCTGGAACCCTTTTTAAAAATTGGTGTTACGTTGGCGACCCTCCAATCTTCAGGTATTACAGATGATTTTAATGAAAGTTCACAGATTACCAATAGCAGGTCTGCAATCTCATATTTTAGTTCTTTCAACACTCTGGGATGTATACCATCCGGTCCAGGTGATTTGCTACTATTCAGTTTATCAAATAGTTGTAAAATATCTTACCGGTGTAGCGATATTTCTCTCAATTCCTCTGCAGTATCACCTTTAAATACCACTTCAGTCTTGGGTAACATCCCTACATCTTCTTCAGTAAAGACCGAAGCAAAGAATTCATTCAGTCTCTCTGCTATAGCCTTGTTTCCTCTTACTGCCCCTTTTACCCCTCTATCATCTAATGGTCCAATTGACTCTCTCACAGGCCTTTTGCTACGAATGTACTTGAAAAAGTCTTTATTTCGTATTTTTGCTTCCATAGCAAGTTTCTTCTCAAATTCCCGTTTTGCCTGCCTTATCAATGCTTTGCATTTAACTTGCCAGTGCTTGTGCTGTTTCCAGTTTTCATCATTTGGCTCTTTTTTCTGAAAGGAATTATTTTATTTTAAAGCTAATTAATCTGTGAACCCACTATTTTTTGTTAAATCAGTCAGGGCCTAGTAGCAACAGTTTAAGATTCAATTTAAAACACAGAAGAGAACTTTCTGGTTTCCTTTCATACCCAGTAGAGAGCTGTAGTTTAAATTTCATAGTCACTCAGGGCCTAGCATCAGCAAAGTACTTTTAATTTCAATTTAAAACACAGAAGAGAGCTTTCTGGTTAAATTTAGAATCCAGCAGAGAGCTTGTAGTTTAAATTTCATAGTCACTCAGGGCCTAGCATCAGCAAAGTACTTTTAATTTCAATTTAAAACACAGAAGAGAGCTTTCTGGTTAAATTTAGAATCCAGCAGAGAGCTTGTAGTTTTAAATTTCATAATAGGTTAGAGCCTACAGCAGCAAAGAGCTATAATTTAAATCAAATCAGAATATAGCTTACCTCAGCAGCACAGGACAGGGTACTGTGTAGCAGCCCTCTTTTAATAAGTGTTATATCCCTCCCTCCCTCCCCACACCCACCCTCCCCTTGGATAATCACAGCTTTATAGGTACTTGCACAACTTAAAAGACAGGAGGTGCTCTCAGGTGAAGCTCATTACCCAAATCAGTCATACACTAAGGACCTGAGATTAATTAAGCTTCAGGTGAACAAGGTATATTAAACTTATTAGGTACAGTTTTAGTGGCACCCTTTAGTATGTAAAGAACTTAAAGATCTAAACACAAACTTAAAACTAAGATGCAGACAGCAGTCCAGCAGCGGGATGTGGGCTTTCCAGTCTTTTGCATTGAGTGTCACATGTATGATTTTCTCCCAGCTGGTGAGAGGTCTTAAATGTGCACTAGGTGCAAGGAGCTCTTTGCTCTCAGGGAACAAGTCCGTTCTCTAGAGGCTAAAGTAGCAGACTTGGAAAGCATAAGACAGACAGAGAGGTACATAGACGAGACCTACAGGGATATAGTCCTGAAGTCCCACCTCCAGTCTGGCAGCATCCCTGTTGCCATGGAGGAGAGAGGTCACGTGACAGGAGAGCATCACCCTGGTGTGGCAGGAAGTGATCCTGTAACTAGGACCTGTCCTCCAGGTGATGTAAACCCCTCTCGCACCGAGGAGGTTTCTCCAGGGCCAAGTGCCCATGAGGGAAGGGTTAGGACAGCAGTTATAGTTGGTGATTCGATCATTAGGCATGTAGATAGCTGGGTGGCTGGTGGACGTGAGGATCGCCTGGTAACATGCCTGCCTGGTGCGAAGGTAGCGGACCTCACGCGCCACCTAGATAAGGTCTTAGATAGTGCTGGGGAGGAGTCTGCTGTCTTGGTACATGTCGGTACCAATGACATAAGAAAATGTGGTAGGGAGGTTCTGGAAGCTAAATATAGGCTTTTAGGTAGGAAGTTGAAATCCAGAACTTCCAGGGTAGCATTCTCCGAAATGGTTCCCGTTCCACGCGCAGGACCCAAAAGGCAGGCAGAGCTCCGGAGTCTCAATGCGTGGATGAGACAATGGTGCAGAGATGAGGGGTTTGGATTTGTTAGGAACTGGGGAACATTCTGGGGAAAGGAGGGGCTCTTCCGAAGGGATGGGCTTCACCTTAACCGGGATGGAACCAGGCTGCTGGCATTAACCTTTAAAAAGGAGATAGAGCAGCTTTTAAACTAGATAATAGGGGAAAGCCGACAGTCGCCCAAGAGCGCATGGTTCGGAAGAATGTATCCTTGAAGGATACTACAAAAAGCAGAGAGGTTCCAAAAAAGAGTAAAGTAGCCCAAATGCCCTCGAGTATGGAGCAAACAGAGCTTAAAGATCCCAAATTACCCATGTCTACCAATAGCCAAATTAATATGAATAAAATACAGTCTCTAAAATGCTTGTATGCAAATGCTAGAAGTCTAAAAAACAAGATGGGAGAGTTAGAATATATAGCACTAAACGAGAGGTTAGATATGATTGGAATATCAGAGACATGGTGGAAGGAGGACAACCAGTGGGACACTGTGATACCTGGGTACAAACTATATCGTAATGATAGAGCTGATCAAATTGGTGGAGGGGTTGCGCTCTATGTTAGAGAGGGCATTGAGTCAGAAAGGATTAAAGTTTTGCAAGAAACAAAATTTGCTGTAGAATCTCTATGGATTGAAATTCCATGTAAAAAGGGGAAGGCGATGGCAGTGGGGGTGTACCATCGTCCGCCTGGCCAGAATGAGCAAATGGATGATGAAATGCTCAAAGAAATCAAGGAAGCTAGCAAAAGTTACAGTGCAGTAATAATAATGGGTGATTTCAATTACCCCGGCATCGACTGCGTCAGTGTCACAGCAGGACATGCTAGGGAGATAAAGTTCCTAGATGAAATAAATGACTGCTTCTTGGAGCAGCTGGTTCATGAACCGACCAGAGGGGAAGCCATATTAGACCTAGTCCTTAGTGGAACACCAGATCTAGTGCAAGAGATAAGGGTGTTGGGGCCACTTGGCAATAGTGATCATAGCATGATCGCCTTTGATTTAATTAGTGGAGGAGGGATAGTAAGGAAATCCACAGTACTACCCTTTAACTTTCGAAAGGGAGACTATGATAAAATGAGGAAAACAGTTAAGAAAAACTAAAAGGAGCAGTTGCAAAGGTTAAAGACGTACATCAAGCTTGGATGATGTTGAAAAATACTATCTTGGAAGCCCAGACCAGCTGTATTCCACGCTTTAAGAAAAGTGGAAGGAAGTCCAAAAAACTGCCAGCATGGTTTAAAGGTGAGGTCAGAGAGGCTGTTGTTGCCAAAAAAGCATCTTTCAGGAAATGGAAAAAAGAGCCAAATGACGAAACCTGGAAACAGCACAAGCACTGGGCAAGTCAAATGTAAGGCATTGATAAGGCAGGCAAAGAGAGAATTTGAGAAGAAGCTTGCTGCGGAAGCAAAAACACGAACTAAAGACTTTTTCAAGTACATTCGTAGCAAAAAACCTGTGAGAGAGTCAGTTGGTCCATTAGATGATAAAGGGGTTAAAGGAGCACTAAGAGGCGACAAGGCGATAGCGGAGAGACTGAATGAATTCTTTGCTTCAGTCTTTACTGAGGAAGATGTAGGGATGTTACCCATGACTGAAGTGGTATTTAAAGGTGCGGAAGAATTGAAGGAAATATCGATACATCGGGAAGATGTCTTACAACTATTAGATAAACTGAAGAGTAGCAAATCACCTGGGCCAGATAATCCAAGGGTGTTGAAAGAACTGAAATATGAGATTGCAGACCTGCTATTAGTAATCTGTGAACTATCATTAAAATCATCTCTAATACCTGAAGATTGGAGGATCGCCAATGTAACACCAATTTTTAAAAAGGGTTCCAGGGGTGATCCGGGAAACTACAGACCGGTGAGCCTGACGTCAGTACCGGGAAAAATGGTAGAAACCATCATAAAGAATAAAATTACTCAGCATGTAGATAGTCATGACCTAATGGGAGACAGCCAACATGGCTTTAGACAAGGAAGATCTTGTCTTACTAATCTGTTATGTTTTTTGAAGGAGTGAATAAACAGGTGGACAAAGGTGAGTCGGTTGATATTGTGTATCTGGACTTTCAGAAAGCCTTTGACAAGGTCCCTCATCAGAGACTTTTGGTAAAACTAAAGAGTCATGGGATAGGAGACAGTGTACTATTGTGGATCAGGAACTGTTTAAAAGATAGAAAGCAGAGGGTAGGGCTAAATGGCCAATTTTCCCAATGGAGAAAGGTGAATAGTGGTGTACCCCAGGGATCTGTGCTGGGTCCGCTGCTTTTTGACATATTCATAAATGACCTGGAAAGTGGAATAACGAGTGAGGTTATCAAATTTGAAGATGACACAAAACTATTTAAAGTTGTTAAAACCCAAGAGGATTGTGAAAAATTGCAAGAGGATCTTGATAAATTGGAAGACTGGGCATCAAAATGGCAGATGAAATTTAATGTGGACAAGTGCAAGGTTATGCACCTAGGGAAGAACAACCCAAACTATGGTTACACGATGCAAGGTTCCACATTAGGAACCACCACCCAGGAAAAAGATTTAGGCGTCATTGTGGATACCATGTTAAAACCCTCAGCCCAGTGTGCAGCGGCAGCCAAGAGAGCAAATAGAATGCTAGGTATGATAAGGAAAGGAATGGAAAATGAAACAAAAGATATTATAATGCCTCTATATTGTTCCATGGTGAGACCGCACCTTGAATATTGTGTGCAATTCTGGTCGCCGTATCTTAAAAAGGATATAGCGATTTTAGAAAAGGTTCAGAGAAGAGCCACCAAAATGGTAAAGAGGATGGAAGGATACTCCTATGAGGAAAGGCTAAAAAGGTTAGGGCTCTTTAACCTGGAAAAGAGACAGCTGAGGGGAGATATGATAGAAGTCTATAAATTAATGAACGGAGTGGAACGGGTAAACGTAGATCGATTGTTTACGTTATCAGAATATAGAAAGACTAGGGGACATGCAATGAAGCTACATGGTAAACTATTTAAGACTAATAAAAGAAAATATTTTTTCACTCAACGTGTAATCAAACTCTGGAATTTGTTACCGGAGGATGTAGTAAAGGCTGTTAGTGTAGCTGGGTTTAAAAAAGGTTTGGACAAGTTCCTGGAGGAAAGGTCCATAAACCATTATTAAGAAGTGACCGAAGATATCAGTGCTTGACCCAGTACAAGCATTGTGGAACTTGTGTCTCTTGGGGAAACTGCTAGGTACATATGACCTAGATTGGCCACTGTTGGAAACAGAATACTGGGCTTGATGGACCTTGGTCTGACCCAGTATGGCATATCTTATGTTCTTATGTTCTTAGTGCTTCTAGCAAGAGAGCCCAAAGGAATGAAGGTCACAAAGCCAGAGTTGCTTGTTATCTCATCATCGGTCCACCCAGACTCATAATAAAGAAGCCTCAATGCCCTAAACAGATGTATTTGTCAATCTACTAATTTTTCCTTTTATCTTATTTTTAGTTGATTTTAAATATTTTTGTTAAGAACGTTTTTCAAATTTATAACCTCAAGGTTCTAGCACCGGGACGCTCAGCGGGAGCAAGCAAGACCCGACAGCGGGATATTTCCCCTTTCCCTGCCACCCGACCCTTGGCGGGGTCTGTCAGGGCTGGGATTGGGCAGAGGGGCCTAACCTGCCGCAGCTCCTTGTGCTGGGGGGGGGGGGCTGCTTGTCCAGTCGTCACCTTAGCTGCGACTTATTCCACTTCTGGGTGCTTCAGCCTGCTCCCGCTTCACCCACTCTCCGCATCTGGCCCTCTCCCTCCCGTCCCATCCAGCACTCCCCACACTAACCCCTGTACATGCGGGGAGGGCTGGCCTTGGAATAGCGTGCCAGGCTAAACTAGGGATTGGACATCCAACCAAGACATCCAACCCCGCTATTCACATCTCTTCATTGGGCCCTTATTAAGTTGAGGGGTGAGGTTGAATGTGCCTGTTACTTGCAGTGTTAACAGTAAATGTGGAATAACTACCTCTGCATTAATTGTAAGTTACAGTTTCCACCCATCCTCCGTCCTATTCTGCATTAGATGTTAATTTGAAAATTACCACAAATTAACTGCTAAGGTGCTGCATTAGTGTTAGTATGATGCCCGTGTTAACTTTTAGTGTACATTAATTGCCATGTTAACAGCTAATAGAGCAGTGAGGTAAGAGTTTTAGTATTAGTATGCTAAATTTATTCTGTGATTTTAGATTGTATGCCACCTTGAATACCTTGGGGCATATGGCAGATTAGAAATATTTTTAAATAAATAAATACTACATAGATCCTATATGTTTGGTTTTGTGAGTGAGCCTCATGTTTTATCAGAATTGTAGGATGCATTAACCCTGAAGTTATTTTCTTTGGTGCTACCCTTAACGCAGAGGGTCTTAGATGGATTACGTGGTTACCAGATCTTTCAGGAGGCCATCCTTAGTCAATCTTTTGTGTCAATTCCTTGTAGAATGCCATTATTTCCTACATTGCTCAAGTGTATGCATTATGTCAGTCCTGTAATAAGAGACAAGAAGTGTCAGTGGGGTACTGTGAGATTGCTCATTTTCTCAATATGGTGTCAGCCATAGAATGGCTGTAATGTCCTTCTTTCTTCAGTTCCCTAAGCCCTCATCAATTTGAATAGTTTATTCTGTATTGTACAGATGTCAAGTCTTGATATCTTAGGGCTGCTAGAATGGAGAATATAGATTTTCAGTTGTGCAAAGACCTGATATATTGTTCATGAAGAAAATGGTTCTCTTGATAGGTAGTAATAGTCACTAGGGAGTTTGTAAGGGTCATGAAATCCTACTTCTGTTATCTTTTTTAAAGAAATTATCATATACATATGTATTGGCCATCAACTAAGGTAACAAACTAATCAAGTACTATTTATATCATCAAATAAAGTATTCTGGTATCCCATTCCTGTTTGCTATTGTGACTGGGAAGGGTGTTAATTTCATCATTTCTTATTTTTGGTTTTAAACTTTTAATACAAAGATCAGAGTGGAAGCACATTTTAGATACTACATGGAGGCTGGAACTGAGACATGGTGGTGTCAACAAACAATTCTAGCACAGTTTTAGAAAAGGCTCTGCTAAATGTTGGGCCTTTTCTAAAATACCGAATACAATGGTGCAACAGTGTATAAGCATGTGAAGATACGTGCAGCCTCTTAATAGGTATGCTGGCTACTTTGAAAGCCTACATGTATCCATGCTACCATTTAAACAGCAGATGCTGCTATCTTAATCTATTCTAAGAACATAAGAAAATAAGATATGCCATACTGGGTCAGACCAAGGTCCATCAAGCCCAGTATCCTGTTTCCAACAGTGGCCTCATTCCTGAAGGGGAAATAAACAAGAAGGGTTAAAGAGGATAGCCCTCTTAATACCTCCTGTGAAGGGCTGACTGGACTGAGCTATTTTACAAACATAAATATGCCAAGGAGCAGGATAAAGCTCAATGTGGACAAACTTTGGCCATACATGTGCATTCTCTATCTGAATTAGGGAATACACATGTCGATTTTTACCCTGCCCAGGCCACTTCCTTATCACACATGCCCCCTTGCAATTTTTAGGATATCCATGTGTGCTGTTTCCAAAACTGCCATTTGCACACATGAAAATGATAAGGCTTCTAAAATATCCTCTATAACATAACATGGGACTCATCAATGCAGATGAATCATCATGTGTAATAAACATCAAAACATCACCTTTTTGCAGAACAGAAATATACATTTGCACAGGATATGAAAATCTTTTGGAATTCAAAGACTCAGCAATGTTTCTCTGTAGTTATGGCCTTATATTTCTATACCAGGCATACATATCTTTTTGAGTATATTTTACTGTGATGACCAAAGTGTGAGCATGTATTTTTTTGATTGATACCCTTAGGGCCCCTTATTCTAAAGCCCGTTTGTTGATTAATGGGCATTTTAATGCACAACAAGAGGGAATTGGGAATACTAATACACAAGTGGATCCATAGCCACATTCTAAAACGCTCATTAACCAGTGATCACAGGAATGGGCAGGGATTAGGCAGACAGTTAAACAAATGTTAATTGCAAAGCCTCTGCATTATTTGGCATGTTAATTGTAAATCCTTAGTGGGCTTTAGTAAAAGGGGCCCTTCGTTTAAATTGACTTCACAGCATGACCATGTTCGTTGTGGTCCCTTCAGCTCTGTGATTCTTCTTATGTTATTTTTAATGCTAGAAGTGTGAATCTGCCGTTCAGGAAAGGGAACGTCATGCTTATTGTGATGTGATTTACTATACAATTGTGTTACTGTGCAGATGACATCCCAAAAGGTTCATAAAGATAGCTTGTGTGACTCTTCTGATATAAACAGGATCTCCAAGCTGCTTATTAATGTGAGATACAATTATTTTTATTTCTGAAACCCGATAAGCAACTTTTAATATACATTTTTCTCAGACCCAGTTTTGGTGGAATAAGGTCCTTATTAAATCACATTCAAAGCAAACAATATGTAACCACATAATGTAACAACAAAACCATTTGAGTCCCTTTTACTAAACTGTGTTACGCAGCTAACACGGGAGTTAGAGAGTGCCGTTAGTTGATGCCTATGCTAGCAGTTAACTCAGTGGCTTGACACGTAGCATGCACTAATTCCCACATCAAATATATAGCATGGAATGGGGTGGGAATGCACCTTGACGTGGCAACATAGCACATAGTAACTGTTAATACAGCAAATAACATGAATTAGTTAAGGGCATCCATGTTATTGGTAACACAGTTAATGGACGGTATATCTACTATTTCTGCATTGACTGTATGAGAAGATGCTGGGCATACCCCTGACAGTTTTTGCATTTTGTGGAAGCTGCAAGACATTCGCATTATGTTAACACATTTTAGTACAAGATCTCTAAAGAAAATAAGAAAGCTCTTTTTGTATGCACAGACTTTGTTGACAAAGACTCATCATAACCATTCAAACTTCCAAGGTGAAATCTTTTTCATTGAGACCCTGATTTAGTAAAGAAATACTTTTGTGTTTGATCTTCATAACGTATTTTGTGAGGCTCAGATTCCTTAAAGCAATTGGTTGGGTGGAAGATTTAAAGAAAGTTTGTACAATTGAACCTGTTTTGATGCTGATCTATTTTAGCTAAACAAAGATACTGGCATCAAAACAGGTAATATTATAAATTATTTCCTCCATGTGCATTAAAACTTGAAAAGATCTTTTGTCTTTGTAAGCTGGATTCCATGATAACTGATGATGGACGCTGGACCTTGGGCCGGAAGGACTGGGGTTTCTAGTCCCACAGGTGCTCCTTGTGGTCTTGGGCAAGCCACTTAACCCTCCATAGCCCATGTTCCCTGTAAAATAGTTATCTCCAAGTTATAATGCCCTGTTCAATGTAATTTCAGCTTGTTCAATGTAAACCGCACTGATGCAGAATAACGCGGTATATAAGAGAATGTAAATAAATAAATTAATTAAATAAATAAAATTACTGAGTCTAATGGCATTGAATTCAGCCCACAGGTAGCAGAATAAAGTTATCTTGAGGATTTCTTCTAGAAATGCTGTCGACTATGGTAGCCGGCATTTTTAAAAAATGTTTGCTTCACATTTATTCTTTGCATATGCCCTGTATGCACGCTACATGTATAGTGCTGCATATGCCTTGTAGCACTATACATATGATAATTCGTAGTAGTAGTAGTAGTAGTAGAACTTTTTTTAAGCATGCAAATCTATTGCACACATGTTAATTCATAGATATATGCATGTACAATTTATTTGTGCACACTTTAACATTTTAGGTACCAAAACCAACCAAATGTATGCTCACGAATGTGCACCCTTAATAAATACTCACTCATAGATTCTACTGCAGCTACTTATCATTTGTATAGCACTACAAGGTGTAAATAGTGCTGTACAGGACAACTAAGAGACAGTCCCTGCTTGTCAGAACTTACAATCTAATCAAGACTGACCACACAACAACTGGGGACTAGGGTAAATCAAGAGGAATGGCAAGATGCAGTTAAGTGAAGAGCAGGGCAATAAGAGGATCAGGATCCAAAAGTAGCCTTGAAGGGGTGAGTTTTTAGCCTGGATTTGAATAAGGCAAGAGATGGAGCCTGACGTACTAACTAAGGTAGATTGATCTATGCATATGGAGTGAATGAAGTCTGGAGTTGGCAGTGGCAGGGAAGGGTACAGATAAAAGAAATCTGCTCAAGGAGTGGAGTTTCTGAGGAGGGGTGTAGGGATTTGAGAAGAAGGGTTATGTGAGCATAGCAAGACTGGCAGAAGATTAGCCACACAGCTGAGCCTTATCAATTTTCTAGTCACCTCCCATCTAGACTACTGCAACCTGCTGTGTTCTGGTCTCATAGAGAATCATCTCTCTCCCCTTCAATTGAACAGATTGAAGGGGAGAGAGATGATTCTGTATGAGACCAGAAACAGCAGGTTGCAGTAGTCTAGATGGGAGGTGACTAGAAAATGGATAAGGCTCCTAGTAATATGTTCAGAAAGGAAGGGACACATTTTGCTGATATTGTAGAGAAAGAAACAGGTTTTAGCTCTGTTGGATATGTGAAGAGAAAGAAGGAGAAGAATTAAAAATTATCCCAATATAGGGAGCTCAGGAAACATGGAGAAAGTAGAGTGTTATACACAGGGATAGAGAAAAGAGGGAAGGGGAAGTGGGTTTAGGAGGAAAGGTAAGGAGCTCACTCTTGGTCCAGTTTCAGATGGCAGTGGGACATCCAGGCAGAAACATCAGATAAGGAAATTGATATATGAGCCTGGATTCCTGGAGAGATTTCAGATTCAAATGAAAGTCTTTATGCAGAGAGGCTGTTGTTGCCAAAAAAGCATTTTTCAGGAAATGGAAAAAAGGAGCCAAATGATGAAAACTGGAAACAACATAAGAACTGGCAAGTTAGATGCAAGGCAAAGAGAGAATTTGAGAAGAAGCTTCCTGTGGAAGCAAAAACGCATAATAAAGACTTTCAAGTCCATTCATAGCAAAGAAAACCTGTGAGAGAGTCAGCTGGGCCATTAGATGATAGAGGAATAAAAGGGGCACTAAGAGGGGACAAAGTCATAGTGGAGAGACTGAATGAATTCTTTGCTTCAGTCCTTAC
This sequence comes from Ichthyophis bannanicus, assembly GCA_033557465.1. Classification (NCBI taxonomy): domain Eukaryota; kingdom Metazoa; phylum Chordata; class Amphibia; order Gymnophiona; family Ichthyophiidae; genus Ichthyophis; species Ichthyophis bannanicus. The sequence goes on from CM066031.1 coordinate 1,697,564,395, forward strand.
TGAGGAAGATGTAGGGATGTTACCCATGACTGAAATGGTATTTAAAAGTGATGTCGCAGAAGAGCTGAAAGAAATATCTATATTCAACCTATTTGCAAAATATTTAACAAATATAAGCTATAATACGCCATATACGCCAATGACATCATGGCATATACTCCTATTCAACTGGAATCACCAGACTACACCACCATATCTACCTGAATTCAAGAAATAACAACTTGGCTAAATAACAACAACCTAAACATCAACATAAAAAAAACTGAAGCAATCATCATAACAAGAAACACCACATTCATTCACCCTACCTCTATCAACATATCCAATACACTGATTACAATAAAAGATGAAGTTGGATACCTTGGAGTGATTCTAGACAAGCAACTCACCTTCCAAACACATATAAACATGATATCCAATACAGCATATTTCAAACTCTCAACACTCCGGAGACTAAAACCTCTGCTCAACAAAGAACACTTCTGCACAGTATGCCAGGCCATCGTTACACCTGTACTGGATTACTGTAACATATTATATCAAGGTCTACCCAAACAAACCATCCATCAACTACAAATAATACAGAACACTGCTGCCCGCATCATTGCTAGCGCATCAAAACAAGACCATATAATCCCAATACTACATGACTTCCACTGGCTACCGATATCATTACATGCAAAATATAAAGCAGCACTAACTATCTTCAAAATTAAAAATAACATGTCAGCAGAAATACTACATGAACTTATCAGAACCAAAACAAGCACAAGACCAGACAGAAATAGCACTAAAAACAATATACCAGCACCCAGTCTATTTACAAGAACCAACAATTCCACATCCCTGTGAGACTTCTCGCTGGCTGCCCCTGCTATCTGGAATGCCCTCCCAGATAAATTAAAATCAACAACAGATATAAAAGAATTCAGGAAAATACTAAAAACCACCCTATTCAGTGAACAATTTCAAAGAAGACCACCAATCACCCTAATCACTTCAACAAGAGCAATATTATGGGCCACTCCCACACTCTGGAAATCACTCCCCGACAACCTAAGATCAACAAAAGACCGCAAAGACATCCGGAAGACACTAAAAACTACACTCTTCACAGAGCACTACAAGGACATCACATGAACTCTTCAAACAAACTCCCTCTCTGCCAACAAAATGGACCGCACTTGCCGCACGAAAGGGCCGCAAACCGGCCGCCATCGGTTGCCCACCAACCTTCCCTGGACCACCGCCACCCCCCCCCCCCACCCCTTTCTTGGCTGACATCTGCGTCAGCCATAAATTAATATCTCTCATCCCCCACGACACCTGGCCATTCTCCTCCATCCTATCCCGGAATTCCTCATCATAATTGAGCCAAGCCCAACCATCATGCGCCTGCGATGCCGCCAGGATGGCATCCGCGTACGCCAACAACTCCCCGTAAAGGGCCAGCTCCGAGTGCTCGCAGACACTCGCCAATCGCAAAAAAGCCCGTGTCCAATTCAAGGTATTCCGGGACACCTTGTGCACCCTCCCCGCCTTCTCGTCCTCCTTACGTTTCTTTCGGCTCTCGCCCGAACGCTTCCGCCATTCCAACAGCCGAAAAATATTGATGTAGCGCCGCTTCCGAATGCGCCTCTGCAACTTGCGTGGTACGCTCTCCCACAGCTCCACGCAACGCACCACCGCGGGCCCTGCCCCCTCCCCCCGCCTCCGGTCCGCCACCGCCTCATCGGATGAACTCCCACTGGTCGAAGAGGAAGACGACGACGAAGCCCGTCTACAACGATGCCCGTGCCGCCGCTTCGCCATGGCCTTGCGCCCCACTGCTTCCGATGCCCCACCTGCCGGCCCCCCACCTTCCCCGTCCCCCGTTATCCCCCCCGACTCACCTTCGGCGACTCGTCTGCTATCCGCAGGCACCGCCACGGCCGGACTAGCCGCCTCCACACTCTGCACCGATGCCGCCATCCCGCTTCCCGCAGACACCTGCACTGACGCTCCGCTTGCCGGAACCTGCAGAGGAAAGACAGTACCCAACGTAGCAGTACCCATCCCATATTGCCCCGCCCCCCATGAAGCCCCCCCCCCCCGTGCTGCCACCCCGAGGTACCTAACCCCTCCGCCGCCCAATGCGACCCATCCCACACCGGCTGACCCCCCACACCAGCCATCCCCGCACCCGCCCATTCCCCATAACCAGCCCCCCAATGCCCCATTGACATAAAGGGCCCCACCAGGCGCCCCAGACATGCCCTTCCCCTGTGCATAAGGCAGAGCGGGCCCGCCCTGATACCATGGCCCGGACCCACTAAGCCCAGGCAAACCCGTAGGGGACCGCGGAAGGCCGAAGGCCGCAGCCTGCTCACCCCTTGCCCCGACCCCACCCCCAACCAGAGACTGCCCCAGGCACTCCTGTGAGGCCTGCACCGGGCCCGGGGCCCCATGCACCGCCCCCCCAGGAACCTCCCCAGCAGCCGTGCCGCTGCCGGCCTCCACAGGGGCCCGACGATGTCCCCTCCCCCTCTGGCCATCCCCCACAGCCGCTGAGCGGGCGAGCCCACCCCTACCTCTCCCCTCCCCCGTGCATCCCGAGCCCCCTGCCCCCTTCCGCTCACCCCCAAGACCGGGTTCTAACCCCCTCTCACCCCTGCTTGCTGGGCCCAGAGCTCACCATGCCGCCCCCCCCTCACACAGACTTCTGCCCCACTAATGAACCCCCCCCCCCGTGTCCCCCACCTGTGGTGTCCTATGGTTGTTTGTGTGTTTAGTTTTTTTTTTTTTTTTTTTTTAATTAGTGAAACGGGGCAGCTCGCCCTGTAAGGCCAAGCGCCGATAGCGTTTCTGGGTTTTTTTTTTTTTTTATAAGTGCCGTTCCCCCCCCTCACCCGTAGCTCACCCGAGCCGCTGCTGCACACCGGGCAGGCCGCCCACCGCTGCTGTAAGCCTTCTCCGCACCCCCCAGAGCACCGCCGAAACACGCCCGATCCCAAGCGAGGTGCCGCCGAAAAGGCCGAGCCACGCGGCTTCTCGCAACACTACCCCCCACCTCTCCCCTCGTGAAAAGCGATCCCATGGCAACAGGCACCCGGCCCTCAACACCCCCCGCACCCCCCAACACGTGACGAGGGCCGAGGACGGGCCCGGGCCCGAGTTACCGTCGGCCGCGGGACCGGCCCGGCGGCCTCATCATAATCACTCCATGCAGACAGCACATACAACAGCAAGGAAGAAGAGATCCTTCCTCAGAAAGCTAAACCTTTTGGCAGAAGAAGTGGATTTGTTAGTCAGATGTGAGTCAGGGGTTGTGTGCGATTATTATTATTATTATTGCTTTATTTCTGTACCACACATCATTGTACAAATCTTTGTGCTTTACCAAGAACATTCAAAATAATGATAATAATTCATAATTCATAATACATCCAAGTATTAAGATAAAACAAAACATAAAACATAAAAAAATATGAGTAAATGTAAATACTGTTGGGTAAAAGTGCTGAGGTAGATTTGTTTTGCCATTATAAAATATAGCATTTGGAAGGATTACCGTGAATCAAGAATACATCTCTGTTCCATATGCATAAATCTTTGCATTTTCTGCAGTAGACATAAGTTGTGCTTTGCAATTGTAAAGACATTTTAGAAATGATGTCCAGGTCAAAACATGTAAAAATGCTGGCCACATAGAAGTTTCGGCCCAGTTTTGGAAATATGTACAAGCTCAAAATGGAAGGGATGTCTGTCCCATGCTTCATACACATCCCTGCCTGCTATTTTGCAACTGGAAATGTGCATCAGCAGCCACAAAACAAATGTGCTCATCTCCCTTTATTTTTCTTTGCAGTTATGAAAAGTATTGGGAATAACAGAGCACCTTCTTCTCTACTCCCTCCAGGTGTTTTGGTGGCAGAATAAGAGCTTTTTTGAAGCCTATTTGTGCCCTGGAAAATGAATAGACATGGATAGTACCACTGATGGGTTGAGATTGCTGTCCATTTCAAAAACTGGACACACGTATATTTTTTATGGAATGTCCCAGACACATCTCCTCCGTGCTCCAGTGTCATGTTCATGTACACCCCAGAGACGTCCATATACCTGACTTTCTAAAATGGCTTCAGGAATGTTTTTGTGATTTGTATGTCTGAACAGTAGTGTACAAAGGGTGGGGTGGTGGGTGTGGTCTGCCCTGGGTACCAGCCGGGATGGGGGTGCACCCCCCTGGGCCCAGAGAGGCAGCAGAGCAAAGTTATGATTAAGCTGATTTTCCACAGTGCCTCACATTCCATGGGCTAGGTGCTCTTCTCGCCTAGTTGAAGTCTCATGAATTGCAAGACTTCAACCAGAAGAGAAAAGTACCCGGCCCCTGGAACGCAAGGCACTGCAGCAAACAAGTTTAATCATAAGTTTGCCATGCTGCCTATAAGGGCGTGGCCAGAAGGGGGCTGGGAACACCACTGCATCTAAATGCCCATTTTCAGACTTCCAAATCATGAATAGAGCTTCAAAAATGACCCCTATAATCTGTTTCATTTGGCTGTCTTTCTATGAGAGAAATTCATCCTTGTCCTTTGCATACCCATTCCTGTGACAGGGCCTTTCTTCTCCTAAACATTCAGTTGGTTGACTAGTTTTTTTTGTTTGTTTGTTTGTTTTTTTGAAATGTGATACCAACTCTAAACCATTTTTATTCAGCGTCATCTTGAATGAAACATATAGAGGAAATAATGTCTCCTTGATGATTAGGTCACTCCTCACCATACAGCAGACTACCGGGGCCACCACAAATTACTAGTTTGCAGGGCACCATAGAGAAATTATAAATTTTAATGAAATTGCTAAAACAGAACATTTAGTATAACACCCAAGGAATTGTTGTTGCTGTAACATAATGATGAAAAAAACTAGTCATCTGAATATGGAATCTCTGCTGACTCTACAGCTAGCCCAAGTATTTGTCCAGGCTAAGTAAGAGGCTTTGAAATCTTCCCCAGACTGAATTAGCCTGCTGTGGTGATTTGCATATCAGCAAGTTTATTCACCGCCTCCTTGGTGAAGGACCTAGATTAAGTCCCCAGAACAGGAATTCCCCTTCAGTAGCAATAGCATCCCATCTTGTAGCTCATCCCATTTCTTCTTCCTGGAGGGTAGAAAAAAAGGATCAGGAATTTGAAATAGTCAGATTAGGCTCCAGTGGCTCTAGAGTAAAAGCATCACAAGGAATGGCTAAGGGCATCTTTGAAATTGGAACAAATCAATTGTTCCATTCTGTGAAGAGGACTCATTGTATATTTGGCAGGGAGATAAGAGGAAGTGCATGGGTATTGCATCATTCATTGACCAGATCAAGAAGACAGCATGCACTGTACAGTAGATTAGTTTTTAGGATTTCCTGTAGACATGAGAATGTTCTTAATTTTCCATTTTAAAGAGTTTAGAATGTATGGCTTTCTTTTGATCTAAATCAAGGAAATGTCTGGAACTTGATTGTCATGAAATAGTCATGAAATAGTGGAGACTTTTCAAAAGAACTACACATTCCCTAAAAATAAAAGTTTTGCACAGTAACCAACTATATGGAGAAATGATTATTTGTAAAACTACTGCCTAATCAAGTACTGCTCTCTCTTGTTCAACAGAAAGGATAAAGGGCAGACTAGATGGACTTGGTATTGTGTGCTTGTCATCATAGAATAAGGCTATGTTTATATAGCAGGGCTTCTCAACCTTCTCCTGGAGGCAAACTTAACTATTTGGGCTTTCACGATTATCATAATGAATACGCATAATAAAAATTTGCGTATCATGCATCTAAAATATGCAAATTTATCTTATATATAATTCAGTGTGATAATCCTGAAAACCCAACCAGCTCGGTATGCTTCCAGGAGAGGGTTGAGATGCTGCAGTCTTCTTATAGAGAAATAATGTAGTACCTTAAAAAGGGTAGTTAACTACACAAACTCATTCCTGTCTTTTTAAACATTTTCAGACTTTACAAAAAGTAAAATTTTAAAAAGTAGAAACAAAATATATACGGAAATCAAACATATTAAAGAAATATACAGCCCACATCGAGGGGAGAGAAGTAGTTAGATCTTATCTCCAGGCTGAACAAACAAAAAACAAAATACTAGGATAATTTTGCATCCTGAATCATAATAAAAACAACAAAAACCCCTCCAAAAACTGAAGAACAGTTGAGATAAGAAACTCTGAGCAAACCCCAACATTAACCTTCAGGAAGTCTCTTCTTCTTCAGAAAATTCTCCAGCTGAAGAGGATGAAAAAAAGTATATTGAATACCCTGAAATGAAACTAAACATTTACGAGAAAACGTAAAAAAACAAAAACAAAAAAAACAACAACCCTACCATGCAAAGCTAACATTCTGAGTTTCAATTGCAGAAAACTTTCTTATGGACTTGTGTAACCCATGAAACATCTAGGAAAAACAGTTCTTGTTTTTTTCTGAAAATACAATTTCAAAATAGCAACCTTATCTCCTTCAGAAGCAAAGGTTAAAACAAGAGTAGCCCTGGCGAAAATCTCATCTGAGGAGGACTCCAAAAACTAAAGGGTATGTTTCCTATTCAGCGGTAGCGGCTTCCATGCGATATTGGAGCCGCGACCCTATTGAATTCCGATATTGCGCAGAAGCCGCTAGCACTGATTAGTAAACATACCCCTAAGATGAGGCTACAGGAAGAACATTTATCCTTCCAAAAGGGGACCCAAGTAACACTCCCAAAAATGATATACCAATAACTTTTCTACCTACAATCTACAAGCTGTTCACTGCAATAGATGCAGACAGAATATATGATCATATCGAGTCCAATAACATCATGGCAATAGAGCAAATGGGCAACAAGAGAAGAGCATATGGCACCAAAGACCAGTTAATGTTCAATAAGGCCATCATGGCCAGCCCTAAGAAAAGCAGAAATCTTAGCATAACATGGATTGATTATAAGAAAGCTTTTAACAGCATCCCACACTCTTGGATAATAAATTGCTTTGAAATGTATAAAATAAATTCTGGTTTGATAGAGTGCATTAAGTCCACCATGACAATATGGCAAACCACTCTCCTTTTGAAATATGAAGATGGTCAGTACATCAAATCAAATTTGCAGATGACACAAAATTATTCAAAGTTGTCAAAACCCAAGAGGATTGTGAAAAATTGCAAGAGGGTCTTAATAAATTGGAAGACTGGATGTTCAAATGGCAGATGAAATTTAATGTGGACAAGTGCAAAGTTAAGCACCTGGGAAAGAACAACCCAAACGATGGTTACACGATGCAAGGTTCCACATTATGAATCACCATGTAGATAACACGTTGAAACCCTCTGCAGTGGTGGCCAAGAAAGCAAATAGAATGCTAGGAATCATAAGGAAAGGAATGGAGAATAAAACAAAGGATATTATAATGATTCTGTATCATTCCATAGTGCGACTGCACCTCGAATACTGTGTGCAATTCTGGTCTCCGTATCTTAAAAAGGATATAGCAGAATTAGAAAAAGGTACAGAAGAGAGCCACCAAAATTGTAAAAGGGATTTAAGGATACCCCTATGAGGATAGGCTAAAAAGGTTAGGGTTCTTCAACCTGGAAAAGAGACAGCTAAGGGGAGATATGATAGAGGCCTATAGATTAATGAATGGAGTGGAATGGGTAAACATAGCTCGATTGTTTATGCCATCAAAATGTAGAAAGACGGGGACCCATATAAGACTAATAAGAGAAAATATTTTTTCACTCACTGCGTAATCAAACTCTGGAATTTGTTACCCGAGGATGTAATAAGAGCTGTTAGTGCAGCTGGGCTTAAAAAAGGTTTGGACAAGTTCCTGGAAGTAAGGTCCATAAATCATTATTAAAGGGGACCTGTGAAATCCACTGCTTGTCCCAATACAAGCATTGTGAACCTGTATCTTCTAGGGAAGCTGCTAGGTACTTGGCCACTGTTGAAAACAGGATACCAGACTTGATGGACCTTGGTCTGACCCAGTATGGCATATCTTATGTTCTTACTATTCCTAACATCAGTATCCAGCAAAGAATATTTCAAGGGGATACCCTCTCGGCCCTTTTGTTTTGTGTGGCGCTTAAACCAATGAGTACTCTCATCAATTCTTTGGTATACAGATTTAGCCTGAATCATAAGAAGGTAATAACCCAGACACAACATCTAATTTATGATTTGTAGATGATCTGAAGCTCTATAATTCCAGCAACCACCAATTAGCAGAGCAACTTCGTGTGGTGAAAAACTTTTCTGATGAAACCAGTATTAACTTTGGCCTTGACAAATGCGCTAAGACACCTTTTTTTAGAGGAACATTGAGCAAAATGGAAAACATCTCCCTGGCTGAAGGCTGTGACATTAAGGGTCTTGAACAGGAAGGTGTATATAAGTATTTTAGAGTAGAGGATGGAACGACACTCAAGCAGAAATTACTGAGAGTAAAATATTAGTAAAGAATACTACAGGAGATTAAAATCATTATTGAAAAGAGCTTTAACATCACAGAATATGATATTAGCCATTAATCAGATGGTGATTCCTGTACTCTCATACAGCTTTAAGGTTGTGGACTGGCCTCTTAAAGATCTAGAAAAACTGGATGTGTGAACAAGAAAATTCCTCTATGCCCATGAGGCAATTTACAAGAATCAGTTTATTCCAAGACTGTACATCCCTAGTTGAAGGAGGACTAGACTTCATAGAGATTGACTACACATACAGAGCTACTATCATAGGCCTCCAGGCCTACCTAACTGCATCACTGGATCCAAATACGCAAAAAGTGCTGAAATATGAAAGTAAACGTCCAAAATCTGTCTCCATCATCAAACTTGGACGGGCATTCCAATGACTAGAAGGAATGAGTGAGAATCCACAAGCATACATAGGGAAGGAAGAAACAGAATTTGCAAAACAAGAGAAAATATACTCTTCAAAGAATTAGATCAACAAACAAGAAAAAAGAAGTGGCAAATGTACAAATACAGTGGGAAACACAGAGTGTTACTCCAGGAATCCTTTGTCAATCAAGAACGGACCCATAAATTGTTAAGGTGAGGTGAATTGAAACTGAAGAATCAGAGGATGATAGTTGCAGCCTGACACAGTGGATTACACATGAGATGGTTTACAATGAGCACTGAAAAAACTGGCAAAACAGATATATGTCAATTCTGTTGGAAAGAGCTGGCTATGAAGTTCTGATGGCAGAAAATTTCTATACAGGAAGGCACAATAAAGTAGCACACCTTATCCATTGGAAACTCTGTAAACACTATCAGATCACTGTGCCTGAAAAGGACTGGGATTATGACCCTAAAAGAATTACAGAGAATGAAGAGGTTATGATTACCTGGGATACTCCCATTCCGACCGATTAGAAACTGGATGCGAGGAAGCGGGATATAGTGCTAAAAGAGAAAAACATCAGAATGACATTGATTATAGAGATATCAGTTCCAAGTGAGTACTCTACGAATCATGCTGAGAGGGAGAAAATCTTTAACTACCAAGAAATGCAGTCGGAGACCAAGAAAATGTGGCAGAAAGATATCAAATTATTTCCCATTGTGTTAAGTGCCACAGGCTTAAGAGGAAATTCCAAGCACACCTTGATAAATTACCCATACATGTAACATCTTACAAACTCCAGGGGAAGGCTCTCATTGGCATGATGCAAGTACTACACTGAGCATTAACAGTAAATTTGAGAGACTGAGATCATACTCCATATACACTGGCTTAGAAGTGAGGTTCATGACTGTCATGGTATGCACAGAACTCACTCAGTTGGAGAAACTGCCTCAAAGGAACATTTGCCAATTGCTTATAAAAAACAATTGGAAATACAGAGGGGGTTATTCTGTGCTAGGAATAGCAGGGATGGACGGCCCTGCTATTCGTGCCTTCACCTGGCTGTGACTAACTTCCCCGCCAGTTGTGCATGGAAGTTAGATGGAGGACGGGAAGGGGTGGCTCGGGGGCAAAGTGTGGGCATTCGCTGGCCCTGGACATATAGGGCCGATTCTAATGTCAGCCCTGGACATCTGGGGCCGGCAACATGTGTGGGGAAGTTATTCCACCTTGGAGATTGAATAACTTCCTTGGATATGTTTTTATCTAAAAACTGGGGCACGGATGAGGCAGGGGGGCTGGAAGACATTTCCCACAGCCCGACCCTGGCCTTAGAAGGCCAGATTGGGGGACAAGCTGCAGGGAATAAGCATTTTTCTCAGACGGCCAGCATCAAGGCTCTTCAATGGAGCCACGGTGCCATGGCAACATGACGCCATGGCACTGTGGCTCCATTGAAGGGCCTTGACTGAGTTAGCCGGGAACAGTCCTGCAAGTGCAGGCCAGACTGAATCGCAGTCCTGGCCTGCATGTGCAAGACTATTCGTGATTCTGATCCCACGGGGCTAGGCGTGCACCATGGGATTAGAATTGCGATCCCCTCTGTACATCTGGTTCAGATCAGATATACAGAGGGGATCTATGTCCAGGACAGAATTGGGCCCAGAATGTCTCAAAACTAGATAGAAGCAGGGCATTTTATGAGGAATTACATAGTGGTACAAAGTACTGACACCTTTTTCATTGTCTGCTGAAATTCACCTATAGTCCTTGTGTATTAATGAAAGAACCCTGCATATGAGTACCAGCGCCTTTTTTTGTTAGGAAAAATACACTGAGTAGAAGTAATAAACCTCTTTAAAGTATTTCCTCAGCAAAATAAATCTTAAATTCCTACTGTGGAAAGAATTTTCAAGAGACTCCCATCTATTTATGTGGAGCCATGCTATTCTTAATATTGGTGGCATCTGACAGTTAAGAACAGTTAATTTAGCATTCATCATATCTAACTTTTATTCCTCTTTTTGTTCATTAAACCTAGACTCAATCTCTTGAGGAAAAAGCTGAGATCTAATCCATGGTTCCTCTTAAGTGTAGAGAGCACTTGGATTGCTGAATTAAGAGCAGTTACACCATCCAGTGTCCCTACTAATTACACTGTGTAACAAATTTTTACTTTTTTCTTTTTCCTGGGTAATAAATGTTATTTTCCATTATCTTATGTCTGAAAACCATAGGAAATGGCAATTATGGCTCACAAACATTGTTTAGGGACAAGGAGAGTGATATTTTTGAAAATTATCTATTTTTCAGGACATTCTAGATAGATTTAGTGCAAAGTAAACTTAGAGTACCTTTTAGAAAATTCAAGAACTTTCTAGAGTTTTCCAGAACTTTGCAAAACTTTTGGAACATTGTATAACTTTTGAGAACTTTTAATAGAAGTCTTTTGGTGACTGTTATAATGACACTTCCGCCTTGCATCTATATAAACAACGGATTTACGCAGAGTGAGTACAGTCGTTGAGCAGCCCCCTTACCAACTGGAAACCTAGGAGTGAGCAAAAACAACAAGTGTCTTAAGTTCACTAGTTTATTTTCATTCTAGCTTCTTAAGTGGACCGACTTGGCATCAAGAGGCTGTAAGCTTCCGGCAGAAGCGTTTTGCTATGTCTGTGACGATTTTATCAAGACAGGATCAAAAAGTACTCAGTGGAAGCATCTGTCAAGATGAGTGAAGCTTACAATGCATTTTTTGGCATGCCTGTTGGGGATCAGAACAAACCCTAGGCACCTCATTTCACTTGCGAGCACTGCAAGAAAACTCTGGAAGGTAAGATGGACAATTGATGCTGGCTTAGACTGTGGCATTTTATATTATAAAATCTTTGTTACTTAATTTTTACATAATGTATAAATATTTAGCAGGAACATTGTTAATTTAAATTAATTTTATCATCATATAAATATACAGGGTGGCCCAAAAAAAGTGAGAACATCTCGTAAATTAAAAGCTTAAATAGTTTACTTATTTACCTTTTTTAGCTATATAATGTCTTTATTTTGACAGTTTCCGGTCGCCATCTTTTTTTTTTTTAATTTGTCAATCGTTTACATCTGTCTTTTTGAATTTTTAAATAACTTATATGCTACAAGATGTTCTCACTTTTTTTGGGCCACCCTGTATATAATTATTTTTTATTTTCACATTTTTATTTTTTTTTCTTTGGCAGAATGGTACAGAGGAGAAAAGAGTCATGAAGTTTGCTAACCCAAGAATTTGGTGGGAACCCACTGACCACATGAGCAATTGCTACTTCTGAATGGTGGATCCTTCCAAACATCGGACTGACAAGCATGTATCCGAGCATTCCTTCATCTATTGCCCCAGTGCCATACTACCCGGAGCTCCCTGTACCCACTCCTCTGCAGAGAAAGCAGCTGTCTTCAGAAGAAAGCAGCAAGTCACAAAACAAAGAAGACATTGCAGAGCTAGATTACAATATCAAAGGTGGAGCTGAGGAGAGAAACCCTTACTATCTGAACCAAAATGGCATCAACTACATGGTCAGAGATCTTGGTCTCACCAAGTCCAATACCGAGCATTTGATGTCCAGGTTTAAATAATGGAACTTGGATGAAAGTGTGCAAGTCACAGGTCAGAGGAAGCATCTCCACACTTTTTCTAACTTCTTCGCTAGTCAAGTTGGGCTCTGCTTTTGCCACAATGTGACCAGTCTGTTTGACACTATCGGAATTGAGTGTCGCCTGTTCATTGACAGCTCTTCCAGGAGATTCAAAGCCGTGCTGCTACATAACAGGAACAAGTGTCCATTTCTTCCCCTGGCTCACTCAGTTAGCCTCAAAGAAGATTACAACAGTGTCAAGACCTTCCTAGAAGCCTTGAAGTATGCCGAGTATGGCTGGGAGGTTATTGGAACCTTTAAAATGGTGGCATTTCTGTTGGGTCTCCAAAGCAGTTTTACCAAGTTTCCCTGCTATCTTTGTCTTTGGGACAGCAGGGACACCGAGGTGCAATACCACAGGTGGATTGGCCACAGTGAACTGAATTTTTTTTAGAACAACATGAAATGGGAACCACTGGTGGAACTATAGAAGGTACTGATGCCACCACTGCACATAAAATTGCGCCTTATAAAACAATTTGTCACAGTTCTAGAGAAAGAGTCAATAGCCTTCAAGTACTTTCAAGACTTCTTCCCTAAACTGTCTGAGGCAAAGGTCAAAGCTGGTATCTTTGTTGGAGCACAAATAAAAACGATTTTTGAGTGCATGGAATTTCCCAAGCTGCTTACTAGGAAGGAGAAAGAGGCTTGGAACAGCTTTGTTGCCATGGATCGTTGCTTTCTAGGACATCACAAGGCTGAAACTATGTAGAGATTATTGAGATTCTGGTTAAGAATTATGGCAAAATGGGCTGCAGGATGTCTCTCAAAGTCCATATCCTTGATGCTCATCTTGATAAATTCAAGGAGAACATGGAAGTGTACTCAAAGGAGCAAGGCAAATGTTTCCACCAGAATATACTGGAATTTGAATGCCGCTATCAAGGACAGTATAACGAGAACATGATGGGAGACTACATCTGGGGGCTTATTCGTGAAAGTGATTTACAATATAATCATAAATGTCAAAAATCTACTCACTTCTAAATGTTTTATGGTCTCTCTTGAATAACTTAAAGTAAATATTATATGCTGTGTTCTTTTTATTTTATGTGAACAAAAGGGCACAATTTAAGCATGTTTTAACAATGGGAATACATAAATGTCACAAATATCAAAGTTTAATGAGAATAATAACCAATTTTCCATACTTTTAAATTATAAGCAATTAGGAAATAACAGTCACTACCCAGTAACAAAAAACATGTTACACAGTGTTATTACAAGATGCAGGGAGAAATGTGTAGTGTTTTCCAGATCATGGGAAGTTCTTGCTGCCCATCATTTTAAGCTGGGAGGAGACTCCCATGAAAATAAAACCCACTGACCATAAAAACCTCACCCAAAAGTAATTTCCTGACTTTGGCCTCCAGTCATTGCACCATGCACCATTAGTGTTTAACTGCCCCTAAGTTTAAGGCACCCAGTTTAAGGAGAAACTACACCAGCCACTACAACCAGAACAATGAGAGGCTTGGAGCCACTGCCAAAGGGGCAGGGGGGGTGCTTGACCAGATGAAAGGCCCCTCTACAACTCAGCTTCCAAGGATGGAGAGGAGCAGCATAGGGATGACTGAAGTTCACAGCATCAACCCAGCCAAAGAGGAGAAGGAACCCGCTCAAGGGAAAAAACCCACAAGCATGCCCAAGTAAGGGGTATGTAACCACACAGGGCCGGCAAACTGTGGATTACAGACCCTAAACCCTAGTACGTTTGGGTGGAAAGGAGTAAATTAGAAGTACTTGAAGGGACATAAGAGACTGGTCAAAGTATTTAAGTGGGGCTTGAAAAAAATAAACAAACAGTAAGAGTAAGGTGCATAAAGACTGAGATAGTGTTTTTTACCTCATTCCTTCCAGCTATCACATAGTTTTTATTTATTGACCTTATAAAGTGTTAGTGCTGTTTATCAGTGACCCTATTTTAATTAAACCCTCAGTTTCAAGTGCCAAATCTTTAATAACTGCTGCCATTTGGTAGCCTGCCTCCTTACAAGCCTGTACCCTGATATTTTAAAATCCAGAGAAACTCTGGATAACAGCTCCCAGAAAAATCAATTTCCAAATGTCTTGCAAGGTAGCATTTACCAGAGGGTCAGATAATTGTTGAGAAAAATCAACAGAGGAATACTGATGTGCTTTTGGAAAAGGAACAGGTAATCCAAAAGTCACAGGTTTATCCGATAGAACAGGACCTCTAATCCTCACATCCTCAGTAGGCAGAGGATCTATGTCTGAAATAGGATCAATTCTCTCAGATGGTGAAGGAAGAAGAGTCCTAGATATAGGACTTAAAGGCGCTTCAGATATGGAAGAGGTAAACAAACTAAAAAATCTTGACTGATGTAATATTAGTTAAAGAGATTCCTGATGCCAAATATTTATCCATGGGCCCTGCTATCTTCACAGAAGATGTAGGAGGTAGGTATAGCCACCTTCCCATGTTCTTGTGTTCTTTTCCTTTTGGTATACTGACAAACTTCAAAAAAGTAAAACAACCTGCTAGGCCCCAAACTGGCCATGTGCCCATAGCCACACAACAGCAAGCTGGAATTTGAAGAAGTCACAATTACAATAATGTAAGGAGAGGACGAGGGATGGACACATAGGGGATCATTCTTACCCACAAATAGCGGCACTGGATGCCTGGGTTGGATGTCCAACCCGCGCACAAGGTCTGGACCCGATTCCACGGCGTTCATTCCCCACACGTACACAGATATGTGGGGAGCTCTGGACGTGGGAGGAAGGGGGCAGTCATGGGGACAAGTGTGGGCATGGTGGGGGTGTGCCCAGATGGTGGGACATGCAGAGGCAATTCAGGTCATGCCTCTGTACATTCCCACGAGCACGTTAGACGCACAACCTATTCCTCCCGAAGGTGGAATAAGTGCCGGGCAATGTGTTGTGTGCAGCCTGCATCCTCTCTGCACCACTGAGATGCCGCAGGAGGGCCCACAACACTCGATCCCGGCCTTGGA
This sequence comes from Ichthyophis bannanicus, assembly GCA_033557465.1. NCBI lineage: Eukaryota > Metazoa > Chordata > Amphibia > Gymnophiona > Ichthyophiidae > Ichthyophis > Ichthyophis bannanicus. Next base: position 1,697,579,956 of record CM066031.1, read on the forward strand.
GGGTCCCACCAAGGGTCAAGCAGTGGGGTGATGGGGCCATGATGCTTTTGGGTAATATGTTGCTCTGGCTGGACGTGCCGGTGCCATGGTAACCAGCACACCAGTCGGAGCATTGAGTGGTGGGGACAGGCAGCCTCCAGAAGGTTGCAGAATCAGGCACAAATTGGCCCCATCCATCTTTTGGGCATCTGGGCAGCCCGGATATGCGCATATCGGAATCAGCCTCATAGCCAATGCCACTATGCAACCCTTGCTGGGCTTCAGGACACCCCTCACAGCTGCTGCTCTCACTGCCTTCACTATGTAGTGCAGTTACAGTTCTTTCTCTCTCCAAAATGCCTTTTTAATGGGTTTATTTTCTGACCAGTATTGTGATACTTGATTCAGACTCACAATATTTGACTCAGGAGATTATTTAGCAGTGAATTCATTGCTCAATTAAGGTATTCTACCAGATATTATAAAAACTTTAGTTCTGTAAAATTTCTATATTTGAAATGTATATGAATGTTAGGTAAAAAGCACAGGTGAAAGCACAGTGGGAGGACACTTTCATGGGGTTGATTAAAGTCCAGGCTACCTTCCAAAAAAAGTCACATACATGTGAATCTAGCCCAGCACATGTTTTTAAAAACGTTAATGTGTACATTTCAACATTTCATCCTAGTTAAAGTTTGTGCATTTTAGGGATGCCAAATGGCTCCAGATTTTCATTGCATGCTGATCTAGGCCTGTTTTTATCCCACTGCATACTAGAATTTGTAGTTCTGATGTCTCTTTTACTTTCCCTAAGAAAAGCAAAACTACAAGTCCAGTCAGGCAATAAGGTAAAACCAGGACTGGAACAGTCTGTCCTGAAAAGCTGGAGCTAATTGGAAACCACTTATGTACATTCCTTGGTGCTATGGCAGATCCCTGCACCCACTAGTAGTTAGTTACCCATTCAGAATAAATTTTCTTTGGCCTTCTTTAGTGCCAGGCCATGAACTCTTTGTGCAGCAATGTCTCTGGCTTTAATTAAAAAGACCTCCTGATCTATTAGGTAGCAGCACAGCTTGTCTTTCGGCTTCCCCTAATTGTAGGGCTTCTTAGCATTAGGAATCTAACACTTAAAATCACTCTCAGTTTGGGACAGTAATTCTCAAAGAACTGAGAGACGAGAGAGGGGGCGGAGCCTGATGTCCAGCGGGTAAGACGCTTCGCGCTGAAGCTCCCGAGAGGCCTACTTAGAATCCTGACTTAATACCTATACAAACTTACTATTTCGCTCCGGGCTGACCGGGGTACCTCGGGGGGATGGCGGCCCATAAACCAGCGCGCTTGGACTTCGGGTCTCCTTCTTCTTCTCACGGAAAACGCTCCAAAACAGAGGTGTCCTCCCCACAGAAGATGGTTCCATTTCGGGAAAACCCCGAAATGCACCTGGAGATTTTAGAGGAAATACGCGGCGTGAAGGAATTGGTGCAGTCCAATGGAGAAGCGCTTAGAGCCATGCGAGAAGACTTTGGAGTGCTCCAGGACCGACTTGAAAGTCTCTCATTACGGCAGGACAATATGGCGGGGGTCCTCGACTCGCACGCGGTGCGCTTGGGCACACTGGACAAGGCTGAGCGCCAGATACAGAATCTTCAAAAGGAGTTAGAAGATAGCAATAATCGAGCCCGTCGCAACAATGTGAGGCTCATTGGAATACCGGAGGGGGTGGAAACGGGAGATATGAGAGAATTCCTGCTCAAAACTCTTCCCTCCTTGCTGAAGATCACCTTTCATAAAGAACTGGAAATCGATCGTGCACACCGTGTTCCTACCCACATGGCGCTCCACCGAACGACCCCCCGGCCTATTATCTTTCGCTTGCTACGATATCAACAAGTGGAACAAATTTTAAATGCTGCCCGGGCGAACCATCATTTGGAATTTGAAGGTCACAAAGTCTCCTTCTTCCCTGATTTGGCAAAGCCTACAGTTGACCGACGGAAGAAACTCCTTGCTTTTCGCCCTCGACTTCAACAGCTACAGGCTCGCTTTGGCCTGTTGTATCCCGCGAAGCTCCGAGTGACTCTCCACAACCAAACCAGGACATTCGAAGATCCTGATCTACTATCAACATTTTTAGACTCCAAAGAAGCAGAGCAGATGCGCTAATCCAACGACTTGGACTTTTATTTGCCGGCTCTGTCCGCCATTTTGAAGGGCCCGATGCGGCGGTCATAGTTAAGCACAGAGACTACCTGGACTTTCTTTCTTTCTTTCTATGACTTTTGTTTTGTGGTCTCCTATCCCTCCATGATGTGTGCCTCGGTCGGATTCGGAGCACGCACAGTCCTACAGGTTATGTGTTTTTTCAATTTCGGCCTTCTCTGGGGCTTCTCCCCGCAGACACATGGTCGCCAGTAATTTTTGGGGTTCTGCTTCTTCTCTACCGCGCTGCGGTTTTTCTTTTTTAATGTGGGGCGCTTCATTGTATTATCTAAGCTTATTTTCTTTTATGCCATATGTACAGCCAGATACAGTCAATATGAGGGACATTGTGAAATTATGTGCGCTATCATGCTCAGAATTTTTAACTTGTCTGAATGGCTTTATGTAAAATCTTATCACTCAACGTAAAGGGCATTAATAGTCCAATCAAAAGAAAGAAAATCCTTAGCTATCTTAGCCATGAGCATGCTGATTTAGCGTTTCTTCAGGAAACGCACTTAAACTCTGCTGAAACACTGAAACTCAATGTTAAGCCTTACATGGTGGCTGCCTATTCTCCCGCCGTTTCCAAACGGTGCGGGGTAGCCATTCTGGTTAAGAAATCTTTGCAAGCTACTGTAATTGATACTAGCGCTGACAAGGAGGGTAGATGGGCCCGAGTACATCTTAAGGTTGGAGATAGTGAATTTACATGTATTTGCATTTATGCCCCGAATGTGGACAACCCTGCTTACTATGCAAGTATTGCGCAGTTGGCACAGGCCTCTGCCAATACTCCATTAATACTTGGTGGTGATTTTAATCAAGTGTTAGACCCTCTGATAGATCGACAGCCGCCTAGAACGAGTAGTCCACCCAAGAGTCTTGCTACCCTTACAGCTCTGATGCAAGATCTTGCGCTGGTAGATATATGGAGGCTGCTTCACCCCACCGACTTAGAGTTCACTTTCTTTTCTGCCCCCCATCACTCCCAATCTAGAATAGATTTCTTTCTCATTTCCAAAGCACTGATTTCTCAAGTAGACACGACTAGGACTCATCCTCTCCATATTTCAGATCATGCTGCCATATCTTTATCATTACGTGTCACTGCGCGGGACGATTCTCCCCGAGCTTGGTTTTTTGATAGATCCCTACTGGGTCAAAAAGATTTTCAGGTTGATATAAAGGCCGCTATCCAAGATTATTTTCATTTTAACTCACCCCATGACACAGCGAGCTGGGCTTGGTGGGAGGGTTTTAAAGCATCTATCCGCGCCACTATAACTAGCTATCAAATTCGGCAGGGGAAACAAAGAAAGCAGCATTTACTGATTCTAGAGCAGCAGATACAAGCTGGGGAGCGTCTCCTCACGTCCCGTACTGACCCATGTATTTTAACTCCGTTTACAACGCTTGCGTTTTCAATACAATCAGCTTTTGTACACTGCTGCTGTTAAAAATATTGAATCACAACAAGGGCTATATTATCGGGAAAATAATCGTGCTGGCAAATTATTAGCAAATGCCCTAAAAGGTCAAAAAGAAGCCAAGCGTGTTACCGCCCTCCGTAATCCGTCGGGGGGGGGGGGCTTGGTCACTAAAGATACCGAAATCTTAGAACTCTTTCGTGATTTTTATACTCGGCTTTATCAATCTGAATGTGATTTTGAGCCAGATGTATTTGAACGCTTACTTTCAGGGGTACAAAGACCGACCCTATCTGACGAAGACAGAGTGGCCTTGGACACACCATTTACTGTCTCAGAAATTCATTCTGCTATCAAGAAATGTGCCTCAGGTCGAGCCGCAGGCCCAGACGGTCTCCCTGCTGAATTCTACAAAACCTTTCACGCTGACTTAGCTCCAGTTTTGAAAATTTATTTTTCTGCTCTGGCCGAGGAGGGTTCTCCTTCTGGGTCCTTTTCAATGGCAAATGTAGTAGTTTTTGAGAAAGAGGGGAGAGACCCGCAACTAACAGCTAATTATCGTCCAATTTCCCTCCTAAACGCGGACTATAAAATATTTGCCACCATTCTCTCTACCCGGCTCTCGGATAGGATGCCTACCTTAATACACCCAGATCAATGCGGTTTCATTCCTGGTAGATCAACTGCTGACAATGCTCGGACTCTATGCCATGTACTGACTACCGCAGTTAATCTTGATCGCCCATTTGTTGGCCTCTCACTTGATGCTGAGAAGGCCTTTGATCGCTTAGAGTGGCCCTTCCTGTTTGCAGTCCTTCGCTGGTACGGATTCGGGGAAGGTTTTCTCCGTTGTCTTCGCACCATGTACGCACAGCCTACAGCCAGTATATGTGCCAATGCTTTAAAGTCTCAGCCTTTTCCCCTTCAACGCGGCACTCGCCAGGGATGCCCACTGTCTCCACTTCTCTTCGATCTTGCACTCGAACCCTTGGCTTTACTAATCCGGCAATCGGAGGAGATTCATGGAGTCCCCTTCACCCATAGGGAAATCAAAATTTCAGCGTATGCTGATGACCTTATGCTTTTTGTCTCTATAGACTCAGTACCGGCTGTCCTAGAGCAAATTGGTAAATACTCACAACTGTCCGGTTATAAGATAAATTGGACCAAGTCGGTAGCCTTTCCATTAAATCCTTTGCTTCATCAGGCAGATATGCAACCCTTCCCCTTTTTATGGCAACCTCGCATGGTCAAATACCTTGGGGTTCACTATTGTTCTCCTTTGGAAGACACTATCTCCTTCAATGCCAAAGACTTAACCTCTAAAGTCCGGGCGCTTACTCACCGCTGGACTCCTTTAACACTTACCTGGTGGGGTCGATTAGAAACCATAAAAATGATGATTGTTCCGAAAGTGAATTATATCTTAGAAATGTTGCCCTGTCTCTTCCCTCGACGTATATATAAAGATATAGAGGGCCTTCTGACTAGATACTTGTGGCAAAACAAGACACCTAGGATAGCGAAACATAAGCTGCAAGCAGATAAGGAAAATGGGGGTGTCAGATTCCCTGATTTCCTGAAGTATCATCAATCTTTTCTTCTCAAACAAGGCGCTCGTTGGCTGGAAGATCCAGTACCGAGTAGACCTGTGTGGCTAGACATAGAAGAGGACCTTTGCAAACCGATTCCTCTTACTTTTCTCCCTGGTATGACTCTCCCATCAGACTCCCACTTTCCACCAATGCTTTTAGACACCTTAGGTGCCTTTAATAATCTTATGCACTCTTTAGACTCCCGACTCTGTCCGTTAGACAAGCTCCCACTTTGGTACAACACTCGATTTCGAATACAAAATAAGCCGATGGCGTGGAGCCCCTGGTACACTAGGGGCATTTGGATTCCTAGTCAGTTGTTCCATGAAGGTCGCTGGAAAACTTTTAGTGAATTGCAAATTGAATTTGGTCTCCCAGCGAAACACTACTTTCAGTTGGTGCAACTTCAGCATTGCCTTCGGAGTGCTAAGGTGCTCCCGCCATCGGCCTCCCCTACACAAGGTTGGTTGGAGACTATCCGATCTATCGGTAGTTCACCGGGTGTAGCATCCAATTTTTACAAAACCTTATGTAATGCTATAACTAGAGATACCCCTATAGCGCAGAAAGCATGGGAGAGAGAATTGCATGTGACTTTGACCCCGGAGCAATGGAGCCTTGTCTGGAGTAGAGTGACACGGGTCTCCCGATCCGCCTCACTCACTCAGACACTCTTCTTTCTAGCCCACCGGTGTTTTTACACTCCTGACAGATTAGCCAAATGGAACACTACTCAGGGCAATAGTTGTTGGACATGTCATGCGGCCATTGGTTCACTACCTCATGTTATGTATGAATGTCCCGCACTACAGTATTACTGGCGTCGGGTCTGGGGTCGTATCCAGTCTATTTTGCACTTTCAAGAGCCCCTTTCTTGGAGGATAGTGGGACTTCGCTCAGCTGCGGGGATCCCCTCTCTTCCAAAAACGGCTTACTTCCTTTTGGACTTTATGCTTGGCATTGCTATTTCCCTAATTACGAAATACTGGAAAAATAGCTCCCAGCTGAGCCCCAATGAATGGTGGAATCATGTCTGTCTCTACAGTAAATATGAACAAATACCTCGTATGTTTGCTTCCCCCATTCAGACTCCTCATCATCGGTCTAAATGGAAGATGCTCAATGACTATGTACATTCTGCTCAATGCTCTCATCTGACTGTCTAAATTTGTATATATCTTTGTCCCATGATTATTCTGTATCGCAGATACTCTTTTGATTGTTTTGATGTATAATCACTGTTGTTTGGAAGCGCTCACATGCTGACATAATCAGCTAGAGAAGAAGCGTGGGGGTGGGGGGTAATTGGGTTTACTTTTCTTTATTGTATACTTGTTTTGTCTCCTTTGGTGTGTTGTTTCTTTTGTTTGTTGCAAAATGAAAATAAAAGTTTAAAAAAAAAAAAAGAACTGAGAGACAACAAAAAAACCACCCTCCGATCTTAAAATAGCATTAGGTTTTGTTTGGAGAATATTATTATTTTTCTGACTGTATTCCACTTTCTCTTCATGCAGACATCAAATTCTTTGCCTTGTCTTTGGTTTTCAAGTGCTGTTTCTGGCCTCTGGTGTGGAATGGAGAAATTAGAGCAGCAAACTTTGAGGATGTCAAATGTGCACTCTTTGATCAGCTTGACTTCTGTAGTCTATCATCTGCTATCAGGTAGCATTGCTCTGATTAGATAGCTAAAAAAGGAACACACCACCGGTGCTTCCCAGATCCTGAGACATTTACAGTGCGATAGCTGGCACCATAGACAAGGAACGTGCTCATGCTGTGTAGTGTTTTGTGTTCTTATAAAATCTCCTTACTGCATGCAGGGTCTACTTCACGCGTGTGGTAAGTGGCACCGCATGACTTATTAAATCCTACCAATACACAAAATTGCATTATCCTTTTATCATGTTGTTGCAGAGAGAAGAGAAATTATAAAAAGTGAAAAATAAATATCAATGTAATGCATCACAGCCTCTGGAAAATGTAAGAGACATCTTGATAATACGCATGTTGAACATTCCTATCATTCTCAGAAATGATGCTGGAGCCAACACTAGCAGAAGGGCTTGAACTTCATGACCATACTCAGTGTTATGCCTCCTCTCCCCTATCCCCTTTCTCTCTGCTGCCATCATCAAATAGATTATCAGGTTTAGGATGTCCTGTGCCTTATTTATCAGTTATCTCAGAAGGATAATATTAAAGTAGGATCTAAAGAATCTTTGGATTGTTTGCTGTACATACAACCCAGAATAAAACTTCAATGACGACAGTCTGATTAAGAGGAAGATTCATAGACTAGGGTAAAATAGCACAAAACAACTGCAAGTTAATTGGCTTTCAGATTTTGAGCTAGCTGCTATTTCACCCAGGAGATTAATTTCCTGCAACCACAAGACATGAGTAATATTCCCCAGAAAATATTTTTATAAGCAAAAGCTATACAACTTAGAAACCTGCCTATCTGAAGCTGAAAACTGGCTCCAATCAAGCTTGAGTATCAACCTCAAGAAAACTGAAGTCCTATTCAAAACAAGACACCCAAACTTCAACCCCCCACCTACAATTAGCATAAATAACACACCCCTCACAGTAAAACCGGAAGTAAGATACCTAGGCGTCATCGTAGACAAAACCCTCAGTATGGTTCCCCACCTAAGACACATAAATAGGACCATATTTTACAAGCTAAGGATTATCCAATAACTCAGACCACTCACAGACCTGAATGACTTCAGAACAGTTGTGCAGGCCCTCATAACACCTGACTTTGACTATTGCAACAGTCTGTTCCTTGGATTGTCTGAACATACTTCAAATGGCACAAAATGTCACAGCCAGAGTCGTATGTAAGGCAAGACTCTCCAACCACATCACCCCCATCATTTAGGCTCCCCATTACTAGCAGAGTAAAATATAAAACCACAATGATAATTTTAAAACTATTCAATAATATTGTCCCCTCCCATCTCAATACATTGATCCATATCCAATCAGACACCAGAGCTAGTAGAAGAACAAAACTTAACTCCCTATCAGTAAAATCCTCATTTTGCAAGACCAAACAAATTCCCAACAACAGGGTCTTCATATACACAGCACCCACGATACGAAACGCGCTCCCAGATACATTAAGAACCATGAAAGACCTTCAGACATTCCGTAAAGACTTAAAAACATATCTATTCATTGAATAATATATCAACACACTAGCCCTTAATTCCACCCGGACATTTAATTCCCCCCCCCCCCACACCCCCTCAATCCCACCCCTTACTTAGACTCTGCTCCCGCTCCCCTGTATCTTCACAAACAAAAATACGTTGTAAACAATATTTTACACTGATTAAGGAAAATCTATGTAGTACAATATGTATATAGTTCAATGCAAATAGTTAATTGTTTGAATACTGTTCCATGTAAAAACCTTATTCAATGTAAACCGCCCCTGATCTCTGGAAGGAGTGGTATAGAAAAACATTTCAAATAAATAAAATAAATGTACAAAAAGCATTATAAGACATATACCTCTAATAGCTAAGAGGGACATTTTAGAAGCTCTATAATTTGGATGTCTGGAGACAGGCATTGAGATGTGCAAACCACAAAAACATTCCTGCAACAATTATAAAAAGAAAAGAAAGATACACATGTCAGTGTGATCACATGCAAATCTGTCATGGGCGTGCCTGGAGCAGGTCAATAAAGATATATGTGCACACATGATTTCAGACCAGCGCTGCATGTCTGAAATTGCTATCAGGTATGTCCATGGCTATACCTGCTCAGGCCAGTGAACAAAATGGCTGGTTCCTCAAGAGAGAAGACAGACTAATGAGAACTGAAACTAATTGAGTGCCCTGATGCAGAAAGAATGAGTTAAAGGTGACATTTTATTTACCAGATAATGTCCTGTCCTTGAGTCCTGCTAGAACAGTCCAGACAAGTGGGTTCTGTTTCCCTACCAGCAGATGTGGAGACAGAGAAATCTTCCAGAAGTTTCTTATGACATCATTGTGTCATTAACAGCCTATATCTCTAGGGGCATAAACTAGTATTCATACCTAAGCATACGGTGAGGAATCTCTGACCTCACATTACCTCAGTGATGCTAACAAGGTTCAACAGATCAGGAAACATATCTATGCACAGGATCAGCTTCAACAGAATGCTTGTCAGAGGATTATGAGCCTGCAGGGACAACCACCACTGCAAGTATAGCAGACCAAAACAGCTTCCAGGGGTGGGTCCTGGACTGTCTAGCAGGACTCACGGAAAGGACATTATCTGGTAAAATGTCACCTTCCATATAATCGTGCTAGACCAGTCCAGACAAGTGGGGTGGGAAGAAGACATAGCAGCTTTTAGGACCTCTGAGTCAAAGGCCATGTCCACCTGAGTATGGACATCCAAGTGGCAGTGCTTGACTAAAGTGGAAAATGATGTCCACATTGCCACACAACAGATGTCTGAGGGAGAGGCTGAGTGGAATGTGCATGCAATCCCTCTGGAACAGTTTGGTTCCACAACGGATACGCTGAGGCAATGGCCTCCTTGATCCAGTGTCCCAAAATAGACTTAACCACTGCATCACCTTTCTACTGATCTACAAACAGCACAAATAGACGGTCTGACTTGTGAAAGGAATTAGTAACCTTCAAGTACTGAAGAAGCACTCTCTGGACATCCACAAAGTGAAGGTACTCGTCCTTCCCTTGCAACTGCTTATTAGAAAAGAAGAGCAGACCACCTGTTTCACATGGAAGGCAGATGCTACCTTGGGGAAGAAGGAAGGAACAGACCAAATATACATGACCTCTTCTCAGAAAGATAAGTTAGGATCCCTGCATGATAAAGTTAAAATCTCAGAGATATATCTCAGTGAACAGATTGCAATCAAGAAGACAATTTTAAAGGTCATATCTTTAAACTTAGCCCTCCTCAAGGGCTCAAAGGGCTCTGTCATCAATGTCTGGAGCACCAGGCAGAGATCCCAGGAAGGAACAACTGAATGCAGGAGAGGACGCAGGTGTTGTATTCCCTGAAGGAAATCAAAAACTTCTTGATGCAAGGTAATGGACTGCCCCACCACTAGTCTGCCGAAGCAGGATAGGGGTGGCACCTGAACTTTCAGGGAACTAAGAGAAAGACCTTTGTCCAGGTCATCCTGAAGAAAGTCAACAAGGATAGCAAATCCACCATGTCAGGCCTAGCCTGAAGGTCACGTCATCAGTGCTCAAAATGACACCAAATGCACATCTAGGCCAGGCTGGTAGATCCTCTCCTTGCTTTGAGGAGCATGGCAACCACGGCAGGAGATAGACCTTACATGCTAAGTAAGAGCCAAGCTTGAAGTGAGAAGGAAGACGGGTTGCCAAGAAGAACTGATCCTTAATGTAACAGCCCCCTGGCTATTGGCAGTTGTAGAGGTGGTAACCTTAGGAGCCACATCAGGTCTTCAAATAATGGCCTCTGTGACCAGTCTGGCACTTCCAGGACAATCCAGCCTGGATATCACACTATGCACCAAGGCACATGTCCTGCTTTGGTCACTAGCATGCGGTCTTTGATTAAGTTGTTTCGCCCTTGTGCTTTGGCAGGCATGCAGGCCTTGGTTAAGCCTTTTCACCCTTGAGCTTTGTCATTATCTCAACAAAGAAAACAAATTTTTAACTGTGTTCACCAAATCAGTTATATGCACTGAGCATCTGTTCAAACCACTTACATCAATGATATTGGTTTAAGCGCCAGCTCTTCAGTACTAAGCATTCTGGCAAATTGAGTCCAATAACAGTGCAAAAGTAACAGGAGCTCAGAAAACAAGAAGCACTAACTCCTTCAGTTCAGTAGTTCAGGTTCGACTATTTTCTCAGCCCTTCCATTTATATTAAGCACAGCCCAGGTCATGTACCTGCAATGAGTACTTTTCACTCTATGCAGTCCAATTGTAAGGCCGAGGTTCAGCTCAATAATTATTAGCTGCAGCTGGGTTAGTACTGTAGATCCCAGCTTGTCCACATTACATGCAATACTTTATCTCCTAAGACAAGCAGACCACATTAACAAGAGTTTCACTTGAATGTAGCATTTGTAAAGGTTTGTACACAGTTCCTGTTGCTCCTTTTCAAACTGTGATTGGTTAGCACAGATGCTGTTTCTTTGCCAGAGTTTAACAACATTCTCCCTAGTAGCCAATCGGCACAAGCTATATGCTAATTAGGCAAATACTTCATTTCTGCCTTCTCCGCGGATGTGCTTTGCAATTCAAAATCAGTACTAAATAAGCGTTTCAGATTAGTTTAAGACAAAGTTCCAGTCCTCACCGTTCTTTTCAATTTGACCTGATTTGAACCCTTTAGCTTTCCAAGGAGCTTGCGCGTATTCATTCCCAAACTGTTTCAGACTTTTCAATCAGGTTTTAAAGAATTACAGTCTCAGAGACTCCTATCTTTTCTTGGTGGAGCAATAAACAATTTCTTCTGGTTCTTCCTCTGTAGTGAGGTCTGAGCTTTGAAACATACTGTACATCTGCTCCTGCATAAACTGAAGCTCTGAATTCCAGGGCAGAAGCTGACCCTGCCCTCCTTTCTGGTTCTGATCCTCCCAATCAGTCAGGTGTCCTCCCCCTTTCTGACTCTTAGACATCTCTTATTATGGGAAAGTCTGACTTTCTGCTCCAGCCCCAGCCATCCAGGGGACCTCTTGCTGTGTCCCAAGGGTTTTAATTCTGTCAGCATTGGAGTTAAAGGGCCAGAAGTATGTTTTGGCTTGAAATCATCAACAAACCAAACTCATGAGTGAGGAAGCATACTGGATCTCATCTTTGCACCTAAAAATATGCTAAGAGGTGATGAACATTCTCCCCCCCCCCCCTTTTACTGGCTACATTTCCATGGTCTGATCACAGAACAATCACTTTTTATATCACCCAGAGCCTCATACATACATAAGCGCCTCACCACAGTCAACAAATCATAGATTTCTGCATCTGGACAAACAAGTATTTTTAAACAAAATCATAACAGAACTTGAGCAGCATTCAGATGACATTGACTCCTTAGTTCATAGCTGGAACAAAATAATAAGCAAAACTACATTAGCACCACAGACGAACAGAACCACAGAAAACACCACACTGCGATTTGGTACACCGCCGAGCTAAGGTATGCCAAGCGCAAACTTAGGCAGATAGAAAGAAAATGGAGGCAATCAAAGAGCATGAATGACTAATGCACTTACATTTTTGGTAAGCATTATTGGCACCCTTGCATTTTAGGTATGTTGCGTACAATATCTTGAGAAACAATTGAGAATAATCCAACTGTTTTGTCATCATAATATTTCAATAGTATCTGCAAAGGTATACAACAAAAAACAATGTTTCTGCAATTGTGATGTAGTAATTTCTGAGAAAAAAAACAAAATATGACCTGGACAGGATTAATGGCACCCTTCAATAATATTTGGTTGCACAACTCTTGGCAGTGATGACAGCCTCCAAATATTTCTTGTAGCCATCTATAGGTTTTGTACATCTGTCTGCTGGTCATTTCTCACACTCTTCCACTGTGTTTTCTTCCAGCTCATGAATATTTCCAGGATTCCTTATACCAATGGCAGATTTCAGCTCTTTCCAAAGATTCTCTGTTTAATTGAGATCAGGACTCATTGCTGGCCAGTTTAAAACAGTGCATTTTTTTCCTTTTTAACCATTCTTTTGTACTTTTGGATGCATGTTTTGGGTCATTGTCCTGCTGGAGGACCCATGACCTTCAACCCAGACCTAGTTTCTGACACTAGGTAGCACATTTCACTCCAAAATACCTTGGTAGTCTTCTGACTTCATGATTTTGTTAATACATTCCAGCTCTCCTATCTCTGAGGCAGCAAAACAACTCTACAAATTATGGAACTTCCACTATATTTAACTGTAGGAAGGGCATTTTTTGTCCTTATAAGTTTAATTTCATTGCCTGTAAATGTATCTCTGGTATGCATTGCCAGACAACTCAAGTTTGGTTCCATCTGTCAACAGAACATTTTCCAAGAAGGATTGTGGCTTCTCAAGCTGGGTTTAGGCAAAGATCAGGTGTGCCTTTATATGTCTGTCTTTGAGCAGTGGGGTCCACCTTGGCCTTTGCCCAGGAAGTCTTTCTTTGTTTAGTGTGCAGCATATAGTGTGGGTTGAAACCACCACTGGAGATTGCTCCAGGTCAGCCTTAAGCTCTTTGATGTTGTACATGGCATTTTTCCAACAGTTCACACTAATCATTGAAGACTTCTTTGATTAATTTTCCATTTCCCACCACATTCTTTAGGTCCTTAACAGTTCCATGAGCAGAAAACTTATTTATAGCATTGCATACTGTAAACACAGGAATCCCAAGATCTTTGGAGATGGCCTTGTACCCCTTTGAGGTCTGATATTTGGTGATAATGGCTTTTCTGATGGGCTCAGAAAGCTCTGTTGTCTTGACCATTGTGAAAATGGAACAGAGAGTGAATGTGGTCATTTGAAATATTAGAGCCATCAATCATTGCCTAATCCAAGTCATGTGAGCACTAGCAATTGATCACGGGTACATCAGTTGTTACTGCAATGGGAAATGCGGTTCTTCTATTCAAATTGATTGGATTTGCTGATAACGGTGCCCATAATCATGACCTGCCAGTGTCCCAATTTTTATACTATTTCCATCTCCTTTTTTAATTGACCGTGTTATATTTGATTCTTTTATATGTCTCATATGTGCATATATAGTCCAAAGCCATTTCACTGGCCACTTTTTTTCCCAGATATTGGTCATTAAGGGGATGAACTCCAAGGGTGCCAATAATGTTTGATCACAACTGCACATGTCCAAATTACAGGAATACAGGGACATGACAGACAACAAGAAAAAGGAATACCACACCAAACTGTTCATAAACTCACTAAACCACCCCAGAGAACTATTCCAGATACAAAAGCCTTAGTTAAGGACCCTCATCAAAAGAAAGGGATCTGCAACATCTTCCCGCAAACACTGGCTGAGTATTTTCATAATAAGACTGGTGTAAGCAGCAGCTCCAGAGCAACCATGATACCACTAACACAAAACAATAATTACATCACTACCTCTTGGCAAACCTTTGATCCAATCTCTCCAGAATAGCTAGAGGGCAACACCATCAGTCTCCACACGACTATTTCCCCACTTGACCCATGCCTAGTAAGCTGGATCAATATGGCCAGAACTGAGCTAGCCCCTTCTCTACTCAAGGTTATCCAACTATCGCTTACACAGTGTTATATGCCTAGCAACCTCAAAAGTGCATCTATATGCTCAATACTAAAAAGCACATCATTGAATCAAGAGCTTCCTGACTCATAGATTTATCTCCAGCCTATCTTTTCCCGGAAAGATTGAAAAGGCAGTACAGCTCCAGCTCTAGGACCATATCCACATACATGCACCCCTTGACCCACAACAACATGATTTTCGGCCCAACCATGAAGTTGAAACTCTCCTAATAGCACTCTTTGATAGACTCATAAAGAGCATTGAAAAACCACACTTCAGCCTTTGATTCAGTTCTTCATAATATCTACTGTCTCACCTACATCTCTAGGAATATGAGACATGGTATTAAAATGGATCTGGTCTTATTTTATTTACATTCTCTTATATACTGTGCTATTCTGCATCAGTGTGGTTTACATTGAACAAACTGAAATTACATTGAACAGGGCATTATAACTTGGAGATAACTATTTTACAGGGAACATGGGCTATGGAGGGTTAAGTGGCTTGCCCAAGACCACAAGGAGCACCTGTGGGACTAGAAACCCCAGTACATCCGGCCCAAGGTTGCTGTCCTCTAGTGGGATTTGAACCCCTGACCTTCCAGCCTGAAGTACCTTGCCCCAACCACTAGGCCACTCCTTACCTAATAGGGCATCCATAACATGTGAAAATAGGACCACAGAGAGCTACTTCATATACACAACAAGGAGTCCCACAGGGCTCTGCTATCATTGCTCCTTTTCAATATCTACCTATAACCCATCTGCAAAATTATGAAAGCACACATGTATTATCATATAGAAACATAGAAATATAGAAATATGATGACAGAAAAAGACCACATGGCCTATCTAGTCTGTCCTTCCATATCAACAACTACAACAGTCCCCTTTGTACATTTAGAGATCCTTTGTGTTTGTCCCATGCTTTTTTGAATTCAGTTACTGTCCTCATCTCTACCACCTCCACTGGGAGACTATTCCATGGATCCACTACTCTTTCCGTAAAGAAATATTTCCACATATCACTCCTTTTTTTTTTTTTTAAGACGTTTATTTTCATTTTACAACAAACAAAAGTAACTACACACCTAAAAATACAAATACACACATACAATAAGGAAAACAACCCCAATTACCCCCCACCCTATGCTTCTTCTCTAAGCTAATAAGAGTCATCACATAAGCGCTTACACACATCAGTTATTGTACAGCAAACAAGCAAAAATGGTATTGATGATACAGGCTGATCCTGTGACAGAAATGTATACAAAAGTAAACAGCCAAAGGAGAGCAGTTAGCAGTTAGAACATAATCATGAAACACCTTCCTTTTAAACAAGCAATGAAGGGCTTGAGTGGAAGAGATTGACATACGAGGTAGTTGCTCATAATTACAGTAAAATGGACATAATTCCACCAATCATTGAGGTTCAGATGGAAGCCAGTTTCAGTATGTCGTAATGAAGGAGATAGGAAATAGCTATGCCCAGTAAATGGGCCTCCTGAAAAAACACTAACTCAGAATAATCATGATTAAGAGAGCTAGGGATTATCCTTCTTTGGAATGGACTATTGATGCCTTTTACAGTCAGTAATGATAACGTACATGAAGCCATGCCAAATAGTTAAACAATCTGAAAAAGAAACATAATAGCACACAGAGGTACACAATGTCGCTCATAATACCAGTAAATGACTGCAGAAACAACATGATAGAAATTAAACTAAGGAAAACCATGAAGCGCCCCTTATAACAAAATAAGCACCGAAGTGCCTTAGAGAAGAAGCAAAACCCCAGAAATTACTGGCGGCCTGATGTCTGCGGGGAGAAACCTCAGAGAAGGCCTGAATTGAAACATAAATCCTACAATGCTATACAGGCTCCGAAACTAACCAAGGATCTCATCGTGGAAAGAAAGGAGACCAACAAGGTATATATAAAGAGAAAGAAAAGTCCAGGCAGTCTCCGTTTCAGGCAGCGATCACCACATCGGGCCATTCAAAATGGCGGACCGTTCCAGCGGATTCCATCCAAGCTGTTGGATTAGCGCATCTGGTCTGCTTCTTTAGAAGCTAGAAATGTTGCTAGCAGATCAGGATCTTCGAAGGTACGAGTTTGGTTATGGAGAGTCATTCTGAGCTTCGCTGGATATAAGATGCCGAAGCGAGCCTGTAATCGTTGAAGTCTAGGTCGAAAAGCAAGGAGTCTCTTCCGACGGTCAGCTGTGGGCTTAGCCAAGTCAGGGAAGAAGGAGACTTTATGATTTTCAAACTCCAAATGACGATTCGCCCGGGCAGCATTTAGAATTTGCTCAACTTGCTGATATCTCAGTAGACGAAAAATGATGGGCCGGGGGGTCGTCCGATTGAGCGCCATGCTGGTAGGAACACGATGTGCTCGGTCAATTTCCAGATCTCTGTGAAAAGTAATCTTCAGCAAGGAGGGAAGAGTTTTGACCAGGAATTCTCTCATATCTCCTGCTTCCGCGCCCTCCGGTACACCAATGAGCCTTACATTGTTGCGACGGGCTCGATTATTGCTATCCTCTAACTCTTTTTGTAGATTCTGTATCTGACGCTCAGCCTCATCCAGTTTCACCAAGCGCACCACGTGCGAGTCGAGGACCCCCGCCATATTGTCCTGCCGTAATGAAAGACCTTCAAAACGATCCTGAAGTACACCAAAATCTTCTCTCATGGCTCGGAGCGCTTCTCCGTTGGACTGCACCAGTTCCTTCACACCACGTATTCCCTCCAAGATCTCCTGTTGCATTTCGGGGTTATCCCGAAATGGCACCATCTTTTGTAGGGAAGGCAGCTCTGTCTTGGAACGTTTTCCGTGTGAAGAAGAGGGAGA
This sequence comes from Ichthyophis bannanicus, assembly GCA_033557465.1. NCBI lineage: Eukaryota > Metazoa > Chordata > Amphibia > Gymnophiona > Ichthyophiidae > Ichthyophis > Ichthyophis bannanicus. The sequence continues at coordinate 1,697,597,304 of CM066031.1, forward strand.
TCCGAAGTCTAAGCGCGCTGGTTTATGGGCCGCCATCTCCCCCGAGGCACCCCGGTAAGTTCGAAGCAAAATATTAAGTTAATGTAGGTATTAAGTCAGGATTCTGAGTAGGCCCCTCGGGAGCTTCAGCGCAGAGCGTCTAACCCGCTGGACATCAGGCTCCGCCCCCCCCACATATCACTCCTGAATCTATCCCCCTTCACCCTCATCCCATGTCCCCTCATAGCAGAACTTGCTTTCAATTGAAAGAGGCTCTCTCCCTGAACATTTATGCCACGGAGGTATTTAAACATCTCAGTCATATCACCCCTATCCCGCCTTTCCTCGAAGGTGTACATATTAAGATCCTTAAGTCTGTCCTCATATGCTTTATAATGAAGACCACTAATCATTTTAGTAGCCACCCTCTGAACCAACTCCATCCTGTTCACATCCTTTTGAAGGTGCGGTCTCCAAAATTGCACACTATACTCCAAATGAGGTCGCACCAAAGACTTATAGAGAGGCATTATCACCTCCTTATTTCTGCTAGCCATTCCTCTCCGTATGCACCCAAACATACTTCTAGCTTTTTCCGTCGCCTTTTCTACCTGTTTAGCTACTTTAAGATCATCAGACACAACCACGCCTAGGTCCCGCTCTTCTTTAGTGGACAAAAGTACTTCACCCCCGATACAATATTGCTCCCTTGGATTGCTGCAGCCCAAATGCATGACCTTACATTTTTTAACATTAAATTCCAGCTGCCAAATTCTAGACCATTCTTCAAGCTTAGCTAGATCCCTCCTCATGTTATCTAACCTTCCTGGGTGCCTACTCTATTGCAGATTTTGGTATCATCCGCAAAGAGGCAAACCTTACCCGACAGCCCTTCCGTTATATCACTAACAAAGATGTTAAAAAGAATCGGACCAAGGACAGATCCCTGGGGCACACCACTAGAAACATCCTCCTCCTCAGAGTGAGCTCCATTTACTTGTACTCTTTGTCACCTCCCACCCAACCAATTTCTAACCCAAGCAGTAACTTTAGGGTCCATCCCTAGGGTGCTCAGTTTGTTTATAAGTCGCCTGTGAGGAACAGTGTCAAAGGCTTTACTGAAATCTAAATACACCACATCTAGAGCTCTCCCTCGGTCCAACTCCCTGGTCACCCAGTCAAAGAAATCAATCAGATTTGTCTGACAAGACCTGCCTCTGGTGAATCCATGTTGCCTCAGATCCTCTAATCCGCTGGACTCCAGAAACCTCACCATTTTCTCTTTCAGCAGCGTTTCCAATAATTTACTCACCACCGAAGTTAAACTAACCGGCCTGTAGTTTTCAACCACATCCTTACTTCCGCTTTTGTGTAAAGGCACCACATGAGTCTCTCTCCAGTCCTTTGGCACCACTCCCAACTCCAACGAGCATTGAAAAGGTCAGTCAGTGGAGTTGCTAGAACGTCCCCAAGTTCCCTCGGTATTCTAGGGTGTATCCCATCCAGTCCCATCGCTTTGTGTACTTTAAGTTGAGCTAGTTTCTCACGAACACAGTCTTCTGAAAATTGTTCAAGATGTCCCTCGCTTCTGTTCTGTTTTCTGAGGTCCTGCTCCTGGTTCTTCATCTGTGAACACAGAACAAAAATATTTGTTAAGCAATTCCGCTTTATCCTTATCAGTTTCTACATATTCCTCCCCTGCACCCTTGAGTCTGACAATACCACTTTTGCCCTTCCCCTTCTCACGAATATATCTGAAAAATGTCTTATCCCCCAATTTTATTGCATTGGCTATTTCCTCCTCCTTTAGAATCTTTGCCTTCTTGACTACTTTGCTAGCTTCTCTAAGTTTTTCCAAATACAGATGCCTGTCTTCCTCTCTCTGTGATCTCTTGTATTTCATGAAGGCCTCCCTCTTTTTCTTCACTTTTTCAGCTACTTCTTTCAAAAACCATAGCGGTCTCCTTTTCCTTTTACCTTTATTTACCATTTTAACAAAAAGGTTGGTTGCCCTTAAAATATCCCCTTTCAGTTTTGCCCACTGTTTTTCTACATCCCCCAGCTGCTCCCATCCCACTAACGACTCCCTGAGGTATTGGCCCATCTTTGCAAAGTTAGTCTTCCTAAAGTCTAATATCCTCACCTTTGAATGGATTCTAACAGCCGTAGTCCTAATACTGAACCACACAATCTGGTGATCACTGGATGCAAAATGATCTCCCACTACAACATCAGAAACACTTTCACCATTGGTAAGCACCAAGTCCAGTATGGCCCCTTCACATGTGGGGTCTGTTACCAATTGCCTGAATAGTTCTCCCTGTAGAGAATCCAGGATCTCCTTACTTCTAGATGATACTGCAGCAGGAATGTGCCAATCAACATCTGGCATATTAAAATCTCCTATCAGTAGCACTTCCCCTTTCCTAGCAATGCTGCGTATGTCTTCAATTAACTCTCTGTCCACCTCTTCCTCTTGTGAGGGAGGTCTGTATATCACACCAATGCAAATAGATTTCTCTTTCCCTCTTTCTAGTTTAACCCACAATGCCTCCTCTCTCCCTTTTAAGCTCTGTAATTCCAAAGCTTTAATAGTAGTTTTTACATATAGTGCCACTCCTCCTCCCCTTCTTCCTACCCTATCCTTTCTGAATAAAGTATAGCCAGGTATAGTTACATCCCAATCATGGTTTTCTGTGAACCATGTTTCTGTAACTGCCACTAAATCCAAGTCAGCCACTCCCACCAAAGCTTCAACATCAGAGATCTTATTTCCCATGCTACGGGCATTTATACACGCTGCTTTCCAAATGTTACCCCTGTTACCCATTTCCATAAAGGTATTTAATGTATCACCTACCTGGGGGCTTTCACTTACCTGGGGGCTTTCTTCACCCATCCCCTACGAATCTAGTTTAAAGCCCTCTGTAGATGACATAATGCTTTATGTTCCCTTCTCTACCACTAAGCTCAATCACATCTCATTGTCAAAATGCTTCAGTGCAGTCATACAATGGTTATCCAAACACAATCTCTCCATAAACGATAACTATATCATTAAGGATACAGCTTTTGATCCGCCAAGGACTCTAGGACTGCCAGAAGCGGAATTAAATGTCAAAAATGAGGTGTTCTACCTAGGCATAATCCTGGTCCATCAATTATTATTACAACCACACATTAACACCATAAAACTCATATATCACAAGATAAGAACACTACAACATCTATGCCCACTACTGGACAGTCAGGATTTCCGCACAGTTTTCCAGGGTGTTGTGTTTGCATGCCTTGATTACTGTAATACAGTCTTACAAGGGATAACAAAATATGCTCTCCACTTCTTGCAAAAGGCACAGAACACTGCAGCCTGCATCCTTTATGGTGCATCCAGGACAGAGCACATAACACCAATGCTAAACTAACTATACTGGCTCCCTGTATTAAGCCAAATAAAATATAAAGTCCTACTAACTACTTTCAAAGTGTGCCACAATCTGTCCTCTGACTACCTCCAATCAATATTGCACAAGGCACCAGACAATAGAGCCAGAAGACTCAACACACTGAACAGAATGAAAAGGTTATGACCACCTGGGACATTCCCATTCTGATGGATAAGAGGCTGGATGCAAGGAAACCCGTCATAGTTGTAAAGGAGAAACATACTAGAACGACATTGATAATAGAAGTGGTTATTCTGTGAATTGTGTGGAGAGGCAGAAGATCCTGAAATACTAAGAAATGAAGTCAGAGACCAAGAAAATGTGGCAAAAAAAAACAGAAATATTTGCCATTGTATTGGTAGCCACAGGCTTGATAAAGAAGAATTTCCAAAAGCATCTTGAAAAACGACCTATACATGTTACATCTTATGAACTCCAGATGGAAGCTGTCTTTGGCACAATGCAAGTACTGCACTGAGCATTTGTAGTAAATTTGAGAGACTGAGATCATACTCCTCATGCCTTGGCTTAGAAGTGAGGTTCATGACTGTCATGGTATCTGCAAAACTAAACCATTTGGAGAAATTGGTCCGAAACACCTTCACTATTCCCTCTCTAAATGCAAAAAGCAACCAAACCGTCTCTAACTGAACCTTCTTGCTGTATGCACCAGGCATTCGGTATGCACTCCCTCAAAGCATTCAAACCATTCCTGACCTCATGGATTTTCTCAAGAAGCTTAAGACTCATCTATTCCTTGAGCAAAAATTAATGCATCCCATTCTGCCACATATGCACTTACCTCACAAACCAAAGACTGTTAATGCCTGTCTGTCAGTTCATACTCCTTCCCATTATCTGCATGTTATACCATGGTCTTTTATCCCTTAGATTTTAAATGTACTCGATGTTGATTGTCTCTGTAAAGTTTAAGTTTAAGGTTTAAGTTATTCTGTAAACCGCTTTTACGGTAAGATAAAGTGGTCCATAAAAATAGCTAAATAAATAAATAAGTATCTGTGTTCCTGCCTGTCCTAGCTATACTTGGGGATCTGATTCTGCCACAGAAAGCATATGTAATGTATTTTTTGTTCTTTGATCGTGATGATGAGAACCACTTTTATAAGGTAAGGTAATTGAGTAAATTATTTTTAGACAACATATAGTGCATGAGTAGCATTAATCTTTACTGTGTTGGTAATTCCTGCAGTGCCATCCAGGGGCAGCCCAAGGGAGGTGCGGGGCCATGTGCGGAGACTGGGTGTGGGCCTCATTTGCATAAGGGACCTCATTTGCATAATGTTACCTTACACTAACTTTTAGTAAACATGCCTCTTAATGAGTGTATGGATAAAGAAAGACTAAAAGATTTCTACATTACTATAATCCAGTGCCAACCACCAGGCACATTAGGAACTACTACAAACACTGCCCATTTAGAACCCATAGCAAACCCGCTGTATCGTAACAGCACTACCAGGACTCACAAAGCACCATACTCTACCTATCAAAAGGTAACACTTCAAATATTCAACCAATACATTTTAGAGAATAACAATACATGACCTACTGGGGAAAGAGAACAAGTGGCAATGTCAAATAGGAATTACATAAACAGAATACCTCAGCTCAGTTACACATGCAGAACATAGACCATCACCAAACAAGGAATCACAATTTAGAAACAGGAAGACAAATAATTAAACTGGGAACCCCAAAAGCTAAACTTGGAATGTACAACAACACTGTAGAAATAAAACTATAAATTAATTTCCTCTAGTACTAAACAAAGCACAGACGTTAATGATGCACATTTCCCAGAGCTGACATATTCCAGTCAATAAATTCAAAATAAAGAGATATTTTTCTACCTTTTGTGCAATTTTTTTCAGTTGCAATTGCTCCAGCCACTTTCTTCTGGTTTCTTCGTGTCTTCTGCTAACTCTCCATAGTCTGCTGTCCATTTGTCCTTTCTTCTCTCTTCTAGTTTTTTTTTTCCATTCTCTTTCTACATCTGCTTTAACATACTAATTTTCTCCTTTTGCTCTTTCCTCATTCCTGTTTCTTCCACTCAAATTTTACCCCTCCATCCTCAATCCCCACGTACCCTCCCAATACCCGGCCAATTGTAGATTTGTCTTCCCTCCCACACAAAATATTTTTCCACACAAAATATTTTCCCATTTCAGTCTCCCAGCTCTATCCCATTCTAATCCTCCCCCAACATCAACTCCCTTCTAATTCCAGCCCCACCCAGCATCTGCTCCCTTCTAGTCGCCGCATCAGCCCATTTCCAGTCCTAGCCTCACATCAGCCCATTTCCAATCCTATACTAGCCACACCATCAGCCCATTTCCCGTCCTAGCTCCCCCATCCATTTCCAGTCCTATCTGAGTCCCTCCATCAGCTCATTTCTAATCCCAGCCACCCATCAGCCCACTTCTAGTCCTTTCCTAGCCCCACCATCAGCCGATGTCAAATCCTAGCTCTCCCCCCCACTCAGCCCATTTCCAGTGCTAGCTCCCTCCTCTCACAGCCCATTTCCATTCCAAGCCCCCCTCCCCATCAGCTATTTGCAGTTCAAGCCCCCTTCCACTCAGCCCATTTCCAGTCCTAGCAACCCACCCATCCCATTACCAGTCCTAGTCCTCCCATAGCCCATTACCAGTCCTAACCCCCCATCACCCCATTTTCAGTCTTAGTCCCCCCATAGCCCATTACCAGTCCTAGCCCCCACATAGCCCATTTCTAGTCCTACCCCCCCCCCCCATAGCCCATTTCAAGTTCTAGCCCCCCATTAGCCCATTTCCAGTCCTAGCCCTCCCATAACCCATTACCAGTCCTAGCCCCCCATCAGCCCATTTCCAGGCCTATCCCCCCCACCAACCCAATTCAAGGCCCAACCCCCCCACCCCCCAATTTCATTCCTAGCCCCCCCCCCCCCCCATAGCCCAGGTAGATTAAAAAAACCTTGCTGCTGCTGCCGCCGTGGCAGCAGCAGAATCGAGCATCCCACGGGGCCCCCCCTGCCCGGTAGAGTCCTCCATGCTGCAGCCTCAGCTCCCTCAGCGCGGGCTTTTCAGAGCCGCGAAGCGAGGGTTTCCCTTTCTCGCATCTCTGTTTAAGCCCACGGGGCTGATGGGAAACAGGAAATCCTGTTTCCCATCAGCGCCAGTGGCTTAACAGAGCCGCGAGGGAGAAGCTCTCCCTTCGTGGCTCTGAAAGCCGCCACTTAGGGAGCTGAGGCCGCATGGAGGACTCTGCCGGGCAGGGGGGCCCCATGGGACGCTCAATTCTGCCGCTGCCACGGCAGCAGCGGCAAGCAGCAGCAAGTTTTTTTTATTTTTTTAAAGTTACCAGCAGATGCAGAATGTTGTTTGCGCAGGGCCCCCTGAAACGCGAGGCCCTGTGCAAACAACATTCTTGCACAATGGACGGGCCGGCCCTGGTGCCATCCACAGGCCCTTACATTGTATCTACAGTGGCACATCATTCTGTGTGATTATCAGAAAGATCTATAGGCCCCAACTTTATAAATATTATACATTTTAGAGTATAGACATATGAAACTACAGTTTACTGATTTTTTTTGTGTGTGTAAGGAGCATTTACTGTATAGTAGTTAAGCAATTTTATAATTTGTGGTGGTTATAGAATTCAAGCACTAATTGTGTGATAATAGTCTCAGACATCCTTAGATTTAATACATGTTGCTTACATAAACTATTCCACGTGTAATTTCTAATATTGCTCTGTGGTTTGTCAGAGCTTCTTGTTAAATACTATAGGAAATTTTCACATCCTGATCTGATCTCTAAATTCAGTTGTCCTACATTAGTGGCTGAATATAACTATCCATACAGTTAGGCAGAATTCCTATGCTCTGCCCACACCCTATTCTGGCACTTTCCAGATAGTACTGGAGAGGTCTGTAAGAACCTGGATTTTTTCGGTGGCATCATCCATAGAGAGGTTGATTTTAGATAGGAGAGTGGGAATTTAGACATCCAGGTCAGGATATAGAAAATTGCCATAGTATTTACAATAAGCTCTGACTCACACAGAGCGCATTGATGGCTCCCCCCACCCAGCTAGAGCAGTAGAATTGCTGGAGGCAATCTTATGCTGAGATCTACTGTGGGTGAACAGGCTGCAGGTATGCCTTGAAATATTGGAGCACATCAACCCATCAAGAAAACATCCACTTTCATTAACTTGCTTTGTTTCAGCTGCCAATGTATTTTCTGCATAGTCAAATTGCACTAGTGCTTTCAATGACCAAAGATTTGGATTGATGCTGCAGTCATTGTCCTCTCTATATAGCTGTTTTAAGGCTGTAGGGGTCAAGATGTTGACATTGTATCTGTTTATAAGAAATGTCCCTTACACGGCACTTTGTACATCTGGGGAAATATGGATTAACTATTTTGCAAAACTTTAAAACATACACTTCAAAAAATAATAAAGAGAAGATATTGTACCACTGTAATGGGAACAGTCAGGTTTGTCAAAGGTCCCATCAGAAAGTACAAGAATTTGAAATGAAAGTATACTTCTTTTTATGAAAGGCTAACTGGAATTATTTAATATTACCAGATGCTTAGTTTTAATTTCTTTATTTCTCCATTAAAAGGTGAATGATTGCATATGCATTGAACCAAAAGTCAAATAAATGTTAATCAAATCTGATTATATATTTATAACCCAGCCATTTAATTCCAATAAGACTACCAAGAGCCACTTACAGTCTATATAAAATAATTTCGTAAATACAAATTACAAAAATGCAATTAAAGGCAATGTGTTTTAAAATACAGTTCATAAGTATTTTAACTTTAGTGTTTGTTTTATTGGTGATAGTGTATGTTTTCAAAAACTGCATTGCCTAGAGCTTTAGGGAACCAATGAAGGAATGAATAAATGCATAGAGGAATGCATGAATAATTCCTCCCAAGAAGCACAGTCCATAATAAAGCATTAAGGGGGCCGTTTGATAACAGAGGGGAATGTTTATGAATCGCTAATGAATGTTAACATGCACTAATTGCCGCTGCACCCAGAGAAATAAATTGGCCTATTGGCATGTAGCATGCGCTAATGTTCCATGAATGCATGTTAACCATTAGTAAGCATGCCCCAGAGTGCTCCAATGCCATCAGGGCTGGTGCAAGGATATGAAATACCCTAGACGAAAGTCACCTCCCTCGGGGACCTGCAGCCGTGTCAATGGCATTAGAAAAACAATGCAGTGCTTACCCAAAGCCTCCAGCGCAGTGTGCTGTTGGTGTTTCCACCCCTTCCCATGCATGGGGCAGAAACGGATGGTTTTAACCAGGAAGTCTGTATCAGAGGGGGTGGAAGCACCAACAGCATGCAGCACTGGAGGCTTTGGGTAAGCTCTGCATTGGCATGTCATTGTTACCATTGCAGGTCCCAGAGAGGGGCAGGAGTAGCGACAATGCATATCCCTCAAAACTATGCTCTAGGCAACTGCCTAGCTGACCTAATGGTAGCGCCGGCCCTGAATACCGTTAACGAGTGTTTTTTGCCATAGAATCCATTTTATATTCTGGGTCCTCTGCCAAATAAGGTCCATTAACAGTGCATATTAATTGTTAGTGAATAATCCTATAAAAACTCGTACTCTCATTACTTTCATTAGGGGAAGAATCAAGTGAGTGAGGTAACAATGTAACTCAACATCTAAACCTTGCTAACCAATATAACCAAACATTGTGTATTTCCCACCCAGCCCTCAAAATTTCTGAATCAAAAATTGGTTGAAACCCAAGAAACAAAGGGTAGGGGTAAATGGTCACTTTTCATAATGGTGAATGGTGGTGTTCCTCTATGCAAAAACCTGGCTGTTCCATAGATTCATAAACAGGGCTTTATTTGAGGGGGTGCTCAGTCATACTGAGCACCGGCATCTTTTTCATTGCCTGCAGAAATTGACCCATGGTCATCATGTATTAATGAAAGAGCCCTGCATATGTGTGCCAGCACCTTTATTGCTAGGAAAACTGCATTGTTCCTAAATCTGGAAATGGGTATAAATAGTGAGATGGCAAAGTTGGCAGATTGTACACAGTTATCCTGGTGTGAGGGAGCAAGCCAGGAACAGAAATAGGTAACTTTAGAAACAAAATAGATTTTATTCTCACATTCAGCACCATAGGATATGAAACAAAACAGTGCAAACTCCAGCCACAGTGCAAGGATGAACAGACTGCTGGCTCTCTTCCACAGTGAGCATTTAAACATGTGGATGGGAATTTTAGAAGGGACGTCTAAGTACAATCTGGGATCTCTAAACCAGAATGTCTGAAAAAAAAGCAGACATGTCCAGGTGCAGACACAATTTCACAAATGTGGACATACCCAGTATGGACATCTGCGGAGGCATCCCCAGAACCGTATTTCAGAATGTGGATTTCTACAATAGCTAAATTGTTAGAGTAGTAGGCTAGGAACAAGGCAGCCAGGGTTCAAATCCCACTGTTGTGAGTACTAGGTATGATAGAGTGCTTTCTTCTCTACACCCTCTGGATGTGTTTCAGCCAAAACGAGCATGGCATATCTGAGATCAGGCGAGAATGTCCAGAGGTAGAAGTTAAGTCTAACTCACACCTTTAACCAATCAATAAAAAACTTATGTTGATTCTCTGATTTAGTTAGTGAGTGAATGGGGGTGAAGTATGTAATGTATACGGTAGATAGTGAGCGGATTGGAGGCTAGCTGGGTTAGTGGATAGATGAGGGATAGTTTGGTAGGTAGGGGACTGTTAATGGATCAGAATACCTTTGATTCCAAGGTGCCGGGGCAGTTTCTTGGCATGGGGGTCTCAAGGAGGGTCCCTGTTTTTTTTTATCATTAAAATCATCTGTAGCACCTGAAACTGGAGAATGGTCAATGTAATGCCAATATTTAAAAAGGTTCCAGGGGTGATCAGGGAAACTACAGAACGCTGATTCTGACATCAGTACTGGACAAAATAAAAGTACTGATAATGTATGTAGTCATGGTTGAATGGGAGAAAGTCAACATGGATTTAGCCAAGGCAAGTCTTATCTTACTAATTTATATTTCTTTGACGGTGTTAATAAACAGGTAGAGAAAGGTGAGCCAGTTGATATAGTGTATCTGGATTTTCAGAAAGCATTTAACAAGATCCCTCATGAGAGACTCTTGGGGGCTTGTTTAAATTGAATTCAATGGGGCCACAGCTCTGATATCGGTTGGAAGCCGCTACCGCTGCTTAGTAAACAAGCCCCTTGTCGAAATTAAAAAGTCATGGGATTGGAATCAGTGTAGTATTGTGGGTCACGAACTGGTTAAAAGATAGAAAGCAGAGAGTAGGGCTAAATGGCCATTTTTCTCAATAGAGAAAAGTAAATAGCAGGGATCTGTGCTGGACCCGCTGCTTTTTAACATATTCATAAATGCATTGTGAAAAATTGCAAGAGGACCTTAATAAATTGGAAGACTGAACACCCAAATGGCAGATGAAATTTAATGTGGACAAGTGCAAAGTTATGCGCCTAGGAAAGAACAACCCAAACTATGGTTACATGATGCAAGGTAAAGGGAAACACAAAGAGCAAAAGACGTATGATGGTCGAAGATGACTTTATTATGAAGACCCCAACGCATTTTGGCAAACTGCCTTCCTCAGAGGGCATACAGCTTAACAACAAGATAAAAATAATTAAAAACAACATGACAAAAATATATGTAAAAAACATGTAGATTAGAAAAACATTCATTTATGTCAACCATATAGAATTAAAATGCTCATAATGAAAAACAAATATATTGAAATGAAATAAAAAGCATACAGCAGGGCAGCAGGAAACATTATAAGTAACAACTCATATTGAATTGAACAAAGTAATGAATAAAATTATATGAAGTAGATACTGATATTAAATTGAAGAAAGTAATGGATAAGACTATGCAAAATGGATACTTACAAGTGTCATCTGTATACATAATGCAAGGTTCCACATTAGGAACCACCACTCAGGAAAAAGATTTAGGCATCATCGTGGATAACACATTGAAATCCTATGCCCAGTGTGCAGCAGCGGCCAAGAAAGCAAATTTAATGCTAGGAATCATAAGGAAAGGAATGGAGAATAAAACCAAGGCTATTATAATGCCTCTCTATCGTTCTATGGTGCAACCTCACCTTGAATATTGTGTGCAATTCTGGTCACCATATCTTAAAAAGGATATAGCGAAATTAGAAAAGGTACAGAGAAGAGCCACCAAAATGGTAAAGGCAATAGAAGAATACCCCCTATGAGGAAAGACTTAAAAGGTTAGAGCTTTTCAACCTGGAAAAGAGATGGCTGAGGGGAGATATAATAGAGGTCTATAAATTAATGAATGGAGTGGAGCAGTTTAAAGTAGATTGGTTTGGATTTGGAGCCTGTGCCAGAAGATGTATGAAAGAGATGAAGACCTAAATATGTATACGCTAGAAGAGAGGATGACAGGGGAGATATGATACTTACAGTATTAATGAACAAACAAACTTTTTTCAGAAGGGGAAGCTGTGAAACTAGAGGGCATAACATAAAGCTGCAAGAGGGTAAACTGAAAGGCAACATCAGGAAATACTTTTTCACTGAAGGTGTGACGGATGCTTGGAATGCCCTCCTGATGGAAGTGGTGGGAGCAAATACAGTGACAGAATTCAAAATGGCATGGGACAGACACAGTGGATCCCTTTATAGCAACAAGATAAAATCAAAATAAACTTAACTATCTCTTATATCTCAACAAATAGGGTGATCTGCACGGAGCAGTGGGTACACCCCGAAACAAAGGCAAGGGAGGGGTGACCTTCATGGAGCGGCAGGTGCACCTACTCTTGCCACCTTGCTGGGCAGACTAGATGGACCATGGTAGTCTTTATCTGCTGTCATATACTATGTTACTATGGTTGTTTACGCCATCATAAGGTAGAAAGACAATGGCTACAATGTAACCTATTTAAGACTAATAAGAGAAAATATTTTTCACTCAATGTGTAATCAAACTCTGAAATTCGTTACTGGAGGATGTAGTAAAATTTGTTAGTGTAACTGGGTTTAAAAAAGGTTTGGACAAGCTCTTGGAGAAAAGTTCCATAAACCATTATTAATGAGGACCCAGGAAATACTCTGCTTGCCCCAATACAAGCATTGTGGAATATATGTGTCTTTTTGGGAAACTACTAGGTACCTCTGACCTGGATTGGCCACTGTTGGAAACAGGTTACTGGGATTAATGGACCTTGGTCTGACCCAGTATAGCATTTCTTATGTTCTTATGTTTTTAATCTTATTCATATTCATTAGGAGTATTCTGAAAACCTGACCCATTTTCAGCCCTCAAGGACTGAGTGAAAACCACTGTCCTAGGATTAATGTTATATATGCAAGTACAAAGTAAGCACATAGACACAGAGAAAGTAATTTTGGAAGGGGCATCTGGATTAACATGTGTTAATGGCACCTATTCTATAAAATCAAATCTGCATGGAATTGCAGCATAAATAGCTGCATGGGATTAAAGCCACCGTCACTTACAGCATCTCTAGAACTGGTGTAAATGTCTGCACCTATCGTATGTGCATTCTTTGCCTTTATCTTTATTCAGGCATTTGATATACCACCCAGGCTAGCAGCATCAGGGCGGTTTACAACAGTAACAAACATTTGCTGCGAAAGATGGCTAAAGGAAAAGAACACCATTGGTTGACAGGACAGAGGATAGGCGTTCATGCTAGAGGAGGGGGGGGGGGAGGAAGAAAATAGGACCATGAGGGAGAGAGGAGAAGAGGTGAGAAGAGGATTAAGGCTGGGAGAGGGGGAGGTCTTTAGCATGTTTAGAATGAAGTTTCTAGACGCAGTGTGGAGGGTAGGGAATTCCAGAATGCAGGGCCAAGAAAAAAAAGGAAGCAGAGTGGCGGGTGAGTTTAAGCTTGGCCTAAGAAGTGGGTGGAAAGGAACCGACGATTGGCATGGATGGAACCAAGCTGACTGTGGGAGCTATGAAGATGGATGAGATAGATATTGTGGAGTGGAGATGTGAATGACTCTGTGAACAAGGATGAAAAATTTATTTTATCTTTTTTTATTTAACATTTTCTTATATACCACCTTTCATGATATCAAGGTGGTTTACATTGAACAAACTGAAATTACATCGAACAGGGCATTATAACTTGGAGATAACTATTTTACAGGGAACATGGGCAATGGAGGGTTAAGTGGCTTGCCCAAGACCACAAGGAGCACCTGTGGGACTAGAATCACCAGTCCTTCCGGCCCAAGGTTGCTGTCCTCTAGTGGGATTTGAACCCCTGACCTTAGGTAACTTGCCCCAACCACTAGGCCACTTAAGAGGTTTTTTTATACCACTTTATTATTTCAGTCAAAGTTGTTTACTTTGTATCTTCAACTTGGTAATGAATATTAAACAGGGACATTGATAACTTGGACTTTTCTTAGGCAATGGAAGGTTAAGTGACTTGCCCAAGGCCACAAGGATTGCTAGTAGGAATTGAACGCTGATTTTTTTGGCCTGCAAGCTTTTGCTCTAATCATTAGGCTATTCTTTCACTCCTGAGTGGGAGCCAATGAAGGCATATGAGGAGGGGGTGACATGGTCGAACCAAGTAGCATGGGTGATAATGTAGACTGCAGTGTTCTAAAAGAGTTGTAAGCACTGTATTTGGCAATGGGAGAAGCCTATCAGGGTAACACTGCGATAATCTGATCTGTGATAACTAAGGATAGGAGAAGTGTAGTTAGAGAGGGAGGGTCAAAAAGGACAAAACTGCAGGATCTGGCATATTGAGTAGAAGAAGTAGCAAACAAGAGATGGAAGATGTTCACAAAAAGAAAGTGATGAGTCCAGGATGACATGCTAGCAGAGGGGCCAGTGGGGAACAAGGAGCACTAAACGTTAACCAAATGGCAATAGACTTGGAGGGGTTAAGATGCAGATAACACAGGTACACTAAAAAAAAATTTTTTTAAACTGCCTCTGTTTCGATTGATTTTTACGTTTTTTGGTGCGCTGAATCCAAATCTGGTAACCAATTTGCTCCATCACGTACAGAGTTTTTGCTACATTGGGTTAGCAGTTTGAGGTGAACGTTTCAGATTGAGTGCGATCGAGATAAAAGTTTCTTGGATGAATTCTTTATACTAATTGTTTAGTAGTTATTCAAATAAGAATAAAGAAAATTGTAACAAGGCAGCACATAAGAATAGAGTAATGTCAACAAAACACACTGTGATGGTAGCAAAATTGTCTGCACTTAAAACAGCCACATACATGTGCACAAACATTGAGCATATAAGAGCGAGGTTAGACACAAAGCAAAGCAAAGAAATGTGCAAAAAATGTTGTACAGGTATGTATGTAAGAATAGAAAACGCAAACCGCACCATTGCAATACATGAAGACAAACACCCGATGGTGTGAAAATAAAATTCTAATAAATGAGATCCGACACTGTGGTAATAACTAGCAAATTTTTATTTCAAAGTTTAGTAAAAACACGATATTTGTCAACACAGTTTAGATTTTAAAGTCATTCTTGGGTCAATCAATCTCCTGGTGGGCCCGTTTCTTCTTCCCCCGAATGCTTCTCTTGGTGCGCTGCTTGGCGTATTTTTCATCTGGGGTTTCCCGCAGCAGCAACCAGCAGAAATCAGCCATCATAGTGGTGTTCCATCTTCCTTGGTACCTTCTCTCTGCGTCCTTGATGTCCTGGTGAAACCTTTCACCTTGTTCTTCACTGTACGCCCCCAAGTTTTCGGGAAAGTAGTTCACATGGGAGTGCAAGAAATGGACTTTCAGGCTCATGTTACAGCCTTGTTCTTTGAAGGCATTGAGCATCCTGGCAACAATATCCTTATAGTTCTCATCCCGCCTGTTCCCCAAGAATTTGAGAACAACATCCTTGAAGGAATCCCAGGCTTCTTTTTCCTTCTCAGACATCGTTTCAGCGAATGCTCCATCTGAAATGAGTTTCCTTATATCAGGGCCAACAAACACTCCTTCCTTTAGCTTTGCTTCAGAAAGTCGGGGGAACTTTGAGCAAAGGTACCGAAAGCACTCACCATCTTTTGGAAGGGACTTGATGAATTGCTTAATGAGACCCAACTTAATGTGGAGAGGTGGTAATAGAATTTTATCACGAGGTACCAAGCTCTCATGAAGAACATTTTTTCTCACCGGGTCTCAAATACTCCCGAATTGGCCAGTCTTTTTTCCCCCAGTGTAGGTCGCGGGCCCGGCTATCCCACAAGCAAAGGAAGCAGGGATATTTGGTGAAACCGGATTGCTGCCCTAATAGCATGGATAGAATTTTAAAGTCTCCACAAATCATCCACTTATGCTCATCATAACGAATCTTCTGAAGAATCAGGGCCAAATTCTCGTATTTTTCTTGGAGAATAACAGAGTGAGCAATAGGAACTGAAGCGAATGTGTTGCCATTATGAAGAAGAACACCTTTTATGCTGTCTTTTGACGAATCAATGAACAGCCGCCATTCAGCAGGATCATACTTGAGTTTAAACTTTTCCATCACTCCGTATATATCGTTGCAAAATACCAAATCTTCCTCTTTGCTGAAATACTTCAAAAATTGTGTCTCGCGGTTGCGGTACCAATAAAAAGTTGTTCCTGGTGACAATAGATTTTTCTGTTTAAGCCGAGAACCTAGCAGTTGGGCAGCATCTTTTGGGAGTCCTAAATCCCGGACTAAATCATTCAATTCAGCTTGAGAGAAAAGTTCAGGTTTCGGATCTGGTTCAGTTTCAAACTCGGAAGTACTGGACTCATCGGGAAAAGCCATCTGATGAGTCTCATCATGATCAGAACGGTCCACACAAATATGATCCAAAGATTTTGGTGGTTCAGGCACAGGTACTTCGTTGCTATGAGGCATAGGCCTAATTGCTGAGGGAAGGTTGGGGTAACTTATTACGTTCTTATTTTTTAAGTTGTATCCCTTCACAATGCAAGAGCAAAAATAGCAGTCACTGCTGTGGTCTCTTTGTTCACGCCACATCATAGGTATTCCGAAACGAAATGCTTGTTTTTTACCTTTCATCCATAAGCGTAGATCTTCCTCACATGTCTTGCACACTTTGTGAGGAGCCCACGGTTTTTCTTGATCGCCTAACTTCAAACCGAAATAGGCGAAATATACTTTTTTAATAAATGCAGAAATGTTCCTCTGCCGCTTTTTCACGGTATATTCCCCACAAATAAAACAAAAACTGTCCGGAGAGTTGACGCAACCTCTGGCTCTGTGAGCCATCACAAATACACAGCACTGCAAACTACAACTGTAGTGAACCACTTCGGAATAAAGCTGGATTACGACTGAGCAAACAAAAGGTAATAATGAACTTGCAAGAAACTGAAATTTGACAGGAACGTTCATGTCGCAACCACCGTGTTTGAGCGAGCGAACGAGGCGAGGCGAACAGGAAAGAACATGCGCCAGCGCGAGTACTGGATTTAGCCCCCCGCCTCCCAATTGTCCTGTTAATGTATAAAATGAATACAAAACACTCTAAAATATCATGAGGGAGTGTTTCTAGTTAGTTAACCATTACAACCTCTATTTTGGGCCAAGAAAATAAACTGCAGTCGGCTAAAAAGAAATTATGTGAACATTCCTTATATGGGTAAGAAATCTAATTTTGCAAGAAAATGTGACGTGATGGAACATTTTGGCTATTTTTCCTGGATTCAGCACCCCAAAATCTATAGGAATCAGTTGCAAAACTGGAGGCAGGTTTTTGGTAGTGTACCTGTGTAATTGGTGGCGAGCCAGGAGGAGATGTGGGAGAGGCAGGAGTTTAATGGGGTCAGATCAGGGGCGGTGGGATTGGTATGATGAAGAAGAATTATATCGTCAGCATAGTAATATGCTGACACAGCATATTGTTGAATGACGAGAGTGAGGGAGCCAGGAAGATATTGAAAAGAAGAGGGGACTGAGAGACACCACATGGAAAGAGAATGACAGGAGAAGCAGAGGAGCCGGATTGAACGGAGAAGGATCAGAAAATAAGGAAGGAGAAGAACCAGTGCAGAACAGTACCTCAAATCTCAGAGTCATGAAGGCGGTAAAAGAGGGTTGACTGGTCACGAGATCTAAAGCTGAGGAAAGGTCAAGCGAAACAGAGATGGAGACATCACTGTGGTCATGAGAGACATGGAGTTCATTCAGGAAGGATAGGAGGATGGTTTCTGTACTATTGCCTGGTTTGAATCCTGTTTGCCAAGGGTGAAAGGTATGAGTGGAATTGTAGTGTGTGAAGTTTTGGGAAAAGACTAATTTCTTGGGAAACTTTGAGAGGAAAGATAGATTGGATACTGGACGCCAGTGGGCAGGAATTGAGGGATCTAGGTCGGGCTTCTTAAGGATTGGGTAAATGAAAGTGTATTTCTAGGTGACGGGAAAGATACCAGAGGAGAGATTAGTGTTGAATATACTGAGGATGAATGGTAAAAGGCCTTTTTCTTCTTCGAACAGCCAGTGAGAGGGGATGGGGTCCAAGGAACAGGTAGTCTTACAAGAGGAGGAGAGGGCCTTAAGCAGTTCAGCCAAGGAGATCGAGTGAAAGGAAGACCAAGTACTATATGTGATAAAGATGAGATGGAGGGGGAGGGGGGACAGGAATGGTTGATGAGGAGGGAGGCAAGGGGAGAGGGGGAAGGCAGGTGGGAAATGTGGAGCGCAATTGAAGAAGGTGGCTAGGTGGGCTGGATCCAGGAGAACAGAAGAGGAAACTGGGGGGGGGGAGGGGGAGGGGGAGTTTGATGTGCTGAAAGAGTAAAGAGAATGGAATAGGGCTGCCAGAATGAGTTGGAGGAAGAGGAGATGAGGTTGGAATAATAGGATTGTTTGGCAGTGTGAACTGAGGAATGATAATGATGATGGCAGTGGCGGAAGCGAAGCAGGGAGTCTGATGATGGATGCTTGTTCCAACAGTGTTCAGCATGGTGGAGTTGAGTGCGAAGAAGGAAGAGGCCAGGGTGGTACCAAAGGTAATGAGTGCATGAACATGTGGTGAGGATGGGACAGAGGGAGGCTAATTGATCAAGTGCAGAAGTGAGAACAGTGTTTCAAGTCTGAGCTTGGGAATCAGGCAAGAGGGACGAGCAGTCAGGAGGGAAAAGAGTACCTGAGGAGGGGAACTGTTGAAATATGAGTGGCATGATGTGATATCTGAGGTGGTCAAGTCTAAACACAATGGTGGAAGCTGATGCGGCTCACAAAGTGGGAGGGTGTAAAGAGAAGAGTAAGCAGTAGTGATCAGACCATGGAAGAGGGAGGGTAGAGAGAGCCGAGAGTGAAAATGGAAAGTTAGAGGATGTAATGATAAGACTGAGCATACGGCCGGTGGCATGAGTGGGACAATGGATGTGTTGGTGGAGTGAGAGATTGTTTAGGAGGTTGAGAAGAGCAAGGTCCCTGGGCCTAGACAGGGAGTCCAGGTAGCTATTAAAAGGGAGACTTTGGAGAGAGTAAGGTGTCCCAGAGGTTTGGGTGCAAAGAGGGGGTACATAGAGAAAGAGGAAATGGAAGGGCAGGGTAGAATTCAGTCAGATCAGAAGAGATTCTGGATAATGAAGGGCTGGAGAGTGCATTTCACTAATCAGGAGAGTGGAGCAGTGAAGGATGGCCATGCTCTAAACTGAATAAGAGGTGGAGAGCACAGAGACGTCTGAGGGAAGGCAACATTTCAGTAGCTGGTCTTCCCTGTCTCTCAGCCAAGTTTTGGTCAGGAATAAGATATCAAGTGAGTGTTGCAAGAGAAGATCTTGATTGACTGGAGCAAAGGGATCTGCAGTTCAGAAGGGCAGGCTAAGAAGCAGATAGGGTAGAGTGAGAGACTGCTGGGGGCTGGAGGAAGAAGAGACCTGGCAGATTAGCAAGTTAGCAGAAACTCTGGCGAGATGACCTGGCAGAAGGAACGTAGAAGGTGAATATCACCAGCCCCAATGCACCGGGATGGCTGTCATGATACAGAGGAAGAAAAGAAGCAACGTGCAGAGGACAGAGGGATGAGGAGATGAATAGGACTTACTTGAGTGGACGCCAAGAAAGATAGTAATGGTAGGGTGTTTTGAAGCAGAATGAACTGCACCAGAAGATGGTAAGAGGTAGTTGCCCCTGGAGTCACGCCAAGGGCTCGCCCAAGGAACCCCTTATAAAATTATCTCCAAGGTGCCTACTTGTAGGCATTAACAGTGCTGGAAAATGGGCAGAATGGTAGCAGAATTAGCATTTATGCACATATTGTATTACACCCTTGGAGGAGGTGTACGTAAATCTGTGCACTTATCGTCCTTGAGATCATTTTATAAAAGTGCATAGGTGCACATGTTGTAGCTCTTTTATGTGCTTTGGTGTCTTCTTAGCTTAGTCGTCCTTTTATAAAGCAGCAACACGTTATTTATTCATTTATTTAAATTAGAACTATGATTTATTGTGTGAATTACTGTTTGGGAGAGGAGCTTGTGATGGGGATCATATATGTTAGTTTATGTTTCTTAAGTAAAGCACCCAACCACTCCAACCAGCTACCAAACATCCCGCCAGAACTACTAGCGCGCCAATACAAGCAGCTTCAACAATCTCAAACTCTGCAACCGAATGCAGAGACAACAACCTACTCTACTTCCATAGTTACGGACTGGAGCACATTCGAAACAATCACCAAAGAAAAAATAGAATCCACCATCTCCTCCCTAAACACTACCACCTCCCCACTAGATCCATGCCCTGCGGAATGGATAAAGAAATCCAAGGAGGACATAAGCACACCCCTAACCCACATTGTTAATGAATCCCTTAGACAAGGACACATGCCAGACATCCTCAAAACCTCCATCATCTGCCCAACCCTAAAAAAAACCACAACTTAGACCCCCTTGACCCCGCCTCCTTCAGGCCTATAGCAAGTCTCCCATTCACCGTCAAAATCATTGAGAAAATGGTTCAACAACAACTTCAAGACCACCTGGATACCAACAACATACCGGACCCACAACAACATGGTTTCCGTCCATTCCACGGAGTCGAGACCCTCATGACATCTCTAATGAACACCCTCATCAAGGGCACACAGACCAAGCACTCTGGCTACGCTATGATCTTCCTGGACATATCCGCAGCCTTTGACACCATCTCCCACAACATCCTCCTACACAGACTCCAAGAAATCGCTATCAAAAACGTTGTAATTCAGTGGTTCCGCTCCTACCTGACCAATAGACAACAATTGATCCGCAGAAGCATAGCAACCTCCCCCCCCCTTTCAGCAACACCAAGGAGTACTGCAAGGATCCAATCTATCCGCCATTCTCTTTAACATCTACCTGCAACCACTCTGCTCAATCATACGCACCCATAACATCAACTACCACATCTACGCAGATGACATAATGCTCTATGGACCGATCACAACCACCAACCCGACAAACAATCAACTAAAAGACTGCTTCATAGAAGTCTCCAGCTGGCTACAAAAGAGCAACCTATCCATCAACCTAAAAAAAACAGAAGCCCTCATAGTAACCAAGGATCCAAACTTCACACCACCACCACACCTCAACTTAGGCACCACACAAATACAAATACAACCACAGATAAAATACTTAGGAATCATCATAGACCAAGCGCTCACACTCAAGCAACAGATCAAAAAGACTACCGGAATAATATTCCACAAAGCAAAAACAGTACAATGCCTCAGGCCTCTCCTCGATCCACAAGACTTCAGGACAGTCATGCAAGCTATGACGCTCCCCCACCTGGACTACTGCAACATAATCTATCACGGACTACCTGCCACCCACACCAACCCACTACAAACTGCCTTAAATACCACAGCAAGAATTATCCATAAAGCAAAAAAACAAGATCATATCACCCCAGTCCTGAGAAAGCTGCACATACTCCCTCTCGAAGCAAGAATCAAATACAAATCAGCCCTACTTATCCACAAATCCCTCTATCAAACGCAGACCTCCCAGCTCCGAACTTTACTGCCCCAACCCACCCACAAAAGAACAACCAGACAAACCACCAGCAACACCCTCACCATCCCCATGAACAAACTAAATACAATCAACAGACCTGCAACAGAGCCTTTGAACTATACGCGCCATCCCTTTGGGACTCCCTACCAAGCCAAATCAGAAACAACGGAGATCCTTCAACATTCAGAAAACAACTGAAAACCACCCTGTTCCAAGAATACCTCGGACTAGAAACAAACATCCACCACTGACTCCCTCCATGACCCTTTAACATACCCACAGATCTCCCCCCTAAGAGACTAATGTCCATTGTTTATATCCTTAATATCTGTTTATATCATTAATGTTGGCCTCCCGGTGACAGCCCCCTACCCAAGTATTGATTACTCTCCCCCCTCCCCTTTTTCTGTTAAACCACTTTGACCCGGTGAAAAGTGAAATATAAATACAGTTAAATAAATAAAATAAATAAATAAATTAAGGAAGCCTTTTGACTATGTAAACCATGAGAAACTCTAGGCCACATTAAGAAGCACGGGTATACCAGAACGCCTAATAGTTCTCTTGTACAACCTTTACATTGATCATGAAGCAACAGTTTGAATGGGACAAGGAGAAACAGAATCATAAAAGGTGTACAACAACCTTTCTCCCTAACTTTCTCCATACCTTTTCAATTATATGCAAAACAAATCATTAGACAGGCAGGGCTGTATGAAGACAACCGAGGTGTGAAGATTGGTGGAAGACTCAACAACCTTTGCTATGCTGATGATACCACATTATTGGCTAAAAGTGAAGATGATCTGATACATTTTCTTCTAAGATCAAGGAACATAGTCTGAAAATGGGCCTGCACCTTAACACAAGACAAAGATCCTGACAACTGGCAAAATCAATAAGTTTGTCATTGATGGAGGAGAAAATGAAATAGTTGACAACTTTAGCCTACTTGGATCAACAATCAATAAAGAAAGGACAAGCAGTTAAGGAATCTGATGACACATTGCTCTTGACAATATGGCTATATAGGACCTAGACAAGATTCTTAAGAACAACAATGTCACTCTCCATACAAAGATTTGACTTGTCCAAGTCATGGTATTTTCAATAACATCATATGGATGCGAAAGCTGGACAGTAAAAAAGATAGGAAGAAAATTGATGCCTTTGAATTATGGGACTGGTGACGAATACTGTGTATATCATGGACTGCTCAAAGAACAAACCAGTCAGTACTAGAGGAGATCAAACCTAAGCTTTCTTTAGAAGCTCAGATGACAAGACTTGACTTTCATACTTTGGACACATCATGCGAAAAGAGAGATCATCAGAGAAAGACATCATGCTTGGCAAGGTAGAAGGTCAACGTAAAAGAGGAAGGCCAGCAATGAGATTGCTACAATAATAGCAGCTATGGGTGCCTCTCTATTATCAATCAGCCACCTGACTGAAGACCAAACACAGTTTAGGTCAACTATCCAAAGGATCACCATGAGTCGATACCGACTCGATGACACTTAACAACTACAAGCCAGAATGCCTAAAAGAAAAGCAGATATGTCCAGGTGGAAACACAAAACATGAACATGCCCGATATGGATGTCTGTAGGGGCATCTACATAGACATCCCCAGAATAGTATTTCAGAATCCACACATCGAGGAATAGCCTAATGATTAAAGTAGTGGGCTAGAAACAGGGAAACAAGGGCTCAAATCCTACTGCAGCTATCACTGAGATTGTGCTGAGTACTGAAGAAGATAGAGTATTATTTTCACTCACCTTCTGGATGTTTTTCATCCAAAACAAGCACTTCCCAATGCTTATTCCTGCCTGGAGCAAGTCTAAACATAAATGCTACTCCAAACATTAAGGGTGTTTCTGAGATCAGGCAGTGACATCCAGGATCCTGGGAACGCCCCAGTCACTCCTCCACCACTCCCCCATTCAGACTTGGACATCCTCACGCTGGGACATCCACAGACCTGGCTTCTAAAATGGCTCTGGAGATGTCTCTGTGCTTTGGACATCTCTATACCCATTTTCAGACATCCAAAACACAAATAGGGCTTCTAAAATAACCCTCATAGGCAGCTCATCTCTTGCTTTTGATTTACTAGAAACTGCTAGAAATGAGAAGCACACGTAGGCAATCAAATAAGCAGATCATTGAAGAATGCACATGATAGCACTGCATACATTGGTTAGAATAGTGGCACTTTATCTTTAAAAGTCTTGGAAGTTAAGAAATAGAATGGAAAGCTGCTGGCATTTTTGTATAGGAATTATCTAATAGAATAAAATAAAAAATATATGAAGGCTGGTTTCAGTATTTTCCCTAGGTGTAAAACAATTTTGAAAGTGTCATGATTTCACCAATATGAATTAATAAGAGCTGCATGATCGAATTAGCGCTCTTACATAAATCTTGAGCAGGGTGAAATATATTCAGATCTGACGGCTGCTAGAAGCAAAGAACAGGATGTGTTTGAGTGACTGTGTGTTTTGTGGGCAGCTCTGTGGGGGAAGTGGAAGGTGATAATGGAGCGTCTGTGAGAATTATTCCTCCTGCAGGCTCCAAATATCTTTATTTGGGCTGTGACAAAAATTTCTCTTCTTTCCTGCTGTTTCCTAAATATCCGCTTTTATTAAAGTCCTTCTGGGTTCTTTTATCGCTGCTGGTCCATCAGGAACCCAAAAGAATTTGGGTGGAATGAGTTTTTTTTTTTTTTTTTTGCTTAATTATTGGAACATGTACAAATATAAATTTGTCTTCCCAGTACTCGGTCTGCCATAAATCCACAGTTGAACTGAAACTGGTCTCCCATGGTAGTCTAAATTTCAGTCTTGACCGCTATTCCCATTGCAAATATCTGTTAATGATAATTACTTCTAATACTATTCTCACTGTCTGATAGCATCGCACAGAGGAGATTGTGATCTTATCCAGAGCTATTCTGTTTAGCTCTGACACGCTTTCGTTTATAGTGGGTCCTTGATAACATCATGCCTGTTAGGATCAGACATTAGTTGAAATCGATAGCTGAAAATGCACCCGTTTGTGCTTAATAGCAAAGTTAGTATGAGGGTCAAACTGAGATCATTTGTTGGAGGAAATTGCACAACTTCATCTTGTCATGTAGATGTGCTCTGTCTGAGAAGGACTGGCAAGGAGCAGGGCGGACACAATGAGGCAAACGCTGCAACCTACTGCACTGCTCACAAGATACGACCGAGACAGGAGCAAACAGAAAGCAGCGGAAACAGTGCCACAGATCAACCAGAAGGGGGAAAATAATAAAACCAGCCATTGTTAGTATATTGTTTACAGCTGGACATAGGTAACCTCTCAAAGAAATATAAATGAAATATATTGATGTTGTTTGACTGCTTGATGTACTCACTCCAGTTTTGAATGTCACATTCATGATGCCTTCTTACTCTATGGATTTTCCTGGTGTACTCACAAGTTTGTGATATTAAAAAAATAGAAATGGGAAGTGGAAGTGGCATTACTGGGGTGATGGCAGCCTAAACGCAGTGCTCTGTGTCGGGCCAGCGATTAACAAGCAATAATTCAGTGCAAACTCATCCTCAGGCAGCCAGGATAGCTCTGACAGCTCCCCAAAAAGCTGTGCACAAAAAGCTTGAAAAGTTTAAATTTGGCAGTGATTCAGTGGGGCAAGTCTGTAACCCTGCTCCTCGTGAGTCATGCAAGCAAAACTGGTGGTGGGATGCTCCAATTCTGAGTCAGATTGCAGTGCGGAAGGGTGCAATGTTGAGGGGTCTGTTCCTCGCCAGGAGCTGTGGAGCTGGTCAACAGCTTTGACCCGGTGAAAAGCGGGATATAAATGCAGTTAAATAAATCAATAAATGAATTCATAGAATTGAGTGCGAACATTAAAAGAGAACTTTCTGTGGTTAAAAAGGATCTTTTGGGAGCAGCAGCTGTAATCCAGGAGGATGTTCATGAGATGGGGAAGAAACTGGCTGACTGGGATTAGACGGTGGATGATCAGGAAGAGGTCACAAGGGATCTGCAGAGGGAGTTGCGGCAATTGAGGGAACATCAGGAAAAGACGGTTGAGAAGCTCGAGGACCTTAAGAACAGGTCCTGCTGTAATAATATCTGAGTGAGAGGTATCCAGGAGAAAAAGAACTTTGCCAATGTCCACGCAGTAGTGCAGGAAGTTTTATGCTTTTTCTTGGGGGCTGCTGAAGATGTTGGAGCAGAGGCTGGCTGGATTAAGGTGGAGTTGGCCGATTGAAGCCTCGGGACATTGTGTCCTTTCTCCATGATTTCAAAATGAAATAGATAGTAATGCAGCAAATGAGAAAGAAGGGGTGCTTTGAGTCGTGTGGACACCAGCTGGAAATCTTTCAAGATCTCTCGGCCGTCATCTTAAGGGATTTAAGAGAGATGACACAGTTCTTGCGCACTGCCAACATCAGGTATCACTGGCAAGTCCCCTTGGTGCTGCAGTTCACAGTGAATGAAGTTTCAAGCAGGGCCAAGACAGCAGTGGAGGCTTGGCAGTTTCTATTTGTTGCTGGGGTTCCTGATTTGCTTGAGGGAGGAGGATACTAAGGAGCCTGGAGGTGGCCAGAAATGGAAGCGCGTGTTAGCAGTTGGATGCCATTTTAGAAAAAATACAATAGTACTGGCTGGTGGAAGTTTTTTTGACCAATGATAGTATAATCATTGACAGTGACATTCTCTGGAGCCCACTGAGTGTATTTGTTTCCATTTCCCAACCTGCTGCTTTAACCATTAGGCTACTCTTCTATTCCACACATTGGTGTGGTAACCAGCTTAAATGCTGACCATGATGTGTAACTTAATTCATATATTCAGTCCCACTATGGCCTGATTCCATAATCCGCCTCTGTCCCCTGCTGCATGCACAGAGCTGATGTGCATGCTGCAGAGGCTGGAGGCATGACAGAGGTGGAGACCGGGCAGAACTTGGGTGGGACCATTCCCCAAATGTACAGGACCGATTTCAGGATGGCCCTGTATGTCCAGGGAACTCCAGGGGGGGATGCCTTGCTTATTACACCTTTGAAGTGGAATAACAGTGGGGTGCCCCTCCAAACCTTGCCAGAAGCTCCCCCCCCCCCCCAGATCCCAGGAGCCCCCACTGCCCTAATCGAGGCCCCAGCAGCCCCCATCAGAGTCAGGCGGCGGGAGTTGGGGGTCCGAGGCTGCGGACAGATTGAGCCACAGGGAGGACATCCCTGCTGCTGTGGGAGGGGTATGCTGGGCCATCGTCAGGCCTGATTCTGCCAGCCACGGGAACATTTTGCTCCTGCATTTCAGAATCAGGTTTAAACAGGCCTGCCTTGCACAGGGCCATCCAGATGGCACAGACGTGCCTCTTCTGGAATGTTGCAGCACAAAATATATGGAAAGTGTGATCACTGTGCCATCATTATCTGTTTAGTTTTCTTCTGTTAATCATCAGATCTAAACTAAACATATAGAGGCAGATTCCATATAGGCTAGCTAGCTCCAGTATAAACGTTTAAATCGAACACATGCGCAATTCAGACCAAATTCTGCAACCATGGATATAAATACGCCTGTTTTTCTGTAATCAACTCATAGACATGTCTGGTGCGGCACGTCCAACATACCTATTCAGCCGGCCTGTGCGCATATCCAGTGCAAGGCCTGCACAGGCCATAGAGTGAAGCAGAGAAACACATCCCTGCTAATATTACGGGACTCCCTGTGCTTACCATATTCTGGAAGGCTGCACATTTCCAATTCTGCCCATCTCCACGATATACCCGTGGACACCTCCAACGGCCAAGCCTCCTCGGTTAAAACGTGTATCTTCTAAGCTGCTCTTCTCACTGACAGTGTTGTGCTGATGCAAACTAGACATAAATACTAATGATACATAAATGCTGATGCAAATTAGACTATATATACTAGTCTGTTTCATGCCCAGAACACTTCAAAGTAATCTCAGTGCATTTTAAAGATCAAGTAGATATTAACATGTTTGTCATGTACTGTCATGTACATCAAAACGTAAATGACAGTATAACATCTCTTCAGTTATTCTTGCATTGGTCATCTCAGAGTCTGTTTTGTGGCACTGCTTTGCTGGTCAGGCCTGTGTGGGCATGGGAGGGGGGATACCTGTGCCATCATATCAAGTGGCCAGCCTCCTGATATAGCACTACTCTCACAGCTTGCATAGATCCTGGACTGGGTAAAGATGTAGGCCGCATGGCACAGTCTGGGGAATGTTGGCACAACAGCTGTCAGATCTCCGAGTGCCTGGCACAGCTGCTGTATGGCTGCGCTATCATAGTGGAACCTGGTCTCACTGTGGTCATCTGTAAGGTCTAGGTACTGGCCAGGCATTCATGCCCCCCCTCTGAATTGCAGATCAGCACACCAGATCCTCCCGTGCAACCCTCAAACCATACACACACACTCTCACTTGTAGGGATGAATTGTAGAACAAAGTAAAATATTTCCTAAGTATTGACCTTATTCCACGTCTCCAGCAGGAATAATGGGCACGTCTGTGAGGAAGTCTGAAAATGTACACGGGCCTTTCCAGAATACTTTATACACTTCTCCACAGCAAACCACTCCCCTCCCCAAGCTGGGCATGCTCTGACATCCCCCATGCAAGCTTCATGAACATGCATGGGCGCAGTGTACCACAACACAGTCGTAGACATTTTCACGAGATATACGTCTCCTGTGCATGTGCAAACAGCCTATTTGGGATCTGCAATGACCCCACTGACTTATCTGGATACTGGCTGGATATCACTGCTATCCAGATTATTTTTTGCCTGCCCTTATTTCACTCTAAGCCCACTTGTTTTATATGGGCAGTAATGAGCCATTTAGAGATTTAAAATGGCCCGATACTGTGAATATTTTTTGCAAAGATACAAATAAACAAGTTAAATGGTCACTGGTAGCTAGTGAACATATAACTTATTTTGAATAATGATTCAGTTCTTCTTAAGTCTCTCTCTCTCTTTCTTTCTCACACACACACACACACACACTCACACATGCATTTACTTTATGTACCATTTTACTAATTTTTAAGGTCATTCCAGAAGCTGAATACGTTTTTGAACATGCATGGGGGATGTGTATATGGTGAAAACATCTATGAACGTATTCCTGTACATGGCGCCCACACACATTTATCTTGCTTGCATGAGGATGCCCGCATGCAACCCTGAGGGAGAAGAACATGGGCATGGCTAGCCCTGGAGACGTGCACACCATACTCCAGAAAGTCCTGTGCACATTTTCTGGCCTTTCCCACAGATGTGCAGGTTATTCTTGCCAGATACATGGAACAAAGTCGGGGCTTTGCCGATTTTCTGCTGTCTTCTAGGATTTGTCCCTGCAAGTGAGAGTGTGTGTGTGTGCAGGACCGTACTGAGCCCTGTGCGAGCGGTGAGGCCGCACAGGGCGCAAAGACTTAAGGGGTGCATTTTGGCTTCTTGCCGTTGCCTGCCGCCGCCACTTTTTCGTCCGCAGGCAGCAGCAGAGAGACGAAATGCGCCCCTTAAGTCTTCACGCCGGCACACTAAGCAGGTCTAGTCTCTCCGGGAGGGTCCAGACCTGTTTAGTGTGCCGGCGCGTTGCACATCGGGTGCGCGCCTCTTCTCTCCCGCCCCCATAAAGTGGCTAGATGGAGGTGCGGGGGGGGGGGGGCACGCGCACCTGATGTTCAACTCGCACGGCACATTTCACAGTCGGTACGGCCCTGTGTGTGTGCATAGTAAGGTTGGAGGATTGCACGGGGGGAGCTGGTGTTGGGATCCGCAAAGTATGGAGAAAATGAACACCTGGTTTGCAATGTCCATGCTGCATGAGACAGACAGTAACATCCTAACATAGTTGCTTTTGTATATGATGACAGATAAAGACCAGTGTGATCAGCTAGTTTGCCCAGTAATGTGGCACACATATACATACACATATATAAATATTTTTTGTAGAATAAAACATCTCTGCTCAGTGTCCTTACTGTATATCCCTTTCTTCTGCTTTATTGAGATAAAAATATTATACATCTATTTAAACAGTTTATGATGGACACAGTAACAATTGATCATAAAAGTAGGTAACAGAAATGTCTAAATTAGCAAGTAATAGGATCAATTCTCATGCAGAGGGTTGATAAAAAGTTTTGATAAAATGAGAGAAAACATCATCTGGTATATGTCTGTAGAAAGAGCAGAAAGTGTATAGTGGTTTTATGTCAAAATAAGGTAATAGTATTCCCTCCTAGTCCTCAGGGCCATCAATGGGTCATGTCAGTGGTAAACACCAAAATGACATTGATAATAGAGCTGTTAGTTCCATGCAATTATTCTGTGAATCGTGCGCAGAGGGTAAAGATTTTCAAGTATCAATAAATACATTCAAAGGTCAAGAAATTGTAGCCGAAAGATACAGAAATATTCCCATCAAATTGGGAGCCACAGGCCTCATTAAGAGAAATTATGAATCACACCTTGACAAGTTGCCTAAACATGTTTCTTGATATGAATTCCAGAAAGAAGCCCTCATTGGCACAATATAAGTAGTACGGCGAGCATTAGCAGTACATTTGAGAGACTGATATCATACTGCACATACCCTGACTTAGGAGTGAGCTTCATTATTGTCATGGAACGCAGAAAAGTAACCCCTTTTAAAATATTGCCCTGGAAAGAGATTTGCATATCATGGAGGTTGTAGGCATGCAGATCTTTCTTATGCATATTCATTAGGGATATTCTGAAAATCTGACAGTTGGCAGCCCTCAAGGATTGGGAGTGAAAACCAAGGATATAAGCAGTTAAATGTAAAACCTAAGGGCCAGATATTCAAAGACATTTACACAGTTTACAGACCTGTAAACCGTGTAAATGCCACTTAGAGGGATAACATGGTTAGTGCCGTTGAATATCCACGATTAATGCTGCTAAATGCCCCGATGCTAACCGCGTAGCACTGGGGCATGTTGGGGCATTGGGGGGGGGGGGGCGGAGCGGAAGCAGCACCAGTCGCTAACTGAGCAGCAGCAATATTATATTGTTGCCCAGTTAGCGACCCATGGGTAAAGATAGGCACAGAAAAAGCTAGCCTATCTTTACCTGTGGGAGCTAACCAGGCAGTGGAGCAATATTACCGCTGACCGGTTCACTTCTGCAGCATCTTTGGCTGTGTGGCAACCTTAAATATTCAATGCTGGGGTCACCTATGACCTTAACATTGAATATCCAGTGTTAAAGTTTGTGGCGGCGGCTATGTGCCATACAGACGCATAGCCATCGCAAATGAATATCAGGCCCTAAAGAGTTCATTTTATATTGTGCTTATGTATTGAATGTGCACATTCGTTTCTCTGTGTGGGCTTTGGCAAATTTCTAAATGAAAAGAATTCATGCACTTCTGCTTTGAAAATCACCCTAAAATGTAATTTACATGTGTTTTTTGCAATGGAGATATTGTTAAGGTTACATTAAATGCATATGCTTGAATTTTCAAAAGCATATATGTAATGAGCTCTACCCCAGCTTCTCTTCCAAGAACTCATCCATTCAGGATTGGTAAAGTTACACATAAACAGGGTAATTTTATAAAGTTTCTTAGAATTAATGATTGCTCCTCATGAATATTTGTTTTAATTATTTTATCTTTATGTACTTTATACAATATACCAAGAACAATTCTTGTACAGAAATTGAGAAGGGTTGACGGTAAAAAAACAGGACATAAACATAATAATCATACCTGAGCTTAGGGTGGAAACCACAACCTGTCCCACTCCAGCCCACGAGAGAGAGAGCCATAAAAAACCAAAACCAAATATAAACTAGATATTGAAAGGAAATAGATTAGGCGAGACAACCAGCCTATTAAAAATTTCATGGAGATTCGAGGATGGGGCTTCCAAGCATCGGGCATTCAGGAAGACTAGCAGCTGGGAGGGTTCATAAGAAACATATGAAACAAGAGTGAATTTTACCAAGTATTTGCATGGAGACTTCAGGATAAAGAGCGCTCCCAACTGCTGGACCCCAGCCGAAGAAGGAGAAACTCATGTCACCTCCTCTGAGTATGTTTTGCAAGGTCGGGGAACACACGGACTGGGAGGCTCTGAAACAACAGGTTCCTCTTTCTAAAAAATAACTTCACTAACCATTCAGGAGAGCAAATGTAACCAACAAAGTAGAGGCGACAAGGGGCTCTTCCTGAGAAGTTTCTAAGAGAGCTGAAATATTAAGAATATCAGCATGCTAGAAGGTAAGTAATATACTGTACTTTTACCATCGGCAGATGGGATTTCACTAATATAGCCAAAGTTTCAATCAAATATGCATAAAACATATCCCTTGCTCTTACAGTTGAGCTCTGAAGAAATTGATCAATTTCAGGTTTGCTGCCCTAGTTGCATTCTCTAATTGCTTCAATTTAAACGTAATACTAGAAAAGTCCTTAATGAAAGAGTCCAAATGCCCCTCTAGGGCAGTCACTTTAACCCATTTCTTCGAAATAGAAGTTTGAGTCTCCAAAATCCTAGCAGCATTCTGCTCTATCACTAAAGAGTTACTTTGAACCTTCTGAGAAAGGACTGAAATCTGAGGAACCAATGCTTCACCCAGCCATATAATTGCCGATCAGATAGATTCTAATGTAAAAGTCTCCAGACGTGCAAGAGAAAAGGAAAAACTACTTCCAGGCAGCAAGGTTTCACCTTCTATTATTCCTGACGCTTGACCTCTGTTCTGCAGAACAGTCAAACCAGCTGTCTGACGTCCAGCTGATGACCCCAAAACACCTGCGAGCAATAGTTGTTCTGGGGCAGATCCAACATCACCGACTTTAGCTACGAGTTCTGGTCCTCAACAGGTGAACTTATTCCCAGATGGTGGGGGAGGGAAGGGGGTTCCTGCTTCAGTCTACCATAAGGCTGTTGTAAGCATGCTGTCTTCGGGGAATGATGTGAATCGGGGGGAAGGATTCAATGTCCGAAGTGAACGCTGAGCCCTCCGACTCTGATGAAAATGCAGCTGGGCTCTTTTTCTCCCCCAAAGTTTCTGGCTGTTGGAGTGGAGGAGGAAAATAAGTGTCCAATGGTCCCAGCACCATAGCAGGTAATGGCAATGAGGTCACAGAGGACTGAGAGGGCTGCAGAGCCCCTTTAGTCTTTCACTTTTTCCCCATCAGGTAATCCTGTCCACTCCCCGACACCTAATTGTCACATATTGAATCTGATAAGATAAATGCATATGCATGAATTTTCAAAAGCATTTGTGTAAATGAAAGCTCTACCCCACCCTCTCTTCCTAGGACTACCAAAATCTTGAAGGATTACCAAAAGGGACTGCTTCTGCTGGAAAGACATCTGCACTTGTATTTACTTCTGGGAAATTCTCTAAATCTTGGGGAAAAGGGAATTCTTTGGGTTAAAAAAGATAAACTGTGTATTTTAGATTGAAGTGTATTTGTTAACTCAGTCAGGGACTAGTATCAGCAGATAGCTTTTAGTTTAAATTTAAAACTCAGCAGAGAGCTTTTAATATAAGCTTTTAGTTTACTTTTAAAACCAGCAGAGAGTTTTTAGTTTACATTTAAAACCAGCAGAGAGATCTTCGTCTAAATTTAAAACTCAGTCAGGGCCTAGTATCAACAGTTTAAATTTAAAAGCAGCAGAGAGCTTTTAGTGTAAATTTAAATCTGTCAGGGCCAAGTATCAGCAGAGAGCTTTTAATTTAAATCAAATCAGAGTATAGCTTCGCATAGAAGGAAGAATAGAGTAAAATATTATTTGAATTGAAAGAAATACATTGTTTCTAGATACCTTTAATATAAGAACATAAGATATGCCATACTGGGTCAGACCAAGGTCCATCAAGCCCAGTATTCTGTTTCCAACAGTGGCCAATCTAGGTCACATGTACCTAGAAGTTTCCCCAAGAGACACAAGTTCCACAATGCTTGTACTGGGTCAAGCATAGATATCTTCGGTCACTTCTTAATAATGGTTTTTTCCTCCAGGAACTTGTCCAAACCTTTTTTAAACCCAGCTACACTAACAGCCTTTACTACATCCTCCGGTAACATAATTCCAGAGTTTGATTACACATTGAGTGAAAAAATATTTTCTTTTATTAGTCTTAAATAGTTTACCCTGTAGCTTCATTGCATGTCCCCTAGTCTTTCTATATTCTGATAAGGTAAACAATCGATCTACGTTTACCCGTTCCACTCCGTTCATTAATTTATAGACTTCTATCATATCTCCCCTCAGCCGTCTCTTTTCCAGGTCAAAGAGCCCTAACCTTTTTAGCCTTTCTTCATAGGAGTATCCTTCCATCCCCTTTACCATTTTGGTGGCTCTTCTCTGTACCTTTTCTAAAATCGCTATATCCTTTTTAAGATACGGCGACCAGAATTGCACACAATATTCAAGGTGCGGTCTCACCATGGAACGATATAGAGGCATTATAATATCTTTTGTTTTATTTTCCATTCCTTTCCTTATCATACCTAGCATTCTATTTGCTCTCTTGGCCGCCGCTGCACACTGGGCCGAGGGTTTTAACATGGTATCCACAATGACGCCTAAATCTTTTTCCTGGGTGGTGGTTACAAAGAGGCCTTCCACTTAGGAGGCAGGAAATCTGGGAATTTGTTCTAAATAGATGTTAAATTCAAGTGAATGGTGAGAGGGGCAATTTGAAAGGCCCCCCTCTATCAAACCAAGTGCTGTGTGAATCTCCCAGGAAATTGTTAACAGATTACCTTAGAAGCACAAGCATAAATAGTTCAACCAAATGTCTGTGATTCTCATTCTTGAAGGACTACCAAAAGGGACTGCTTCTGCAGGAAAGACATCTGCACTTGTAAGTAGTTACTTCTGGGAAATTCTCTAAATCTTGGGGAACATGGAATTCTTTGGGTTAAAATTGATAAATCTGTGTATTTGTTAACTCAATCAGGGGCTAGTATCAGAAGAGAACTGTTAATTTAAATTTAAAACTCAGGGCCTAGTATCAGCAAATAGCTTTTAATTTAAATTTAGAACCCAGCAGAGAGCTCTTAGGTTACATTTAAAACAAGCAGAGAGCTCTTAGTCTAAATTTAAAACTCATTCAAGGCCAAGTATCAGCAAAGAGCTTTAAGGTTAAATTTAAAACTCAGGGCCTACTACTACTGAACATTTGTATAGTGCTACAAGACGTATGCAGCGCTGCACAGACACATATAAAAGACGGTCCCTGTTCATCAGAGCTTACAATTTAGTCAAGACAGGCAACAGAGTAGTTGAAACATGGGATACATCTAGGGGGAATAGTAATGAAACACGAAAGAGGACAGGTAAGTCAAGATCAAAAACCGGCAGTGAAGAGGTGAGTTTTTATCCGGGATTTGAAAAGGGTCAGAGATGGCATCTGATGTACAGACTCAGGTAGTTTGTTCCAGCCATAAGGATCAGCAAGTGAAAGGAGCAAAGTCTGGCAGTAGCAGCAGAAGAGAAGAGCACGGCTAGAAATTATTTGCCAGAAGAGCGGAGTTCCCAAGGAGGGGTGTAGGGAGAGATAAGAGAAAAAAGGTAGTGAGGAGCTGCAGAGTGAATGCACTTATAGGTCAGCAGGAGAAGTTTGAACTGGATATGGAAATGGATAGAGAACCAATGAAGTGACTTGAGAAGAGGGGCAATATGAGCATGATGAGGCTGGTGGAAGATTAGCCACGCAGCAGAGTGTTGAACAGAATGAATGGGAGAGTGATGATTCAGAGGGAGACCAGGAAGGAGTAGGTTACAATAGTCTGGATGGGAGGTGACTAAGGAGTGGTTAAGTGTCTTAATAGTGTATTCATTAAGGAATGGGTGAATTTTGTTGATGTTGTAGAGAAAGAAACATGTCCAAAAATGAAAAATCACCCCTGCAATGATGCAGTGACTCCCAAAATAAGTAATGAAGTGTTTTTGTCGGACAAGCCGGCATGTTAGTTCCTTCCCACCCACCCTGACTCCCACCCACCCCAGAGATAATATTAGCTTTATAGGCTCTTAAACCTATTAATGGGGGAAGAGTGGTCAAAGTCATTTTTAGGTTCAGCTGCTTATCATCACCTGGAATAGATTAAGACCCTGAGGTTAATTAATCTTGAGATGAACAAAGAACCTTAGAGATATTTTGTATAGTTGTATCAGTAGAATTATCCCTTGCAACGTTTAGTAGACAACTTAAATAGCTAAACAAAACCTTAAAACTAAGATGCATACAGCAGTCCAGCAGCGAGATAGGGGCTATCCAGTCTTTTGCATTGAGTGTCACATGTATGATTTTCTCCCATTTGGTGAAGTATCTTAAATGTGCACTAGCTGCAAGGATCTCTTTGCCCTCAGGGAATGAGTCTGACCTCTGGAGGCTAGAGTAGCAAACTTGGAGGACATAAGGAAAACAGAGAGGTACATAGACAAGACCTACAGGGACATAGTATTGAAGCCCCACCTCCAATCTGGCAGTCTCTCAGCTGCTATGGAGAAGAGAATTCACATGAAAGGAGATCCTCACCTTGGCATAGCAGGAAGTGATCCTGTAGCTAGAAACATTTTATCAGGAGATGTAAAACCCTCTTGCACTGAGGAGGTTTCTCCAGGGCCATGTGCCCATGAGGGAAGGGATAAGACACTGCAATTCATTCATTAGACATGTAGATAGCTGGGTGGCTTGTGGACATGAGGACCACCTGGTAGCATGCCTGCCTGGTGCAAAGGTAGCAAACCTCACGTGCTACCTATGCAAGGTTTTAGATAGTGCTGGGGAGGTGTTTGCTCTCTTGATACATATTGCCACAAATGACATAGGTAAGTGTGGGAGGGAGGTTCTGGAGGCCAAATTTAGGCTTTTAGGTAGGAAGTTGACATCCAGAACTTCCAGGGTAGCTTTTTCTGAAATGCTTCCCATTCCATGCACAGGACTCAAAAGACAGGCAGAACTTCAGAATATCAATGCATGGATGAGATGATGGTGCAGAAAAGAGGGTTTGGGATTTGTTAGAAACCGGGCAACATTCTGGGGAAGGGGGGTCTCTTACGAATGGAGGGGCTCCACCTTAACTGGGAAGGAACCAGGCTGCTGGCAATAACATTTAAAAAGGAGAAAGAGCAGCTTTTAAACGAAATAATAGGGGAAAGCCGACAGTTGCCCGGGACCTCATGGTTCGGAAAGATGTTTTCTTGAGGAATACTAGCAAAACAGAGAAGTTAGGGCATCCCGACAAAGAGTTCCAACAAGGATAAAAGTAACCCAGATGTTCTTCAGTACAGAGCCAAAAGATTACAAATTACACCTATCAACTAATAACCTGATTAATCTGAATAAAATATAATCTCTAAAATGCCTGTATGCAAATGCTAGAAGTCTAAAAAATAAGATGGGAGAGCTAGAATATATAACACTAAATGAAAAGTTACAGTAGATATGATTAGCTTCTCAGAGACCTGGTGGAAGGAGGACAATCAATGATAAACTGTGATTCCTGGGTACAAACTATATGGCAATGACAGAGTAGACCAAATTAGTGGAGTGTTTTGCGCTCTATGTTAGAGAGGACATTGAGTCACATAGAATTAACGTTTTGCAGGAAACAAAATACACTGTAGAATCTCTATGGATAGAAATTCCATGTAAAAAGGAGAAGGCGGTGGCAGTGGGGGTTTACTATTGACCACCTGGCCAGAATGAACAGATGGATGATGACATGCTAGAAAGAAATCAGGGAAACTAACAAAAGTTTCAACACAAAATTAATGGGTGAATTCAATTACCCCGGTATTGACTGGGTCAATGTCACAGCAGGACATGCTAGAGATAAAATTTCTAGATTAAATAAATGACTGATTCTTGGAGAAGCTGTTTCATGAACTGACAAGAGGGGAAGCTTGAACTAGTCCTTAGTGGAACACAGGATCTGATGCAAGAGATATGGGTTTTGGGGTCACTTGGCAATAGTGATCATAGCATGATCACATTTAATTTACTAACTGGAAGAAAGATGGCAAGGAAATCCACAGTACTACCTTTTAACTTTCAAAAGGGAGACTATAATAAAATTAGGAAAATAGTTAAGAAAAAACTAAAAGGAGCAGCTGCAAAGATTAAAGATTTACATCACGCATGGGTGTTGTTTAAAAGTGCTATCTTGGAAGCACAGAACAGATTTATTGCACATTTTAAGAAAAATGTAAGGAAGGCAAAAAAAAACCCTGCCAGCATGGTTAAACGATGAGATAATAGAGACTTTTCTTGCAAAAAAAGCATCCTTCAGGAAATGGAAAAAGGAGACAAATGACAAACACTGGAAACAACATAAATATACACAGGTTAGATGCAAGGCATTGATAAGACAGACAAAGAGAGAATTTGAAAAGAAGCTTGCCATGGGAGCAAAAAGTAACCGTGGCAGGCCGCATCCGGTGCCCTAAGGCCCTCATTTCAAACCCCCTCCCCCCACCCCTCCTTCTCACTCCCCCCTCCACCCCCTATCCCAACCATAAAAATTTCAAGGACAACAATTTTCTTATTGGAAGTACCAACTGGTCGCAGCTTTATTATATTTTAAACAATTAACTTTACATATCAAAAACAGTTCTGTTAACAATCTCCCACCAGCGGAGCGATGCCCCACCAGCCATAATTAGCAAAGTGGAGGGTCGCATCCGCTCCGGCCGTGTCCGACCACCGGCCAATTTCCTACCGCCCTTTCCCTGACCTCGCCATGTGATAGCAAAGGCCAGCAGGGCTTATCCGGGTCAGGGGCACCCCGCCCCCGCCCAAGTATGTGCTGAAGGCTCCGGACCCCGGAAACCTCCGGGATCCCGCCTTGTAACCCCCCCAAACTGCGACACCCTGAAAAAACTGCCCCCAACCCATATCAAGTTGAGGGGAGGGAGGGTGGGAAGCCTTCACACCAACAACAGCCGCCGAAGAAAAAAGGGGGGGATGAAAAAGCGATCCCCCTTTTTATAGCAGCTCCTACGCCGGCAGCTCTAATTGGCTCCGCTCCCCATACACTGCGGAGCCAATCAATTTGAATGATGCTGCCGGCGTTAACCAACCCGCTCGCCTGCTCACCCTCCCTCCCCATATTTCCGAAGCCGGAAGCACGGGCCGGGACCGGGGCAACCGCCCGGTTACCGGCGTCCTTCACGACTCCGCGCTCGTCCTTTTATTAACTGTGGCAGGCCGCATCCGGTGCCCTAAGGCCCTCATTTCAAACCCCCTCCCCCCGCCCCTCCTTCTCACTCCCCCCTCCACCCCCTATCCCAACCATAAAAAGTTCAAGGACAACAATTTTCTTATTGGAGTACCAACTGGTCGCAGCTTTATTATATTTTAAACAATTAACTTTACATATCAAAAACAGTTCTGTTAACAATCTCCCACCAGCGGAGCGATGCCCCACCAGCCATAATTAGCAAAGTGGGGGGTCGCATCCGCTCCGGCCGTGTCCGACCACCGGCCAATTTCCTACCGCCCTTTCCCCGACCTCGCCATGTGATAGCAAAGGCCAGCAGGGCTTATCCGGGTCAGGGGCACCCCGCCCCCGCCCCAGTATGTGCTAAAGGCTCCGGACCCCGGAAACCTCCGGGATCCCGCCACCGGCACAGGCATATTAGTGCCCCTGTGCCGCCCCCCCCCACTGCCTTGCTGCGACCAGTCAGCCTCCCGTTGGAGAACACCTTCCAAGGCCTCTTGCCAATCGTTCAAAAGTAAATCGACACCTACAGGGGACAAATGAACTCCATCGAGCCTGTACAACCCAGCACAAGCCACCTCCACCCACGGGTGTAAAACATGAATCCCACCCTGCCCCGTTATCCATCGCCCTATTTGTCGATTTACTTTTGTGAGACCCCGCGACCAGCGCCGCTGGGCCGCGCAAGCAGGCCTTGGAATAATGTCTGACCAAATTAACAGAACCCTTGGGAACATACGCAATATCACAGCTACATCTTTTATTACAGTACTGATAAGCTGCTTACAAGTCCAGGCTACCAGGTCGTTGCCACCTAGATGCAAAAGTAGCAGCCTCGGCTTGCCCCGCACTCGCTCGTGGTGCCGAAGCAAGGGTAGGAGCTGAGACCATCTCAACCCTCTCTCACCCAGCCATAGAAGCGACACCTGAGCAGGATCCAGCCCCAGGTTAGGCCCAAATGGCCGGACAGCCGCTCGCCGACCGGCCCAAAACACGAAAGAGTGCCCTATTATCCAACAGCGTTGGGCACTCGTGTCTCCAACTGTAAAAGAAAATAAGAATCAATCCATGTAAAATGCTCACCCCCCCCCCACCCACCCATCACAAACGAACGTAACCCCGGAAAGCCTGGGAACGCCACCTCCCAATACTCCGTATGTCTTGCTGTGACAATCCCTCCGCAGCCGCACTGGTGGCCGCGCTGATGCGAAAGGAATGAGCTGCATAACGTTCAGGGCACTCACCTACGAATTGCAATGCCAACCGCAGTACCGCCACAACCTGAAAACGTGTAAGCAGCCGCCCGTCCGCATGCAGAAAGAACCCCCCATCCAACGCAGGGCGTACCCGTAAATACGCCCGCATTGTGCCCACCGGGCACGTGGCAAATCCCGGAATCCCGTTCAGACGAACCCAGAAACCTTTGCCCTGTGGGTCAGTTTTAGATTTTGCCAACAAAACTCTCAACTGCCCCTTCTCAAAGCAAACATGTTGCCGCTGTAGAATCCCCACTGCTCCCACCCTGCTTGATCTCGAAACCAACTCCCCCATGCGAAATGCCCCAAAAAATGCCAAACTGAAAACCGCCCGAAATAGCACCGCCTCAAACTGAGACGAGGCCACCTCCGGCAATGCCATGCATAACCTCTCTAATAATTGATGAGTGATCGGCCGTCGAGCATCAGGATGAGCAGGTGTCGCTCGACCCCACCCTTGCAAGAGCCGGCGGGCTAAAGAACCCCCTGATGGTAAGCCCCAGCCTACAGCTTTCACAAAAAATTCAAAGCCCGCCAAGTGACTACGCACTGCCGAGCGGGTCACTCCAGTCTCCTTAGCCCAGACTACATATTGTCCCAGCAACTGATCAGAAACTGGCCCAAACTGCCAACCAGCGCTTTCCAGAAAAACCTCCACTTTCCGACATCCTCGCAGATACGCTGCCCATGTCCCAGCAGCTACGGAACTCTGCAGCAAGCTCTTCATCCCGGGTGACCAAGACTCCATAACTTCCAAGGGACCTCGGCACCTTCTGCCTCCGCCTGAGGTGCCAATCGTCGAAAATGATCCAGCTTGAAACGGGAAAGAGAATCAGCGATCGCATTAGCATAACCAGGTATATGACGGGCCCTAAGGTACACATTCAATCGTAAACAGGCTAGAATTACTTCTCTCATCAAGTTAGCCACAACGAGACAGTGCGGCGAATAATGGTTCACCAGACTCACAACTGCTTCATTATCACACCACCAAAGAACCTTTTTATTACGAAACCTG
Source organism: Ichthyophis bannanicus (assembly GCA_033557465.1). Classification (NCBI taxonomy): domain Eukaryota; kingdom Metazoa; phylum Chordata; class Amphibia; order Gymnophiona; family Ichthyophiidae; genus Ichthyophis; species Ichthyophis bannanicus. The sequence goes on from CM066031.1 coordinate 1,697,638,341, forward strand.
TCTGGCCACAACTCCAATGCTACTAAGATGGGAAACAACTCTAAGAACGTTATATTACTGGTGAGCCGCGACTCGTGCCAAGCCTGCGGCCAGCGCTCAGCACACCATGCACCACCGAAGTAAATACCCAAGCCTATGTCTCCCGCCGCATCTGTATACAATTGCAATTCCGCACTGCTGAGCTCCGGCTCCAGTAAAACTGTGGTCCCATTAAACTCCTCCAAAAAGATCTGCCAGATCCGCAAATCAGCCCTAATTGACTTTGAGACCCGCAAATGATGATGAGGCCTACTCACCCAGCCGTAGCTGCTGCCAACCGACGCAAAAAATACCCTTCCCATTGGGATCACCCGACAAGCGAAATTTAACGATCCTATTAAAGCTTGCATCTCCCTCAACGTTAACTTCGAAGATGCAAGCACGTTAGCAACCAACACGCGCAATCTGAAAACTTTGTCCTGAGGAAGATGTGCCACCATCGCCTCTGAATCCAGCTCAACTCCCAGGAACGTAATCCTCGTGGTAGGACCTTCAGTCTTTTCTTTCGCCAGAGGCACTCCCAATTCCCGCGACAATTCTACAAAACCGTCGAGCAGTAAACGGCATTCATCAGATTGCGCCGACGCGACAAATAAAAAATCATCCAAGTAGTGCACTACCTTCTCTATCCCCACCTTACTCTCGACCGCCCACTGCAGAAAGGTACTGAACTTCTCGAAGTATGAACAAGATACTGAACAGCCCATGGGCATGCATTTATCGAAATAAATTCCATCTTCAAAGCGAAAACCCAATAAATAAAAAGAGGAAGGGTGGACTGGAAGTAGCCTGAAAGCCGATTCAACGTCAACCTTTGCCATTAGCGCCCCATGCCCGGCTGACCGTACGAGGCACACCGCCTTGTCGAACGACGCATACCGCACAGAGCACAGTTCCCGCGGGATAGAGTCATTAACCGACGCTCCTATGGGACTAGACAAATTATGAATCAAGCAGAATTTCCCCGACTCCTTTTTTGGTATTATTCCCAATGGAGAAATTATCATTCTTGGGAACGGTGGTACCAAAAATGGGCCAGCCACTCTCCCCAGCATCAATTCACCTCCCAACTTTTCTTTTACCACGGACGCGAAGCGCCTAACCGACATGGAATTCCTCACCATCTTTCCCTCCACCTGCCCACACACTGGGATTACAAAACCAAAATTAAAACCAAAATACAAAACTTCCCGATCCTGTTGTCTAGGGTACCGGCCAAGCCAGATATTCAGTACTTCTACTTTGATTGGCGTGGGAGCGAGGCAAAATAGCCCATCATTACTTTGTGCCTGGGGAAGGGAGCTGAGAGGCTCCTTTTTTAACACATTTGACTGCAGAATGGGGTCCCCCACAAATGGAACAGATGTGCCTAAATTTGCAGTCTGGAAAAGGGCACGAGGTCCTGTTAAACCTCCAGCAAACATCGCCTGCCCCATTTCCACCTGCACGCTGCTGCCCGAAACTCCCTCCCCCGCGAAAGGACCGTCCCACCCCAGCCGAGATCCCAACTGCAGGTTTAACCCCTCCCCCTCCTCCCCCACTCACCCTGGCTGACATCTGTGTCAACCACAAATTAATGTCCTGCATACCCCACGACACAAGTCTATTCTCTTCCATCTTGTCCCTAAATTTTTCGTCATAGTTTAACCATGACCATCCTTCGTGTGTCTGTGAAGCTTCTAATATTGAATCAGCATACGATAACAGCATCTCGTATTGTCCCGGAAAATGCTGCCCCCAAACACTGGCCAAACGCAGAAACGCTCGGGTCCAATTGACTACATTCCGCGAAACTTTCTTGACGCGCCCAGCCTTTTCATCCTCTTTACGTTTTTTCTTACTTTCACCCGAATGCTTGCGACCTTCTAGCAGACGGAAAATGTCAATATAACAACGCTTTTTAATCCTGCGACGTAACTTCCTCGGAACCCCCTCCCATAACTCTGAAATAGCCACTGCTGAAGGCAAACTGCCCCCCTGTCCACTTCCTAACACCCCTTTATCACCCCTACTCTGACGACACATGCTATCTTCCGCTGAAGTCGACGAGGAAGACGAAACCGAGGACGATACTGACGAAGAGCTCGAACTGCGACGCCTCCGACAGGAATGCTTCTTTTTTTGTATTCTTTTTTCTTTCCTTTTTTTTACCCTCTCTACTCCCCTCACCATATTCGACAGGTAACTCACCCGAAACACTTGCCGCAGACACCACCACATCCGCAGAGCTAACATCCGCCGTGCTGAGCTCACTGTCTTGCCCCTGACCACCTTCTCCTCGAACCGCACCCCCACTGGTCCTCGCCCGCTGCCTAACAGGATTCATATCCATGTGCTCCGCTTGCAGCTGTTCCAAGTCAGCTCCTCCTGATAATTGCGTTGGGACCTGTGGAGACAAAATAGGAAAAAGAGGGGGGGGGAACAGCAGAGGGCCACCCTGGCTGCCACGCATCCAACCATTCTGCTCGAGAGGAGCCCTGACCACCCCCCACCCAGTGCCTCCATTGAGAAGGGCCACTCCAAGCCCCGAAGTTATAATGGCCCCATGGCGCGCTCTCACAGGACGCCATGACCCCAGGATGCAGGTTAGGCGTTCCAGGAGGTCCTGCCCTAGGGCCCCACCCGAAATTGCCCGAACCCCACCCCCCTTGAGCTACACTCCCCTGCTCCTGCTCAAGCCCACCCTCCTCCAAAGCCCCCCCATCCCCCACCGTTCCTTGCACTGTAAAAACATCAGGCACCGGCCCAGTATTAGCCCCTACACCCCTTACTTGAGACTGCCCACGCCTGGTTTGCCCCTGCCCCCGAGACCCTGAAGCCCCTTTTCCCCTTACAGCTGGACCCCCCCCCCCCGCCCTCGCTGAGGCACCTTTGCCCGTGGCAGACTTCTGCTGGAAGATCCGCGTTGCCCCGCCCCCCACCACTACTCCCCCTTTCAGTAGCCCTGCCCCTAGCTGCACCTTGAGCGCCTCGTGCATTAAAACTCCCTGTCGGCTTATCAGGGGCCCCTGTACCAGCCCTCGATCCTCCCCGAGCCATCTTGCAGAAAAAACCCCCAGGACACTAGTAACGTTGAAGGCAGGGAAATAACTAATGAAGGCTTAGGAGCTTCCAATAACTCCTCCCGCGCCTCACCCAATAAAACTACTCACCCCGCGATCCCTTCACTCAGATCACAGCCGTTGGGAAAGCAACCCCCGTCCGCATCAATGCTACACCTAAATATTCCACCCTGCACACCAAATCAAGCCTCAAAAGAAGCAGGCTTACCCCGACGAAGCAGGCCTAATGGAGCTGCCTCCCGACGAAGCCCACAGACAAGCCAAGCCTTCACACCAACAACAGCCGCCGAAGAAAAAAGGGGGGGATGAAAAAGCGATCCCCCTTTTTATAGCAGCTCCTATGCCGGCAGCTCTAATTGGCTCCGCTCCCCATACACTGCGGAGCCAATCAATTTGAATGATGCTGCCGGCGTTAACCAACCCGCTCGCCTGCTCACCCTCCCTCCCCATATTTCCGAAGCCGGAAGCACGGGCCGGGACCGGGGCGACCGCCCGGTTACCGGCGTCCTTCACGACTCCGCGCTCGTCCTTTTATGTATAATAAAAAGTACATTCTTAGCAAAAGGCCTATGAGAGAGTCAGTTGGACCATTGGATGATAGAGGGGTAAAACAGGTGCTAAGAGAGGAGAAGGCCATACCGGCGAAACTGAATGAATTCTTTGCTTTGGTCTTTACTGAAGAAGATGTAGGGAAGTTACCCATGCCTGAAACGGTATATAAAAGTGATGTAGCAGAAGATCTGAAAGAAATACTGATAAACTGGGAAGATGTATTACAACTGTTTGATAAACCAAAGAATAGTAAATCACCTGGACTGAATTGTATTCATCCAAGTGTGTTGAAAGAATTGAAATATGAGATTGCAGACCTACTATCAGTAATCTGTGAACTATCATTAAAATCATCTGTAGCACCTGAAGAATGGAGAGTGGCCAATGTAACTCCAATTTTTAAAAAGGTTTCCAGGAGTGATCCGGGAAACTACAGATCGGTGAACTGGGCAAAATTGTAGAAACCATTATAAAGAATAAAATTACTGAACACATAGATAGTCATGGTTTAATGGGAGAAAGCCAACATGGATTTAGCCAAGGAAAATCTTGTCTTAATAACCTGTATATTTTTTTGAAGATGTGAATAAACAGGTAGACAGAGGTGAGCCAGTTGATATAGTAGATTTGGATTTTCAGAAAGCCTTTGACGGGGTCCCTCGTGAGAGACTCTTGGCAAAATTAAAAAGTCATGGGATTAGAGGCAGTGTAGTATTGTGAATCAAGAACAGGTTAAAAGATAGAAAGCAGAGAGTAGGGCTAAATGGCCATTTTTCTCAGTGGAGAAAGGTGAATAGTGGAGTACCCCAGGGATCTGTGCTAGACCTGCTGCTTCTTAACATATTCATAAGTGACGTGGAAATAGGAATAACAAGAGAGGTAATGAAGTTTGCTGATGACACAAAATTATTCAAAGCTGTAAAAATGCAAGAGAATTGTGAAAAATTGCAAGAGGTCCTTGAAAAATTGGAAGACTAGATGTCCAAATGGCAGATGAAATTTGATGTGGACAAGTGCAAAGTTATGCATCTAGGAAAGAACAACACAAACTATAGTTTCACAATGGAAGGTACTACCTTAGAAACCACCACCCAGGAAAAAGATATAGGCATCATCGTGGATATGTTGAAACCCTCTGCCCAGTGTGCAGTGGCAGCCAAGAAAGCAAATAGAATGCTAGGAATTATAAGGAAAGGACTAGAGAATTAAACAAAGGATACTATAATGTCTCTGTATCATTCCATGGTGCGACTGCTCCTTGAATACTTTGTGCAATTCTGGTCGCCATATCTTAAAAAAGATATAGCTGAATTAGAAAAGGTACAAAGAACAGCGACAAAAATGGTACAGAGAAACCCCTATGAGGAGAAGCTTAAAAGGTTGGGGCACTTTAACTTGGAAACGAGACGGCTGAGGGGGGATATGATAGAGGTCTATAAATTTATGAATGGAGTTGAACGGGTAAACATAGATTGGTTTATTTATTTATTTATTTTAATGCTTTTATATATCGCACTCTTTAAAATAAGTGCGGTTTACAGATAACATTTTGTGCAGAAGTGGGAAGAGCCTGCTCTGCACTTACATCGAGCAGGTAATACAACTTGGATTGGTAACGGGGGAAGCTATATACAGGGTTGTTCACACATCAAAAAGTAGAAAGACTAGATGACACGCAATAAAGCTAAAAGGTTAGGAAGGTGGACACCCTCACCCCAAACCTACCTCCCGAACAGCATTTCTGAATCCACATGAAGGACAAGATATTACAAGCACATGTAAATAGTTTATGAGCCTGTACATAGTTAATTTAAGTTAACCACTGTTCCTTTTCTTTGTACAAAGTTACCCGTCTTTGATGTAAATGTTAATTGAAAAACCAAGTTCCTTATAAACTGCTGTTAACCTCCATGAAAATAGGTATATAAATATATATATACAGCCAAATAAATATATAAATAAAATAAAGCTACAATGGAATCCATTTAAGACTAAAAAAAGAAAATATATTTTTACTCAAGGTGTAATAAAACTCTGGAATTTGTTACCGGAGGATTAGTAAAAGCTGCTAGTGTAGCTGAGTTTAAAAAAGGTTTGGAAAGTTCCTGGAGAAAAGTTCCATAAACTATTATTAAAGAGGACTCGGGAAGTCCACTGTTTGTCCCTGGACAGGCATTGTGGAACCTGTGTGCCTCTTTGGGAAACTGCCAGGTACTTGTGGCCTGGATTGGCCACTGTTGGAAACAGGATACTAGGCTTTGTGTACCTTGGTCTGACCCAATATGGCATTTCTTATGTTCTTATGTAAGAACATTCGGGCCTGGTAAAGATACACATAAACAGGGTAATTTTATAAAGTTTATTTTATGAAATCAAGGGGAAGCTGAGCATGAAGGAAGTCTCTATGGATAAGTGATCATTACTTTGCTGATAAACTTGCAGGCCAATGCAGAAAACTAGTATGGCCTTTAAGCACAGATAACGCCACTTCTAAGTACACTTACTTCAATCGCTAAATTCAGAAAAGAGACAGACGCGCGCATAAAGAGCAACAGAAAAATTAGCGCATAATGAAATCCAAGAGTATTATGCTAATGAGTTGCACATAATGAAATGGCATGCAAATATTGGCTGCGCTCAATGCAAAGAAACGTGTAGAGGATTTTCCAACCAGCTTTAGTGCCAGTATCTTTACGCCAGGGTCTGAGGTGGCTTAAACATCTAGCACGTGCCCCCCGACAGTATTTTGATAGCATCGGGTGCTTTCCCCGAAGCCTGGATCATCTGAGGAGAAATGTCAAAGATGATCCAGGCATCAGGGAAAGCTCCTGATGCTCTTGACAGAAAGCAAATCCCTAGTGTCCCAGTGGCCTCAATCCCCAACCTCTCTCCCAACTAAAAATAACCCTGGTGGCCCAGCAGCCCTGAATTCCCCACTCAACCAAAAATAAACCTGGTGGCACAGCGTCCCTGAACCCGCCACTCAACTAAAAATAAACCTGGTGGCCCAGCAGCCCCACCCAACCTAAAATAACCCTGATGGCCAAGCAGCCCCGAACCCCTCACCACCTCCTGATACGTTTAGAAATGAGCGGGAGTGCTACCCACATGCTCCTGGTCTTGCCCCACCTTCTTGAAAATGCCTGTGCCTGGTCCCACACGGTGCATCCTGGGGTGCACTGGGTGAGGTCAGACTGCCATATAAGGTAGAATATGCCATATATGGCAGTCTGGCCCCATGCAGTGCATTCCAGAATGCACAGCACAAGGCCAGGCACTACCATTTTTCAAGATGGTGGGGAAGAGTGGGAGCCCATGGGCAGTGCTCCTGCTCATTTCTGAAGTTACTTGGTGGGGGTTTGGGCCCACTGGGCTACCAGGGTTATTTTTGGTTGGTTGGGGGTGGTGGGTTTAGGGCCGCAGGACCACAAGGGTTATTTTTGATTGGACAGGGTTGGGGGGTTTGGGGCGGCTAGGCCACCAGGTTTATTTTTAGTTGAGTGGGGATGGGGAGTTCTGGACTGTTGGGCCTTCAGGTTTAGTTTTAGTTGGGAGGGGAATGGGGTTTGGGGCCACTGGGAAACCAGGTTTATTTTTAGTGGAGAGGGAGGTTCTGGGTCGCTGGACTACCAGGGATTCTCTTTCTGTTGGTGGTACTGGTCCCTGACAGTATTTTGATGGCATCGGGGGCTTTCCCCAATGCTTGGATCATCTGAGGGAAGTTTGACATTTCCCCTCAGATGATCCATGCATCACAGAAAGCCCCCGATGCCATCAAAATACTGTCAGTGCTCATATGCAAATTAGCCACGTGGTGCTCCTGTTTCTCTGGAAGAGCATGCCAAACTAGTGCTGACTTCTTTGCGCATGTGTTTGGCTTGCTCTCGCAGTTTAATGCTACCATTTTGTGCACAGTTTAATGCCTGGCTTATTTGCATATGTTCCCCTTTCTGCCTGCTAATGCTGGAGTCATGCGCTATTGGTACGCTGCGGATAGGCGTAAAAATTCGATAGAGCGCAATTTCAGCACCAGCTTTCTGCATCGGCCTGTTGGTGACTGAAAGCTTGGAGGGGGGCTTGTGACTTTATTTGGAAAAGTTTGTTTTTAATTTAATTAAAAAAGCATAACTAGTCCTCAGCTTGCTTTAGAGGTTTTAAATTAACTTCTGTTAGATTTAGGTAGGCCCTTATAGTACTAAAAGAAAACAGGCAAATGCAAGCTTGCTGTAGGGTTTTTATGTAAGATTTAGGTGGGCTGTAAGCACAGGACCGACCCAACCATTAGACAAACTAGGTGGCTCCATAGGGCAGCAGCTTCTGGGAGAGCAACAAAAAACAGCTACAGTTAAAGGAATGTCATAGGTCCTGGCAGCCATAGAAACTCAAAGGGATAAATCTTCTAAACCTGGCTGCTAAAGCAGTGCGTTAGAAGCCAAAATCATATTTGGCATCTAACGCACTGTTGGTAAGTGGCAAACCTCCGCAGTATCTGCAGGAGGCATTCCCAGTGGAGATCCTCCAGTTACCATGGAGATATGAATAGCCTGCAGAGACGCCAAGTTACCTGCCTTGGCAGATACCGTGGGAAAAGTCCGGCAGTGCCTGCTGAAGAAGGTACCGTGGGTCCCCATGGTAAATCCACAGGGAGGGATGGTAGTGATTGGGTACACAGAGTTGTCAGCAGCTCTGTGCCCAAATCGTTACCATGCCTCCCCAACTGCTTCTATCGGGCCTACTCTCCCACAGTATTGGTGATGCCACAGTGCTGTGATCTGTAGCATCGACAATATAAAAATCCCCCCGTCGGGAGCTACCCAAGTGGGATGGGTGCAATCCCCAATGTATAACATCTCCCGTCTAAGCCCCCACCCTCCCTCCCCTTCCCACCTTTTCTTACAAAAATGTAAATCCTGACTAGTCAGCCAGCAAGGGGGGGAGGGGGCTGTGGCCTCCCCAGCTCCCCAGCTCCCCCCCCCCCCACCCCAGCACTAACCTTAAAATCCATAGAGTAGTAATAGGGCTGGAGTGTTCCATCTGCAGCAACGCAAGATCATGGCCATTTTTGACTGGGCCTATGAGATTGGAGAGTGGTCAACATAATGCCACTAATCATATAATTCTGGGAGTATCACGTATTATCCGTTCAGAATTTTATATATACAAAAAGGTGATGACGTTTGAAGCATTTCAGAGGTGGTGCAAACTGTACAAAAAATTGTCAATTTATGATAGGACAAGGAGTGGGGAATTAACATATCCAGAGCTTCTTTTAAAATACATGTTAGAATAGTCAGGCTTGCACATTAATGCCTCACATGGGGGAAATATGCACACAACTTTACCCTAAATGTGTGTAGGGAGAGCTTTTTAAAATCACTATTCCTAATATCCATGCATCCCTGATCCCTCCCACACCAGAAATTGCCTGCAATATCTGATTTTTTCATGAGTTAACTGCTAATGTGGGGCATTCATTTTGCGTTAGCCCCCACGGTAGCAGCTAACATACTTTAGTAAACATACCCCAAAGAGTCATCAGTGCATACTTTTCTCTACAGTATGTATATTTTTACCAAACAAAGATTAATATTTAAAACTGTGAAATCCAAATATGTATTTTTATAGGCTTCTTCTGAGAGGAATGGTGTTGTGATGATTACAGTAGAGTTTAATAATCAAAATCTTTTTTTTTTTTGGGGGGGGGGGGGAGGAGGGGCACACCAAATGTCTTAAAGTTAATTGTGAGGAACTGCAAAGCTGAAGTTTTGCCTAGAGTGCCTAATACCCTTGCCCAGCCCTGTCTAAAGAGGCAAATAACTGCCTGCTTTTAAGTTTTAAATCAACTTCTGTTAGATCTAGGTAGGCAAAGTCTTACAAAAAAACAGTCAGGTAATTAGTCTTCCCTCCCCAACTCCAACTCATCCCAGGCACATCCCTTAATGTATAGTTAGTTATCCCAACTAAGAGAGTGTGTAAATGTTGACACCAAAGTCTATTTTCAATATCTTAGATAATTAGCAGTTCATTGGGAAGCAAACAAAAATAATAGCATAAAATATAACAAATAATCCTAAAGGCCTTTATATTACTATAGGCATCCCTACTCCCTTAATAAGTCTAAACAACTAAACTCACTAGTCTTTTGCACTGAATGCCACAGGCATGATTATCTCCAAGTTGATGAGTGGTCATAGGTGTGCACTCAGTGCAAATTGCTCCTCACTCTCAGAAAGCAAGTACAATTTCTAGAAGCTAGTGTAGTAGACTTGGAGGAGCTGAGGAAGACAGCTTGGTATATATAGAGGAGACCTACAGGGATGTAGTAGAAAAGTCCCATCTCTAGGTTGACAGCCTAAGTGCTGCCTTGGAGAAGAGAGATCATCTGAAAGGAAAGATCACCTGAAAGGAGGGCATCACTTTGATGTGGTAGGAAATCATCCTCTAGCCAGGACTTTCCCTCCAGGGGGCATTATATCCTCTTATATAGTAGACGCTTCTCCAGGGGCTTCTACCTAGGAGGGAAGGCTTAGGATAACCATTTTAATTAGTGAGTCGATCATTAGGTATGTAGATAGCTGAATAGCTGGCGGGCATGAGGATTGCTTGGTCACTTGCCTTCGTGGTGTGAAGATAGCGGACCTTATGTATCATCTAGATAGGATTCTAGACACTGATGAGGAAGAGCTGACTGTCTTCGCTCATGTGGCTACCAAAACATTGGAAAGTGTGGGAGGGAAGTTCTGGAAGCCAAATTTAAGCTTTTAGGTAGAAAGTTGAAATCCAGGACCTGCAGGGTAGAATTCTTAGAAATTCTCCCTGTTCCACATGCTGGACCCAAAAGGCAGGCAGAACTCTGGAGTCTCAAGGAATGGATGAAATGATGGTGAAAGGGAGAAGGCTTAGAATTGTCAGGTACTTGGCCACATTCTGGGAAGAGGGGGCCTTTTCCGGAAGGATTGACTTTACTTTAACCAAGGTGGATCCAGGCTGCTGGTACTATTTATTTATTTATTTACATTCTCTTATATACCGTGCTATTCTGCATCAGTGCAGTTGACATTGAACAAGGCATTATAACTTGGAGATAACTATTTTACAGGGAACATGGGCTATGGAGGGTTAAGTGGCTTGCCCAAGACCACAAGGAGCACCTGTGGGACTAACCTTTAAAAAGGAGATAAAGCGGTTTAAAACTAGATATTGGGGTAAAGTCAACAGTCACCCAGGAGTAATGCATCTTTGAAGGAACATTGGAGACAGTGCGGCAAGCCACCGATCTTGAAGATATGTTTGCCACACTGCCTCCAAATGTGGGCCTGGCAGGGGTTCATACATTTCGATGGGCACCCGAGGCAGGCCACACCCACCACCCCACCTTTGGTGTGCCACTGAGTCAGACTTGCCTGTTTTGTGGGCTCTCTTTTTGTGGTTTGTTATCTGGTTATCAGACTGAAAATCACTGCTAACTGGATAATGCAGGGGACTGTCTTCACACTGGCACCATCCGGACACTGCTGTGGTGGTCAGAGGAAATATTCAATGGCACTATCTGGACAGTGCCAAAGAATATATCTGTCACTGATACTTATCTAGTTAGGAGGTGCTGCCAACCAGATAAGTGCCTGAGAATATCAGGCCCTAAGCGCCTAAATGTATGCCCTATTTTTAGACAAACCTAGGGTCATGTTTACTAAATGTTAGTGTGCACTATCTGCCACCATGCCCATAGGAATAACATGGGAACTGCAGAAGATAGCGCCTATTTAATAAACATGACACTTCGTAGCCTAAGGACCCGATTCAAAGATGCGGGTTGCTGGGCTGTCCTGATTCCTCCTGTGGCTCTCCCCGAACATCCTGAGCAGCATGACAGGGAGAGCTGGTAGGGGGCAAGAGGGGCAGTGCTGAGGAGGCCAGCATGGCAGGACATACAGGGCTGATTCAGGTCACAGCCCTGTGTGTCCTACCGGGTCAAAGGGAGCATGCTGTTTATTCCACCTTGAATGTGGAATAAGCAGCACTGATCCAGAGGTCAGGCCCAGGGATTCCCGCCCTGGGGCTGGGTTGGGTGTGGGGGGGGGGGTCACCTCCACCTGATCCAGGCCCCAGCTGGCAAGGCCGTGGGTTGGGCAGCAGAGAACAGGGGGAGTGAGCCGCGGGAGTCAGGGTGCTACGGGGAAGATGTCCCCGCAGGCAGGCAGGGGCATGCCTGACCACCCTTGGGCCCGATTCTGTGTACAGCAGGAATGTTTTGTTCCTATGGTCCAGAATCGGGTCCTAACAGGCCCGTCCTGCCCAGGGACATCTGGATGGCCCGGATGTGCCCCTTTTGGATTCAGGCTCCACGTTTCCAGATGAAAATTAATCTTAATTTAGGACCTTAAAAGGTATGCTGATAAATTTAGTCCTGCCATTCATTTGCCTAGATTAAAAAGACCAATTTCTGAGTCTAGTGCTGAAAATCATTGCAAAGCTCCTAACCTTCCTGCCCATTCCTCCAAATTAACCTCTGTTGCTATCTGCTTTTTATATTCCTAAATTTAGGAGTTTAGTGAAATTCTGAGTATACATTTAGTTAGTCAGACCTAGCAAATGTTCAAAGATGCCAAGTTAGGATCCTAAATCAATGGATATTGCAGTGTGGCTCTATCCAGATAGCAGCAATATCTGCCCTCTGTCTGAATAACTTCTGGATAAATCCTTTCGCTGTCACACCCAAGAAAAGATCTTGGAGTCAATGTAGACGATACGTAGAACTTTTCTGCTCAGTGAGCTGTTGTGGCTACAAAATAACTATAATGCTAGAGATCATTCGGAAAGGGATGGAGAAGAAAACTGAGAATATCATTAGGTCCCTGGTGTGAAAGGACCTTAAGCACTGAATGCAGTTCTGATTGGCCCATCTCAAAAGGGATATAGTGGTTCTAGAAAAAAGAGAACAAAAATAAAAATGGTAAAGAGGATAGAACACCTTGCTTATGAAGTGAAGTTAAGTGGGTTAGGGTTCTTCAGCTTGGAGATAAAGATAAGAGAGGATATATGATAAAGGTTTATAAAATTGTGAGTGAGCTGGGACAGTTAAATAGGGAACAGCTGTTTAATCTGTCAAATAAAACAAAAGGCACATGAAACGCCATGAATCAAATGATTAGCAGACTGAAAATAAATCATAGAAAGGTTTTTTTTTGTCATGCAGCACATAATGTAACCCCTTATTTGAGAAAGCTGCATTGGCTGCCCACTCATGCAAGAATTATTTCTAAACTCCTGTGTTTTGCTTTTAAGTTATTAGATGGGATGATTCCCCCTTAAGAGGGTCAGTTCATAAACTCTTACACAGTTAACAGTTATATTACCATGTGCCTATTTGGGATCTACTTTATAAAGTGAAGTATTGGTGCACTTTACTTTATAAAATAGGGCATGAAGACACGCCTCAATCTAGTTGAGGACATTACACCTGTTCTAGAGCATGTGTAAATGCCATTGCCTAGATTTTTCAAAAATGCACATGAAGTTGTAGCATTTTATAGCTTATGCACGTGAAGTTATACGCTGCCTTTGCTTCACCCAAGCTCTGCCTCTGGACACACCCACACTGAAAGTACGAGTGATAGGGCTTAGGGGCATGCTTACAAAATAGTGACTTTAAAATAGGGACTCATGCATGTAAATGGTGTGCATCTTTATACATCTACCTTATAAAATCAGCCCAATATGTCCGACTGCATGCCCCTTTCTTTCTCACTGGAGACGTCTGAGAAGGTCCTCTGAATTGAGACCTTTGCAATTTCTTTCTTCAAAGGCTTTAAAAAAAGGGTACTATGGAGAAAATTGTCATCTATATGTCTCCTCAGTGATGGAATGATTTGCCTACTGATTTAAAATTGATGTTTCACTATAATTCTTTGTGAAACATCTGAAAGCCTTTACTCTTTACTTGGTTTCCCTGCTGAATGATTGTTTTTATTTGTTGGGTTTGCTTTTTATCATTATGCATGTCATTGCCTGTGGTATTAAGAACATAAGAACATAAGAAATGCCATACTGGGTCAGACCGAGGTCCATCAAGCCCAGTATCCTGTTTCCAACAGTGGCCAATCTAGGTCATACATACCTAGCAGTTTCCCCAAAAGACACAGGTTCTGCAGTGCTTGTACTAGGTCAAGCATTGATATCCTGGGTCCCTTTTTAATAGTGGTTTATGGACCTTTCCTCCAGGAACTTGTCCAAACCTTTTTTAAACCCAGCTATACTAACAGCCCTTACTACATCCTCTGGTAACAGATTCCAGAGTTTGATTACACGTTGAGTGAAGAAATATTTTCTCTTATTTGTCTTAAATAGTTTACCCTGTAGCTTCATTACATGTCCCCTAGTCCTTCTATATTCTGATAGCGTAAACAATTGATCCACGTTTATCCGTTCCACTCCATTCATTAATTTATAGACCTCTATCATATCTCCCCTCAGCCGTCTCTTTTCCAGGTTAAAGAGCCCTAACCTTTTTAGCCTCTCTTCATAGGAGTAGCCTTCCATCCCCTTCACCAATTTGGTGGCTCTTCTCTGTACTTTTTCTAATAACTCTATGTCCTTTTTAAGATACGGTGACCAGAATTGCACACAATATTCAAGGTGCGGTCGTACCATGGAGCGATACAGAGGCATTATAATATCCTTTGTTTTATTCTCCATCCCTTTCCTTATGATACCTAGCATTCTATTTGCTTTCTTGGCCGCCGCTGCACACTGGGCGGAGGGTTTTAACATGTATTGTATATGTCTTCTTCTGATCTGCCTTGAATTGCTAAGGTTGAGTGGGATATGAGTACAGTTCATGAAACTAAATGAAAATAAATTATTAAACTGTGGAATCTGTTGCCAGAGGTTGTGGTTGAGGCGACTAACAAGTGCTTTGGAGAAGTTCTTGAAGGAAAAATCCATAAAAGATTCTTAGCCATGTAGACCTTTGCTTATCCCTGGAGATGAGCTGTGTGAAATAGAGCTACCTAGTACTTGTGATGTGGCCACTGTCAGAAGAAGGATGCTGGGCTCATTGGACCTTGGTCTGACCCAGCATGGCTTTTCATACATTCTTATGTTATGTAATAACATTAGCACCAGAATCCAACTTTATTCCACTTCTGACCCAGAAGTTAAATTAAAAATATGTAAAAAATCTCAGCAAAAGGCATTTCCAAGCCAGAAAACGCCATACCCAGGATCCCTGCACATTGGTACCTGCCTTGGGAATTAGTACAATTATATTTTTATCACCATAACTCAGGGGTGGGCAATTTACGGACCATCACAGAGTTTTGCGTGGCCCGCGGAATCGCTCCTAGGCAACATGTGTGCTGCCTCCCTACTCTTCTCTTCTCATCCCCCTCCCACGCACGGCCCATTATTGTGCTGGGGAGTGACATCACGCATAGCCGGAGCAAAGACTGGAGAGGGCTGGGAGGCAGGGAGGGATGAAGCGCATGCGTGGTGGCTCCTCTCACGCAGCGCCTTGCCCAGCTCCATCCACCAGCCGGAGGGGGAGGCGGGCTGCGCCGGGCTGGAGGCTGCGGGGCAACAGCAGCAGCCGCTGCCGGATCAAGAGTAGGGGGAGCAGCAGCCACTGCCTCCGCTGGAGTCACTACCGGAGTGAGGCAAGGAGCAGCAGCAGCCCGACGATGAAGTCTTCAAGCTGGCCCTGGGTCTCTCCATCTTGGAACTGGAGGAAGGGGTGAATGGAGCGGAGGAAACTGGGCAACAGCAAGAGGAGGACTTCTTCTTTCTCGGTAGGATTCAAATTCCTGACTGGAGCTAGAAACAGGTCGAAAATAACAATATTCCCAGATTATTTGACTTCACCTGTTATCATTTTTGCCAAGGTTTTAAATTTTCTTCTGATGCCATCTAGTGCATTGATAACCTTTGGTTTTCTTGATTAATGCTTTAATAAGCTATTTGTAGGGGAGAGGAAAATTAATATGCAAGGCACTGATTAATTATTAAGACTATCCTATTGCCTCATTCTGGTATGCTCAACAAAAGAAGAAATTGAATTGAAAAATGTATTAGAAACAGCCTGATCAAGGAATTAATCTGCTTGCAGCAGAAATACAAATTCTCTTGAGATGTTTAACATAACAGCTGGTGTGGTCTAATCCAGGTTTACACTGAACTCTGAGGAGAGAGGATTCCTTTGTACATATATCTGTAGTAGAGATGTGAGGTACTATACAATACTCCACCTTAAAGATTATAATACCATGGAATCTAGCACCCTTATATTGACCATGATGGGTTGTTCTAAATACAAAACTGAGACACAACAGCTCAGCCTCATCTTTGATCTGCACACAGAGCACTTTATTCTCTTTCTCAGCACATGTTTTTATGTATTTATCTATTTAGCTGTATTTATATATCGCCTTTATCCAGATCAAGGCAGTTTACATGGGACTGAAATAGAACTTACATTGAAACAATACTAACAAACTATGAACAGCATGCAATCAAAGAGCTTTGGGCTCTTAACTATATACAGGCTTGATTATATATAGTAGTAGCGCTAGGTGATTATGCATTGTTCTTCGGGGTGGGGGGGGGCGGGTTAGTCACTTGTATTAAAATGTTCGGTAATCAGATGTGTCTTTAACTGTTTACGGAAAGTCTTGAGGTCCGTGATGTTACTGAGCTGATCCGGCAGTCTGTTCCATATGGAAGGTCCGTAGAATTGGAAAGCTCATTTTCATGCCTGTTAGTTTGATTTGGTTCTGTTGTGGGGGATGTTGAGGGTATTCATTGTCGAGGTCAGTATTTCTGTGTGGTTGCAAGGGCTGTATATGTGATCGGAGGTGTGTTGGGGGGGGGGCCTGAGTGGATTGCTTTGAAAGCATGATGGTTTTGTATGTTATTCGACTCTGCAGGGGGAGCCAGTGAAGTTGTTTGAGTATTGGGGTGATGTGTTCTTTTCTCATTGCTGCTTGTAGGAGTCTGGCTATCGAGTGAAGGGTTGTCTGGAGAGGTAGGAGTGTGGATTGTGGCAGTCCTTGGAAGATGGCATTGCAGTAGTCCAGGTTCGAGGAGTGGTTGGAGATGCTGGAGTGTCTTTGCTTTGAAGTAAACAGATTTAAGATTGTCAACTCCATGTGCTTCTGCTTAATGTACCCCTTTGCAGGAGTTGAGGCGTTGATGCTTTATAACTTGTATTTCTGAATCCTTTGGGTTTTATTTAATATGAGTGTTCCTTATAATCAACCAGTATTGGGTCAAGGACACTACAGGGCTGATTTTATAAATGACGTGCAGAAAGTTATATGCTACTTACACTTGTTAAGTCCTTATTGTCAAGGATTTACACATGCAAATGTGCACTTATGTATATAATTTAGACGTTCACTATTCTTTAAGCATGCATATAAATCCTATCATGCATACTTTCAGTTTGGGCATTAAGAGGGGTGGAGTTTTGTTGCACATGTGTAGAGCCTAGATATACACATATATGTTATAAAATATTATAACATATGCATGTTTCTGAAGAATCTCTGGTGACTAGATTGAGGCTCTAAAGTATGCGCGTACTTCACTTTATAAAATGTGTGCATGGCCATGCACGTTAATTGCGCAGGAGTTTATAAAACTACCTTCCATGAGTCATCAGATGTCCTGAGTGAGCCTACTCTCTGTTGATATTTTTGTGTTTTGATAGTATATATGTTTTCTTTTATGTATTTCAAAGATGTTTGTTTGAATTGTTTTTACTTGAATTGTAAACATTTTTGTTGTTATTTGCTAAAGGTGATATATCAAGTGGAAAATACACATACACATGCATCCATGCAATAGGTGATTCAAGTTGGGAGGGAAGATACCTAAAGTGGAAAATGGAGACATGTTTGATGAGATGCTTTTGACCTCAGTTAACTGTCACCAAGTAAAGTGCTTAATGAGGGCTCTACAGTGAGGAGGGCCCACTGCATAGATATAAATGTTACATGAGTAAGCATTCAGTGACAAAGAAGGAGATTTTAATTGATATTCTGATATTAGAAAATGGTAGAATAACTAACGTGCAATACTGTGTTGGCTTGCGCTGCTGTTGTTGTTGTTGTTAAGTGCCGTCGATTTGATGTTGACTTATGGCAACCCTCTAGATAGCTGTCCTAAATTGTTTTAGATCTTCAGTCAGGCTCATTATTGACAGACTGGCACCCGTAGCTGCTGTTATTGTATTGATCCATCTCATTGCTGGCCTTCCTCTTTTACGTTGACTTTCTACCTTGCCAAGCATGATGTCTTTCTCTAATGATCTCTCTTTGCATGATGTGTCCAAAGTATGAAAGTCAAAGTCTTGTCATCTGAGCTTCTAAAGAAAGGTTAGGTTTGATCTCCTCTAGTACCAACTGGTTTGTTCTTCAGGCAATCCATGGTATAAACAGTATTCGTCACCAGCACCATAATTCAAAGGCATCAATTTTCTTCCTGTCTATCTTTTTCACTGTCCAACTTTCACATCCATATGATGTTATTGAAAATGCCATGGCTTGAACAAGTCAAATCTTTGTATGGAGAGAGACATCTCTGCTCTTGGGAAGTTTGCCTAGGTCCTTCATAGCCATTCTGCCAATGCATCGTTGGATTTCTTGACAGCTTGTTGCGTCTTTATTGATAGTTGATCCAAATAGGTTAAAGTTGTCCACTATTTCAATTTCTTCTCCATCAAAGATGAACTTATTGCTTTTGTTAGTTGTCATCAACTTTGTCTTCTATACATTAAGGTGCAGGCCCACTTTAAGACTATGTTCCTTGATCTTGAGAAGCAAATGTTTCAGATCGTTTTCACTTTCAGCCAGTAATGTAGTATCATCAGCATAGCGAAAATTGTTGATGATTCTTCCACCAATCTTCACACCTCTGTTGTCTTCATACAATCCTGCTTCTCCGATGATATATTCTGCATACAAATTAAGCAGGTAGGGGGAAACTATGCAGCCTTGTCGTGCACCTTTGCTGATTTTAAACCATTCTGTTTCTCCTTGTTCCATTCAAACTGTTCCTTCTTGATCAATGTAAAGGTTGTGCAAGAGAACGATCAGGTAACATAGTAATGTAGTAAATGATGGCAGATAAAGACCAATATGGTTCATCTAGTCTGCCCAGTAAGATGGAAAGAGTAGGCCACCCCTCCGCATGTCTTTGTTTAGGGGTGAACCCATTGCTCCATGTAGGACACCCCTATTTGTTGAGAAATTAGATAGTTAGTTTATTTTGATTTTATCCTGTGGATCCACTGTGTCTGTCCCATGCCATTGTGAAGTCTGTCACTGTATTTGCTCCCACCACTTCCATCGGGAGGGCATTCCAAGCATCCACCACCCTTTCAGTGGAAAAGTATTTCCTGACATTGCCTTTCAATTTATCCCCTTGCAGCTTTATGTTATGCCCTCTAGTTTTACAGCTTCCCCGTCTTTGGAAGAGGTTTGTTTGTTCATTATTTCTCATTAAGTATTTAAAGGTCTGAATCATATCTTCCCTTTCCCTCCTCTCCTCCAGAGTGTACATATTTAGGTCTTCAAGTCTCTTCTCATAAGGCTTCTTATGCAGGCTCCAAATCATTTTGGTCGCCTTCCTCTGAACAGTTTCCAGTCTTTTTACATCCTTTGAAAGATATGGTCTCCAAAACTGAACACAGTATTCCAAGTGAGGCCTCACCAGTGACTTATACAGTGGCATTAGTACCTCTTCCTTTCTGCTGGTAATTCCTGTTTGAATGCAGCCCAGCATCCCCCTGGCTTTTGCCACTGCCTTGTCGCAATGTTTTGCCACCTTGAGATCCTCAGAAATAATCACACCAAGGTCCTTCTCCTGATCCGTGCACACCAACCTCTCGCCCCCTATCGCGTACATTTCCCTTGGATTTCTGCTTCCCAAGTGCATGACACTGCACTTCTTCGCATTAATTCTTAATTGCCAAGCATTATACCATTCTTCCAGCTTTTGTAGATCTTTCCTCATGTTATCCACTCCCTCAGGGGAGTCTACTCTGTTGCAAACTTTCGTGTCATCTGCAAAAAGACAGACTTTTCCATTCAGTCCTTCAGCAATATCACTTACAAATACATTGAACAGTTCCAGGCCCAGGACCAAACCCTGGGGCACCCTGCTAATCATCATCCTTTCATCCGAGTGAGCTCTATTTACTATCACCTTCTGTCGTCTGTCAGTCAACCAATTTCTGATGAAGTTCACCACCTTGGGCCTCATCCCCAAACTACTGAGTTTATTGATAAGCCTCCTATGAGGAACAGTATCAAAGGCTTTGCTGAAATCCAGGTAGATGACATCCATCACATGCCCCTGGTCTAGTTCGCTGGTCACCCAGTCAAAGTACTCAATCAGAAATGTAGGGCAAGATCGTCCTTTGGTAAAACCATGTTTCCTCAGATCATGCAACCTGTTGGTTCTGAGAAAGTCCACTATTCGCTACTTCAAGAGCGCCTCCATTACTTTTCCCGCCACAGAGGTAAGGCTCACAGGCCTGTAGTTTGTCACTTCTTCCCTGTCACCACTTTTGTGAAGAGGTACCACATCAGCCATTCTTCAGTCCTGAGGAACTTCTCCTTTCTCCAAGGATATGTTGAAAACATCCTTTAACAGCCCTGCAAGAACCTCTCTGAGCTCTTTCAGTATCTTGGGATGTATCCCATCTGGTCCCATGGCCTTGTCCACTTTCAGTTTTGCAAGTTGTTCGAACACATCATCTTCTGTGAATGGTGTGGTATCTACTTCATTCCCATTTTTATATTTGGGAGTCACAAGTGGTCCGTCTCCAGGATTTTCTTTAGTGAAAACAGAGCAGAAGTATTTGTTTAGCAATTTCGCTTTTTCAATGTCACTTTCCATGAGTCCGTTCCCAGCACTTCTGAGTCCTGCAATTCCACCTCTGATTTTCCTCCTTTCTAGAATATACCTGAAGAAAGTTTTGTCGCCACACTTCACATCTTTAGCCATCTTTTCCTCTGCCTTTGATTTTGCTTTCCTTATTTTTCTTTTTTTCTCTTTTAGTTTGATCCTGTATTCCTTTCTGTGTTTGCAAGCTTTGAATTTTGTGAAAGCAGTGTTTTTGCCTTTATTTGAGCAGCCGCGTCTTTGGAAAACCAAATAGGTTTCCTTCTCCTCTTGTTTTTATTTACTTTCCTTACATATTTATCTGTTGCCCCTTTTATTGCCACCTTTAGTTTAGCCCATTGCAATTCCACTTTCCTTATCCCTCCCACCCTGCCAACTCCTCCTTCAGGTACTTGGCCATTTTACTGAAGTCAGTGTTCTGGTATACCTATGCTTCTTAATGTGGCCCCGAGTTTCTCATGATTTACACAGTCAAAAGCCTTGCTGTAGTCAATAAAGCACAAATAGATATCCTTTTGGTATTCTTTAGTCTTTTCAAATATCCATCTCACGTCCGTGATGATGTCTCGCATTCCATGCCAATTCTTGAACCCTGCTTGCACTTCAGGTAGTTCTTGTTCCAGGTATGGTTGTAGTCTCTGTTGAATAATCTTGAGTAGAATCTTGCTGGTATGTGGGATCAGAGCGATTGTGCAATAATTCCCACAGTTAATTGGATTCCCTTTCTTTAGTATTGGTATAAACACAAATCTTTTCCAGTCAGTTGGCCATGATGTTGTCTTCTAAATTTCCTGACAGAACCTTGTAAGTATGGTAACAGCTGTATCAGATTACTGTAATATGTCAATGGAGATGCCATCAATGCCTGGTACTTTTTTCTTTGTTAAGGCTTTCAATGCTGCTTTGACTTCTTCTTTCATCACCAATGGTTCCAGATCATAAGGTAGAGGTTGAAAAGGCTGTTGGTCCACTTGATCTTTATCATATAAAAACTCTGTATATTCTTTCCACCTTTTATTGATCTTCTCATCATCATTCAACATAATTCCTTGAGCACCTATAACATTCTAATTTGAGGCTAGAATTTTTTCTTTAACTCTTGTAGCTTTATGAAAGCCGATCTTGTTCTTCCTCTAATAGTTTCTGCTTCTATTTCCTTGTATGCATCATTGTAGTATTTCTCCTTATCTTGTCTTGCTGCATATTGGAAATCTCTGTTGAGTTCTATGATTGCCTCTCTTTCTCCTCTGGTTTTAGCTTCTCTGCATTTCTCAGCAATTTTCAGAGTTTTTTCGGTCATCCATTTTGGCCATTTTTGCTTTTTCACCTTTTGTAGAGACTTCTCGTTTTCTTCCAACACAAATACATTGAACAGTGCTGGGCCCAGGACCGAACCCTAGGGCACCCCGCTAATCACCCTCCTTTCATCCGAGTGAGGGCCATTTACCATCACCTTCTGTCATCTGTCAGTCAACCAATTTATGATGCAGTTGGGCCTCATCCCCAAACTACTGAGTTTATTGATAAGCCAGCATTTATGATATCATCCCATAACTCTTCTGGAGCTCTGTCATTTGTATCTAAGCAGCAAATCGATTTTGCAGGCAGTCTTTAAATTCTACTGGTATATTCTCAAGGTCATATTTTGCTACATTTATGAGTGGCTTGCTCTTTTTCGACTTTTGCTTGAGTTTGCATACTAGTAGTTAGTAATCTATACCACAGTCAGCTCCAGGTTTTGTCTTTGTTGATTTTATAGAGCTTTTCCATCATTGGCTTCCACAGATGTAGTCAATTTGA
Source organism: Ichthyophis bannanicus (assembly GCA_033557465.1). Lineage (NCBI taxonomy): Eukaryota > Metazoa > Chordata > Amphibia > Gymnophiona > Ichthyophiidae > Ichthyophis > Ichthyophis bannanicus. The sequence continues at coordinate 1,697,660,699 of CM066031.1, forward strand.
TTTTTGTACAATCCATTGGATGAAGTCCATGTGTACAGTCGCTGCTTGTGTTGCTGGAAGAAGGTGTTTGAGATGACTAGATCATTGGTCTTGCAGAATTTTGTCAGTCTTTCTCCAGCTTCATTTCTGTTGCCAAATCCATGTTTTCCAACCATTTTGCCTTCTTCTTTGTTGCCAACATTTGTGTTCCAGTCACCCATGACTATCAGGCTATCTTGTTTGCATATTCTGTCAATTTCAGCTTGTTCATAGAAATCATCAGTTGAATCCTCTTCTGCAGCTGTTGTTGGGGCATATATTTGAATTATAGTTATGTTGATAGGCATTCCTCGTAGACGAATAGAAATTAAGCGTTCACTAACTGCATTGTATTTCATTACAATTCTTGCAAGTTTCTTCTTAATTATAAATGCAACACCATTTCTTCTTTGTCTTTCATTTCCAAGATAGTAGACCTTGTGATCATCTTATGCAAAATTCCCAATGCCAGTCCATTTCCATTCGCTGACACCCAACAGATCAAGTTGTATACATTCCATTTCATTGTTGACCACCTCCAACTTCCCTTAGTTCATGCTTTGTATGTTCCATGTCCCAATATGTAAGACATCTTTGCAGCTTCTGACTCTCATTTCATGTGCAGCAGTCAGACATCCCAAGGGCTTTAATCCAACCATATCATAAATGCTGGCTTTACTCTGAAAAGTCTTCAGCTCCTCCCCAGTAGCCAGTTAAGTGCCTTCTGACCTGAGGGTCTCATCTTCCAGCACTATAGTGCAATTTGTTTTGTTGTGACTATCCATTGGGTTTTCATGGCAAGATATGAAAGTAGATTGACAGGCCTTTCTTCCATGCAGTTTAAGTTTATTGTTGTTGCCGTTGTCACAGAAATGTGATCCTCCGCCGCCAACATTGTCCCATTCTGTTGCTAATGCTCTTAAAAGTCTAAAAAAATTAGTAAATGAGTCCTATTGCATAAACGGGACTTTTAGTAAGTGCTATGCATTAATGAGTAAAGATAGCCCTCTTTTACAGACTCATGTGTGGCTGATATGCAGGAACTTTATACCCACAGTTTTGCGAACTAAAGGGTATAGTGTATTACATCAATCCCAATGCGTTGGGTTAGTAATTTTTCCAAGGAATATCTGGACTTTGTTAAAATATCATCCACTAGGGAGGGGCCTTTGAAATTAGGCATTGTTTCATTTTATTTTTAACTGACCTTTTGTTTTATGCATGTTTGGACAATTTTATTTATTTATTAGTATTTAGCTCATGCCTATCCAATGGTAGTTCAATGTGAGTTATATTCTTCTATGTAAGTATTTCCCTGTCTCCAGAGGCCTTATAATCTAAGCTTATACCTGAGGCAATGGAGGGTTAAGCGACTTACCCAAGGTCGCAAGGAGCACCAGTGGGAAATGAAACCAAATTTCTTGGGTACTAGGCTGTTGCAGTAACTAGTGGGCAACTACTCCACTATTCCACATTTTAGGATCCATATGGCTGATCTGAGGAGCTTGGCTTCCATGGGATTTCATTCTTTCCTTAGTCCAGTAAATTTAGCATTTTTTAGATGTAGTGTTAGATTCATTATTATTGCCATCTTACCTGGTGGATGAAAATGTTATTTCAGATGTCCAGGTCTTCCTGTTAATTTATTTAGATCATGTGTATAGGATTGTTCTTATGGGACAATTTGTCTATGGTTGTTGGAAAGTGGAAAGTCAGTATTCCTTGCAAAGGAGTATATTTTGCACTGATTAATTCCAATGTAAAAGTGGAGGAAAACATAGTTGACATGATAACTCCCTGGAATTCAGTACTTAGGGGCCCTTTTACCAAAGCTCGGTAACTGGTTAACGTGCCATTTAGCACTTGGCAACTGGCAACTGGAAATACCAAAGTGGGGGCATGCCAGCTACCATGTAATAAAGGACATGGCATGATGGGGGATGGGGGGATGTGGGATGGGGGGATGTGGGAATACTCATTAGATGCACCCACATCAAGGTACTTGGCCATGCATTAGCTGCTGGAAACATGCAATTCATGCCTCAAATAGATAACACAGAGACTTTGCACTTAAAGTGCATTTGTAATAATAAGTGCAAAATATTTAGACTATAGCTGATATTGTCCTGGTAAGATAAATAGTGAAGGGGATTTTTTTTTCTAATAGAGTGAATTTATTGGAAATGGAGATACACTGTTTAGAACATTGTTGTTGTGTAAGCAGAGATCAAGAATTGAGGGAAATGTGTAATTTCACAAGTATAGATTGTTTAATTTAAAAAGGGACTATAACAGAAGCAGGATCTTACAGGCAAATGATTCTTCAAAAGAATTATTTAGTTTAGTGTGGTATCTAACAGGTACATTTAGGATAGAAAAACAGAATACCTGACGGAGACCAAATTGTGATGAATTAGCTTGACATTTTCAGCCACAGGCAATAGATATTTAGCAAGGTAATCTCATTCCCTTAGGAAAATCACACCTGAGCACAGTTTTGTACCAGAATTTAGACATCTGAGGCATAGTTTTATAGAAGGCATCTACCTTTAGGCACTAACATGCATAAATGCTGGTATGTTAGTCAATTATGTGCCTAAGAGGTCACATGTGTGTGTGCAAATGACTTTCTTGCAAAATACGGATTAGTGTACAGTAAAGTATGATCATCGTTTGCATGGTGCATGCCCATTGGAGGAGTTTAAATGGAGCATGGACCCTGCAAACAAGTACATGGGTTGATTATAAAATATGATAATATACGCATGCCCTTGTAAGAGGTAGGTGCGGCCATTTATACCAACTCCAGGGTTCTCTGCCACTTGCCCTAGTATTTTATAAAAACAAGTAGGCACCTACTTGTCTTAATAAGCTAGGCTTTTTGTAGGCACATTAAAACGCACGTTGACTGGTGCCTTGTTATATAATTTCCTTCATACATGGCAGATTTCATAAAACTGGATGTACAGGAAGGACCAATTAAGGAGGCTGGTAAAAGAACCCCTCATTTTTTCATGAAATTGGAAGATGATTTTTTGAACCAGAGAGGTGAAAACAACTGCCTTCTCAATCACTGATGCAAACCTCAGGTCCAAATGAGCATGACTACCTTGGAGCAGGTGTAAATACCGACATCCAGACTTTTTAAAGCATGCATGTATAACTATTGAAGAATCAGAAGTATCCTGTGCATACTATGGATCTAACCATATAAACAGCAGCTTGCTAAAATGGCTATTTACACATGCAGGGAATGTACTTGCATAAATGCAGAACGAGCCCTCTAAAATGATCTCCTTAGGGTTACCAAAGAAACTGCACACCACATTACACCTGGTGCAAAATAGCACGGCAAAGATTAGCACAGAAGAAAAGTTGGCAGAGAGCTGCTTCCTTCTTATATCGATTTCAGTGGTTACCGATCCATCTAAGAATATTGTTTAAACTTTTGATTAGTATTTATAAAGCACTTTAGGGATCAGGGCTAATGCCTTTGTGTAATTACAGTGCATTGTATGTGCCTTCCACTCACACCTTGTAGAAGAAGACTGGTGACTATGCATTCTATCAGCTAGGGAATGAAATGTAATGTCAAGTAGGAAACGACTTTGTACGGCAGGGTGCCACGGGAATGGATTGCCCAGCCAAAAGGTCTGCGGATGATTTTAAATTATCTGAGATTCTGCAATGCGACTGAAAACATGACTGTTTGAATATATAGGGAAATGAAACTCTAGAGAGCTGTTTGGGATGAGAGTAGGTATGAAACTTTGTTAGTTATAGATTTCCATAGTGTATAACTGTTTTAGATTGTACTCTTAATAGAACAAGGGTTGTTAAATATTATGGACAAGTAGGTTTTATTGCAGTTTAGTGTAATCCATGTCAAGTTTGTTGTGGAGAAGCAGCCTTTATCGGAATACATGTCTTAGGTGGTGTCATCTGTGAATATTCAACAGAACAATATGGATAGAGCCACTGAATACAGTATCACTAGAAGCTGCTTTAGCACAGTCTCAATAGTACAAAGGTGTCACATAGGTGGAGTGGGAAGTTATCCAGAGGGCAACGATATTCAAATCGCTATCTGGATTGATATCCAGATACATTTAGTTCAGCTTTTTTGCCATCCTAATTTATTCAATAGCTATGCGGATCTAGCAGTCTCAATTATGATGTTCTCTGGATAGCAGTTATGCTCACCACTCTGTCTGGATGTTCAGTGCTGCCTGCAGTCCAGATAGCGTTGCTGAATATTTGGATTACATTTAAATCCTGTAGCCAGTGGTATAAAAAATAGCCAGCCGTGGACTGTTTGTGTTGAACTCCCTGAAGAAGTCTGTAAATGCGGTGAAACCGCTGGCTGAGATTGAAGGCTGAGAATATTGTGCACAGAGTCGAGTATGAGTCGGTCCACCTTTGGAATGAATGAAGCCAACTGCAGCATCAGTCAACAAAGGTGCATTTGAAGGAAGAAGCTGATGAAGGAATCAGTTGGACCATTAGCATTACTTTTATGAACTGCTTTACTGCTATGGGTTAAAGGTGGTACTGTGTACCAAATAATAAAATAAACTATAAACTATATAATCTTCATAGCTATGCTACCTGCTGATGACTGCTCACTGGATATCATGCTACTGACTTCTCCAACATGACCTAAAAAAGACCAATAAAGGGTAGGGAAATCCAAAAGTACCAAATAATAATTACCTCCTCAAAAGAACAGCACAAACAAATATGCAAATGCACAAATAAAACTAATATACAACCAAAGAAGAACAGCCTTCAGAACGGGGCCAGGGGACTACACTGCCTAATAATGAAAAATACCAATGAGTAATGAAAGTCACCCAACACTGTTCACTAAATCCATCATTGGCTCAATTCTCCTTTACTAAACACACATTTATACCCCTCATATATCATATATTTAAATATACAAAGTTTTTCGTATCAAAATTATCACACATAAGATTACTATTGTAAAACAAGCCAGTGCACAATTCACTTACCAGGCCATCCACCGTAAAGACTTGAGAAAAAAGGCTGACATAATCACAGCTACAATTGCAACAAAGTTACAACCTTATATGGCACTTAAATGTTGCAAATGCTGCAGTTCCAACGCTGAAGCCTAATACTTAATTACAACTTCTAAACAGCACAATAGAATGAATAAGCCTCTTGCCGACAGTGCAAAACCCTTCAAGCCCAATTTTCAAAGCCCTAGGCACTTGCTACATGTGTAAAAGTCAGCTTTACCCATGTAAAACCACCATAACCGTGTAAACCAGATATTCAACAAGGCGGCTTGAATCGTTGAGGCCCAACTACTCACACAGTGCCAGGCACTGAGGGCCGGGGCAGAAAGGGGGGGGGGGGGGTGTCGCTGTGAAACCCACATAACATAAGAACATAAGAACATAAGATATGCCATACTGGGTCAGACCAAGGTCCATCAAGCCCAGTATCCTGCTTCCAACAGTGGCCAATCTAGGTCATACGTACCTAGCAGTTTCCCCAAAAGACACAGGTTCCGCAGTGCTTGTACTGGGTCAAGCATTGATATCCTGGGTCCCTCCTTAATAATGATTTATGGACCTTTCCTCCAGGAACTTGTCCAAACCTTTTTTAAACCCAGCCACACAAAAGCCTTTACTACATCCTCCGGTAACAAATTCCAGAGTTTGATTACACATTGAGTGAAAAAATATTTTCTTTTATTAGTCTTAAATAGTTTACCCTGTGGCTTCATTGCATGTCACCTAGTCTTTCTATATTCTGATAACGTAAACAATCAATCTACGTATACTCGTTCCACTCCGTTCACTAATTTATAGACTTCTATCATATCCCCCCTCAGCCGTCTCTTTTCCAGGTTAAAGAGCCCTAACCTATTTAGCCTTTCTTCATAGGAGTATCCTTCCATCCCCTTTACCATTTTGGTGGCTCTTCTCTGAACCTTTTCTAATAACGCTATATCCTTTTTAAGATACGGCGACCAGAACTGCATACAATATTCAAGGTGCGGTCTCACCATGGAACGATATAGAGGCATTATAATATCTTTTGTTTTATTTTCCATTCCTTTCCTTATGATACCTAGCATTCTATTTGCTCTCTTGGCCGCCGCTGCACACTGGGCCGATGGTTTTAACATGCTATCCACAATGACGCCTAAATCTTTTTCCTGGGTGGTGGTTCCTAATGTGGATCCTTGCATTGTGTAACCATAGTTTGGGTTGTTCTTCCCTAGGTGCATAACTTTGCACTTGTCCACATTAAATTTCATCTGCCATTTTGATGCCCAGTCTTCCAATTTATCAAGATCCTCTTGCAATTTTCCACAATCCTCTTGGGTTTTAACAACTTTAAATAGTTTTGTGTCATTTGCAAATTTGATAACCTCACTCGTTATTCCACTTTCCAGGTTATTTATGAATATGTCATGTCATAAAGCAGTGGACCCAGCACAGATCCCTGGGATACACCACTATTCACCTTTCTCCATTGGGAAAATTGCCCATTTAGCCCAACCCTCTGCTTTCTATCTTTTAACCAGTTCCTGATCCACAGTAGTACACTGCCTCCTATCCCATGACTCTTTAGTTTTGCCAAAAGTCTGATGAGGGACCTTGTCAAAGGCTTTCTGAAAGTCCAGATACACTATATCAACCGACTCACCTTTGTCCACCTGTTTATTCACACTTTCAAAAAAACATAACAGATTAGTAAGACAATATCTTCCTTGTCTAAAGTGGATTTCCAAAAGTCAGGTGCACTGACATTGGACGTCACTAACCGCGTAAGGCTAATCAACATTTCCCAGCGCATATGACCACTGATGGTGAGCAGTGAACCCGTTTAGTGGCTTTACAGTGCACAGTTGAGCGAGGGGAGCGTGTGCAGGCCTGTACCCAAACCGTGCAGAGGTAAAGCGTCACAGGACTGGCAAAGAAGCCATACGGGCCATGCACAAGGTGTTCCAGAGGTAGAGACATGCCCATCATGCCCTGTCACAGCGGAGGATGTGGCAGGCAGTGCATTCTCTTCAACAGGCGATAGTCCAGCATCCAAGATGCAGGTACCATGCCCTGCATGTACATAGGCCCAGGGTGAGCAACTTTATTTATTTATTATTTATTTATTTAGCTGTATTTATATCCCGCTTTTCACCAGGTCAAAGCGGTCAATTGGGGGATACATTTAACACGAGGGGATATGAGACACATACACTAATACTTACAGGGAACATGGGCAATGGAGGGTTAAGTGGCTTGCCCAAGACCACAAGGAGTGCCTATAGGACTAGAAATCCCAGTCCCTCCGGCCTGAGATTGCTGTCCCCAGGTGGGACTTGAACCCCCGGCCCTCCGGCCTGAAGTACCTTGTCCTAACCACTAGACCACTCCTCCCTCTCCCTACTTGCAACTGATGGAGGAGGAGATCTACCAGAAATACAGACTGGATGGGGTAATGATAACTGAGTTGTGCAGCGTACTCAGTATGGGCCTGGAGCCATCCACATCCAGAAGCCAGGCCCTGCCAGTGGCCATGACAGTGACCACTGCCCTGGGATATCTGGCAACCGGCAGCTTCCAGCATGTGATGGGGCAACTGTTGGAATCATGCAGTCCACTGCCAGCTACTGGATAAGTACCTTCACCAGGGCCCTGTTGCGGAGGATGCGTCACCTTATAACCTTCCCCTGGACACAGCAGATGTGGCAGGAGTCCATGCAGGCATTCTACAATGTCACTGGGTTCCCTTCAGTACTTGGAAGTATAGACTGCACTCACATTGCACTGCAGGCACCACAGCTGGAACAGAGGGCATACTAGAGGAGGCATGGGTACACATTGATGAACATGAAGATCATTGTGGATGCCAACATGACCTTCACAGATGTATGTGCCTGCTCCCCAGGGTCCTGCCACAATGCATTTGTCCTTCCTCAGTCCAGCCTGGGACAGGCAGCAGCCAGGGGTCAGCTTGGAGATGCATGGCTGCTAGGTGAGTGTGCACATGTGTGAGCCCCAGGACAGGCCCAGAACAAATGGTTGCTGAAGTATGATGTTATGTCTAATGCAAACAGGTAGGGATATAGTGGTCTCAGTGGGCATGAAGTCTGCCTTACTCTCGGTGCTGTGTCTGCCATTGTGTAGCTCAAGCACTATGGTGTAAGTTAGGCTACCCGCATAGGTATACAATATACATAGGTATACCATATACACGATTATGGCATGCAGTGATGCCATGCCCAGTCCAAAGGCATATCTGGTACCTGTGTAGATTCCTGAGCACGGATGGTATTAAAATCTGTATGACAGCTAGACGCTGTAGGATGCCATAGCTGCACATCACTGCATGGCAGCAACATATGCGTGCATGGACGCCCAGATAGGAGAGATAGCACAGTTTGCGGACATGGTGCTGTTGTGTGCAGGCAGGCACAATTCATTGCTCTGACCATGTGCCTCCATGGGGCAGGGGCACCTTGTGTGTATAACACCACTGTGCCACACGCATTCTGCATGGGCATGGCACAGGTGGGATAGCTACAGTTACTCTACCCAGATATGGCACAGGGGCACTACCCACCTAGCGTGGGTAGGTGCATCAACTCTGCCTGGGTATTATACAGAAGCACTACCCATGCAGAGCTGAGCCTGCTGCTATTCTGCACATGTGGTGCCTCAGTGCCATACCTGCACACATGGACGTGACTCACAGGGCACAATCCCCAAGCCCATATACACCAGATCCCCTCCCATGGTCCCCTACACCACCCACGCAGATACACCACCCTGCCCCCACAAAACAGACAACACATTGTGATTGCAAAACTGGGAACTGCTTATTCAAAAACCTGTCACATATATTATAAAGGTGACAACAGCAGCATACAACCAGCAGCGAGCCCGCACAACAGCGTAACAGTGATGCAAAACTCAGTCCACCCCATTACAGCCTTCTGCTGTTACTGCAGTAGTGAGGGCATCCAGGTGCACAGCGATGGCCCATGCTGCAGTCTGCACCTCCTCCTTGAGGAGCTGCACCTTCATGACCAGGCGGCCAGAGCCCAGTCACTAGATGGGCAAGGGGAAGGTGGTGCAAAGGGGCCTGGTGTGGCAAGCCAAGGTGCACCCATGGGTTCTGGGGTGACTGTGGGGGCCCCCAGCTGTGGAAGGTGGACCATGGCTTCACTGCCCATTGCACCTGGCCTGTGCCAAGCCATGCACTGGGCACATGGCCCCCTGGTAGAGATGTGGGTGGACATGGCTGTGGGCTGTGAGACACAAGCGGGGGGTGCAATTCCTCCTATGGTCCCTCTGCCAGGTGCCTGTTGGCTGTGTGCAGCAACACACCACCATACCTGTGGTGCTTGGAGGGTGTGCCTGTATCCCCCCTGCTGATCCCTCCAATCCCTCTTCCTCCTCTGACTCCCTGCCCAGCCCCTGACCCCCTGATCCCTCCTCCTTCTCTGACTCCTCACCCTGCCCTTGGACCTTTGCTCCTGCCTCCTCTTCTGACTCCCCATCCCACTGCTGCACCATGGCCCCCTCACTGCCCTCCCCCTCCATGGTGCTGCCCTCCAAAGCAGTGTTCCTGGACCCCTCCTCACCATCACTTCTGAAGGTACTGCTGGTCTCTGCTCCTTGGGTAGGGTGTGCTGGTGCTGGACACTGCTCCTGGGTGGTGGCTGTGGTGGGCCAGCAGTGTCTGGGTCCTCCCTGTACCTGGTTTTTGGGGAAGAGCGAGGGGGTTAATGAATCACACAGGTGTGGCCCTGAAGTGCTACTGGTGTACCTCCAGGGGCCCACATATGCATGCATGCACAGCCCAACTTTGAACCACGGGGTGTGCCACCCCACAGTGCACACTGCATGCCACCCCCTTTGCCCACCTCCAGCCAGCTCTGTTCTCCCCCTCACATGCCCAGCTGTGGCTTGATGCCCCCCCAAGGTGATGGACACACACAGGAGACAGTGTGGTCAGGTGCATAATGTGCACCTGGGGCCACCGCTGGTGGTGTGTGACCCTGTACTGCCCATCCGTGCTGCACCATGGCCATGTGTATATGCATCGGCATGTATTAGGAGCCAGCTGGTGCACACATAGGACAGTGGCACCATAGGATGGCACAGCTGCCCACAGCACATTCCCATCATTGTGAATGGTGCATCCACCAACAGATGTCTGCTCCATATGCAATGATGGGAATGTGCTGTGGACATCTGTGCCATCCCCCAGTGCCACTAACCTATGTGTGCACCAGCCAGCACCCAATATGTGCAGGTGCACACATATCTAGCTGACACCAATGGCTCCCACCCCCTGCATCTGCTGAGCTCCACTGTGTACCCCATTGACCTTCCTTGGCCGCCAGCCACTCCCTGATGCACTGCATCTGGTTCTGTCACCTCCAGCAGTGTATGAAAGTGGAACTTCAGGGCCTCCAGGGTGTGTCACATGCCATTTTCATTGTGGGAGGGAGGGACACACAGGGGCTCATTTGGGTGCTTCAATATTGCCTTTTGCCATATCTGTATCCTGCCTCAGTCAGGTGGCCTGCCCATCCTGGGGGCAGGGGCATACCCATGAGTAGCAGGTGTGGGGTGCATGTGATGTTACACCTCTGGTGTCTGCCACCAGATTCCTACCCACTACTCCCCTGGACCTTTGACACATACCCTATGCCACCACCAATGGAGCCATCTGGGCCACAGCTTCACCTGCGGTAACCGCTCTGGTCCCTTCAACCACCTCTGCAGTCCTCCCCCCCCCCCTTCACTTGCTACCATCTGTTGCATTCAGGCTTGCCTTGGCACCATGGTACATGGTTGTGGGCCATGCATGGCCTCGGCTGTGGGCACGTGTCATGCCAGGGGGCATCCACTGCCTCAGGGGCCATATTATTACATGGTTTGTTCGGCGCTGTGCAAGACAGAGTGTCACAGTTTGTGCTTGTTCACCATTACATATCTGTCAGGTTCTGTGGCATCACATCATTGGCATGTTGCCACAGCCTAACAGGGGGTGTCGAACAGTGGTGGCAGATGCACTTGCAGGGACAAATGGACAACACATATGTGGATTCTGCCACTGACCCCCTCAGGCCCCTGAGCCAGGATCACAGGGGCTGGGGAGTGGCGCACAAATCTAGTGCATCTGCACTGGCTGGCAGGGTCCACTTGGGTATGCAGCTTGACCACAGCTTCCCATGCACCGGGCATTGCCATTGCTGTGTGTGTCCTGTAGTGTTGCTGCCAACTAACATCAGGAACTGTAGTGGCTTCCCCACCTGCTGTGTCTGGTTATGCCTCCTGCTGCAGGCAACCAGAGATGGCACCTGTACCAATCCATGGCCCATCCCCCCACTGACACCTGTTCTTCATATATTGGGGCTGCCACCAGCATGTGGCTTGGCACCACAGCCCTGTCTCCCTGTGCAGACACACAGCTATGCCTTTCAGGGTGAATTTGGCCTAGCATGGTGCTTAGCCTCCCCCTCCCCCACCCATTGAGGCCTCTTACCTGTGCAGGCAGAGTTGGATGCCCCTCCATATGGCCATGGCCAGCCACAGGTTTGGCCACCAGTCCCCCTTGTGTTATAGCACCCTCTTGTATAGCAGCACAGATCGGACACGGGTCTCAGACTCATCTTGGCTGAAGTTTTCTGTCCTCCTCACCGTCATGCCACTGGTATCTATCAACCCAATCACAGGGGGCTCTTGCACAGGCAGCCCCTGGGGCCTGCATGATGGTGTCATCTCTGCACGGGTATGCTGGATGGTCAATATATGGGTTCATGCATACTTGCTATTCTGCTTCTCTGGCCATTGGTTTGGACACATGCACAAGTATGGCAGGTCAGCCTTAGGTACTAAGCCCGGGTTCTGGACCCTAAGACTACCCATATATGCCGCACTAGTCACTGTGCTCGGTTTATGCTGCATTTTCGATGCTTGCCCATTTTGGAGGTGCTTGACTCACAATTCAAGCACTTTTCCTGAGCGGGTATGTTTCTGCAGGTATGTCATGCCTTGGCGCCTTGTTGAATATCAGACCTTTCATGCATACAGTAGATAACTTCATAAAGGCAAAAGCTCAAAAAGTAAGTTAACGACAGTCATTTATACAATAGAAGAATCACTCAGCTGTAGATCAGTAGTCAGTAGTTCCAACTTATAAAAGTTCTTATCCTCAGTGTCCCATTTCAGTGGGTGTACACAGTTTTCACAGGCAGTGTACATATAGACAATCAGCAAACTGGATGCCTTCTTTTTCCCAACTTGCCTGCAGGTTTCAGGACTCTGCTTCAGGGCACGGTGATTCTCCAGCACTACTCTGCATCTATCACACAAGATTGCACATAAATCATCTACATAATGATCCCCACAGCTGTTTAAAGTCCTTTGGAAGTAACTTACTTTTTGATTGCACAAAAAAAATAAAGAGAGGGACCTTTAGTGGGACTGGGGTACCATTGCTACCTTCCACAGCATGCTTTTAAAATTACCCCCACCAATGCAGAAGTTTATAAAGCCTCTGGTGGCCACTCATCACCAATCAAACCTCTAGGGATGACCGATCCAAAACAGCAGAACCAATGAGAGCTGCAATTTACACAAAACAGGGAAAAACTGACCAATCACAGTGAAGCCTCAAAGTGCTAAATACCATTCAATCCAATGAACACTGCAACACATACAGAGCAAGAAAAAGCTGACCAATAACAGCAAAGCTTCAAAAGGCTGAGTGCCATTCAATCGAATCATTGAGACAAGCTGGCTTTTCTGAGCCCAAAGGAAAAATCTGAAACTCTTCACACCATGATAAAATAGCCCTCTGATCCCCTCTCCATTGCAGTGGAGGAATATGGTCAATAATTCTCCACCATAAATCCACAAAATTATGGCAGTACTCCAGATAATATGCCACCTGTGGTGCGGTTTCCACATAGTGTGCCAAACGGATCTTGTGTTCAGTCAGTTACGCACATACCTTCCATGTAGTCTCACCAACATATCTTTGAACATGGCCACAGGATAATGTAAATCACAAACACAGTATTACAGTTTGTGTCAAATTTTGCCTGAAATTGTTTGTGTGAAACTTGATGGACCCACACAACATCTGAAATGGTTTGCACACAAAGACTACACTGCTGGCATGGTTGGTGTCCTTCTAGAACAGTAGGCAACATTGGAACAACAGGACATGTATGAATAGCTTTGTTTATTTATTTATTTAGCTGTATTTATATCCCGCTTTTCACCGGGTCAAAGCGGTCAATTTGGGGATACATTTAACATGAGGGGATATGAGACACATATGCTAATACTTACAGGGAACATGGGCAATGGAGGGTTAAGTGGCTTGCCCAAGACCACAAGGAGTGCCTGTAGGACTAGAAATCCCAGTCCCTCCGGCCTGAGATTGCTGTCCCCAGGTGGGACTTGAACCCCCGGCCCTCCGGCCTGAAGTACCTTGTCCTAACCACTAGACCACTCCTCCTTTGTTCCGAATATTGGTGCCTCTCCTATAAGCTATACAGGGTGGCTCATAAAACACCTCATGTAAGGCAACCAGAAGCCAATGTTTATTATGGCCACTACCTAGGGTGCCAAATTAGAACAATGCAACACACAGAGGGTCTTTTTCTACTTCATATGAGGAGCATCCCATAACAAAAGGTCACAGTTAGCATAGTGAGCTCGCAAACAAGGCCAGTCCAAAGGGTTTCTGCCACCCTAGGCAGAAACCTCAGCCTCACTACTGCCCCCCACAGCTGATACCACCTCCCCCAGCTGCCACCGCATTGCTGCTCCCCCCCCCCCCCCCCCAGCTGCCACCAATTCCATCTTGGGAGGAGGAGGCAGGTAGCAGTAGTGATAGTATTTTTGCCATTGCTTTTGGAAATACTGCTGCTGCCTGCCTCCCCCACCAAACAGAATCAGTGGCAGCTGGGGGGGGGGGGGGGTGGCCACCCATGTGTGCCGTTGCCACTGCTGCTGCCCATGTGTGCCGCTTCCACCGACCACTCGGACCAGTGGCCCTAGGCAGTCATCTAGCTTACCTTGTGGATAGACAGCCCAGCTCGCAAATACATTTGCCAAATAACTGAATGAGGGTAGCCCCTCTGATGTAAATGGGCCACTAAAGACCAGATTGATACCTGTAGTCATCTAGAGTGGTACAAGCATGTCTATTATGTAAGAACTGGGAAATAAGCATGCCCGTCGTAAGCCTATAGGGTGATGGCTTTGATATGATAGTAGCCTGTTACAATCAACCTTTTTTCATTATAGAGTGGTACTTAGACTAGAACCAGATTTTAAAACTTGTACATCCAAAAAATGAATGGCCGACCGGTGGCTCACATGGATGGACATCCGCTGTATTCAACCAGGTAAGAAAACATGAAAGCTCCTCCACAGTAGATGTCCACAAACAAAAAACGTCACCCATAAAACGCAGCCACAGCTGAACATGTTTGAACCAGGGTGACCCATACAAGAATGTGACCCATATAAGACTTTCTATTGCAAAACTCCATTGTATATTTGTTTTGTGTTAGATGCCAGATTATACCAGGAGACCGCCGTACCCCTGAAGCAGATTCAAAACCTGCAGGCAAGTCGGGTGAAAGAAGGCGTCCAGTATTTGTTGCATTGCTATGTTGCTAACACATTACTTGTTATTTGAGCATCTGGGACATTGGCAGTGAAGAAAGTTGAGATGAACGGCTGTTTCAACTCTCAGCTAAATGACTATATTACACATAGAACACATCTTATAGGTGGAATAATAGCAGCTTTGTCACTACTCTTGTCCATGGTTGTAATACTATTAATGGGGGGGGGGGGGGGGGATTTTTTTGTTCTCAGTACTGTCTTTTCATTAAGGTTCCAGCACCGTTGTAGCACCTTCTGATATAGTGTTATGCTCATTTGTAACTTTGTTGCTATGATAGCTGCTATAAGCTGGTCCTGTTTTGAACAGGGGTTGTGGCAGATAATCTATAAAGAACTACACACTGTTTTTTAGCTTTGAAATTTTGTATTAGAGTATTTTGTACAAGACATTTGAATTTTATATCATAATTGTGCTATGTATGTATTTTAATAAATGTGCGATATTGATGTATTGATGTTTTGAAACTTAAGGGATATATCCTTTTTTTGTATGATGTACAAGAATGTAAACAGAACTATTGATAGGCAATAGTCTCGCTCCTTGTTTGGTTTTGTATTATAGCTACTGCAGTTCATTTTAGGGGAGGCTTTTTTGTTATTTTTGGATATTATTTCTGCCCTTGTTGGGTTCTTTTTGGGAGTCAGCACATATATATTGGATACAATGGATACCATTCAGTACCCATGGCAACCATGTATCTGCAAGTAAAACTGCCATTGAAACAAAAGTAGTTATCACACAAAATCAGTTCTGCCAGCTGATTCAAAAACGACACCGGCACTCTATGAAATGACGTACTACTAGATAGAGTTCTGTGGATCATAGACAATGCTGCTATTTGAGGGATATTTGTATATAAGGATTCTAAATCTAGTGTAACAAGTAAAGTATCACTGCTCCCATTATCAATCTCATCCAGATGGTGCAAGCAGCCCGCAGTATCCTTGATATAGGGCCTCACCTCAACTACTTGTAGTTTCAAAAAGTGGGCAACAAATTTAGAAAGCAGCTCCAAAACTGTACCGCATAAGGATACGATAGGGGTAACGGATGGGGAAGGACAATTTCAGGAAGTCACTACCGGCAAAAGCAGAATAACATCAGAAACAGCCACTCTTTTAAACCACACATCAATAACAATTGGGAAGAAGTGGGCAGAACAAAATCAATGCAAAATACATGCAAGCCAGTTAAATGCTGGAAAGCAATGAGCACAAATGCTCGAAGCTTAACCAACAAAATTTCTGACCTGGAAGCCCTAATGGTGGAAATGGACTTGGACATTGTGGCCATTACAGAAACATGGTTTAATGAATCACATGAATGGGATATAGCCATAGCTGGTTATAATCTATTCAGAAGAGACAGAGAAAGTGGAAAAGGAGGAATAGCCTTATATGTCAAAAGCAATATTAAAGCTACTGAAATGCAGGAGGCATGGGGAAAAGAAGAAGCACACTGGATTGTGTTGGAAAGAGGAGATGGCACTGTCATCCATACTGGTGCAGTCTACAGACCTCCGAATCAAATTGAAGAACTAGATAACGAATTTATTATAGATATTGCCAAGATAGCCACAAAGGGGGAAGTGATCATATTGGGTGACTTTAATCTACCTGATGTGAATTGGATTACTCCTTCTGCAAATCTGGAAAGAAGTAAAAAAATTGTGGATGCTTTCCAATATGCGGTACTTAGACAAATTGTGATGGAACCAACCAGGGAAAACTCAATGCTGGATTTAGGGCTCACCAATGGTGATAGCGTGTCAAATGTTTGGGTGGGTGCCCCTGTGAACAGCAGCGATCATCACACGGTGTGGTTTGAGATAAAAGCTAAGGTGAAGTCCAAGCATAGCAAGCCAAAAGTCCTAAACTTCAAAAACACTGACTTCAGTAAAATGGCCAAGTACCTAAAGGAGGAATTGGCAGGGTGGGAGGGGATAAGGGAAGTGGAATTGCAATGGGATAAACTAAAGGTGGCAATAAAAGGGGCAACAGATAAATATGTAAGGAAAGCAAATAAAAACAAGAGGAGAAGAAAACCTATTTGGTTCTCCAAAAAGTGGCTGCTCATATAAAGGCAAAAACCACAGCTTTCACAAAATTCAAAAGCTTGCAACGAGAGAAACACAGAAAGGAATACAGGATCAAACTAAAAGAGACAAAAAGAGAAATATGGAAAGTAAAATCAAAGGCTGAGGAAAAGATGGCTAAATATGTGAAGTGTGGTGACAAAACTTTCTTCAGGTATATTTGGGAGAGGAGGAAAATCAGAGGTGGACTTGCAGGACTCAGAAATGCTGGGAACGGACTCGTGGAAAGTGACATTGAAAAAGTGAAAGTGCGAAACAAATACTTCTGCTCTGTTTTTACTAAAGAAAATCTTGGAGAAGGACCACCTGTGACTCCCAAATATAAAAATGGGAATGAAGTAGATACCACACCATTCACAGAAGATGATGTGTTCGAACAACTTGCAAAACTGAAAGTGGACAAGGCCATGGGACTGAATGGGATACATCCCAGGATACTGGAAGAGCTCAGAGAGGTTCTTGCAGGGCTGTTAAAGGATGTTTTCAACAGATCCTTGGAAATAGGAGAATTTCCTCAGGACTGGAGAAGGGCTGATGTGGTACCTCTTCACAAAAGTGGTGACAGGGAAGAAGTGACAAACTACAGGCTGGTGAGCCTTACCTCGGTGGCGGGAAAAGTAATGGAGGCCCTTCTCAAAACCAACAGGTTGCATGATCCGAGGCAACATAGTTTTATCAAACGACGATAATGCCAAACAAATCTGATTGAGTTCTTTGACTGGATGACCAGAGAACTAGATCAGGGGCATGCGATGGATGTCATCTACCTGGATTTGAGCAAAGTCTTTGATACTGTCCCTCATTGGAGGGTTATCAATAAATTCAATAGTTTGGGGATATGTCAAAAGGTGGTGAACTGGATCAGAAATTGGTCAATTGACAGATGACAGAAGGTGATGGTAAATGGAGCTCACTCGGATGAAAGGAGGGTGATTAGCAGGGTACCCCAGGGTTCAGTCCTGAGCCCGGCACTGTTTTCAATGTATTTGTGAGTGATATTGCTGAAGGACTGAATGGAAAAGTCTGTATTTTTGCAGATGACACAAAAATTTCCAACAGAGTGGACTCTCCTGAGGGAGTGGATAACATGAGGAAAAATCTAGAAAAGCTAGAAGAATGGTCTAATGCTTGGCAGTTAAGATTTAATGTGAAGAAGTGCAGTGTCATGCACTTGGGAAGCAGAAATCCAATGGAAATGTACGCAATAGAGGGCGAGAGGTTGCTGTGCACGGACCAGGAGAAGGATGTTGGTATGATTATTTCTGAGGATCTCAAGGTGACAAAACAGTGTGACAAGGCAGTGGCAAAAACCAGGAGGATGTTGGGTTGCATACAAAGAGGAATTACCAGCAAAAAGGAAGAGATACCTAATGCCACTGTATAAGTCACTGGTGAGGCCTCACTTGGAATACTGTGTTCAGTTTTGGAGACCATATAAAAAGGACTGAAAATGGTTCAGAGGAAGGTGGCCAAAATGATTTGGAGCCTGCATCAGAAGCCTTATGAGAAAAGACTTGAAGACCTAAATATGTACACTCTGGAGGAGAGGAGGGATAGGGGAGATATGATTCAGACCTTTACATACTTAAAGAGAATTAATGAACAAACAAACCTCTTCCAAAGATGGGGAAGCTGTTTAACTAGAGGGCATAACATGAAGCTGCAAGGGAGTAAATTGAAAGGCAATGCCAGGAAATACTTTTTCACTGAAAGGGTGGTGGATGCTTGGAATGCCCTCCCGATTGAAGTGGTGGGGGCAAATACAGTGACAGAATTCAAATGGCATGGGACAGGCACAGTGGATCCCTTTACAGCAACAGGATAAAATCAAAATAAACTTAACTATCTAATTTTTCAACAAACAGGGGTGTCCTACATGGAGCGGTGGGTTCACCCCTAAACAAAGACATGAGGAGGGGTGACCTGCACGGAGCGGCAGTTGCACCGACTCTTGCCATCTTATTGGGCAGACTAGATGGACCATACTGGTCTTTAACTGCCGTCATTTATTATGTTACTATGTCTACCTGGAGGAGCCTCAGTGGATATATGTACCTCAGGTACTAAGTAAACTATAGGAACCCTTGGATTTGGATATGGATTGAGGGTGGGGCAAGATAGGCTGCCTCCCCCTTAGTGTTCATCCCTACTTGTAAGGCTTGATCCACTAACAACTTCACCCACTTAACCAGGCATGGAGTAGGATTCTCAGTCAGCAGCTGGTAATGCTGAGGATTGTACAGGTGCCTTCCCAACTCCTCTACACACCCTGAGAAGTGCTAGGTTATCCCAGTGAACCCTAATATGGTATAAGAGAATGTAAATATGAACATGTATGTCAGGACATACTTTGCATCAATTGGTTCATGGCATTAGGACCTGGCCCCGATGATTCCTGCCCTGGTCATCTCTACAAGCTGTCTTTCAGCTGCTAGGGATGGACCTTTACCAAGTGCACAAAACCCAAAACTAACATTATAGTTCCCCTAAGGATGCATAATATTGCTGAGCAACAAACATATGCCCTTTTTGTGCCTATAGCCTATAAGTGCACTCATTCTGCTGTTCTGCACCACCTTTCCCTTCTTATCTCCTCCTACATCCCTCCTCGGGAACTCTGCTCTTCTGTCAGATTGCTTCTATCTGTGCCCTTCTCTTCTATTGCCAAATCCAGACTTTGCTCCTTTCACTTTGCGATTCCTATGCCTAGAACAAACTACCTGTGTCTGTACATCAGGCTTCTTCTCTGGCCCTTCCCAAGTCCAGGCTCAATGCTCACCTCTTTGTTGCCACTTTTGGATCTGATTTGCCTAAGCTCCCTTGTGTTTCCTTACCATCCCCCCTAAATGTATCCTGTCCACAGCTGCTGTGTTTTCTGCCTTGACTAGATTGTAAGCTCTGCTGAGCAGGGACCATCTTTTAAGTGTGTCTTTGCAGCCCTGTGTATGCCTTGTAGCGCTATGCAAATTATCAGTCATTGTAGTAGTAGTAGTAGTATGGCCTTCTGGCTATGGCATCTGATTCCCACATATCTAGATGCTGGCATTTCTCATAGTAGCTACACCTGTCCCATCATGGCGTATGTTGGTCTGTATACATCTGCTATATGTGGAGCAACCCTGTCTTCCTTCCCACAGTCTGCTTTGAGGCACTGCTCCCCTGGTCAGGCCTGTGTGGGCATGGGAGGGGGGATCCCTGTGCAATCATACCCAGGTAGCCAGCCTCCAGATATATCACCACTCACGCAGCTTTGCATAAATACTGGACAGGGGAAGGATGTAGGCCTCATGGCACAATCTGGGGGATGTAGGCCTCATGGCACAATCTGGGGGATGTTGGCACAACATCAATTATGTCTCCCAGTGCCTGGCATGGCTGATGTATCTCTGACTATCACACTGGCACCTGGTGGCACTGCAGTCATCCGTTTGGTCCAGGTGCCAGCCAGCCATTTGTGGCCTCCCTGAATTGCAGATCAGCACACCGGGTCCTCCCCCCCTCCCCAGACCATACACTCTCACTTGTAGTCACAAAAGACATCATTCTGCCAAATTAAACCTATGACTAACTGCTATACCATAATAACATGACATCTCAGGACTACACATATAATCTCCCTTTCTCACTGCAACATGATTCATTTCCAGACTCACTCACATACTATTCTTACATCAGCAGTACAAGTTTTCAGAACACAGGATTTGTTAGGGTCCCCTGGATCAACTGTTTTAGCACAAACAGCACATTTCAGCAAAGCTTGAATAAACACTATTGTTCTTTTTAATATTTCTGTAAGGGTGTTTATAAATGTTTCTTTACCTTGCAACATTCCCTCGCCTCTGCTTTCTGTTCTTTGTAAGTGCATCTTATATTTTTCCAGACTGCAGTTGCATCAGTTCAGCACATACTTGTCATAACCTTTCTTCTATATGGGGTGAATTACAGAGCACAGCAGAATATTTTCTAAGTCCTAGCCTTATTCTATGTTTCAGCAGGAATAATGTGGACGTTTCTGAGAAACACTTAAAATGTACACAGGTCTTTCCTGAATATGCTTTATACTTCTCTGCAGCTTACCACGCCCCTGTTCCCTGTGTATGTGTATGATAGCAGTGCTTCAGAATACAGTTGGGGACGTTTTCGGCACATAAACATCCACGCTGCACATACAAACCCCTTATTCATGTTCTGGAATGACCCCCTTATGTATAAGAGCTGATGGCTTTGAGCTCTAAGTGCACACCAAGCAACGCCATAACACTGATTGTTATAACATAGTGACAGGCAAACGTATAATACTACTACTACTACTGATCATTTGTATAACACAGCGCTGCACAGACACATGTAAAAGATGGCCCCTACTCATCAGAGCTTACAATCTAGATAAGTCGGACAACACAACAGCTGAGGACAAGGATACCCTTTCTCTAGATACTCCGTTTCTATACTTTTTTCCTGTCTCTGAACTCTTGAGAAGTAAGGAACTTCAGAAATTGTTCCTTCCCTGTCTGAGATGTTTCACACAAGTGGCTGCAAAATACTGGCAGTGATTGCTTCTGTTTTAGTTTCATTGTGGGATTGGCTGATTGGAAACTTGCTTGCAATGCATTGCTCCTGCTCTTTACCCCATCCCCCACCAGCTCAAGGCTATTTAAGTTGAAAGGTAAACACAAAGGGGAGGGAGGTTAGTTATTAAAGTGCACTATTGGAAAAAGCACACGTTATTTGCCCCTTAGCACATGTTAAAGGGCAGTAACATGCATTATTTTACCATAACGTGCAATTTTATATGGCAAAGCATGTTAAATGTTAGTGAGATTTCAATGTTTCCCACCCTCAAAGACCCTTATTCCTGGACTCCCCATCAAGAAATACCAGCCTCCCTGAAGACCTACACTCACTCATGCCCACCCCAATGTATAGCATTAAGGTCCCTGGTGATCTAGGAGGTTTCAGGGAAGGAGCGACTCCCAGTTGCTTCTGCTCATCGTGGCACTCATGACCCAAGCAGTAATCGTGTGGAACTACATCTGAGGATAAAGGGCACCATTTTGAACCAAGCACCATGGTGGGCTGGAAGGACTGGTGATCAGTCCTGCCCTGAAACCCCTGTGTTTTTCCTTTACCATGGGCACCACTGACCTGAGGTATTGCATTACCTCAGGTTAGTGATTCCCATTATAAACTGAGCTGTGACAAAATGTCACTTTTCCTCACAGCATAGTAACTACATCCACAATGTTTCTGTTTCTCCATATACTTTAATGGTCCATAGGCCTCAATGGCAGACACAGTGAAATACATGGAGGCGCATTCCAATGTAGTGGTCCAGGCACCTGTGCTGGTGATTGGAATCGGGACACCCAAAGATAGACCCGATTCTGATCCCATTGGGACTAGACCTGCCCATGGGATCAGAATTGGGTCTAGGGCCTGAACGTGCAGGCCGGGACCCGATTCTGATTGACCTGCATGCACAGCCACTTGTCCAGCTACCTCAGTCAGGCTCTTGAATTGAGCCACAGTGCCTTGGCGTCCCATCACCACGGCACTGCGGCTTCATTCAGGAGCCACAAAAGCCGGCCGCTGCCGATTCAATTCATTCCCCGCAGCCAGATCCTCGATCCAGCCTCCCATGGCCAGGGTCAGGCTCTGGGGAACTTCCTGCACCCCCCCTACCTTTTGTTCCTGGCCCCAGACATACAGGGCTGACCTCAGAATCGGCCCTGTACATCCGGGGTCGTGGACTGCCCATGCCCTGCCCTCGCTCTGCCTCTGGAATGCCCCCTCCCACCCCTCTCTAAGCTTCCCCATGCAAACGTGTTGCTCGTACGGGGAGGCTTTTTCCAGGACTGGAAGGCGGGCGAATAGCGAGGATGGACGTCCCAATGGGATGTCCATCCTTCCTATTCACGGGACAGGATGACCCCCCATTTAGAACAAAACTATTTTGCCGGCACTTTTGTTTCATCAGAAAACGACTCAAACGAAGCAACATATTTCATTCCTTTGAATGTAATTTTCAGATGAATGCACATCCCTTCCGAATGAGAGACCGTAAAATAGGGAACGATTTTAGAAACAAGGTGCCCTAATTTGCTTGCAATTTAAAGGCAAGACAGCTTTAGATTCAGGACTGCAGTAATGCAAAACCGTATCACAGATAAGAACTGTAAGATCCATCTCCTCTGCCTTGTTCCTTCCTGCTGCAGTGCTGGCGATGACATGTGACCTCTGCTTTCTTTTTCCTTCTGGTCAACCATGTTTGGGAATCAGTGCTATAATGGAGACTTTCATGAAAACATACTGGCGCTGGAGAAAGAGGATGACAAGCTGAGAAGGATGTTAGTACAACTACAGGGCAACTTTGGCTGCCAACTATTTAATCCTGTTGCACAATGATGCATGTCATCCTTAAGGAATAAAGATTTGGGCATGAAAGACAACTGTTATACAGTATGTGAGCACCCATACAGCGTTTTGGGCTCAATCCAGCAAAATAAAAATAGGTTGGATTAGTGGGGATAAATCAAAGTTCTTAAAAGTGTTTATCAGTGGACAGTAGATAAGTTCGAAGTCTGTATTCCTAAAATGGTTGCATTTACAGATAGAACCCAGTGTAAACCTTGACTTGATCTGTAATTATATGTCCCAGATTACAGAAAACAGAGACAGTGTCCAGATTAGTTTTTGATTTCTCTGGAGTTAGACTGCTGGAGTTTAGTTAAGTATTCCTTGCTTGTAAGTAGCACAGAATTGTCATATAAGGAACTCAAATTCCCAGGTTTCCTTGTAATGCTATAAGGCAGCAAAATGAACTCTGGTCCTTTAGTGCCGCAAATGGGTCTGGTTTTCTGAATAGCTAAATGATATGAATTGACCTTGTTTCTAGATTAAGGGGCCATTTTACTAAAGCCTGCTAAGCGGTTAATGCACATTTTAGTGGGTGGTACTGGCACACAGTGATAATTAACTTGCATGGCAGTGCCTAGCAGCTAAAACATACTTTAACTGCCCATCAAGTGAAGGGATAGGGAATGGGCAGAGTGTGGGCATGGAAAGCACATTGCAGTTAATTCAGGGATATGTATCACATGTTGATGGTTGATGTGGCAATTATCATGGGTGCACCTAGTGGAAACTCTCTGGGTGGCATTAGGTGCACCCGTGTTAACTGTACCCCACATTAAGGTATGTATCCCTTCCCGACAGTTGCTGGCGGAGGCCTTGCACTTAACACATGTTCGTTTTTGTGCCATGTGCAATTGAGTGTAAAACATAAGAACATAAGACATGCCATACTGGGTCAGACCGAGGTCCATCAAGCCCAGTATCCTGTTTCCAACAGTGGCCAATCTAGGTCATACGTACCTAGCAATATCCCCAAAAGACACAGGTTCCACAATGCTTGTATTGGGTCAAGCATTGATATCCTGGGTCCCTTTTTAATAGTGGTTTATGGACCTTTCCTCCAGGAACTTGTCCAAACCTTTTTTAAACCCAGCTACACTAACAGCCTTTACTACATCCTCCGGTAACAGATTCCAGAGCTTGATTACACGTTTAGTGAAAAAATATTTTCTCTTATTTGTCTTAAATAGGTTACCCTGTAGCTTCATTGCATGTCCCCTAGTCTTTCTATATTCTGATAGCGTAAACAATTGATCCACGTTTATCCGTTCCATGGGTTTTAGTAAAAGGAACCCTAAATGTCTGCAACTGTATTTCATTCATTGTAGTTTTAAACATCCTGAGAGCCAGATGTATTTGTAGCGAAGACTGTGTTTGTAGTCTGTGTCCCAGGAGATCCTTTGTGGTCAATATTCGAAAGCCCTGACATGGCCGGCATCAGCTGTTGGCTGCATATCTGCACTTCTTGGAATTTTCTGGCACAGGCAACAGGTACATTTTGGCAGCACAGCAAACTATGTGGTCAAAACCCCAAAATGGCATCCATTATACCACACATCAAGTCAATTTTCAGCTGTGTCGGTAATCCTATTTTAGATGAGTTTTGCTGGAACAAGAGCACCTACTAAGGAGGGTCTATATGTATGTCTGTCTGTCCATTTCTCTGTATGCATGAACAGGTTTGTTTGCACATGTGCAAACAGCCATATACTGAAGAAAAGAGGCCTAGCAAAGAACTGCTGGTCTGCTGAAGAATCTGCTCAACACCACTGATAATTTTATAAATTTCTACTGAACACTTCTCAGCCATTTCTTCTGCAAGCTGAATGAACCAGGAGAAATTCCATCCCCCGGATTACTCAGATGCTTCTTTTTCTATCTTTTCTAGTTCCACTATATCTTTTTTGAAATGAATAATTCCTAACATTATGTTTACTTTTTTGATCATCGTTTCACACTGAGCTGATGTTTTTTAACGTGTTTTCCACAATGACTCTAAGCCTTTTTTTGATGACTCCAGATATGAAACCCAGCATTGATTTTTTCCCCCTGTGTGAATCACTTTGTCCACATTAAATTTCATCTGCCATTTATTTATTTAGCAGGTTTTTTATACCACTTTATCATTTCAGTCAAAGCAGTTTACATTGTAACTTAAACTTGGTAATGTACATTTAACAGGGGTATTGATAACTTGGGGGGGGGGGGGGGTTTAGGAAATGGAAAGTTAAGTGACTGCCCAAGGCAACAAGGAGTGCTAGTGGGAATTGAACCCTGGTCCTTTGGTTCTCAAGCTAGTACTTGAGTTTCCAGGGTATTTCTGCCATTCCTCATCATCCACTTGTGCTTTGACAACTTTGAATATTTTTGTATCATTTTAAATGTGATCACGCTGCTTGCTGCTCCATTTTTTAGATGATTTCTGTATATGTGAAAGAGTACCTGTCCCTATACAGCTCTCTAGAACCTCTCCTCACTGTAAAAACTGACCATTATCCAACTCACCATTTCCTATCTTTTAACCAGTTACCAAGCCTTAGTAGGAAATTGTCTTCTATCTTGTGAGATACTGGACCGACAATACCACTGAAAACTGTACATGCAAACTAAACCTAAAGAAAGGAGAATTCTAGTGAAAAATAATACACCCCTCAAAAACACACACATTTTAGCATACTGTATAAGTTGTATATGCAGAGATATTTGATGGGATTTTATGAATTGAAAGAGAGAATGATGTCTTTAAGGATCCGTATCTCTCGTAGCAGATATAAATTATCACTGAAATGTGGTCTTCAGTCCTGAAACAGTTAAAAGAGTTCCACAGTCACAAAAGAGGAGATTTCTTCAGAATTATCTTCTGCCTCACATTTGCTCTTAGGCAAGCAGTTTAAAAATCCCAGTGATTGAGCCAGTGATCCAATTTGAAATGCAGAAATGATTAGAGCTGCTTGCCTCATTTCATATCGAAATGCTCTGATTTATGACAGGGCTGCAGCCAAGATCTATCTCCAAAGGGAATTAGTGTGCAAGTTTGCATATTTTTGTTATTTAGGTTCCTGATAGCAGCTGCTAGCTCGACAGGCTGAACTAGGAGGTGGTAGTGCAGGGTTTGCCAGCCACTGGAGCAGAGGCAGATAGGAGGCAGACAGTTAGCTCCCTTGACCATCTCACTTTGTTCAAACCTGGACCAAAGTTATACAGGAAACCAGCAGAATGTATAATTGTGGTTATGGAGAAAGAAATTACCAAAATTCTGTCTGTTTTAGCTAGTGGAATTTTAATGAGGCGTAAAACTTCAATCATGCCAGTGACCTGGAGGGCAGAGTTTAGAACATATAATGAAACAGAAATAGAATTCTGGAAAAAAAATATATATTACCTTATCTGGAATTTACATGAAATGTTAACAGGAAATTATGCAGCAGTTAGAAATGAAAAATATGGGATTTAATGTACTTATTAATAAAGTCTTGTTACATAATTGATACCAGTGTCCAAATCTCTTTCTGCCACGATCCCCAGCTTCTGATGTCTTCCCTTCGCAGACGCTTCATTCTCTGCTGTCCTATTATTCTGGCACCCGATATCCATTACTCTTCAGCAGTACTTTGTAAGACAACTTGGGGCATTTTTGTGAAGTGAAACAGGAGCAGTACCTAAAGAAATGACTTTTCAAAGGTTTTACAGATATTAAGGGGTTATTTCAGAAACCTTATTCACGATTTGCACGTGCAGATAGGACCTTAAATGTGTCAATCCACGTGTAAAAAGGCCATGTTAGAAAGGGCCCGTTTTACATGGATGTCCATGTCATGTCTATATTGCATGGGGTATGTTGGGGGTGTGGCCTCAGTGGCACCAAAATCTACATATGTAACCCCTATTTCAAATAGAAGATGCATGTGTAAGACTAAAATTTGTCCACATCTATATTTTCACCTGCTCCCAACATGAATAGAAAAAGAAGTGTGCCCCTTTTGCCCTTCCATTTATTAGGGGGGTGGAATTAAAGGGGTTATTCCCTTCATCCCCAATGTTTATTTTCTTCTCCATCGCAATGAATTAATTAGCAGCATCTACAAGTGTAGATTTGCAAAATGGCAAAGATAAACATGTACAAGTGTCATATTTCCACGTTTCAGTTCTAAAATGCTGGCACGTACATGTGCAACTCACCGCGTTTCTGACATCAAATTCTCTCACTTGTTTCTTTCTAAAATGGCTGCTACAGCTGCACATGGATGCCCACCCCCTGCATTTCTGCAAGCCCATCTTTGATGTAAAGCACACGTCCACCGTTTGTACTAGGACTTACATGTGCCCAAGAAGCTAAGGATCTGATTTATCAAAAAAAGTCTCCCATTCAGTGCCTATGGGAAACTCTTTGTTAAATTAGGCTCTAAGTTTGTACCTGAGGTAATGGAAAGCAAAGTGACTTGCCCGACATTGCAAAAAGCATCAGGGCAAGAAGCAGGATTTGAAACCTGGTTTCCCTGATTAGCAGCAGCTGCACTAACCTCTCTTTCTCTCTCTCTCTCTTTCCCATCAGTATGGTATTTTGGAACATTACTTTATTACTTTGTTGATCTGCTTTCAAAGCAAAGGTAATTTTAGTAACAAGTACAGTAACTAGCTCAATGATCATTGCATAGCTACATTTAAAATAAATTTGACCCCATGCATAATGTGCACATTGACCATACCATTGTCTTTTAGAGTAACTCAGAGTAACAGGAATCTGAATATTGCTTCCTTTAACTAATGATCAAAGGCTAAAGCAAATGCAAGACAAGCTTTCAGGAGGAGGAGTGGCTCAGTGGTTGGGACAGACTACATCAGGCCAGAAGGTCATGGTTCAATTCCCACATGGGGACAAGCAACTTCAGGCTGGAGGGACTGGGGCCTCCAGTCCCATGGCCTTGGGCAAGCCACTTAACCTTCCAATGCCTCAGGTACACTTAGACTATGAGCCTTTCAGAGACAAGGGAATAAAAAGTCCCTGTCAGCATACACATAAACCACACTGATTCTAAAGAGCACAGTAAAATAAATAAATACATTATTACTTCAACTGTTGAATGACAATGTTTTTCTAATTGCAAAATTTGGAACTCACAGGGTTTAGCATTTTTTTTTTTGTATTTTGCATCTTCCTGATGTTTCTACCCATGAGTTGATATCATATATCTGAGTCTAGCAAATTGCTAGCAAAAATGCATGGAAAGCTCCACTGGACCTTGAAATCCATTAGACGGCATTGTTTGGAATTTTGCAGAGGTAATTCAGTTGGGCATCGGGAAATGGCTAAGAGCAATGTATTGCAAGGATGATGTCTGCAATGAAAAACGTGAAGGCGGCAGTTTTATAGCTGCCCAGGTACTTGTGTACTCTGAGGACTTTGCACACCTTTTCACTTTGAAGAGTATCCGAGGAAACATGCCTGCAGTTACATTTAAACCTGCTGTTTGGCATGGATACTTTTTTCTTATGAAAAATCTGCATATTTGCAAATTTTAAAATGTGCGCGTGGTTCCAAATTCCATCCCAGTCTTGCTTCTAGGAACCCCTACCCCCAAAGTGGTTACAGCTAAGGGGGTCTTTGGTTAATGGGCATTAGCATCAGATCACATGTTCTGGTGCACAGCATTGCCAGCTAGTTCAGAGCCCTGATGGTGCAGGATGATTCCCAGGCTGACTCCGTAACCCGTATTAGAGGTGCGAGAGGCAGGGTTGGGGCAGAGAGCAGGTGTGGAGAGCTCAGAGCAGTTAGTGCTGTGTTCATACCATGCCTAATTGTATTAGCGCGGGTTCACCTAACAGCACTTCATAGGTGGCTTTAGGTGCACCCATGCTAATGCAGCATGCTCTCCGGGACAGGGCTCGGCATGAACTGCCAGGGAAATGCTTTCCATGCTCACAACAGTTCATGTGGAGGTGTTGCACCATGCACCATGGCTTTTGTACTCTTAGCACATTAGGTGCAAGACCTTAGTGCCCATTAGTAAAAGACCCATATGTGTATGTTTTTACACACAGGTAATGTGAGCAGTTTTATAAAGCCCATTTCCACAAGTAAAGCACTTCACCAGGGGAAATTATCCTCTAGGATAACTTTAGGTCATGTTTGCTAAAGTGCACTTCTGAACATAAGAAATGCCATACTAGGTCAGACCAAGTGTCCTGTTTCCCACAGTGGCCAAGCCAGGTCACTAGTACTGTCCCCCGCAGCCCCCCCTGGTGGCGGCGTAGTTTTCCACGGAAGGGCTGGGGAGCGCACAAGACTAGGGAGATTGGAGTTGGGCAGGTGCGAGGGTCAAAGGTAACAGTCCTTTGTGCCGGCCTCGTTACCAACTTCCCAACAAGAACAACTTCACACCAAAGTGGAGGGAAAAAGAAAAAGGCTTTATTTCCCCTTTGCACAAAAATGGTTCAAAAACAAACGGCTTTGGAAAATAACAGAATTGCACCAGTCCTTACATCAGGTTTAAAGCACAAAAACGGTCAAAGTAATAACTGTTAACTTCACAGTAACTTAAAGTAGGACAAATATTGCATTCACTTTATGCATTCATGGAACTCCAAATAGACTACAGCTTCACTGCTGTACAATATGTACATTCCATTGGTTCCTCAGCCTCCTCACCCGCAGATTCCACTTGCATCCATTCTATATCAGATGGCTCTGAGTCTGAGGCTTCTGCATGGCTGAGCTCTGGCTTTTTAAAAGCGTGCCGTACAGTTTCCCAGTGTCTGGTGGTTAGGTTAGGGCGTCGGTTTCTGGCTACTGGGTAAAACAATGGCTCTTCATCCGCTATAGTTTTAAAAGCTCTCTCATCACAACGTTTAATACTGGCAGTTCTCTTCTTAGGGAAATTATCTGTTAGTTTTTGCTTATAAATGTCATTGTCATGCAGATAAACTTCTTTCCCCTGCCTTTCTTCTATGCTAGGCTTAAGCAAACAATTACAAGAAATGGAAGCTTTACCTTTGAGCTTTCTTCTGTCTTTCTCAGGGAAGGCTTGAGGCCTAGTCTGGTTGTCCTCCAACTCAGGATGGCCCAAGTACTCCCACGATATCTCTCTTGCCTTAGTGTGTGGAGGAACCCCTCTGAGCCAAGGCTGCAGCTGTTGCCATCTGCCCTTGCTTTCACTCCTGAGGCTATTGTCTGGTGGCCTCGCCCTTTCAGCTTCCCTCTGCTCACCAGGCCTCTGTGTTCTCCACTTTTCTCTCAGGTTACTTCTATGGATATCTCTCTGGATACCTTTCTCTCCTTGGATATCTTTTCCTTCTGGATATCTTTCTCCTGGATAAATTTTCACTAGATATCTTTCCTCCACGACATTCCTCGGATGTCTTTCTCCCAGGATGTGTCCTAGCACTTCTCCCTGGACATGTCTCTCTCCCAGGCTGGGTGTTGGAACATCTCTCTCAACCTGGCTTAGCACTTCCCTCTGGACTTGTCTCTTGACTTGTCTCTGGAGTTGACTTTGGACTGGTCTCTGGAGTTGTCCCTAGAGTTGTCTTTGGACTGGTCTGCTTGATTCAGGCCTGCCTCTGCTTAAATCGGAACTGACTGGGCCTAAGTCCTGCCCATAGAGGCGTGGTTCTTCTGACTCTATGCTGACTCTCCTGTTCCCTCTATGTGGACCTTCAGGATATTGCAGTTTATACCTGTTTTTTTCTGAATTTAAAACTTTTCTTCCTTCTGCAAGAGGGTCCGCTGCATCACAGTACTTAGCAGGTTCTCAAAAAGACACACAGGTTCCACAATGCTTGCATAGGGGCAAGCAGTGGATTTCCTGGGTCCTCTTTAATAATGGTTTATGGACCTTTTCTCCAGACCTTGTCCAAACCTTTTTTTAAACCCAGCTACACTAACAGCTTTTACTACATCCTTCAGTAACAAATTCCAGAGTTTGATTATGCGTTGAGTGAAAAAATATTTTTCTTATTAGTCTTAAATGGGTTAGACTGTAGCTTGATTGCATGTCCCCTAATCTTTCTACTGTTTGATGGCATAAACAATCGATCTACGTTTACCTGTTCCATTCCATTCATTAATTAATAGACCTTTATCATATCTCCCCTCAGCCATCTCTTTTCCAGGTTGAAGAGGCCTAACCTTTTTAGCCTCTCTTCATAGGGGTATCCTTCCATCTCTTTTACCATTTTGGTGGATCTTCTCTGTATCTTTTCTAATTTTGCTATATCCTTTTTAAGATATAGCAACCAAAAATGCACACATTATTCAATGTGCGGTCCCACCATGGAACGATACAGAGGCATTATAACATCTTTGTTTTATTCTTTATTCCTTTCCTTATGATTCCTAGTATTCTATTTCTCTTCTTGGCCACCGCTGCACACTGGGCCGAGGGTTTCAATGTGTTATCCACCATGACACCTAAATCTTTTTCCTGAGTTATGGTTCCTAATATGGAACCTTGCATTGTGTAACCATAGTTTGGGTTGTTCTTTCCTAGATGCATAACTTTGCACTTGTCTACATTAAAGGATAGCACAGAGCTCAATGTGCGCCAACTTTTCCATGGTAAAAAGTACTGTTTGCTGAACATACATTCATAATAACAATGCTGCATTATCCAAGTAATGTGAGTTGGGGTGGAGGCTGGGTAGTTCTTGGGAAGAGCATCCATATCATGGATAACACAGATTTTTTGGGCACACACTCCTCAATGGGTGATGTTACATGCACATGTGCTGATCATGTCACTGGTAAACAAGTGCAGGGGTGACATAATATCTTTGCTAGCAACTTTGATGGACACACCTTCATTTGCTAGTGCGGGTTGAGCGCTACCCCCCACACTCATTTTCAAGGCAGATCATGCACTACTGGTGCAGATCTTAATAAACATGCCCCTATAAGTGGAGAAATCACCTTTTATAAAATTGCCCAGGGTATGGACACATAAGCTTATGCACCTACACTGGGACTTCCCAGATCTGTCCTGTGGACCTCACAGCAGATCAAGCTCTCAGGATATCCACAATGAATATGCATAAGATGGACCTGTGTCAGTGGCATAACCACAGGTGGGCTTGTAGGGTCCTAGAGCCCCCAGTTTCATATCAGGCCTCACCAATTCCTACCGCTTTCCTAGGTTTGCAGCCAGCATGGCATGTACCTTCCACTCATAGTATGTTCTCTGTGCCTGCCACAAGTCAGGAGATGGAAAGCAGAGCATGAGTAATGGCATGGCAGGTTCCTGCCACTGAATTGGTGAGGGTACATTGCCCCCCTCCCCTCATGCTAACCCTGGTTCCCCTCCAAAAGTTACGTTCTGACTATGTCCCTTAGCCAGTATACACTGCCTGCAACATATGCAAACTTATCTCATACATATTCAATGCGGATGTGCTGAAAACCCAACTACCTAGGGGGTTCCCAGGACAGATCTGGGAAACACTAGCATATGCACTAATGTCAGGGCCGGATTTACCTACACGCCATGTACGCCATGGCGTAGGGCCCACAGCTGGCAAGGGCCCACCCGGGGCCGGCCCACACACCACAGGGCTTCAGAGGGAGCAGGGTAAGCTCGCGCAAGGCCCCGGCTCCCTCTGTACAGCCGCCAGCGTGAAGAGCCTTTTCCTTCATGCTGGCGGCTGTATCTGTAAAGCCGCGATTGCTGGGAAAGATTAAAGGCAATGCCCTTTAACCTTTCCCAGCATTCGTGGCTTCACAGATACAGCCGCCAGCGTGAAGGAAAAGGCTCTTCACGCTGGCGGCTGTACAGAGGGAGCCGGGGCCTCGTGCGAGCTTACCCGGCTCCCTCTGAAGCCTCTCAGACAGCCGCGGTGTTGGTCGGGGGGGCCAAGGACTGCATGGGCTGTGATTGGGGGGGGGGGACCTGGACCGGAAAAGGGCTAGGGGGGAGGGGGACTTGGACTGGAAAGAAATGGGCTGTGATATATGGGGGGGGGGGAACCTGAACTGTAAAAGGGCTATGGGGGGGACGGGGACTTGGACTGGAAATGGGTTGTGAAGGGGGGGGACCTGGACCGGAAAAGGGCTATGGGGGGGGGGACGACTTGGACTGGAAAGAAATGGGCTGGGATGGGGCGGGGACCTGAACTGTAAAAGGGCTATGGGGGGGGGGGGACATGGACTGGAAATGGGTTGTGATGGGGAGGGGGACCTGGACCGGAAAAGGGCTATGGAGGGGGGGACTTGGACTGGAAATGGGTTGTGATGGGGGGGGGGGACCTGGACCGGAAAAGGGCTATGGGGGGGGGGTAACTTGGACTGCAAATGGGCTGTGATGGTGGGGGGGGGAAACTAGGACTGCAAATGGGCTGTGATGGTGCAGGGGGACTCGGACTGCAAATGGGATGTGATGGTGGGGGCTAGGACTGGAAATAGGCTGTGATGGGGGGGGGGGCTAGGACTGGAAATGGCCTGTGATGTGAGGGCTAGCACTGGAAATGGGCTGATGAAGAGCTAGAATAGGACTGGAAATGGGCTGATGTGGAGCATGGGAGAATGGGACTAGAAGGGAGTGGATGCTGGGTGGGTCTAGAACTATAAGAGAACTGATTTTGGGGGAGGACTAGAATGGATGCGGAATAAGAATGGAGAGGGGAAAAATATTTTGTGTGGAAGAAAAGTCTATGATGGGCTGGGTATTGGGAGAGTAAGAGGGGCTTGAAAATGGAAGGGTGAAATTTAAATGGATGATAAAGGAATAAGGAAAGAATTGGGGGAAAGAGCAAAAGGGAAACAATCAGTATGTTAAAGCAGAAATAGAGAGAGAATGGAAAACATCTAAAAGAGAAGAAAGGACAAATGGATAGCTCGAAGAAGACATGAAGAAACCAGAAGAAAGTGACTGGAGCAATTGCAACTGAAAAAATGCCCAAACAGAAGGTAGAAAAATACTTTTTATTTTGAATTTATTAACTGGAATATGTCTTTTTTAATGTATTTCTTGAATTCCGATGCTGATTTTGTCCCTATTGCCTCTTTATGTCAGGCAATTCTATACATCTATTGCCATTTCTGTTTTGGTAAGTTGATCTCGTTTTTATTTTTTCTGGGGGCCCACAATTTTTGTTGGCGTAGGGCCTCACTCAAGGTAAATCCGGCCCTGACTAATGTATACACGATTTTGTCCTAGCTAGTTGGATGCATCCTTGAGTTTGAGAGGTGTTGGCATTTAAGTACATATTTTAAAAAATATGCTTAGGAAACCTGTTATAAAAATTATAAAATACCCCCCCCCCAGACTGTAGGAAAGACACGCAGTTAATTCTGGGGCAGTCTGTGGGTGGAACTTGGGTGGTCCTTACCGTTATCTGGTTAGTGGCAAAATTCAGGTTATAGTTCAAGGAGCAGTAAGAGCCTACTTTTAGATGACATATGTGTAGGCATTCCCAGTGGAGAAAACAGGCCATATTTTATAAACAAGGGGGGAGGGGTTATTCAGCAGCAACGGCCAATGCTGATAAAATGGCTAGTCATCAGTGCTGAACAGTGAACCCAGGTATTCAATACCGGGGTCATATTCAGACACTAGCATTGACTATGCAGGTCTGCCCGAGAGTGAGTTAGCTAACTGGTCATTGGTAATATTCAGCCACTGGCTGGTTAGCTAAGGCGGCTAAAATTAGTCCAGCCATTTATGTGGCAAACTTTAGCCACTTTGGGATAACCAGCTAGTGGATGAAGATCACTGCTAGCCGGTTATCCTCGGGTGTCACCTCTGTTCCACCTCCAGAAGGCCAAAACCAGATATTGTCAGGGACACTAAACACATTAGTACCCCTGAATATCCTGCTGAGTGACATTTATCCCCCCTACGCACCTGTGGACCTATTCTTATTGGAATATGCATGCGTACAATTTCACCTGCCTCCGATTAGATGCACATGTGTGTGCCCGCTTTCCCTGAAGTAATTTTGCCTTTATTAGTCACAGCATATGTACCAATGTGCCTTTGCAGCTTAGGCACTCTTTAATAAAATACCTTCCTATGTGTACTTTATAAGATGCACGCATAAGTGCCAGTCCCACATTTGCTTCACCCATCCTTCATCCCCCAAAATTCCTATATGTATGGGGGGAATTTTATAAAATGGTGTCTATGTGGAACGTTGAAAAAGATACTTATTTTTTTCCTATTTTGCAAAGGCACATACTGTAGATATCTATGTACCTTTATAAAATAGCTGCAGTAGCACACATACCCTCACGCCCAACTTTACACCTGCTTCAAAGAAGGTGCAATTCTGTGTGTACTTTATGCATGTACTCAAGAAACACACACCGTGCAGTTTCACCCCAGATCTGCCCAAACACCTATGAGTCCAACAAAACGAGTACGGGTCAACGTGCAATGAACAACGTCCTGCAACCAAAAGGACGTGTAAAAATTGAAAACTTTTATTGAATTAGTCCACTTCAGCCACTTCAGCCAGTGGGCCAGTGGCTGAAGTGGACTAATTCAATAAAGGTTTTCAATTTTTACACCTCCTTTTGGTTGCAGTCCACGATGTTTACTGGGTCAAACACCTATGAGTGACACGCATATAAGTACTGGAAGCTCTATTTGTCAACGCATATTTATGTACACATATTCAACAATGACATTTTCTAAAAGCCATTTTCCACACATCAACATGCTTTACGTGCAGAAAATGCTTTAGAAAATTGCAACCATGTTGCATAAAATTGGACACTATGGGGCATGTTTACGAAAGGGCGTTAGCTCCCACCGTGGGGCTGATACGGAATGAATGCCCGGCTGGGGCAGCTAACGTGGGAAAAATGCAGATGTTTTGGTGCTTTTCTGTGATGTCTGTGATTTGTGTGGTGAGTGATCACTTGGGTGAGATTAAGGCAGAGAGTGAAAGGCCTACAAGGCACAATTACCGCAGATGATGCCATCATGCAGTAATCACAACATGTGCAGGCTTGCAGATGCAGCTACCACTAATTCAGTGGTTGGCGATAGCTGCATTGGCGAAGCTTGCACCCCATAATCCACATGTTTTTTCTGTGGTATCTGCAAGGGAAATTCTGGGGACACCCCCTGCAGCGACCATGGGACTTTTGCAGCTATCTCTGGGCTTTTGCAACTATCACCCAGCGTTAAATGCAAAAGCCTAATGCCCTTTAGTAAACATGCCCCTATAGATGCCTAGCACCTACTTTAATGCATGGTAATCACTAAGATAAGTACAGACATGAGCATATAAAATGCTTCTCTGCACTTTCAAGTTACTTATAATTTTGCCTTGCAAGGGGCCAAGGGGGTAATTTTATAAAGGGTTTTCCATGTATAAGCCTTGTTTTACATTTGGAAAAGGGCTTTTATAAAATTCCACAGTGGTATATATACATAACTATGGCCATGCCACCCTGAGTGTTCCCGGTCTTGTCTGATCTCGGAAGCAAAGCAAGCTAAGTATCGGCTGGGAGACCATCTTGGAAAACCAGATGCTGTAGACTTATTGTGCAGAAGAAAGGCCTGGCGTTTCTTACGTTCTTTTATTCTTAATATTAGGGTGGACTTGTGCAGGGCCGTACCGAGTGTAAATCGCGCCCTGTGCGACTTGCACATCAGGTGCATGCCCCCCCATGGCAGGAGAGAAGAGGAGTGCCCGATGTGTACGTTGCCGGCATGCTAAGCAGATCTGTCTGCTTAGCATGCCGGTGAGAAGGATTAAGGGGCGCATTTTAGTTGTCTTCCATTGCCTGCCGCCGCTGAGAGAAGAAAAAGTGGCGGCAGCAGGCAACGGCAGACAGCTAAAATGCGCCCCTTAAGCCTTTGCTCCCTGTGTGGCCGCACCGCTCACATAGGGCTAGGTACGGGCCTGGACTCGTGTATTCATCTCTGTCTTGCAAAGATTTACTCTTGCACATCATTGATTTCATTGTCTTGATAATTGAGAATTGCATTTCTCTTCCACTTTATTGTTCAAATATTATCTGGGGGCTACATATTTGCTCCCTCACTTGGTTTGCAGCTTGTTGTGCTGTGAGGGCTTGTGTGCATCAGTGATGCTGAGAGCTAAACTATCAGTAGTTTAACTACTGGCAGGGTCTCCCAAGATGGACAGTTCTCAGCTGAGGTGCCAGACCAAGACAAACCACCCATCTGGGCAGCAGCAGAATGGGATAGTGTTGACGGCGGAGGATCACATTTCTGTGACAACGGCAATAACACCAAATTTAAACTTCGCGGAAGAAAGGCCCGGCAATCTACTTCTGTATCTTGCCATGAAAACCCAATGGATAGTTACAACAAAACAAATTGTGCTATAGTGCTGGAAGATGAGACCCCCCAGGTCAGAAGGCACTCAACTAGCTACTGGGGAAGAGCTGAAGACTTCTCAGAGTAAAGCCAGCATTTATGATGTGGTTGGATCAAAGCACTCGGGACGTCTGACTGCTGATGTAGCTGCGCATGAAATGAGAGTCAGAAGCTGTAAAGATGTCTTACACATTGGAACATGGAACGTACGAAGCATGAACCAAGGGAAGTTGGAGGTGGTCAAGAATGAAATGGAACGTGTACAACTTGATCTGTTGGGTGTCGGCGAACTGAAATGGACTGGCATTGGGCACTTTGCATCAGATGATCACATGGTCTACTATGCTGGAAATGAAAGACAAAGAAGAAATGGTGTTGGATTTATAATAAAGAAGAAACGTGCAAGAACTGTAATGAAATACAATGCAGTCAGCGAACGCTTAATCTCTATTCGTCTACGAGGAATGCCTATCAAAACAGCTATAATTCAGGTATATGCCCCAACAACCGCTGCAGAAGAGAATGAAATTGAAGAGTTCTATGAACAAGTACAAGCTGAAATTGACAGAACATGCAAACAGGATATCCTGATAGTCATGGGTGATTGGAACGCAAAAGTTGGCAACAAAGAAGAAGGCAAAGTAGTTGGAAAATATGGACTTGGCAACAGAAATGAAGCTGGAGAAACACTGATAGAATTCTGCAAGACCAACGATCTATTCATCTCAAACACCTTCTTCCAGCAACACAAGCGGCGACTGTACACATGGACTTCACCCAATGGATTGTATAAAAATCAAATTGACTACATTTGTGGAAATCAACGATGGAAAAGTTCTATAACATCAACAAAGACAAAACCTGGAGCTGACTGTGGTACAGATCATCAACTACTAGTATGCAAACTCAAGCTAAAGTTGAAAAAAAGCAAACCACTCATGAATGCAGCAAAATATGACCTTGAGAATATACCACTGGAATTTAAAGACTGCCTGCAAAATCGATTTGCTGCTTTAGATACAAATGACAGAGCTCCAAAATAGTTATGGAATGACATCAAGAAGGTTGTGTTGGAAGAAAGTGAGAAGTCTCTACAAAAGGTGAAAAAGCAAAAACGGCCAAAATGGATGACGGAAGAAACTCTGAAAATTGTCCAGAAACGCAGAGAAGCTAAAGCCAGAGGAGAAAGAAAGACAATAACAGAACTCAACAGAGATTTCCAACGTACAGCAAGACAGGACAAGGAAAAATACTACAACGATGCATGCAAGGAAATAGAAGCAGAAACTATTAGAGGAAGAACAAGATCGGCTTTCCTAAAGCTACGAGAGTTAAAGAAAAAGTTCCAGCCTCGAATTGGAATGTTACAAGATGCTCAGGGTTCTATGTTGAATGATGCTGAGAAGATCAAGAAAAGGTGGAAGGAATATACAGAGTTTTTATATGATAAAGATCAAGTGGACCAACAGCCGTTTCAACCTGTACCTTATGATCTGGAACCATCGGTGATGAAAGAAGAAGTTAAAGCAGCATTGAAAGCCTTATCAAAGAACAAAGCACCAGGCATTGATAGCATTCCCATAGAAGTATTACAGCAATCTGATGCCACTGTTACCATACTTACAAGGCTCTGCCAAGAAATATGGAAGACAACATCATGGCCAACTGACTGGAAAAGATCTGTGTTTATACCAATACTAAAGAAAGGTGATCCAACTGACTGTGGAAATTATCGAACAATCGCTCTGATCCCACATGCCAGCAAGATTCTACTGAAGATTATTCAAAAGAGACTACAACCATACCTGGAACAAGAACTACCTGAAGTGCAAGCAGGGTTCAGGAAAGGGCGAGGAAAGAGAGACATCATTGCAGATGTGAGATGGATCCTTGAAAAGACTAAAGAATATGAAAAGGATATCTATTTGTGCTTTATCGACTATAGCAAGGCTTTTGACTGTGCAAACCATGAGAAACTCTGGGCCACATTAAGAAGCATGGGTATACCAGAACACCTGATCGTACTCTTGCATAATCTAACATTGATCAAGAAGCAGCAGTTCGGACGGAACAAGGAGAAACAGAATGGTTTAAAATAAGCAAAGGTGTAAGACAAGGCTGCATACTTTCCCCCTACCTGTTTAATTTATATGCAGAACAAATCATCAGAGAAGCAGGATTGTATGAAGACATCAGAGGTGTGAAGATTGGTGGAAGACTCATCAACAACCTTCGCTATGCTGATGATCTTTATCTTTATTTCTCCATTTTATATACTGCTTTGGCCAAAGCATTAAAGCGGTTTACAATAAAATAAAAAAGTCTACGCAATTAAAACTCAGGAAACGGAACGCCATAATCAAAATAGGAAAGAAAGAGAGAACAGAATAAGCAGAGAGAAAACAAACCATACTATACATACACAAACAATACTTAGGGGGGAATGTAGGCAGAGAGAAAACAAACCATACTATACATACACAAACAAATACTGAGGGGGGGATGTTGGGAGGGAGGTCGAAAGCTTGTTGGAATAGATGGGTTTTCAGTAGCTCTTTAAACTTAGGATAAGAGGATTCTAAATGGAGGGAAGGTGGCAAGGCATTCCAAAGTGCGGGACTGAGGCAAAAGAAGGCCGAATGACGGGTTTGTTCCAAATGTGCCTGTGATGGGGAGGGTAGATACAGACGATTGGTATGCAGGGAACGAAGCTGGCAATATGGTGTGTGAAGTGCAATGAGGTCAGATAGATAAAGAGGGGTGGTAGTATAAATGGCTTTATGAGTCAGAATGAGAAATTTATATTTTACCGAAAACTGAGAGGTAACTAGTGGAGTTGATAGAGAATGGGAGTAACATGGTCAAAACGACGGGCAAAGGTGATGAGATGAGCGGCTGTGTTTTGTATTAACTGAAGGCGTTGCAGCTGGTAAGCTGGCAGGTTGGCTAAATAGACATTGCAGTAATCAAGCCTGCTAATAACCAGGGCCAAGACTAATGTGGTCAAAGAACTTGTAGGGAGGATAGACCGGACAGCCCTAATTTGTCGTAGGGCTGCGAAAGACTGGCGAGTGAGAGTGGCTAAGTGATTGTGAAAAGAGAGAGATGAGTCTAGAATTACCCCCAGATACCGGAAAGAGGTGACGAGGGGAACTGGGATGGAATTAATCTGCGGGGCAACAGTCGGACATGAGCCGCTCAGGGAAATCCACATTGCTGTGGATTTTGCAGGGTTCAGGTGGAGGAAATTAGCTGAGAGCCAGCTGGCAACATGAGAAAGGCATTGATTAAGCTGGGAGATGTCCAATTGTAATGGTGAAGTATGAAAAAGAAGGATAATATCATCGGCATAAATATAAGAGGAGACGGGGTACTGTTGGAGTAGTAGGGGTAAAGGAGCGAGGAAAATGTTAAACAGCAGGGGAGAAAGAACAGAACCCTGGGGTACACCGCAGAGAAGAGGGCAGGAAGGGAAAGACTGATTGTTAGAGTGGACAGTAAAGGAGCGGGCTTTAAGAAAAGTGGAAGGAAGTCCAAAAAACTGCCAGCATGGTTTAAAGGTGAGGTCAGAGAGGCTGTTGTTGCCAAAAAAGCATCTTTCAGGAAATGGAAAAAAGAGCCAAACGACGAAACCTGGAAACAGCACAAGCACTGGCAAGTCAAATGCAAGGCATTGATAAGGCAGGCAAAGAGAGAATTTGAGAAGAAGCTTGCTGCGGAAGCAAAAACGCAAAATAAAGACCTTTTCAAGTACATTCGTAGCAAAAAAACCTGTGAGAGAGTCAGTTGGTCCATTAGATGATAAAGGGGTTAAAGGAGCACTAAGAGGCGAAAAGGCAATAGCGGAGAGACTGAATGGATTCTTTGCTTCAGTCTTTACTGAGGAAGATGTAGGGATGTTACCCATGACTGAAGTGGTATTTAAAGGTGCGGAAGAATTGAAGGAAATATCGATACATCGGGAAGACGTCTTACAACTATTAGATAAACTGAAGAGTAGCAATCACCTGGGCCGGATGGTATACATCCAAGGGTGTTGAAAGAACTGAAATATGAGATTGCAGAACTGCTATCAGTAATCTGTGAACTATCATTAAAATCATCTCTAATACCTGAAGATTGGAGGATCGCCAATGTAACACCAATTTTTAAAAAGGGTTCCAGGGGTGATCCGGGAAACTACAGACCGGTGAGCCTAACGTTAGTACCGGGAAAAATGGTAGAAACCATCATAAAGAATAAAATTACTCAGCATGTAGATAGTCACAACCTAATGGGAGACAGCCAACATGGCTTTAGACAAGAAAGATCTTGTCTTACTAATCTGTTATGTTTTTTTTGAAGGAGTGAATAAACAGGTGGACAAAGGTGAGTCGGTTGATATTGTGTATCTGGACTTTCAGAAAGCCTTTGACAAGGTCCCTCATCAGAGACTTTTGGCAAAACTAAAGAGTCATGGGATAGGAGGCAGTGTACTATTGTGGATCAGGAACTGGTTAAAAGATAGAAAGCAGAGGGTAGGGCTAAATGGCCAATTTTCCCAATGGAGAAAGGTGAATAGTGGTGTACCCCAGGGATCTGTGCTGGGTCCGCTGCTTTTTGACATATTCATAAATGACCTGGAAAGTGGAATAACGAGTGAGGTTATCAAATTTGCAGATGACACAAAACTATTTAAAGTTGTTAAAACCCAAGAGGATTGTGAAAAATTGCAAGAGGATCTTGATAAATTGGAAGACTGGGCATCAAAATGGCTGATGAAATTTAATGTGGACAAGTGCAAGGTTATGCACGTAGGGAAGAACAACCCAAACTATGGTTACATGATTCAAGGTTCCACATTAGGAACCACCACCCAGGAAAAAGATTTAGGTGTCATTGTGGATACCATGTTAAAACCCTCGGCCCAGTGTGCAGCGGCGGCCAAGAGAGCAAATAGAATGCTAGGTATGATAAGGAAAGGAATGGAAAATAAAACAAAACCTATTATAATGCCTCTATATCGTTCCATGGTGAGACCGCACCTTGAATATTGTGTGCAATTCTGGTCGCCGTATCTTAAAAAGGATATAGCGATTTTAGAAAAGGTACAGAGAAGAGCCACCAAAATGGTAAAGGGGATGGAAGGATACTCCTATGAAGAAAGGCTAAAAAGGTTAGGGCTCTTTAACCTGGAAAAGAGACGGCTGAGGGGAGATATGATAGAAGTCTATAAATTAATGAACGGAGTGGAACGGGTAAACGT
The DNA here is from genome assembly GCA_033557465.1 of Ichthyophis bannanicus. Lineage (NCBI taxonomy): Eukaryota > Metazoa > Chordata > Amphibia > Gymnophiona > Ichthyophiidae > Ichthyophis > Ichthyophis bannanicus. Next base: position 1,697,703,459 of record CM066031.1, read on the forward strand.
AGATCGATTGTTTACCTTATCAGAATATAGAAAGACTAGGGGACATGCAATGAAGCTGCAGGGTAAACTATTTAAGACTAATAAAAGAAAATATTTTTTCACTCAACGTGTAATCAAACTCTGGAATTTGTTACCGGAGGATGTAGTAAAGGCTGTTAGTGTAGCTGGGTTTAAAAAAGGTTTGGACAAGTTCCTGGAGGAAAGGTCCATAAACCATTATTAAGAAGTGACCAAAGATATCAATGCTTGACCCAGTACAAGCATTGTGGAACTTGTGTCTCTTGGGGAAACTGCTAGGTACATATGACCTAGATTGGCCACTGTTGGAAACAGAATACTGGGCTTGATGGACCTTGGTCTGACCCAGTATGGCATATCTTATGTTCTTATGTAAGAACGAAACCATTTCCAAACAGTGCTGCGTAACCCTGAGTCGTGAAGGTGAGAAAGGAGATTCTGGTGATCGATGAGATCAAATGCTGCAGTCAGATCAAGTGAAACCACAAGAGTAATGTCCCCTCGGTCATGGGCAACATGGACCTCATTCAAAAGGGCCAGAAAAACAGTTTCTGTACTATGCCCTTGCCGAAAACCTGCCTGCCGAGGGTGGAGGGCATTAGTGGCTTCTATGTGTGAGTTGAGTTGCATAAAAACAAAACGTTCTAGTAACTTGGCCAGAAAAGGGAGGTTGGACATGGGGTGCCAGTGCGAAGGAACAGAGGGATCAAGGCAGGGTTGCTTCAAAATGGGGTGAACCACAGCAGATTTCCATACAGATGGGAAGTGGCCAGAAGACAGGCTGACATTGATGATAGTTACCATAATGGAGAGTAGTGATGATAGTAATACCATAATGGGTACAAGTTCTAAAGAAGGTTCAACCAGCCAGCGAGATGGAATTGGGTCTAGTTGGCACGTCGTCTTCCTAATCTTAGAAAGTACTTGTAACAGTTCAGCTGAAGTAATTAGCGAGAAGGAGGACCAAGAGTGAGCCAAAGCCTGATTAGGAGGGGGGGGGACAGCTCTACTTGCTCAGAGATAGCTGACCTGTCAAGAGGAGAGGAAGGAGATGGGGAAGGAACAAGTAATGAGGGCTGCAATGGTGGGGGAGGGGGATTAGGGAAGGAGGAGCGTAAGTTCAGAATTTTTTCAGAGAAAAAAGTAGCTAAGACTTGGGGAGTAGGAGCCTTGTTTGGTGTATTGAGAGTTGACGAGACAGAAGAGAGCTTGCGAAGGATTGCATACAATTGCCGAGAAGAATGCACGGCCTCAGAGATACTCACAGTGTAAAAAGAGCGTTTGGCAGATTGTACTGCCGAACAATAGCTAGAATATAGTTGTTTGAACCGAAGAAGTACCTTAGGGGTGGGATGTTTAGACCAATGGCGCCCAGCCTGCCGAAGCTGAGTGCACTGTAAACGCAAACCAGGATGGTACCAAGGAGCATGTGCCTGATAGAAGGATCTGGAGACAGGGCGAAAGGGAGCTAAAGCATCTAAAGCTGCAGTCAGAATGGAGTTCCAGAGTGAAGCTTGGGTATCAGGAGATCGGGAAGCAAAATTAGCAGGAAAAAGAGAGCATGTGGATGGGAAGGCAGTGAGCATCGTAGGAGTAACATAACGATGTAAACAGTGTGGAGACTGAGGCTCCAGTATCTTAACACTGTCTGAACAAGAGTAGGACAGAGAGAAAGAGACACAAAAGTGGTCTGACCAGGGTATAGGGTGGACAGTGGGGGTTGAGATTGAAGGCTGTAAGGTGGGAGGTGTGAGAATAAGATCCAGGGTATGGCCCGCTATGTGGGTAGGGCCAGAAACGTGTTGGTGGAGGGAAGTATCATTCAAAAGATTCAAAAATATCCGATCTCTTTGTCTGCAAGGAGAGTCTAGGTGAATATTAAAGTCGCCCAGTATAATAAGGTTAGGGAAATGAAGTACTGTCTCTGATAGAGTCTGCAAGGCTGCCTCCCAGCAGGCTACATTCAGGGAGGGGGGAAGGTACAATAGAAGGAAATATGATACCACATTACTGGCTGAAAGTGAAGATGATCTGAAACATTTGCTTCTCACAATCAAAGAACATAGTCTCAAAATGGGCCTGCACCTTAATGTAAAGAAGACAAAGATCATGACAACTGGCATCATCAACAGGTTCATCATTGAAGGAGAAGAAATTGAAATCGTGAACAACTTTAACCTACTTGGATCAACTATCAATAAAGAAGCAATAAGCAGTCAAGAAATCAGACGACGCATTGCTCTTGGCAGAATGGCTATGAAAAACCTAGATAAGATCCTCAAGAGCAGAGACGTCTCTCTCCATACAAAGATTCGACTTGTTCAAGCCATGGTATTTTCAATAACATCATATGGATGTGAAAGCTGGACAGTGAAAAAGACAGACAGGAAGAAAATTGATGCCTTTGAATAATGGTGCTGGCGGCGAATACTGTGTATACCATGGACTGCCCGAAGAACAAACCAGTCAGTACTAAAGGAGATCAAACCTAAGCTTTCTTTAGAAGCTCAGATGACAAGACTTTGACTTTCATACTTTGGACACATCATGCAAAGAGAGAGATCATTAGAGAAGGACATTATGCTTGGCAAGATAGAAGGTCAGCGCAAAAGAGGAAGGCCAGCAATGAGATGGATCGATATAATAACAGCAGCTACGGGTACCAGTCTGTCAACAATGAGCCACCTGACTCAAGACCGAACACAATTTAGGATAGCTATCCAGAGGGTCACCATGAGTCGACTCCGACTCGACAGCTCTTAACAACAACAACATATTTGCCATCATTTTTTATCCTAAACCTTAAAAAATATAAGGGCCGATATTCAAAAAGATTTATTGGGTTAGCAGGCACTGCCAACCATATAAATCTTACTGAGAGGTATATTCAATGGCACTAGCCGGTGATTTTCATTCTGCTATCTGGATAAGTGAGGGCATAAAACTAGGCAGGGCTAGGCCAAGGAGATGAGACAAACTTCATTCCCTGTGCCTAGGGCCTGTCCGTCCACTAGGTGAGCTAGGCGGTTGCCTAGGGCAGCTGGCCCGGGTGGTCAGCGGCAGAAGCAGCGCACATGATTGGCTTCTCCAACCCCCCCCCCCATCTGCCGCTGATTCTGTTTGCGGGGAAGGCGGGCATTGGCAGCAGCAGTATTTCCAAAACAGCTGTTTTTTGCAGCCACTTTCTTGACTGCGTTAGGTCATGTCCTTCAGCACACATGACCTGCCACTTCTGACCCTCCTCTGACAGTAAGTTGCGGCAGCTGTGGGGGGGTCAGCGAAAGCTAGGTCGGGGATTGGTGTCAGCTAGGGGGAGGGATTGGTGGCAGCTGGCAGGGGTGGCAAGGCCGAGGTTTCTGCCTAGGACAGCAGAAACCCTTGAGCTGGCCTGCAATCACTGAAGCAATCTCATGGCGCTTACCTGCAAACCTTGGCACCGTGAGGCTGTCTGCTTCCGCTTCCTCTGATGGCTGACTGCCTGAGGCTAGGTCACAAGAAAGGCTGTCCTAATTTTATATGGTTCGGCTATCCTGAGAACTGCTGAACATACTAGTCAGTGCTGATACTAGATATCCATATCCCAGTGCTGAATATCTGCTTTCAGTTTTGCCCGCAACCATGGGATGAATATCAAGGCCCATACTATATAGTAGTTATTTATCAAAAATGACCACATTCTGAACTTCCAGATCACAACATGGTTGCCAAGTCACAACATTTATTTCAGTGTATTACAAAAGTATTCATCCCCTCTGTGTTTGTACTGTTTTGCCGCATTACAACCTGGGATTAAAATTGAGTTTTGGGGGTTATCACCATGTGATATACACAACATGCCTACGACTTCGAAGGTGCAAAATATCCTTTATTGTGACACAAACAATAATTAAGACAAAAAAAACTGAAAGCAGGAGGGTGCATATACTGTATATTCACCCCCCAAAGTCAATTTGTTGTAGAGCCACCTATTGCTGCAATTACAGCTGCAAGTCTCTTGTGGTATGTCTTTCTTAGCTTAGCACATCTAGCCACTGCGATTTTCACCCATTCCTCAAGGCAAAACTGCTCCAACTCCATCAAGTTAGATGGGATGCATTGGTGTACAACAATCCTCAAGTAATGCCATAGATTCTCAATTGGATTGAGGTCTGGGCTTTGACTAGGCCATTCCAAGACATTTAAATGTTTCCCTTTAAACCAACTTTAGCAGTATGTTTAGGGTCATGGTCCTGCTGGAAGGTGAACATTCATCCTAGTCTCAAATCTCTGGCAGATTGAAACAGGTTTTGCTCAAGAATCGCCCTGTATTTAGTGCCATCCATCGTTCCTTCAATCTTGACCAGTTTTCCTGTCCCTGCCAATGAAAAACATCCCCACAGCATGATGCTGCCACCACCATGTTTCACTGTGCGAATGGTGTTTTCAGGGTGATGGGAAGTGTTGGGTTTGTGCCACACATGGTGTTTCCTATGATGGCTAAAAAGTTCAATTTTTGTCTCATCTGACCAGAGAACCTTTTTCATTGTTTGGGGGGGGGGGGGGGGAGGTCCGCCACATGTTATTGTGCATACTCCAAACGCGTTTTCTTATTTCTTTCTTTAAGCAATGGCTTTTTCTGGTCACTCTTCCTTAAAGCCCCACTCTGTGGAGTGTATGGCTTAAAGTAGTCCTATGGACAGATACTTCCATCTCCGCTGTGGATCTTTGCAGATCCTTCAGTGTTATCCTTGGTGTCTTTGTAGCATCTCTGATTAATGCCCAATCTGTGAGTTTTTGTTGGGTGGCCATCCCTTGTCAGGTTCGTAGTGGTGCCATATTCTTTCTGTTTTGTTATAATGGATTTAATGGTGCTCCGTGGTATATGCAGAATTGGGGATATTTTTTTTTGTAACGCAGCCCTGAGTTATACGTCTCCACAACTTTGTCTCTGACCTGTTTGGCGTGCTCTTTGGTCTTCATGTTGCTTGCTTAGTAGTGTTGCAGAGTCAAGGGCCTTTTGGAACAGGTATATTTATACAGGCATCATGTGACAGATCATGTGACACTGATTGCACACAGGTGGTCCCTAGTTAACTAATTATGTGACTTCTGAGTTAATTGGTTGGACCAGATCTTATTTAGATGTTTCATAGCCAAAGGGATGAATACATATGCACTAACAACGTTTCAGTTTTTATTTGCTTTTTTATATATGCAAGGTACTTTATTGTCATTTCACTTCACCAATTTGGACTATATTGTTAGATCCATTACCTAACATCCAAATGAACCTCCATTTTCATTCCAGGTTGTACGTAATGCAACTAAAGAGGAACCAAAACCAAAGGGATGAATACTTTTGCAAGGCACTGTATTTACTGACAGCCTATTAAATTTTTATTGAGAGCTGAACTTTATTTTTCTGGATATATGTTCTACTTCACCATTTTTTAATAATTTTATATGCACATTGAGCTTGTAGAACAGCACTTTCATACTCATGTAGGCACATAAAATGTGCATAAAGGTAGGCATTCAGAAATCCTAGCACCTATATCTATATGATACCTGCAGTACTGTAGGAATTCCTTAGGGTAGAAAAAGGGTGGAATGGGCATAAGATAATCACTTTTGCATGTATGTTATAAAATAAGCACGTATGCACAAAATTTAACAGGCATACACTGCACTAAGGGGCATGTTTACTAATCCTCATACTGGGAACAAGCGTATGGTCCACGTTACCAGTGCAGGGCTTCTAGCTAATTGCAGGGAGCCGTGTATATGATCCCCTGCAGTTCACACAGACCAGCCACACTTAATGTCGCAAACAGGATATGGGCACAACTAACGCCACCCATTGAGCTGGCATTAGTCACACCCACTCTACCAGCGCTGATTGCAGTTAGCATGGGCCACTAATGCTTGTTCTAGCCATGATGTGTTGGGGAACTCCCCCATCCCATCATGCCCCTGCTCTGATGTTCACTATCAGGGCATCATGGGGTCCCATGCTATGTTTTAGTGTGGCACCAAAACCACGTGCTAACCCCATGCTACTCTGGTAGTGAAGTTTAGTAAAAATTTCTGTAAGTTTACTCCTGCCTTAGAGCTAATGTGATTTGTGTCAGAGCGTTTGAATAGGCTACTTTATAGAGGGAGATGGGCATACAGGATGGGGGTTATTCTGGAACAGGAATAAGCTTTTGGACGTGCAGTGTAGACATTCTTCTAGTGAAAATATCTACAACCATATTCTGATACACCCATAGCCCTCCACGTACACAGCGCTAGCATGGGGATCTCAGAATGTGGTTGGGAAGGGGGCATGGTCAGCAGCAGAGACATGTAATGTATATTCAGGAAAGGCCCAGGTACATTCTGCATGTTTCCTGTGGACGTTCACATTATACTAGTTGAAACGTGGAATAAGGCCAAGACTTAGAAACTTTTCTGCTCTGCAATGCGTCCCATAGAGATGAATGACTGTGACAAAGTTGTTGTGAACCGGTGTATCTGCAGTCTGGAAGACCAAGATGCTGTTGGTAAAGAACAGAATGTAGAGGTGGGGGGGGGGGGGTTTATATGGTTAAGACACTTTACTAAACACCCCTACAGAAATATTCAAAGGTGCAATGGTGATTAGTCCGGCTATGCTGACAATTGCAGTGTGAGCTAAAGGAGGTGATCTAGGACACCCTAACATTCTCTGTCATCCAAGAAGTGGGAGTGTTGATAGGACAAATGCATGTGTGGGTGCAAAATGCAGATCAGATTGTAGTCCTGGGGCCCCATCATGTTATACCAACTGTTTTCTAGAGTTGCAGGGCATCTGTACTGCAGTTGTATGTTTTGTGTGACTGCAAGTGAGAGTGTATGTTTGTGTGTGTGGTTAGAGAGATGCATGGGGGGACCTGGTGTGCACAACTGAAATTTTGGGTGGACATCAGTGCCTGGCCAGTACCTGGTCCATAGGGCTGACAGCAGCGTGACCAGTTGCCTTTGTGATCGGCCAGGATACAACAGAATGGGTCTCTATGGCCAAATGTCAAGGCATATCCCTATTAGTGATAAGGGATCCTCAGAATGAGTGCATGCAACAGGGCACATAGCACCATTCAGTGGTCTCACAAATATGCTTATTTGCTTAGACAGATGCTTGTGCTCTTGGGCATCTATTAGTGCTGTTTGCACTGGCGCATGAACTCAATCTGGGGGTCCTTATTTAAGGTCAGAGATATGATCTAACATTTAGCTGTAGAGAACCATTCCGATTTCTTCTGGTCCATATATAGCATTGTACAGACCGTTGTCAGAGATGACCAAAGCAAGCACAACTAAAATGTTCACCTATTGCCATGTATGTTGTGCTGCAAGGTATGTCAGGACACTCATATCACTTTCTACTTGCTGTTGTGACTTCTCTGAGTGCACAGAGATCACCTTTCAGTATCCTGGTCATTCAAAGGACTAGATTATATAATCTGTTTTACATCAGCACATCTGTATCATCCATTTTCATGGGAAGTTGGCATGGCCACCACACCATCAGTGTGAGGAGGAGCTTCAGGGATGCACATTTTAACTGAGAATGTGTGGCCACACAGAGACAGGCAGCAGTGGAGCCATACATCCTTGTGGCTTTCACAGATTTCAGGGACGTCCACGCCACTTGCTCTGTATACCTAAGTCCCGGGGTTTGGACATGCCATGCCAAACATGTCTCTGTCCCTGATTCTGGACCTATGGGATGTCCAGACCCACACATATGGAATTAGGGTCAAACTAGGCCCTTTTTCATTTAGATGTGTTCGTGGGCTGGACGTGCACATTATGGAATCACACTCTACCTAGTTTCCTTTAAGAGCAGAGATAACATATGCACCTATGTGCCTAGAGACCTTAGGCATCATTTTTAAAATTATTATTCCTGTGCACAGCTAGATATATTAAGAATGGGCCTGACATAGAAAAAGCTGAGCACCTAAATGTAGGATCTCATGTTAGGCTTCTAACTTTCTGCCCTAATTCCACTCAAACTTAGCATCCTACATTTGAGCTAAAAACAAGAGCTTAAAAGTTAACACTCATACATTTAGGCCTGCCATTTATTTACTCAGTTTCATGAGCCTAATTTCTGAGCCTAGTGCTGAAAATTAGTGCTAAGCTCCTGACTTTTATCCCACCCTAAATGTGTCTCTGTTCCCACCTACATTTTAGGCACCTAAATGTAGGAGTTTAGGTAAATTCTGAATATAAATTTAGGAGCTCAGTCTCAGTAAATTTTTGAAGAAGCCAGTTTATGAGCATAACTCACAAAATTAGGAACATTAATTCTTTGTGCATTGGCCTTGATAATGTTCAAATGTAGATATCTGGGTCAGCCTTTCTGTGCTGCGCTAAAAATCACAAGTGGGTTTCCAGAAAGCCTATATTTTTAGCCAGGTTAAAAATACATACTCTTGTGGGTGTGTTTAGGTCATAAAATTAAAATATTAATTTTCAAGCATATGCAAGCTATTTTGCATCCAGTCAGCAGGTTCAAAATATGTGGGCACTTTTAGTATTCATGTTTCACTGCTTTAAAACTCACAAAATTAGGAGCAATGTATGTTAATATATGTGGGCTAAAAGTACAAAATACATTGCAAACAATACAAGCTATTCATAACTTCCCTTCTGTTATTCTCACCCTTTCTTCTACCAAGAGGACCCTTTGCCTACATTGTTAGTCTTTGGAATTATATTTCAATCAAAGGACTACCAAGATAGATTTCTCATAGCACTGCATGAGGTTCCCTCACAGTCAAGTAGGCCTGCTCCTTCTCCTCAGATTACGGACCGAGTAGAAAATTTGTTAAAAGATTTGGCAAAGTATAGATAGGCTTTTTGTGTCTTCAGTTGGAGTATGGTGTTTTGTCTGTCTTTCTTATATACTTTATTATGTCATCTTTTCTGTGGATCTGGTCTAGTCACTAAGATGGAAATATTCAAACTGTATTGCTTTGAAGGAACTATTCCCTAATGAGCTTTCAACCAATTTTCTATGATAAAAGCTATCCTGAAAAACAAAATTATTCCCCACATTGATAGACATGACATAATAGGACTGAACCAACATATAGTATATTAAGCAAAGGGTAGTCTTGCCTTACCAATATGTTAGATTTCTTTTGAAGGCATTACTAAACATGTGGATAAGGGTGAACTGGTTGGTATTGAGCCTGATTCTGAAAGCGGCACTTCCAGGTCTTCTGGACATCCCTGTGCAGGACGGGCCTGTTAGGACCCGATTCTGTACTGCGGGAACAAAACATTCCCAAGGTACACAGAATCGGGCCCAAGGACAGCCCGGCATGCCCCTGCCTGCCTGCGGGGACATCTTCCTTGCAGGCTCCCATGGCTGCCACAGCTCGGTCCCCCTCTTCCCCACCGCCCGATCCACGGCTGGCCAGTCGGGGCCTGGATCTGGCGGCGGGGACATCCTGCACATGGCCACAGCCCAGGGGGTGGACCCTGGGCCTGATCACTGGATAAGTGCTGCTTATTCTACCTTCGAGGTGGAATAAACAGCTCGTCCCCTTTGACCCAGGAGGACATACAGGGCTGTGATCTGAATTGGTCCTGTACTTCCTGCCAGGCTGGCCCGTCCCCGCCCCCACTCTGCTCTGTCTCAGCCCCACCCCCTCTCTCCTCCTGCTGGATCTCCCCTTCCTGCTGCTCAGGACGTGCAGGGAGAGCTGGAGGGGGAATCGGGACAAGATGGCTTGCAGGGCTGCACGTCCTGCCGGTACATGAAGCCCCACAACCTGCGACTCTGCATCGGGCCCATAGTGTATCACGATTTTCAGAAGACATTTGACATAGCCCCTCATGAGAGACTCAAGAAGAAATTAAAGCATCATGGGATAGACGACAATGCTTTATTGTGGATTGAGAGCTAGCTGAAAGATAGGAGTGCCTCAAGGATCTGTATGGGGACCAGTGCTTTTTGACATTCCTAAATGACCTAGAAAAGGGAACCATAAGTAAGGTGATTAAATTTAAAGATGACACCAAATTATTCAGTTGTTAAATCATGAGTAGATTGTAAGGGGTTTCTGGAGGACTGGCCAGCTACAGTAAATGGCAGATGAAATTTAATGTGGACAGCTGCAAAGTGATGCATATTTGGAAAAATAATCATAACTGTAGATATGTGCTACAAAGTTCGACTATATGTTGAAATCCTCAGCTCAGTCTTCACCAGTAATCAAAAAATCAAATAAAATGCTAGGAATTATTCAGAAAGGATAAAGACTAACAGATAATATTATGATGGCTCTGTATAAATCCATGTTGTGAACGAACTTTGAGTATTATGTGCAATTTCAGTCACCCTGCGACAAAAAAGATATAGAAGAACTAGAAAAGGTACAAAGAAGGGGAACCAAAATGCTAAAGTACTATGGACAGAATGATGTTCACATGAAGAAAGGCTCTTCAGCATGGAGAAGAATCAGCTGAGAGAAGATATAAATTTATAAAATCATAAATGGGGTGGAACAGGTAAATAAGAAAATGTTGTTTACTCTTCACAATAGTACCAAGTCAAAGGGACACTCCATCCCCCACCCCATTTACATCTATAGGCAGCAGAATGCGGTGGGCCACTGGGGCCATGGTCCCCCCAGTAATCTGCCCAATGCAGAATCGGCAATCAGGGCTAGAGATTGGTTTGCTTGTCCCCTCCAACAAAAAAGATGTTCTGCTGCCGCTGTTTATATCCTCATGTACATGTCGGAAAAATCGATGCAGGAAACCTGTCATCTTCCATGTGCAGGTGACAGCATTTCACAGCAAATGTTGGTACTTACACATGTATCTGAGCGACTTTGCAAACCTCGATATGCAGATGCTCTTAATTACCGTGGGCACTAGCTTTACCCTATTTCAATCTGGAGTGGAAAATAAACATTGGGAGATTAAGGGAGATGTCTTCTTGATTCCTCCAGTAGAGGTGTAAATTCAGATGTTGACATTTTGTGCTCCCATCTGCCTTACCTATATATGAAATGGGGGATATAATTGTAGTGGGTGATATCCAGCAGCAGCAGCTAGCACTGATAAAGCAGCTAGCTGTCACGGCTGAACTCTAAACCTTCATATTCAATGCTGTGTCCATATCTTGCCACCAGCACTGAATATCCGGGTCGACTGGATAGCGCCGAAACTAACAGGGCAGTGGCAAGATTCAGCTTCAATCGTGGAAGCTAAACAAGCCTTTCAGGTACCTAACATTTGCCACTGAGAAGCAACCAGCTAGCGGCTGAGTATCTCTGCTAGCCAGCTATTCCGGGCTGTTGCCTCCGATCTGCTGACAAAATGTCCTGACACTAACTGGATAGCATCAGATGTTGAATGGCAGCTCCCCAGGGATATTCACTGGCACTAGCTGTGTTAATCACTTTGAAAATTCCCCCCCCCTCCTCCCCGGAAATTTTTCTCCCACCCAGGTCACACTCCCAAGACACCCACGACATGCAACTTCACCATGATATTCCCCTTCACATATAAAATGAGGCTTCTCTAAAATGGTTATTTACATGTGGATGCAATTTGAACATGAAAGCAATCCTATTTAGTTCCCACTAGCACTCCTTCTGGCCTTGGGCAAGTCACTTAACTCTCCATTGCCTCAGAAAAATCCAGGTTGTCAATGCCCCTGTTTAATGTGCATTACCAAGTTTAAGTTCAACATAAACAGCTTTAATTAAAATCAGTGGTTCCCAACCCAGTCCTCTGGTACCCCCAGGCCAGTCAGGTTTTCAGGATATCCACAATGAACAACGAAAGAACCAGTCTGGAAAACGTGGCAGATAGGGCAAGGGAAGCCTTTATTATTCCAAGGGGTGAGTGTTTCAGCTGAAAGCAACCGACAATAAGGAAAATTCAACATCCTAACATTCTTTGCACGAGACAAATTATCATACTGTTCCATTTTTTTTTTTTGAAATTTTTTGCAAACTTACAAAGCAAGCATAAAGAAACATACTGATGATTCATTAAGAAAAAAATACAAAACAGAAAAAAATATACAAAATAACAATATATCATACCTAGCCCACAATATGGGGAGAATATAATAACCATAATAACAATCAAAAAGAAAAAAACAAGAGTCATAACTCCTGAATTTCTAGACAGCTAAATTAACAAACACCACCTATCCCAGTCCCTTCGTGCCAGGCCCCTCTTTATCACAAAGAAATGACTCAAGTTGAGTAGGATCAAGGAAAACAAACCTAGATCCCTGAAAAATTTACAAGCACTTACAAGGATAACGAAGAAAAAAAGTGGCCGGGAGGGCAATCACTCTAGGTTTAAGGGCCAAAAAACCCTGTCTCCTAGTTTGAGTCGCCCTACAGACATCCGGAAAAATTTGCACTTTCGCACCACAAAAAGGTACAGACATATTCTTGAAATAACTACGAAATACAAGAGCTCTATCCTGATCGGAAAGAAATGAAACCACCAAAGTGGCTCTAGAAGAAATATTATCTTGTGAGTCCTCCAGGAATTTGGTGAGATCAAGGTCAGCACCACCTTGAACCTCATCAAACCCCCCAGGGGAACCCCGAGACAGAACTCTACCAGTCAAATAATAAAATTTAGAGAGACAGATGGAATCAGCCGAAGCCAATCCCAAAACCTCTCTAAAGTACTTTCGCAAAAGTATTTCAGCTGAAAGCAACCGACAATAAGGAAAATTCAACATCCTAACATTCTTTGCACGAGACAAATTATCATACTGTTCCATTTTGTGGTGTAAGACTAAGCTATCTTTAATATGAGAAGCATTCACAGCTTTGAGAGCCTGACACTGATTTTCACAATTAGTAATCTGCTTAGAAACAATCTCCACCTTATTATTCACCTCAGACAACCTGCTCCGGCGGTCCCGACGTCATCGGGGGCCTGGTGAAAAACCGGAGCAGTGGGAGAGTTTGCCTGGGAGAGAGCAGAGAGGCGGCGCAGAGGTCCGGTGAGGCAGGCACCTGCTCCGGCGGTCCCGACGTCATCGGGAGCCTGTTCAAAAGGTTCCCTGGGTTGGCGCAGCCCGAGGCGCTAGTTGGGGCAGTGATAGAAGGGGCTAGATACAAGGGGCATTTCACGCCCCTTGGGAGCCCCTTGGAGCAACGAAGGAGCAAAGAGCCTGGGTCGTCGTCCTCTGGTTGTGGGGATTGAGATGGGAAAACGTAAGAAGAAGATTGAGCCAGCTGTGGCAGCTGAGCCTGCGGTGGGCCCTATGGACAAGCATGTTAAGGTACTGTCTGGTGTGGATGCTACGCTTGACCCTGACTTTCTTGTGCTCCGGCCCTCTCCGGTGTCCTTGAGCTCTCCTGACCGGACACCACCTTCTCCCCCAGTCTATGCTTCTCCTCCTTTGTCCATCTCAGAGGGTATGCGGTTTCAGCAGAGTACCCCGGTGGTAACCGGGGGAAAACTGAAGCCTGTGGTATGGGTACCCGTTCCAAATGAAGCCAGTTTAGTGCCTGATGAGCAGGTAACTCTGGCTGACATTTGGAAGGTGGTTACCCGTATTGAAAGTTCTTTAGTGCCTACTCTTGTGCAACTTTGCAGTTTCTCTTCGGAGATTACTGATTAAGGCTTTTAAAATAACCCCCTTAATATATAATTAAGCTGTTGAATTTTTTGCTGAAAGACATGGTCAAGGCAGTTAACATTTCTGGGTTTAAAAAAGGGTTTTGAGTAATTCCTGTCGAAAATGTCCATAAACCAAATTAGTCATGTAGGCTTGGTAAAGCCACCCCTTATCTCTGGGTATGAGCAGTAAGGAATGGATCTACTCCTTTGAATTTTGCTGGCTTGTCGTGGCCTGGATTGGCTACTGTTTGAGAGGAAATAGGATGCTGTGTTTAATGGACCTTTGTTTTGATTCAGTATGGCACATCTTATGTCCAGGCGTTGGAGTGGAGTCTATGGATTCTTTGAAATTCTGTGAGCATATTTATGGGGGAAATCAGCAGCTAAGTATTTCTATTTCTATTTGGATTTGGATTGTTCACTGGAGGTTTTTTGACCTATGATGGAAAAATGTGTTGTTGCTGTAAATTTTGCTTGTGCACTGCCCTGGTTGGCGGTGACGTGAACAGTGTTACAGAAACTGTTGTAAGCCATGTTGAGGTCTTTTCCCTCCAGTGATGGCTAATGTCTTGTTATATTTATAACTCTGAATTAGCATAATACATGTTGGTTTGTTTTGAGATCCGTTTTTTTATGACAGTTCCATACTAGTAATGGACAAAAGATGTCAACAGGCTGGTGAAAGTATGCACAAGAACCTTGGAAATGAAAGGAAAAAGTAGACAATAGAAAGAAGGACAATGAAAGCCTTGAGGACTATAATTCATGTTCTCATATTGAATCTATTAGATTACACAGGTACACTAAAAAAAAAGTTTTTTAAACTGCCTCTAATGTTTTGATTGATTTTTACGTTTTTTGGTGCGCTGAATCCAAATCTGGTAACCAATTTGCTCCATCACGTACAGATTTTTTGCTACATTGGGTTAGCAGTTTGAGGTGAACGTTTCAGATTGAGTGCGATCGAGATAAAAGTTTCTTGGATGAATTCTTTATACTAATTGTTTAGTAGTTATTCAAATAAGAATAAAGAAAATTGTAACAAGGCAGCACATAAGAATAGAGTAATATCAACAAAACACACTGTGATGGTAGCAAAATTGTCTGCACTTAAAACAGCCACATACATGTGCAAAAACATTGAGCATATAAGAGCGAGGTTAGACACAAAGCAAAGCAAAGAAATGTGCAAAAAATGTTGTACAGGTATGTATGTAAGAATAGAAAACGCAAACCGCACCATTGCAATACATGAAGACAAACACCCGATGGTGTGAAAATAAAATTCTAATAAATGAGATCCGACACTGTGGTAATAACTAGCAAATTTTTATTTCAAAGTTTAGTAAAAACACGATATTTGTCAACATAGTTTAGATTTTAAAGTCATTCTTGGGTCAATCAATCTCCTGGTGGGCCCGTTTCTTCTTCCCCCGAATGCTTCTCTTGGTGCGCTGCTTGGCGTATTTTTCATCTGGGGTTTCCCGCAGCAGCAACCAGCAGAAATCAGCCATCATAGTGGTATTCCATCTTCCTTGGTACCTTCTCTCTGCGTCCTTGATGTCCTGGTGAAACCTTTCACCTTGTTCTTCACTGTACGCCCCCAAGTTTTCGGGAAAGTAGTTCACATGGGAGTGCAAGAAATGGACTTTCAGGCTCATGTTACAGCCTTGTTCTTTGAAGGCATTGAGCATCCTGGCAACAATATCCTTATAGTTCTCATCCCGCCTGTTCCCCAAGAATTTGAGAACAACATCCTTGAAGGAATCCCAGGCTTCTTTTTCCTTCTCAGACATCGTTTCAGCGAATGCTCCATCTGAAATGAGTTTCCTTATATCAGGGCCAACAAACACTCCTTCCTTTAGCTTTGCTTCAGAAAGTCGGGAGAACTTTGAGCAAAGGTACCGAAAGCACTCACCATCTTTTGGAAGGGACTTGATGAATTGCTTAATGAGACCCTACTTAATGTGGAGAGGTGGTAATAGAATTTTATCACGAGGTACCAAGCTCTCATGAAGAACATTTTTCTCACCGGGTCTCAAATACTCCCGAATTGGCCAGTCTTTTTTCCCCCAGTGTAGGTCGCGGGCCCGGCTATCCCACAAGCAAAGGAAGCAGGGATATTTGGTGAAACCGGATTGCTGCCCTAATAGCATGGATAGAATTTTAAAGTCTCCACAAATCATCCACTTATGCTCATCATAACGAATCTTCTGAAGAATCAGGGCCAAATTCTCGTATTTTTCTTGGAGAATAACAGAGTTAGCAATAGGAACTGAAGCGAATGTGTTGCCATTATGAAGAAGAACACCTTTTATGCTGTCTTTTGATGAATCAATGAACAGCCGCCATTCAGCAGGATCATACTTGAGTTTAAACTTTTCCATCATCACTCCGTATATATCGTTGCAAAATACCAAATCTTCCTCTTTGCTGAAATACTTCTAAAATTGTGTCTCGCGGTTGCGGTACCAATAAAAAGTTGTTCCTGGTGACAATAGATTTTTCTGTTTAAGCCGAGAACCTAGCAGTTGGGCAGCATCTTTTGGGAGTCCTAAATCCCGGACTAAATCATTCAATTCAGCTTGAGAGAAAAGTTCAGGTTTCGGATCTGGTTCAGTTTCAAACTCGGAAGTACTGGACTCATCGGGAAAAGCCATCTGATGAGTCTCATCATGATCAGAACCGTCCACACAAATATGATCCAAAGATTTTGGTGGTTCAGGCACAGGTACTTCGTTGCTATGAGGCATAGGCCTAATTGCTGAGGGAAGGTTGGGGTAACTTATTACGTTCTTATTTTTTAAGTTGTATCCCTTCACAATGCAAGAGCAAAAATAGCAGTCACTGCTGTGGTCTCTTTGTTCACGCCACATCATAGGTATTCCGAAACGAAATGCTTGTTTTTTACCTTTCATCCATAAGCGTAGATCTTCCTCACATGTCTTGCACACTTTGTGAGGAGCCCACGGTTTGTCTTGATCGCCTAACTTCAAACCGAAATAGGCGAAATATACTTTTTTAATAAATGCAGAAATGTTCCTCTGCCGCTTTTTCACGGTATATTCCCCACAAATAAAACAAAAACTGTCCGGAGAGTTGACGCAACCTCTGGCTCTGTGAGCCATCACAAATACACAGCACTGCAAACTACAACTGTAGTGAACCACTTCGGAATAAAGCTGGATTACGACTGAGCAAACAAAAGGTAATAATGAACTTGCAAGAAACTGAAATTTGACAGGAACGTTCATGTCGCAACCACCGTGTTTGAGCGAGCGAACGAGGCGAGGCGAACAGGAAAGAACATGCACCAGCGCGAGTACTGGATTTAGCCCCCCACCTCCCAATTGTCCTGTTAATGTATAAAATGAATACAAAACACTCTAAAATATCATGAGGGAGTGTTTCTAGTTAGTTAACCATTACAACCTCTATTTTGGGCCAAGAAAATAAACTGCAGTCGGCTAAAAAGAAATTATGTGAACATTCCTTATATGGGTAAGAAATCTAATTTTGCAAGAAAACGTGACGTGATGGAGCATTTTGGCTATTTTTCCTGGATTCAGCACCCCAAAATCTATAGGAATCAGTTGCAAAACTGGAGGCACGTTTTTGTTAGTGTACCTGTGTTATTGTAACTTTTTGCTCATAGGCCTCCCACAGTATCAGATCAAGCATTTGCAGGCAATTCAAAACACCGTTCATAAATTAATCTATAATGCTAGATGCTATGACCATGTTACACCTCTCCAAATTGATCAATATTGGTTACTCTGAATTTATACATAAGACATTCCATACTGGGTCAGACCAAAGGTCCATCAAGACCAGTATCCTATTTTCATCAGTGGCCAATCCAAGTCATAAATACCTGTCATATTCCTAAAAGGTAGACAAATTCCATGCTGCTCATCCCAGGGGTAAGCAGTGGATCACCCCAGTCCTTTTTAACAGGGCCAGTGCAAGAATTGGAGACATCCTAGGTGGGCCCTCAATCCTGCCACCCCCTCCCCCGCTGCTTCTTTTACACTAGTCTTCTTCATTATCTTTTCCCCTATCTCCTCCCATGCTCTCCCACTTGACAGCTGAGGTTCTCTCAAATGTACCTTCTTTCTGGTTGTTTCTTCACTGTGTAGTTTCAGATTAGTTTGGACCAGAAATTCTGTCTTCTCCTGTCAGACCACAATCCCTTGGAACTCCCTGACTCTAGATATCCATGCTGAAATTCCATTAAAGAAAAGTAAGTGAAAACCTAGTTCTTCCGTTAGTCATACGCTGGCTACATCTAAACCTCCTCCTTTCTTCGTAGGCACAGAGATCCACTGTTCTATCCTTGTGTTTCCCACTTTTTCTACATTGTTATTGGTACTTGATTGTTGTTCTTTTCATCCCACTCCTAGTGTTCCTCCTTTTGTCAAAGTCAGTGGTGTAAATTTGACCCAAGCAGCCCCTGCAATGCAGGTGGGGGGGGGGGCAGGGGCTGGCAGGAAGGGGGCCCACACAGCACCACAGCAAAGTTACTTTAATCTGTTTGCCACGCTGCCTTCATTCCAAGCTAATACTGCAAGACTTCAGCCCCGAAAGAACACCTTCGGATGTGGAATGCAGACAGCATGGCAAACAGATTAAAGTAACTTTGCTGTGTGGGACCACTGCCACCGGAGCTTGGAGGAGAGTGACGGGGGGAGTTCATGACACCACCGTTGCTGCAGGAGGGGTATCACTCCACTGACGTTGGGGGGAGGGGGAAATAGGGAGGTCCCTCAGCAAAATTTTGCTTGGGGGGCCCCTCACTAGAACTTTTGCCACTGATCAAAGTGACTCATATGTTTTTATAGTTTTTACCTTTTTTTGTGTGCTTCATGGTCACTATTTTAACTGTAATTTTCTGATTACTATGCCTATTTGTAAACCGCCATGCTGTTAACTTTGTTATTGAATGGCAGTATATCAAATACTCATAAATAAATAAATAAAAATTAGACAAATTACAGTGGTTTTATAGATAGCAGCACAAAACAAGATGGCTGAAAGACATTAAAAACTAGTAGAAGTAGTAGTACAACTCCTTCAAAGCTTGTCTTTGGGGAAGGGTCAAGTTAGAATGACAAGGCTTAAATGAAGATTCAACTGCATGTAGTTCAGCCAAGACTAAACTTTGAGAAGTAAAAATAACCGGGTCTACGGGAACCGGAGGGATCCATTTTGAAGGTTTATAAACACCTTACAGCACCAATCGTGCAGCATTGTATCCAACATAAATATTCTTTCCCTCAATTTACTTGGAGGGTACTCGATTGGATCCCTCTGTTGACTACTGGAGGAGATAGAGAGGCACGTCTGCAATTTTGTGAACAAAAATGGATTTTTACTTTAGGCTTGGTATCCCCACAAGGTCTTGAATGAGACTGGCACAGTCTTCTGTGTTTCAGCATTATGGAGAATGTGGTGGGTTATATTTCTCAGCTGGTTTGCTGGTATGAGTACATTTGTGGTCCTCAACCGCCAATCAGCTTTGCAGAAAGCACTTAGGTCAGCAATGATGTCAGATGCCGGTCTTTTTTTAAAGAGTGACTTGTTGGTTTGTGGCTATAAGTGGACGAGTGTGCTCCTGTTGGCTCTACATCATGCATTGTGGAATGATATACCTGACGCAGGGTCTTGCAAGTTCCACATAGACGGTACTACGTTGTGCTAGCTCCCTGGTGGAATGCACAGTGGGAGATTGTCCATGTTCAAATTCAGCTAAGTTTTTGAGCTTTTCTTTACATAATCTTTGCTGATTTTACTGCAAATATATTAGATGAAATGGACATTTCACACGTAGAGGTTGAATCCTCACTTTGATGAGTCTGGCAAATAATATTGATGGGTTCACTCTTTATTGGGCTTGATCTCTAACATTGCGACCCTTTTTGGTTTGGGTTACTTTTGTGTAATATTTCTCATCTGAATTAGTACAGAACGCATGTAAAATAGTATTTTATGATTTATGCATGTGACCTTATGCTCCACCTTCTGTGCACGCCTGCAGTGAAGTGCACATGATCAGATATGACTACATACTTACAGAATTATGACTGTGGCACTTACATTGCCCACTTACATGTATAAATGACTAAAATGCCCAGATTTACCTGTGTTCAAACATAAATTTAGGTGGCTTCTTAAAGAATTACTCACAGTGATGGTAATTTTATATGTAGCTTTTTGTCACGTGCATTTGGCAGTATACACATAGAACATTACATGCTAATTACATGCATAAGTCCTTTTTTAAAATAATCTGATGTATGTGAATGGGCACTTACACACTCTTTTTAGGTGGTCTCTATTCTGTGAGTGTGCACCTAAGTCCTAACTTGCATACTTTAAGTTTGGGTATACACAGGGGCAGAGTTTGGGAGATATAACTTCTGCAACTAGATTGAGGAGCATCTTTACAATCCTATATTAAAAAGTGCACACATGCTTTGTAAAATAGGCCCCAAAAATGTGAGTAGCAACACACATTGACTGTGTGGGAGTTTATAAAATTACCCTCATAAAGGGCATCCTATAACCTACCCCAGGTGTAAAAGTGCAGACAGCGAATGTGCATCCACATTTTGATGCAACTCAGATGTAGGCATGATCAGGGGAGATATTTGGTTAGAATGCAGATGACGTCAAGATGTAAGTGCATATAGACTGATATATTAAAATACAGATTTTCTGAGTTTTTCTCATCAGTGTTACAGCTAAGGATAATAAAAGCATGCACAAGTTAAGTAGAAAGAAGAAGGATCTGTCAGGCATGTAATTCACCAAGGCTCTCTTTTTTGCCAGTGCTAGAACCAGTGTAAATTCTGTTTCATTGTATCTGTGGACCAGCAAATATGAAATACATAAATAAATGGATATGTTAGTTAATTAGCAGGCAGCAGACTAATTTGTTCTGTACCTAGATTATGCTCAAAGGGTCAATTTTAGTGCAAAGATCAAATACTTCTCGCTCAGACATCTGATAAAACATCCATATCTTAAATTGTAATTGGTACCAATCAAGGTTATACTGCGCTGCTTTTTCTTAGGAATTTGCAGTCCTTTTTCTGCTAAAGCAACCATGCAGCAGAAGACGATCATATAATAACTGGTGCTGCAATCAATAAATTACATGATTCAGGAGAAAACGTATTTACAATTAATATACAATAAATGTTGTGATACAAAAGGCTAAGTTCAGGGGGTTCTGACGGGGGAGATTGTTATATTATAGGTTTGTATAGTTTGAATAGTAGGGGGAGAGTAGTTATTTATGTAGGATCCGTGTTGAATTGTGATGAGTTTTTCTCAAAATGTTCAGTAAAGAGGTGAGTTTTGAGGTGGGAACGAAAGGTGGCAAGGTCTGTGATGTTTCGAAGGCTAGCTGGTAAAGAATTCCAGAGCATAGGGGAAATATATTCGAAAGCTCTATTGCTTGTGCATCTTTTAGTTTTACAGAATTCAGATGGAGTAACCAGGGTGTTATTCAATTGCTCACGTCTTTGTCGGTTGTTAGGTACGACTTTCACTATATGGCCAAAATCAACTACGGGACCCTTTTGCTAAAGTGCATTGTGGTTTTGAACTTAACACAGCAATAGCTCATAAAACTATGATGCATTAGGTGCAACACCAACTTGTTAATGGTGGGGGTGTGTGAACAGTGTGCTCCTATCAGTTAACATCTTACACCCCCCTAATGTGTGCCAAAATTAGTGCAGATTCACTTACCTTAACCTGTTGAGGTGGTAGTCACTGTGAGCCTTGCAGTCAGTGCAGGTGTGCTGACTACAAGGTGTTCAGCACGTCTGTTCTGCACCCCTAACCTACCCACTTACCACTGCACCTCTAACCCAGCCACTAAGCAGTTAGTTCAGAAAATGAGCTGCATTAACTGTGCTGGCCCTGCACTAACAGTTATTGCAGGTCACAACACATGCTTAAGATGTGCTGCTAACTTCTTAGAGCCCTTTAGTAAATGACCCCCTATGATAGGGTTTCTGTGTATACAGCAAATCTGCAAAACATGGAGCCAGATTCACGAAGGTGCCAACCAATAGCACGAATCCACATGCTCACAACTACCCAGTCAAAACCGTGGACAGCAGTAGGAAGAAACTCTTTATTGGATAAAAGCCTATAGCCCGACACAGGCCGTGTTTCGTTGCCTTCTTCAGGGGCAGGCTTATTCAAATCACTGACCTTCCCAACTACCGCAAACACTGAATTGTCTCTTGGATAACACTTGAAACAAAAGTGGTCTGAAAACTATCAGATACTCATATGCAAGACACAGTTCCGTACTGTGTGCTCGGGAATTGTAAAAATACTCCAGTGACCTGATTCTGGACCATTGGAACAAAACGTTTCTGCAGTGCACAGAATCGGGCCCGTGGATGGCCCGGCGTGCCCCTGCTATCTGCAGGGACATCCTCCCCATAGGCCCCCATCTTCACTGCTACCCGAACCAAGGCTGGACGGCTGGCCTACCGGGGTTGGATCAGGCGACGGGGACCACCCTACACCCTACACCCAGCCCCAGCCCCAAGTTGGAATAAGCAGCACGCCCCCTTTGACCCAGCAGGACGTACAGGGCTGTGATATGAATCGGCCCTCTATGTCCTGCCGGGATGGCCCTCCCCCCACTCTGCCCAGATCCCGCACCCTCCCGCTCCCCCACTGACTCTTCCCATCCTGCTGCTCAGGACGTACGGGGAGAGCCGAAGGGAGAATCGGGCCCAGACAGCTTGCGGAGCTGCATGTCCCACCTGTTTTGAGCTGATTCTAACTGCCTAACCTTTGGATTGAAATAGTCACCAAACTGTAAATTTAGGATTCTAAAACTGAGACCCAAAATTTAGTCTAGTTATTGATTCTCCTAGTTCAGGTACCTAATTTGGGATCCCAGGACTGGAAATCAATGCTGAAACAGTAATTTTATAAAAGGCTGGTGTACCTGTGTGGCAGAAGTGCACATACGGTAAATTAGGCCTATTTTATGAAAGGAATATAAAGTATGAGTCTATCTTCCTTTACAAAATGACAGAATGGCTACATTTTGTGCTACTTCTCAAGTAGCCCATGTACGTTGGATATAAGAAAGATGTATGTCCAGTTTAAAAATAAATAAAAGGGAAACAATTACAACATGCAGCTTAATGTGTTTTTTCTAATCCCCATGGTTCTCTGGCATAGATTACTTAAAGTACCTTGGGACTCTTTGCTGTTCATAGAAGACTGTCTTCCTCACAGACAGCTTTGTTATTCTAAAACCTTGGCTCAGAGTGTCTTGCAGGAAATGAAATGTATTCTTATAGTATTCTTGCTAATTAAT
Source organism: Ichthyophis bannanicus (assembly GCA_033557465.1). Lineage (NCBI taxonomy): Eukaryota > Metazoa > Chordata > Amphibia > Gymnophiona > Ichthyophiidae > Ichthyophis > Ichthyophis bannanicus. Next base: position 1,697,726,464 of record CM066031.1, read on the forward strand.
TCCCAGGAGGTTTGCTTTGAACCACTGGGCTGACTCTGCAAGCCCAGAAGTGTGAAGTGCTGCCTAAGGGAAGGTCACATGCAGAGATGCACTTCACAGCAGATCACCATGTAAATAGAAGTTAGGATAAATGGTTTGTTGCTAAAAAAAAACCATGGAAAAACAGAAAAACACAAAGAAGCCTATTCCATTAAGGCCGTGCAGCCTCTATGCGGCCGATCAGAATCAGGACGCACAGAGGTAGACCCGATTCTGATCCTGCGGGGGCTAGACGTGCCCATGGGATCAGAATCGGGTCTATAGGCTGGATGTGCAGGCCGGGCCCTGATTCTGATTAGTCTGCATGTCCAGCCACATGCCTGGCTACCTCAGCCAGGCTTCTGAATGGAGCCGCAGTGCCATGGCATCCCGTCGCCATGGCACTGCAACACCATTCAGGAGCTGCGATCCACTGCTGCAGAAAAGAAACCTTCCATGGACAGGGTCAGGCTGCGGAGAACTCCCTGCGCCCCCGCACTGCTTCCAGTGGCCGGCTCAGGGATCCCATAACATACAGGGAGATTTGAAGGTGGAATAAGTCTCTGAATTGGCCTCTAAATCGGCCCGGTATTTCTGGGCCACGGCCTGCCAATGCTGTGCTGTCGCTCTGCCTCTGGAATGCCCCTCCCACCCTCGTCTAGACCTTCCCATACATACCCGCTCTTCATATGGGGAGGCTTTGGCCAGGGCCAGTAGGGGGACAAATATCGGGAACAGAATGACCCCCAAAGACAAAGAGTTAACTTAGCAAGATCATTTTATTTTCAAAATGGCTTAGATGTTAGACAGCCCATTCTACCTTTTGGAATTTATTCTGCAAAATTATGAGTACCAGAAATGCTCAGTAGACCCGTTCCTCGAAACACATCTAGTCAGTCAGGCTTTCAGGCTAACCACAATGAATATGTATGAGACGGATTTGTATACACTGCCTCCATTGTATGCAAATCTCTATCACAGATATTCATTGTGGTTATCCTAAGTACCTGACTGGCTAGGTGTGTCCCAAAGATTGTACAAGACTGCACAAAATGTTGCAGACTAGATATCTTTGATTGCATTTCATTTCATTATGGAGCAAGATTGCTAAATTGTGCAAACTGTTAGTGCAGTAGATAACATGCACTATTTGACCATGTTAACAGATAGTACAGGGCAAATGCAGATACCACAGCAATTTTCTGTGCTATCTGCACAAAATGCATTTACTGCCAGAGTGGGTGCATCTATAATATGCGGTTAGAGGATGTCGCCATTGTGTGGTAGCCATCAAAGTTGCAAACAGCGTGTGTACAAATAAAGCCACCCAAAATAACACCCCCTCAATGGGCGTTATGTGCATCCGCAGAGCTGCTGAGCCATGCTCTTGCAATTTTGGAGCATTATCTTCTGGAGAAAAGTTGTGTATCCCAGGCCTGGTGGAAGGAGGACAACCAATGGGACACCATGATACTTGGATGCAAACTATATTGCAATGATAGAATAGATCAAATTGGTGGAGGGGTTGTGCTCTATGTTAGAGAGGGCATTGAGTCACATAGGATTAAAGTTTTGCAGGAAACAAACTAAACTATATAATCTCTATGGATGGAAGTTTCATTTAAAAATTGGAAGGTGAAGGCAGTGGTGCTGTATTACCATCCGCCTGGCCAGAATTAACAGATGGATGATGAAATGCTAAAAGAAATTAGGGAAGCTAAAAAAAGTTACAACACAGTAATGGGTGATTTCAATTACCCCAGTATTGACTGGGTCAATGTCACAGCAGGCCATGCTAGAGAGAGAAATTTTCTAAATGAAATAAATTACTGCTTCTTGGAGCAGCTGGTTCATGAACTGACAAGAGGGGAGGCTATTTTTGAGCTGTTCCTTAGTAGAACACAGGATCTGGAGCAAGAAATAAAAATGTCGGGGCCACTTAGCAATAGTGATCACAGCATGATCACTATTGATTTAAAAAATGGAAGAAAGATGGCAAGGAAATCCATAGTACTACCTTTTAACTTTCAAAAGGGAGACTATGATAAAATGAAGAAAATATTTAAAAAAACCCTAAAAGGAGCCACAGCAAAGGTTAAAGATTTATATCAAGCATGGGCGTTGTTTAAAGTACTATCTTGGAATCCCAGAACAGATGTATTCCATGCTTTAAGAAAAGTGGAAGGAAGTCCAAAAGATTGCCAGCATGGTTTAAAGGCAAGGTCAGAGAGGCTGTTGTTAACCAAAAAAAGCATCCTTCAGGAAATGGAAAAAGGAGCCTAATGATGAACACCGGAAACAACATGAGCATTGGCAAGTTAGATGCAAGGCATTGATAATACAGGCAAAGAAAGAATTTGAAAAGAAGCTTGCCGTGGAAGCAGAAATGCATAATAAAAACTTTTCAAGTACATTTGTAGCAAAAAACCTGTGAGAGAGTCAGTGTGACCATTGGATGATAGAGGGGTAAAAAGGGTGCTAAGGGAGGGCAAGGTCATAGCAAGAGACTGAATAAATTATTTGCTTCAGTCTTTACTGAAGAGGATGCAAGGAAGATACCATGTCTGAAATGGTATATAAAGATAATGTGGAAGAATTGAAAGAAATATTAATAAACTGGGAGGATTTATTATAACTGATAAATTGAAGAGTAGCAAATTACCTCGACCAGATGGTACACATCCAAGGGCTGTGAAAGAACTGAAATATGAGATTGCAGACCTACTATTCGTAATCTGTGAACTATCATCAAAAGCATCTGTAGTACCTGAGGACTGGGGCTGAGGAGATCTTGAACAATTTTCAGAAGTCTGTGTTTGTGAGGAACTAGCTAAACTAAAAGTAGACAAAGTGATGGGGCTGGATGGGATACATTCCATAGTATTGAAGGAACTTGAGGAAGTTCTAATGGCTCCATTGTCTGACCTTTTCAATGCTTCTGTAGTTGGGAGTGGTCCCAGAGGAGTGCAGAAAGGCACATGTGGTCCCTTTACACTAAAGCAGAAATAAGGATGAAGTTGAGAACTACAGGCTGGTTAGTCTGAACTCTGTGGTGAGTAAATTAATGGAAATGCTGTTAAAACAGAGTATAATGAGGTTTCTGGAGTCTAATGGATTGCAGGATGTGAGGCAGCATGATTTTACTGGAGGCAGGTCTTGTCAGATAAATCTGATTTATTTCTTTGACTCGGTGACCAGAGAGCTGGACCAAGGGAGAGCCCTAGATATGATGTACTTAGATTTCAGTAAAACCTTTGAGACCATTCCACACAGGCAACTTATAAATAAATTGAGCACCCTAGGGATGGGCCCTAAAGTAACTGACTGGGTAAGAGATAGGTTGAGTGGGAGGTGACAAGGGGCACAGGTAAATGGAGCTCACTCTGAGGAGAAGGATGTTACCAAAGGTGTGCCGCAGGGATCTGTCCCTGATTTGATTCCTTTTAACATTTTTGTTAGTGATATTGCGAAAGGGCTGTCAGGTAAGGTTTGCTTCTTTGTGTATGATGCCAATATCTGCAGTAGAGTAGACACCCAAGAAGGAGTAGATAACATGAGGAGAAATCTAGTTAAGCTTGAAGAATGGTGGAGAATTTGACAGCTGAGGTTTAATGCTAAAAAATGCTAAGGGAGTGGTACAGTATAAGGGATGACATACTTCTGTCCATGAAAGAAGAGAAGAACATGGGTAACATCCCTACATCTTTCTCAGTAAAGACCGAAGCAAAGAATTCATTCAGTCTCTCCGCTATCGCCTTGTCGCCTCTTAGTGCTCCTTTAACCCCTTTATCATCTAATGGACCAACTGACTCTCTCACAGGTTTTTTGCTACGAATGTACTTGAAAAGGTCTTTATTTTGCGTTTTTGCTTCCGCAGCAAGCTTCTTCTCAAATTCTCTCTTTGCCTGCCTACAGTTGGTCTGGGCTTCCAAGATAGTATTTTTCAACAACACCCAAGCTTGATGTACGTCTTTAACCTTCGCAACTGCTCCTTTTAGTTTTTTCTTAACTGTTTTCCTCATTTTATCATAGTCTCCCTTTCGAAAGTTAAAAGGTAGTACTGTGGATTTCCTTACTATCCCTCCTCCACTAATTAAATCAAAGGCGATCATGCTATGATTACTATTGCCAAGTGGCCCCAACACCCTTATCTCTTGCACTAGATCTGGTGTTCCACTAAGGACTAGGTCTAATATGGCTTCCCCTCTGGTCGGTTCATGAACCAGCTGCTCCAAGAAGCAGTCATTTATTTCATCTAGGAACTTTATCTTCCTAGCATGTCCTGACGTGACACTGACCCAGTCGATACCAGGGTAATTGAAATCACTCATTATTATTACTGTGCTGTAACTTTTGTTAGCTTCCTTGATTTCTTTGAGCATTTCATCATCCATTTGTTCATTCTGGCCAGGCGCTCGATAGTACACCCCCACTGCCATCGCCTTCCCCCTTTTATATGGAATTTCAATCCATATAGATTCTACAGCAGATTTTGTTTCCTGCAAAACTTTAATCCTTTCTGAGTCAATGCCCTCTCTAACATAGAGCGCAACCCCTCCACCAATTTGATCAGCTCTGTCATTATGATATAGTTTGTACCCAGGTATCACAGTGTCCCACTGGTTGTCCTCCTTCCACCATGTCTCTGATATTCCAATCATATCTAACCTTTCATTTAGTGCTATATATTCTAACTCTCCCATCTTATTCTTTAGACTTCTAGCATTTGCATACAAGCATTTTAGAGAATGTATTTTATTCATGTTAATTTGGCTATTGTTAGACATGGGTAAATTGGGATCTTTAAGCTCTGTCTGCTCCATACTTGAGGGCATTTGGGCTACTTTACTCTTTTGTGGAACCTCTCTGCTTTTGGTAGTATCCTTCAAGGATACATTCTTCCGAACCATCCGCTCCTGGGCGACTGTCGGCTTTCCCCTAATATCTAGTTTAAAAGCTGCTCTATCTCCTTTTTACAGGTTAATTCCAGCAGCCTGGTTCCATCCCGGTTAAGATGAAGCCCATCCCTTTGGAAGAGCTCCTCCTTTCCCCAGAATGTTCCCCAGTTCCTAACAAATCCAAAACCCTCATTTCTGCACCATTGTCTCATCCACGCATTGAGACTCCTGAGCTCTGCCTGCGTTTTGGGTCCTGCGCGTGAAACAGGAAGCATTTCGGAGAATGCTACCCTGGAAGTTCTGGATTTCAACTTCCTACCTAAAAGCCTAAATTTTGCCTCCAGGACCTCCCTACCACATTTTCCTATGTCATTGGTACCGACATGTACCAAGACAGCAGACTCCTCTCCAGCACTATCTAAGACCTTATCTAGGTGGCGCATGAGGTCCGCTACCTTTGCACCAGGCAGGCATGTTACCAGGCGATCCTCACGTCCACCAGCCACCCAGCTATCTACATGCCTAATGATCGAATCACCAACTATAACGGCTGTCCTAACCCTTCCCTCATGGGCACATGGCCCTGGAGAAACTTCCTCGGTGCAAGAGGGTTTTACATCACCTGGAGGACAGGTCCTAGTTACAGGATCACTTCCTGCCACACCAGGGTGATGCTCTCCTCTCACGTGACCTCTCTCCTCCATGGCAACAGGGGTGCTGCCAGACTGGAGGTGGGACTTCAGGACTATATCCCTGTAGGTCTCGTCTATGTACCTCTCTGTCTGTCTTATGTTTTCCAAGTCTGCTATTTTAGCCTCTAGAGAACGGACTTGTTCCCTGAGAGAAAAGAGCTCCTTGCACCTAGTGCACACGTAAGACCTCTCACCAACTGGGAGAAAATCATACATGTGACACTCAATGCAAAAGACTGGAAAGCCCCCATCCCGCTGCTGGACTGCTGTCTGCATCTTAGTTTTAAGTTTGTGTCTAGATCTTTAAGTTCTTACTTACTAGGGGTTGCTATGGGTATTTATACCAATAAAACTGTACCTAATACGTTTAATATACCTTGTTCACCTGAAGCTTAATTAATCTCAGGTCCTTAGTGTATGACTGATTTGGGTAATGAGCTTCACCTGAAAGCACCTCCTGTCTTTTAAGATGTGTAAGTACCTATAAAGCTATGATTATCCCAGGGGAGGGTGGGTGTGGGAAGGGAGGGAGGGAAATAACACTTATTAAAAGAGGGCTGCTACACAGTACCCTGTCTTGTGCTTAGAATACATGCACACTTGCACACTTTTATATCATTTTGAAGCAGGTGTAAATTTGTGTGAAGAAATTAACAAGCTATTGAGGCTGCTTTTATTTTATAAAGACATATGCATCTCTGTTGCCTTTATAGACTAGGCTTATAATAGATATCTTTATGGACTTTTGCATAGGCACCTTCTCCCTCATAGGGGAAAGGAGACTTTGAAGTCCTTTGTGCGTTTATATAATGTTTCTTATGCTCTTATATCCAGTGCCTGTCCCAGAGATGGTTCAACATGTTGGCTCCCTAGCCAAATGTTAAGCCTTACTCCCCCTTCACCCTGGCTGTCAGAATCTATTGTTTAACTTTGAATGCCCTGCTCTTTGCCGACACCCAGAAGCTGCTATCCTACCACCTAATTTGCCTAATGGTTAGGACAGCCCTGCTTCTATCTTTCGCTTTCTCTGAAACACAGAATAAATTACCTGTTATCCAGACTGTAGGGGCTGTGGCCATCCAAATAAAGGATTTTTCTGAATTATAATTATTAAGAAAATGGCTGCTCAAATAAAAAACTTCTTACTGACCATAAACTAGTACTGCAATTTTAAAAAGGTAGGAGGCTGCATGTATGAAGAGCCCAGAAGTACATATTTAATTGAAACTAATGACTAGTGCACATGTGATATCTTCAAGCATGTGGATGTTATGACAATCTGTCCTGGTATTTGGTTAGGTTGATAGAACAGTGTGTCTTCAGATGTGGCATCCAGAGTTTTAGATAGTCTCATAGTGATGAGGTAGGTGGTGCAATACACTACGGCAATTTTTATGTTGTTAACTACTGGAGAAAAACACTTTCTAAGGTCATAACTTCATAAGTACAGTGGTGTGCAAAAGTCTGGAATCACTTGTGAGCTTTGCGTTTTTCGTACTTTCTAATGATTTTTTTTATTTTGCGTTAGCCCAGCATATTCATCTTTCTACCACGTTTTGGACCAGCGTATGTTTTACATACATACAGTTTCCATACTTACTACTCAACTGTTTACTAATTAATGGTTATAAATTCAATAGAACTATGTTTAGCTATTATCGTTATGTCAAAAAGCGTTATATACAGATTTATTATCTGAGATCTAGTTAGTTTAATGGGTATTCGAAGTTTGCTGATTTTAACGGTACTGGCGGCTCATCATAAAAAGATCACAAAAAATAGTAGCTTATAATGCTGTAATAGCTACTATTTTGCAAATAAAAGTATTTGTAGACTTTAGAAAATAGGTCTAGATAACTGTAAGTTAGTGTCAGAGTTTTTGGTGCGTATATCGGCCTTGCATGTTTTTCATACGTTGGGCTACTATGTTGTCGAAACTAATTGCTGTCAAGCATTCTGTTCTAGGTGTTTCAATGGTGCAATATCGACACACTGCATCAGAAGTGTTTTCACGTGTATCATATTCCGCCATCAGAATGGACTGTTGACAAACTATATTATATCATAATAAAGTGTTTTAAATGAAAACTGCAGTTTCAGTAGTATCATACAGTATGTTTATGTCAATGAATACTGGAACTGAATCCTATCTTTTCTGAAGACGGACAATATACTATATTGTACCAGTGTATGAAAAACATATACTAGTTGGTTGAGTGTAACAAATCTAATAAGTCATCCAGAACAGAGAAAGAATATGCGAGCTGTCCAAAACGGGTTAAAAGGGATACATTTGGCTATTAGAGATGACTTTTTGCATTCCTTGCTTCCAATTTAAATACTTTACAGACACTGGGAGATAGCTACTGCGATTTTTGTGGATCCTGCATCAAAACTGAATCAATATTATCCAATATGCACACATTATTTCTGACCAATCAGGAGGCTGGTTTCACTAACCAATCACAATGCAGATATCTAGCCAACAGTGCAGCTATAAAAACGCGTGTAATTTTTCAATTTCATATGCTTTCTGGATCGACCATGAAGATGACTCGGACCCTGACGTTGGAGGAGTGCGTTCGTGTGTCCTTTATGAGTAAGGAAGGATTTTCAAGCCATCAGATAGCCAGGAAAGTTGGCTGCAGTCAGAGTGCTGTTGTTAAGATTGTACAGAAGAAGAAATAAACGGGTTCAGTGGTGGACAAGCTTTGTTCAGGTCGTCAATGTGCATCAACATCATGCCAGGACCGCGCACAACAGATGCATTTCACTAACTAATCGCAAGTTGACCTCTCCTCAGCTACTTCGAGAGTGGTCAGACAAGAGTGAGGTCAGTGTCAGCTCATCAAAAGTTTGTCGCCAGTGCCTGCAGTTTGTTCTCCGGGGCTGCGAAGCATGGAATAAGCCACTGATGACTGACATACAAAGGCGTAACCGGATCGTGTGGGCGAGAGAGCACTCAACCTGGTCAACTGAAATTTGGGAAAAGGTTCTATTCAGCAATGAAAGCACCTTCTGCCTGTTTGGTAACCAGGCCCACACCTATGTGAGGAGATTTTCTGTAGAGGAATTCAAGCCTGAGTGTCTCAACCTCACTGTGAAGCATCCTTTGAAGGTCATGGTCTGGGGCTGCATGGCTGCCAGTGGCGTTGGACGTTTTCACATCATCGATGGAATGGTCAATGGGGCCAAGTACATCACCATACTGCAAAATTGCATGGTGCCATCAGCACACCAGCTGTTTCCTGGCCAGTTCCTGTTCCAAGATGATAATGCACCCTGCCATCGCTCCAGACAGGTGATCAGCTGGAAGCAGCGGAACAACATCAAGTCAATGGACTGACCTGCCCAGTCTCCAGATCTGAATCCAATCAAGAACCTGTGGCACAAGGTGGCCTTGGAAATATCCAAGAGGCATCCGACATCAAAGCGTGAGCTGATTGAGTCACTCTTTGCAGCTTGGAACTGTGTTGTCACCAACGATCATCTTGTCAGACTGGTTCATTCAATGCTCATAAGGTGCAGTCAGGTGATCAAGAACAAAGGGTGGCCCATCAAATACTGAGGAACAGATACCAGACTGGCAGAGTTTTTCAGGTTTGAAAAAAACCCTTTCTTTATTGCCCCTATGCGTTTCGGCCTGTGGCCTTTCTCAGGGGGTATCTTTAGGGTGCAAATCTTCTCTGTATAGAACTTCCATTAAAAAACATATATCACGCAATTCAAAGCATTGCCTGCACAGCAGTAATGAGGAAGGCTACAGGCTAAAACGCGTAGGGGCAATAAAGGGTTTTTTTCAAACCTGAAAAACTCTGCCAGTCTGGTATCTGTTCCTTTGGTCCTATTGTATCTTACAGATACTTTGTTGCTTTCTTTGGTCTCCATCAAATACTGAGCCATCACTGACACATAAAAATGACCTTTTTCAAGGCCACATACATTAATTTGAAGGAAACTTGGTGTGCGTCCATAATATTTTAAAGCATACTTACGATTATATAGCATTGGCCAACGATGTACATTACGTGATTTTCACAGAAAATCTATCAACAGGACAACTATGGGGAACAAACTCAGAAAATAAGGGCCAAACCAATACTAAAAGTTGGCCATAATAGCCAAATCTATCACTTATCATGAGATACACAGAAAAAGCCACTGGGAGGAAAAAGAAATTAAGATATAAGGTCACAAAGTTGAAAAAAACGTCAAATTTACAAGTGATTCCAGACTTTTGCACACCATAGCAGTCACAACCATCTTTTGCTGTTCTATGCATTTAATCATACTGTTCCACACCTAGAGAGGATCCTTTATGCAAAGCATGGGGAGTCACTCTTCCCAAAATAGGACAAGATTCTTGTACAAGTACAGGGTAGGAACCCTCTCCAAATGTTCCCTTTAGTGGGAAAGTCTCATTGTTATTTTGGCATTCTAGGAATTCAGCCCTGCAGGTTCCCAGTAATGAGAAAAATAGAACTTTATCTGGATATATTTTGATGGAAAATTTGAACATTCCTTGTGGTAAGATCCATTTGAAATCAGCTCCAGTTTCTCTAAAAACAAAGGCACTACTGTAACTAGGAAAGCAAATAGAATAATAGCAATCATAAGGAAAGGCGTGAAGAATAAAATCAAGGATATTATAAAGCCTTGGTATCACTCCATGCTGTAATCGCACCTTGAATGTTGTGTGAAAAAGGATATGGTAGAATTAGAAAACATACAGAGAAGAGCGACCAACATGATAAAGAAGATAATAAAGGATACACCTACAAGGAAATGCTTAAAAGGTTAGTGCTCTTCAGCTTGGGAAATAGACAGCTGAGGGGAGATATGATAGAGATTTATAAAATAATGAGTGGAGTGGAGCAGGTAAAGATAGCTTGGTTGTTTACGCCTTCAAAAAGTAGACATACTAAGGGACACACTATGAATCTACAAGGTAGCACATTTAAGACTAATCAGAGCACTGGCTTGGGAGCCAAGAGACCAGAAGCACTGCCAGTCACTAGGCAAGAGTGGATGACTTCTAAGTAAGAGGGGGCAAAAGAGATGGGGTTCACTAGGGCACCTCATACACCTACATCGGCCCTGTTGGGCACCTAAACATTTTAAGTGCAATCATACCAATGAATTAACATGTGTACAATATTATCAAATTGCATTAAAAGGTTTTTGCATATGTAGAATGTCTGCATGAAAAGAATATGTGAAACGAACCAAAATAAAACCCTTGACAATCAGAAAAAAACTGTTTCAAATGAAAACAAACTCAGTATTTATTTTTGGGCATGCGCATCCCTAGTGGAGAGAATGGCAGCTAACTTCTAAGCAAAACAAGATGACGCTGAGGTGCCTTTTATGCTTTAGGGTCTGAGTCATGTTAGACTCCTGAACTTCTGAATAAGGGAGGTAACTCTGGGTGGCAAGGAAGTGGCCAAAACGTTGACTATTCTTCTGGATGGATAGCACATTCCTCTTCATTTCCACTTCTAATCTTTTCTGGATAGCAGGCTCACTCCTGAACTCACATCTGAACTTAATTTTAGAACTTCAGTGCCTAAGATCTCAGTCCATTTTTCTGTTAGGCTTACTGCTGCGGACATAGAAACAGTGGAAACAGGACTGGATCAGTACAAATTATATGCCACGACTTATGCTCCTGCTTTATAAAGAAAAGTACGGTAGATGCATGCTTTTCTTTATAAAATAGTTCCATGTGCCTTGGAATGTGCGTTAATCTAAACAACCTTTATAAAATTACCCTCATGATTTTTACAGGGTGCACAGATTCCAACAGACAGTTTATTTCAGATATTGGATCAAGATCAAGACTGGTTCAACCACTAGGCAAACAAGGCAATCACCTAGGGCAGAAAGTTCTGGGGGGTGGCAATGAGCAGGGCATTCAAAGCCTAGCAAAAGATTTTGACAGCCAGGAGGGGAGTAAAGCTTAAGATTTGCCTAGGGCACCAACAACCTTGGACCAACTCTGGCCCTGTTCAGGATCAGGAGACTATGATTTGTCCAGATTTTATTTCCAGATATAAGTGTGTGTGTTTTTGAGAAGCAAGCTATACATTTCAATAAAAAAATTCTTAATATGCTAATATCTATTGGGACCTTCCAGAGCTATGACATAAGGTGTATTAGCAGCTGATTACTGCGCCAGGAGACTGCCCCAGGAAGGAATAAGTAACCCACACAGACTTTCTCATTAAGCACAATGGCTGCCCATCATTCATTTATTTATTTCAAAATATTTGCCTACCACTATATCCACACGCTTTCAAGTCAACGAACAAAAAAAAAAAAAAAATACCAAGACTTTCTGAAAATAAGCTGCATATGTCCAGACCTCCTTTTAACTGATAAGATGAGACTCTGTTTTCACTTTATATTGATCACATGAGCAAGACTATAGAGGACGGTGTGGCCTTTTATTTGCTGCTGCTGTTCTGGTTCTAGAAAAAAAATATCATAGGGCACAGGCAGTAAAGCTACTCAAATCAGTGACTTTATCAATGATAAAATATAATTGGTCCTTTAATTGCATTGCATGATTTGTTCACATTTATTAGACATCTACATTCTTGGTAAAGGAACAATACAAACATATTTACTATTGACCCCATATTTAAAAAGCAGTTTACGGAGGCAATTTTATAAGAAAACCATCTAGATTTTGGTTGCAAGAACTCACATACATCTTGACATTTTAGTCATTTATATGTGTGAAGTGGCATTTCAGCGCATCAGTGATGTTGTTTATACAGTGCGTAGATCCAATGGCACTTAATTTCAATGTGGGTGTGCACACAGGTGGAATTAGGGCAGAGCTTGCGTGAAGCGCACAGGTACACTCATAAATTATAAAATCTTGTAATTCATGTTCTGCTGTTATAAATCTAGTTGCAAGCATTTATTCCAGCTCTAGGGCTGATGTAAAGGTCTGTGCCTTACCTTCAGGCATGTTTTTGGCCACCTACATTAGTATTTTACCAAGAAAATTAGACATATTTTAGTAAGAATAGTTTGTACTTTTGAAATAAAAGGCATCTTTTGCCAGCTACTTTTCATGTCAAATCCTTTTTTTTTTTTAAATAACATTGCTTTTTTTTGTAACAAAATCTAAAAAGGTGCCACTGTTCCCTAAGGTTTGTAAGAGTAGTTGATCCCATTGAACTGGTCAGCAAGATATCATTAGCTTGTTGTGTTCATGAAATCCAGGGGTTAGAGCATCAAGTCTCACAAGCCAGTTTTCTTTTGCCTCCTTGAGCTGATCAGAGGATCAGAGTATCAAGAAAGGATTAGCACTGACTTGGGATTTGTGTGATTGGTTAATTTATTGCAGTGATGGCAAGCCTTTCATCTATGGCAACATTTAATCAGCCCGGCCATGGAGGCTATTATGGTTTAGCTCTTTTCTCAGGTCTGCCAGAGCTGCACCATCAGCCCTATCACAATTCCCCTGAAATTTCCAAATTATATGGAACAGGCTTTAGCCTTGCAGTAATAAAAATTAGAAGAGATGTCTGATAGCACCGGTGGAAAAAGGCTTTCACTTGCACAAGGCAAATTATAAATAGCATGAACATGCACTTAAAAAAAATTCCCCACCTCTTAAGAGATGTGCAGGACTTATCACCCCTGCTCTGATCCAAATCCTGGTGGTTGAAAATTTATATTAGATTTTATCAAGAAGGCCTAAGTCTAGAAAAATCAATGAAGGTTATCTTTTATGTTGCAGGAACTTGTGGAAATATTGATTTTCATTTTATAGCGAATTTGGAGCATGAGTTGGTAATCACTGCTGAGCTGACTACAATGTTTCCCTACTGTATCTCTTCCCGAGTTTTACTCAGTTATTTAAGATAGTGTATTCCCACTGATTTCAGAATGTATCTTTGAAGTCAGATCTCCCTTACAGAAAATGTTGTCTTTTGTGTTTAGACTGATTGGAATATGATTCTATATGAATTATGTCAGTGTTCTTCTATAATAGAATGATTTATCCTCTTGAACGTCTTATATTTATTTACCATATTTGCCCAGTTATAGACTGCCTTGACTATAAGCTGACCATCTTACATTCGGGCCAATATGGGAAATAAACATTTGAGTCAACGGGATGGTGCTGCTTCCCTCTCACTGGGTTTGGTGGGATGCTGTATTTTTCCTTTCAAGCCCATTATTACACTCGGGTGTTGCTGCTTCCCAACTCTGCCCCCTCCTCCTCCTCCACCATACCTGCAGGGCATCACTGATTTCTTCTCTGTAGGACCCATGAGGTGCTGCTTAGTTCTTTCACCACCAGGTCCTTCATCTTTGCCCCAGTGCATCTTTCCTAGATATCTCTGATTCTTGAACGCTGTTGCTTCGTTTATTACATTCTCACAGCACCTTTCCCTCCCACCCTCTTCAGCTGGGCATCTATGGAAAGAAGGGAGATTGGAGAATTCAACAGCTTTTATGCATTTACTTCCTTTTATTTATTATAATTATTTTTTTATTTAACCAGTTTTCGATACTGCCTTATCCTTCAATTAAAGCACTGGGCAACAGAGGATTGAGTGGCTTGCCCAAGGCCACAAGGAGTCCCTCTGGCCTGAGATTGCTGTCCCCAGGTGGGACTTGAACCCCCAGCCCTCTGGCCTGAGGTACCTTGTCCTAAACACTAGGCCACTCCACCCACTTATATTTGCTGCCCAATCCGTTCACAAACAGCCTCGGGTGGCTTACCAATAAAAAAATCAAAACAAACAATTTCATAAATCCTCATTCATGCCACTGCCTCCCAGATTACATTTTGATCTGCTACAGCTTTTCACTTCCTAGGAAGGACAGACTATAGATCCATGCCTTCATTTTTCCCCCCGATGAACAACTAGTGCCCCAACGGTAACGCTAAGGGAATTTTGGATTTAACTCTCACTTTTTCAGTTACCAGAGATACCAAGGGGAATGTTTACAAAGTAGCGGGGCTGCGGCTCCGATATCGCAGGGAAGCCGCTACCGCTGCTTAGTAAACATACCCCCAAGTCTCACATGGTACGAGTGTGTCACACTCATTTGAAAGCTTTCTCACTTTCACACTCTTTGAGTTCCCTCCTCTCAAGCATTAGAGCTCCTGATGATTGCTTTCATGAGAGGCAAGCCTGTAAAGGAAAACCCAGTGGCCCACACATAGGAAGAAATTTGAGCTCATCTTCCTGTGTGCCCCTTCCCCCTGCACCATCCCTTACCCCCATACCTACAAGTACAGGTGCTGTGAAAACAATGCACATACCTTTAGCCAGTGTGTGGAGAACAATCTCACCTTTCAGAACTTACCTGTATGGTCTCCATTAAGTATCCTTTTAGAGGCTCCAAAGAAAAATGTATGTTTTATTTTTCATTCGTATAATCAGTACTACATTTAAATCTTTCTAGATTTATACTCTGGATGCATCTTGTGAATCATTTCACTCCTTGAGACGGTAAATCTTACTTTTTGGGATGGTTCACGTTTGGCATCTCTGAGTTACATTAAGGTGCAGTAGCTATTTCCCTGTCCTCAGAGGGCTTGCAATCTGGGTTCGTACTTTAGGCAGTGGAGATTTCCATGATTTGCCAAATATTACAGTGGGATTTGAATTTGGCTTCCCTCATTCTCAGTTGTTCCTCTAAACTATGGATACTCTAACCCATTAGTTCCCAAGCTTAGACTTGGGACACCAAATGGAGTCACATCATCAGTGGATGGGGGTCACAGAAACATGGCTATTTTCCCTTCTCTCTGGACTTTCACCGTGACTTATGCCAAGTAGTAGCAGCCACCAGTCAGCATGAGGCCTGTGAGCCAGTGACCATTCATAGGGCCTTCTTCCCTCCTGAATAAGTTTCCTGTTTAACTGGAAACCCATGTTGGTTACTGGGATCTCTAAGCACACACTGACATAAAGGACCCTGTGCTGGCTTCTACTGCCACTATTGTTGCTGCTGCTACCTTCCTGCTTTAGATAAGTGGAGGGAGGGAAGGAGGCTGGAGACCAACTATTTTGATTTCATCAGCATCTGGGGTCACGTGAATATTCAGTTGTTAAAATGGGGTCTTATGGAATACAAGTTTGAATACACTGCTCTAACCTCATTTCAGTAAGGCCTAAAGTTTGAGGCTATTGTGAAGAATGTTAAGGATATAGAAAGTTGCCACTCTTCAGATAAGTACCCAAATATTCAGGGACCCCCATCATGCAATAAAAATATAAGAAATACCATACTGGCTCAGACCAAAGTCCATCAAGCCCAGTATCCTGTTTCCAACAGTGGCCCATCCAGATCACAAGTATCTGGCAGGTTCCAAAAAAGTACGTAGGTTCCACAATGCTTGTCCCGAGGTAAGCAATAGATTTTCCCAGGCCCTCTTTAATAATGGTTTATGGAGCTTTCCTCCAGGAACTTATCCAAACCTTTTTTACACCAACAGCTTTTTCTTCATCCTCCAGTAATGAATTCCAGAGTTTGATTATTTATTTATTTAATTTTCTTTAACTTGTTTTTCCTATACCGCCTTTGTCCAAGGCGGTTTACATTGAACAGCATAACTTAATCTTACAAGATTTGTTTCACAATAAACAGGGGGAGGTAACTAGGAGATAAATATGGGGATAACTATAGGTAATGGATTAAGAATGAGTGTTTCATCAGAAAGTTAGAGACAAGGGCAAGAAACAGAAGTAATAAATGATAACTGTGCGGGTTAGTTAAGTCCAATGAACAGGGGAGGAAGTTGTATTTGTGGTTATGTAATGTCGTTAGGACCAAATTATTCTTTGTGTTTTGAGTAATTTTTTCTTTAGTAGATTGCGCAGATCTAATGTTCTCGGGTAAGGACTTCCAAAGTCTGGGAGCGTAGAGCGAGAAAGCCCTATTACTTGTCTGCCATGTATATTTCGTCTTGAATGGAGGGATGATCAGGAGATTCTAAGTTGCTGTTCTTCTTAGTCTTGTTGTGGATGCTTTTGCAATTTGATTATTGAGGCAGGGAGCTGAGAGGTTATGAAGAATTTTGAATGTGGTAGTTATGGCTTTGTGTTTAGTCTGTTGGGAGATTGGAAGCCAGTGTAGGCTTTGGGGGACTGGTGTTATGTGCTGTCAATTTGTTCTGGTTGTTAGGATTCTGGCAGGATTACGTAGTGAATGAAAAAATATTTTCCCTTATGAGTCTTAAATGGGTTACATTGCAGCTTTATTGCATGTCCCCTAGTCTTTCTACTTTTTTCATGGAGTAAACAATTTAATTATTAATTTATAGACTTCTATCGTATTTCCCTCAGCCATCTCTTTTCCAAGTTGAAGAACCCTAACCTTTTAAGCCTTTCCTCATAGGGATAATTCTTCCATCCTCTTTACCATTTTAGTGGCTCTTCTCTGTACCTTTTCTAATTCTCTATATCCTTTTTAAGATATGGTGACCAGAATCGCACACAATATTCAAGGTATGGGCGCACAATGGAACGATACAGAGGCATTAAAATATCCTTGGTTTTATTCTCCATTTTCTTTTCCTTATGATTCCCAGCATTGAATTTGCTTTCTTGGTGGCTGCTGCTGCACACTGGGTGGAGGGTTTCAACATATTGTCCACAATGACGCCTAAATCCTTTTCCTGAGTGGTGGTTCTTAATGTGGAACCTTGCATAGTGTAACTAGTTTGGATTTTCTTTCCTAGGTGCATAACTTTGTCCTTGTCCACATTAAATTCCATCTACCATTTGGACATCCAGTCTTCCAATTAATCAAGGTCCTCTTGCAATTTTTCACAATCCTCTTGAGTTTTAACAGTCTTGAATAATTTTATGTCATCAGCAAATTTGATCACCTCACTCGTTATTCCCATTTCCAGGTCATTTATGAAGATGTTAAAAAGCAGGGGGCCCAGCACAGATCCCTGAGGTACTCCACCTTTCTCCATTGAAAAAATTGGCCATTTAGCCCTACCCTCTGCTTTCTATCTTTTAACCAACTCTGGATCTAGAATAGCATACTGCCACCTTTCTCATGACTTAATTTTGCTAAAAGTATCTCATAATTGTCCTTTTCAAAGGTTTTTTGAAAATCCAGATACAGTATATCAACAAGCTCACCGTTATCTACCTGTTTATTCACACCTTCAAAAAAATATGAGAGATTAGTAAGACAAGATTTTCCTTGGCTAAATCTATGCTGGCTTTCTCCCATTAAACTATGGGGCTTGTTTACAAAGCCACGGTAGCGGTTTTTGATCGTTATCGGAGCTGCGGCCCCATTGATTTCAGATTTCAATGGGGCCGCGGCTCCGATAACGATTGGAAACCGCTACCGCGGCTTTGTAAACAAGCCCCTATGACTATCAACAGAGGTCTTTCACATGACAAAAGACATAACCTTTAAGCCACCACAAACGCTTAAGATTGCTGACACAGAATTCACAGTTAAAGACAGAAGTTAAATAATCAACCAAGGCCTAAATCTACAATCACAAATCAAAAGCATCACCAGATCAGTCAATTACAAACTGAAAACACTGCAAAACCTATGCCGTCTGCTTAAATCCACAGACATTCGAACAGCAATTATAGCATTCCATTTAGACTGCTTCCATGGCAAGCTTTTTTTTTTCAAATTCTTTTTTACCTGCCTTATCAATGCCTTGCATATAACTTGCCAGTGCTTATGTTGTTTCCCATTTTTGTCATTTGTCTCCTTTTTCCATTTCCTGAAAGATGCTTTTTTGGTTACAGCAGCCTCTCTGACCTTACCTTTAAATCATACTGATAGTTTTTTGGTCTGGGCTTCCAAGATAATATTTTTAAACAACTCTCATGCTTGATGTTAACCTTCAACCTTTCCAGCTGCTTCTTTTAGTTTTTTCTTAATGACTTTCCTCATTTTATCATAGTCTCACATTTGAAGGTAGTACTGCGGATTTCTTTGCCATCCTCCTTCCATTTATTAAATCAAATGCCATCATGCTGTGATCACTATTGCCAAGTGGCCCTAACACTGTTATCTCTTGCACCAGATCCTGTGTTCCACTAAGGGCTAGGTCCAAAATAGTTTTCCCTCTTGTTGGTTCTGAACCAATTCCTGTACGAAGCAGTCATCTATGTGATCTAGAATCTTTATCTCCCTATGACATTGACCAAATCAATACCAAGGTAACTGAAATCACCCATTATTACTGTTTTGTAACTTTTGTTAGCTTCCCTAAAGTCTTTTGGCATTTCATCATCCATCTGTTCATTTTTGCTAGGCGGATGGTAGTACACCCCCACTGCCATTGCCTTTCCCTTTTTACATGGAATTTAAATTCATAGAAATTCTACAGTGTGTTTTATTTCATGAAAAACCTTTACCCTGTGTGACGCGATGCCCTCTCTAACATAGAGCGCAACTGCTCCACCTATTTGATCTATCCTATTATTGTGATATATTTTGTACCCAGGTATCATGGTACTCCATTGGTTGTCCTCCTTCCACAAGATTTCTGAGATGCCAAATATATCTAAGCTTTCATTTAGTGCTATATATTCTAACTTTCCCATCTCATTTTTTAGACTTTTAGTATTTGCATACAGGCATTTTAGAGGTTGTATTTTATTCTTATTAATAATCTGGTTATCATTTTCCACTGTAATTTGGAATCTTTCAGCTCTGTCTGCTCTGCTTTTACCTTTATTGGAACCTCCCTATCAGGATGCCCTAATTTCCATCTTTTGCTAGAGTCCTTCAAGGATACATCCTTCCGAACCATGCACTCTTGGGCGATAGTCGGCTTTCCCCTATTATGTAGTTTAAAAACTGGTCTCTCGCCTTTTTAAGGGTTAATACCAGCAGCCTGGTTCCACCCTGGATAAAGTGGCACCCATCCTTTTGGAAAACCCCTCCCTTCCCCAGAATGTTGCCCAGTTCCTAACAAATCCAAAACCCTTTTCCTTGCACGATCGTTTCTTCACGCATTGAGACTCCGGAGCTCTCCTTGCCTTTCGGGTTCTGTGTATGGAAAGGGAAGCATTTATGAGAATGCTACCCTGGAAGTTCTAGATTTCAGCTTCCTACCTAAAAGCTTAA
The DNA here is from genome assembly GCA_033557465.1 of Ichthyophis bannanicus. NCBI lineage: Eukaryota > Metazoa > Chordata > Amphibia > Gymnophiona > Ichthyophiidae > Ichthyophis > Ichthyophis bannanicus. The sequence continues at coordinate 1,697,746,172 of CM066031.1, forward strand.
ATTTGGCCTCCATAATCTCCCTCCCACATTTTCATATGTTAGTGGTACCAACATGTACCAATATAACAGGCTCCTCCCCAGCACTATCTAATACCTTGTCTAGGTGTCGCGTGAGCACCAGGCAAGCATGTTGCCAGGCGAGAGATTGCGAAATCAAAATACAAAACATCAAATCAGTTTCAAGTTTCAAAAACCTCCATTCGAGCCCACACTTGGGACTAAAAGCCCCAATGCATTTCTTTGGGAAAACAGTTCTAACAGCTGCAGCATAGACAGTAAATCAGTAACATAGCATTACAGAATTGTACCTGTCAAACATCCCTCCCTTCTCATCTCGTCTCCCCATGACAGACACGCAGATATAAATACACACACACATATACAAAAAGCCTTGCGCACACACACACACATATCCACATGCAGTTTGGCACAAACACACCTACAAACGTACATGCACTGACATACAAAGTTGCACAGACATAGTGCCCACAAAAAAACACATGCAAGCAGAAAGAAAATGTACACATATATATGCATAAAACAGATAAACATACCAAACAGAGATATATAGTACACATACAAAGACAAAACATGGACACAAGGCGCACAAACAGAGGCACTGCAGATGCACTCATACATATACCCAGACACACAGAGGGCTGTGAAAGAATTTCATGAGCCACGTTCGGCATACTGTCCCCGCTTGTTTGTTAGAAAGGGAGTTGTTATAGGGATAATCATGTATACGACAAGCAATAATCTACAGGTATAGTAAATATGCACTTTGTGCTAGGAATCCTAAATTTGTATAGGATCTATATTTTCAGAAACCAGAAATTTAGACCCATTCATTTAAAAAGCCCTTGTATTTTATTAAAGGTGCACTGGATGCCGCGCCCTTTATATAATTCCTATTGCACCACCAGGAAAACCATGTGTATTGGTAGCATAAATATCAGAAGCTATTTTGCAATAGATGTTTACTACAAGAGTGGTATTATTTGTGGCTTTAAATATGTAAGCAATGCTACTAACATATATAGAGAGATTGATATACATTGGTGTTTTATAAAATATGTGAATGCACACGCTCATACACACATATGCACACGCTCATACACACATATGCACACGTCTCAGAGCAGATGCAGGCATGTGTCTGCATTTGGGTGCTACCAGGGCTGCATCCGGGAGCTTGTTTCATAACGTTATATCGGCTTTTACTCTGCCTTCATAAAATAGGCACCTTTGTGGGCTTTTCCCATAGGCATCCTGTTATAAAATCAGGCCTATGATCTGCAATTTTGCTACGTCCATGTCCAAGCAGAGCCAATTAAGGAGCCGAGCTCTAAAACACAATCTTTTGTCATTATGAGATGGTTCTTAGCCACAGAATGGTAAGCGCAATTTCTTCCACAAGCTCTCCTGCAATGACCACATCCAAACGAGAAGCTCGCTGACATTATACGTGACTCAGATCAGATGTAAATATAGCAACATTCTCCCAGGTATATGTGCACTGGAATGTACATATGCTTCGAAGCCCCCCCCCCCCCCGCCTTAAACCATGCCTGAGAGGCACCTCCTTGAAATCTACATATTAGCCACACCTAGTTTTGAAATCAATACTTATAGGTATAGCCCATTTTATTTCTGCCGATAGCCTTTTCACACAGATTCGTGACACCTAGCTCTTCTAAAATTGCTTCTATAATTGGCAAATTTATCTAAAAGTTGAGGTTGGTAATTCCAACTTGTAAAAAGAACACGTTACAGTAAATCTCGCTTGGACTATGTGTGTGAGTAAGAAGTCAAAGTGAAATGCTTTTTCTGAGAAATGCGATATTTGCTACTGTTCGTTCCAGGTCTTGAACTTGGCATATGTTTCAAATAGCACTGATATTTTATGTGACACACATTAGGCCAATTCTTGATAAAAATTAATTGGCTGGTAGGTGACACGTTTAATCGTAAAAGTTTGGTGCCCTGTATAGCATTTTCTCCTGGATGATTATAGTATTAGCCTGAAGCACAACAGTGAGCTGTTTACAAACTCAAGACACATTTTGTGATACTGTGTATTGCGGAACATTATTCTTAAAAACTCATAGAAAATGAATCTTAATCATTATTTCTTTTGTCTTTGCAAGCCACAGAACTAAGTCTTACAGAAATCACAGAACTGTTGTTTCCACAGTTCTTTCCTTGGTTCACCTGTAATTATTAACATGCAGTCATTCTTTTCAGCCAAACATTACACGGCGGTGGGAAATTATCATGGGTTTATATATTGAAAGCTTCTTTACAGAAACCATATCAGTACACCCCTTGCTTTTTCTGTATTTCAAACAAGAAATTTCATTCAAAAATGGCAAAATATTACTAAGGTCTTCTTCGCTTTGTAAAATTTGAAGATGCATGGAAAATTATACACAGATATAAATCTCTGCAGGACAAAGCCTGGATGCTTTTTTTGAACACTTGAAAAAATATGTGCCAGGCTAAGTATTGCCTGATATATAGTCACTTGCATATATGTTCAGAATTTAGATTGTGTGATTGAAAATATGGAATGCTTGAATTTTAATGGAATTTGAATATAGTTTCTAATCTGCCAGCCTGACCATTTGTTTTGTTAATGGAAGTCGATGGTTTACATGACCTTTAATTTAATTTAAATTTAAACAGGCACTTACTGTATATCCTACTTTTTACACAATAACATTCAACAATAAAATGATCAAATGCACAGATGATAGAAATAAATCTTATCAATCCACCTTATTAACATAAATCACCTATTTAACACCAAAATCAATCTCAGCAGTCTTCAATTAGCTTTAAAAACCCATATTAGCTGCCAACAGAGGGCTTAGCTTTAAAACCCATCAACAATTGCTCAATCACTGTTTCTTCCCACTGCAATCTGCCCATCCACCTATCTCTCAGACTGTAGTTTTGTGACTCTGCCCCCCCCCCTCCCACTGCTTTGTGCTTCCATTCCCTTCCCTCTCTGATGCTCCAGTTATTGCCCTAGTCATCTCTCCAGAAGGGGCAGAGCACTTTGGGATGGCCCTGCACCCAGCAGCTCTCATTCAATAGTAGCAGCTTCATACTATCACTTTGCCTGAGGGCCATGCTCATGGTGCCCAGGGCTTATCCTCCTCTTCCACAGTTTTAATTTCTTGATTTATAGAAAAGATGTATTAGAGGAAGAGGAGACCCCACCATAGGCAGGGCAGGCCTCAGGGCTGGTGCAAGGTAGTGGACGCCTTAGCAAAACGTCAGTCTAACACCCCCCCCCATGAGATTTTAATTAAATTCCACAATCATGACCATCTGAACACTACCCTTCCAACAATCTTGTATAAATGTATAATTGCACATCATACTTTTACATATTAAACTTTGGGGGTTGTTTACTAAATGGTGGTAAGGGAGAACGTGTGCCGTTAACATGTGGTAACGGCATACATGGCCCCTTAATGCCACAAAAATGCCGAGTTTCCGCGCGTAAAAGGTTCCTGCAGCATAAAGGGAACAGGAGGTGAAGAGTGGGCATCAAGGGGAGGAGAGTGGGTGGTAACAATGTGTGACCCTTTTAACGCCTGTTGTGATAGCACTCCCTAGAACCCCTTAACACCTGTAACCTTACCGCCATGTGAAGCATCTGCACTGATGAGCAGAGAGAGCCTATTTAAACATCAGCAATGCGGAGGCCCAGACAGTAATAGCAGTGCTCCGTTAGCAGCAACAGTATGGTGCCCACGTATGATAGGGCACTATGTTGATGGTGCAAATGGACCACCGGAGGTTGCATGTGGGTCATGCAGTGGGGTTTGCTGGTGCATAGGGCAGACCAGGCAGCTTCCCAGGTATATAAGAACATAAGATTCGCCATACTGGATCAGACCAAGGTCCATCGAGGCCAGTATTCTGTGTCCAACATTGTCTAATCTGGGTCACAGGTACCTAGCAGTTTCACCACAAGACGCACATGTTCCACAATGCCTGTAGTGGGCATGCAGTGCGTTTCCCGGGTTCCCCTGCATAATGGTTTATGGAACATTCCTCCAGGAACCTGTCCAAACCATTTTTATTTTTTTTTTAAACTTTTATTTTCATTTTGCAACAAACAAAAGAAACAACACACCAAAAGAGACAAAACAAGTATACAATAAGGAAAAGTAAACCCATTACCCCCCACCCCGATGCTTCTTCTCTACCCGATTATATCAGCATGTGAGCGCTTCCAATTAACAGTGATTATACATCAAACGATCAAAAGAGTATCTACAATACAGCATGATCATGGGACAGAGATATATACAAAGTTAGACAGTCAGATGAGAGCATTTAGCAAAATGTACATAGTCATTGAGCATCTTCCATTGAGACCAATGAGAAGGAGTCTGAACGGAGGAAGCGAACAGACGAGGTATTTGTTCATATTTACGGTAAAGACAGGCATGATTCCACCATTCATTGGGGCTCAGATGGGAGCTAATTTTCCAGTATTACTTAATTAGGGAAATAACAATGCCAAGCATAAAGTTCGAAAGGAGATAAGCCATTTTTGGGAGAGAGGGGATCCCCGCAACTGGGCGAAGTCCCACTATCCTCCAAGAAAGGGGCTCCTGAGAGTGCGAGATAGACTAAATACGACCCCAGACCCGACGCCAGTAATACTGTAGTGCGGGATATTCATGCATAACATGAGGCAATGAACCAATGGCCGCAGGACGTGTCCAGCAACCATTGCCCTGAGTAGTGTTCCATTTGTCTAATCTGTGAGAAGTGTAAAAACACCGGTGGGCTAGAAAGAAGAGGGTCTGAGTGAGTGAGGCGAATCGGGAACCCGTGTCCCTCTACTCCAGATAAGGCTCCATTGCTCCGAGGTCAAAGTCACATGCAATTCTCTCTCCCATACTTTCTGCGCTATAGGGGTATCTCTAGTTATAGCATTACATAAGGTTTAGTAAAATTGGATGCTACACCCGGTGAACAACCGAGAGATCGGAAAGTCTCCAATCAACCTTATGTAGGGAATGCCGATGGCGGGAGTACTCTAGTGCTCCGAAGGCGATGCTGAAGTTGCACTGACCAGAGTCGGGAGTCTAAAGATTGCATAAGAGTATTAAAGGCACCTAAAGTGTCTAAAAGCATTGGTGGATAGTGGGAGTCTGATGGGAAAGTCATACCAGGGAGAAAGGTAAGAGGAATCGGTTAGCAAAGGCCCGCTTCTACATCTAGCCACACAGGTCTACTCGGTACTGGATCTTCCAACCAACGAGCACCGTGTTTGAGAAGAAAAGATTGAGGGAACACTTGAGTAAAATCGCCACCAAGTATTAATGGAGCATTGGCAGAGGCCTAGGCCAACTGCGCAATACTTGCATAGTAAGCAGGGTTGTCCACATTCGGGGCATAATGCAAATACACGTGAATTCACTATCTCCAACCTCAAGGTGTACACGGGCCCATCTACCCTCCTTGTCAGCGCTAATATCAGGTACAGTAGCGTGCAAAGACTTCTTAACCAGAATGGTTATCCCGTACCATTTGGAAACGGTGGGAGAATAGGCAGCTACCATGTGAGGCTTAGCATTGAGTTTCAGTGTTTTCAGCAGAGTTTAAATGCGTTTCCTGAAGAAACACTAAATCAACATGCTCATGGCTAAGATAGCTAAGGATTTTCTTTCCTTTGAGTGGACCATTAATGCCTTTGACGGTGAATGATAAGATTTTACATAAGGCCATTCAGAAAAGTTAAAAATTCTGAGCATGATAGCACACATAATTTCACTATGTCCCTCAAGCTGACTGTATCTGGCTGTACACATGACATAGGAAAAATAAGCTAATATAATACAATGAAGCGCCCCACATTAACAAAGAAAACCGCAGTACGGTAGAGGAGAAGCAAACCCCAAAATTACTGGCGACCATGTGTCTGCGGGGAGAAACCCCAGAGAAGGCCGAAATTGAAAAAACACATAACCTGTAGGACTGTGCGTGCTCCGAATCCGACCGAGGCACACATCATGAAGGGATAGGAGACCAAAAAACAAAAGTCATATAGAGAAAGAAAGAAAGTCCAGGCTATTTCTGTGCTTGGCTATGACCGCCGCATCGGGCCCTTCAAAATGGCGGATAGAGCCGGCAGATAAGAGTCCAAGATTTGGGATTAGCGCATCTGCTCTGCTTCTTTGGAGTCTAAAAATGTTGATAGTAGATCAGGATCTTCGAACGTCCTGGTTTGGTTGTGGAGAGTCACTCGGAGCTTCGCTGGATACAGCAGGCCAAAGCGAGCCTGTAGCTGTTGAAGTCGAGGGCGAAAAGCAAGGAGTTTCTTCCGACGGTCAACGGTAGGCTTTGCCAAATCAGGAAAGAAGGAGACCTTACTACCTTCAAATTCCAAATGATGATTCGCTCGGGCAACATGTAAAATTTGTTCCACTTGTTGATATCGTAGCAAGCTAAAGATAATAGGCCGGGGGGTCGTGCGGTTGAGCGCCATGTGGGCAGGAACACGGTGTGCTCGATCGATTTCCAGTTCTCTGTGAAAAGTGATCTTCAGCAAGGAGGGAAGAGTTTTGAGCAAGAATTCTCTTATATCTCCTGCTTCCACCCCCTCCGGCATTCCGAGGAGCCTCACATTGTTGCGACGGGCTCGATTATTGCTATCTTCTAACTCCTTTTGAAGATTCTGTATCTGGCGCTCAGCCTTGTCCAGTTTGCCCAAGCGCACCTCGTGCGAGTCGAGGACCCCCGCCATGTTGTCCTGCCGTAATGAAAGACTTTCAAGTCGGTCCTGGAGCACTCCAAAGTCTTCTCGCATGGCTCGAAGCGCTTCTCCATTGGACTGCACCAATTCCTTCACGCCGCGTATTTCCTCCAAAATCTCCAGGTGCATTTCGGGGTTTTCACGAAATGGGACCATCTTCTGTGGGGAGGACACCTCTGTTTTGGAGCGTTTTCCGTGAGAAGAAGAAGGAGACCCGAAGTCCAAGCGCGCTGGTTTATGGGCCGCCATCCCCCCCGAGGTGCCCCGGTCAGCTCGGAGCGAAATAGTAAATTTGTATAGGTATTAAGTCAGGATTCTAAGTAGGCCTCTCGGGAGCTTCAACGCAAAGCGTCCTACCCGCTGGACATCAGGCTCCGCCCCCCGTCCAAACCATTTTTAAACCCAGCTGCACATACAGCTTTTACTACATCCTCCAGCAATGAATTCCAGTGTTTGGTTAAGCGTTATGTGTGAAACTATTTTCTTTTATTTCTCTTACATGGGTTACACTGTCACTTCATTGCATGTCCTCTAGTTTTTCCACATTTGGATGGCGTATACAGTTGATCTATGTTTTCACGTTCCAATCCATTCATTAATTTCTACACCACTATCATATCTCCACTCAGCTGTCTCTTCTTCATGTTGATGGGCCCTAACCTTTGGAGCCTCAGCTCATACGCGTATCCTTTCATCTGCAGTACCATCTATGATGTCCAGCATGATCCCACATTGACAGTGGGGGCACACAGGCAAGCTGCTGCTGCAGAAAGGTGATTTGCCACATAGGGCAGTTCAGGGGATCTGGCACCCTGGACACAGATCCCAGCTGGCCACCCCCACTGCCGCTGAACACAGCTGTGGAAGAGCTACCATGGCAGTACCTATCTTTCTTCCACATGAGTTGTATTGGTGGCAGGTGGTGCTGGGAACCCTGCAGAAGCAGATGTTTGGGGGAGGGGGTTGTGTGGGTAGCCATATGTGCCTCTGCCCATCCCCCCAACTGGACCTTGTAGCCTAGGCACACACCAGACCTGCATGTTGGATAGGCTGGGACTGCACACTGCCACCACTGACAGCACGCAGGCATATCAGTATGGTGTGGGGATGTTGGTGGCGGATGCAGCAGCACCCACCTGCAGCAGACCAGAGCCATGCCCTGGCCCTGTGTGCCATGTGTATTGCAACATATGGCAAGGTCTGTCTGATGTGGAACATGACAGCCCCAGGGACACAGTCAGTGTGTGTATATGAGCAGAGGGTCACAAGTTCACTTCCTGGATCTGGATCATGTAATGCATGGCACTTTGGCCTACAGTGCAGGTACAGCACCAGCATGTGCAACCCCCAAACAGAACAGCCAGGAAAGGTACAAACACCCGTCAGTCATATAGAGAGGCTCCACTAGCCACAGCTGAATGGAGAGGCAGGCTGAGAGCACCTGCACACTGAGCAGGCATTAACAACAGGTGTTTATGTCAGGGCATGCTACTAGCACCTGAATAATGAAAACACCTTAACAATGCTTGAGCTGATATGGAGACCAATAGAACAGGCAGGAATGCCAACCATCCCCACTTTTGCACAGTGTAGCAATGAAAGAGTGTGTGTGTGTGTGTGTGTGTGTGTGTGTGTGTGTGTCCATTGTTATGTGCTTTCTGCTCTTCACTGTTCCTCACATTGCCTAAGCTGTTCCCAGCGTTAGTGTACAAATATGTATGATGAGGAGCAAAGGATTGTAAGTATGGCCTGCAACAGAGCAGATTGGCCTGGATGTGCCTGTCTCTGCAGTAGGGTCAATGGCTGAGACTTCATTGTGGCCATTTGCTAAGTGCATGGCCTGGGTGGCCACAGCATATCATGCTGAGAGGGCACTCTCACTCTGACCGGGCAGTGACTATGGCATAGCTATGTATCCATATAGTGCCATATACTGTCTGGCTCCAGTAATGCGGGTTCAATCTCTATCTGGGGAGCCCAATCACTGAGCCACATGCTACATGGCCATGCCATTTATCCCAAGCCAGGATATACATGGTTTCTATGTGCACATGCATTGTGTGCTGATCAGAGGACCGTCCGCAGTTGGTATGTGCATGGCTGAAACAGCCCAGTGGTGGGCAGCAGGTACAGTCTGACTGAGATTGCTGTGGTGGATTGTTAGTCCTCAGTGTTTGGGACAGCAGTTGTTCCTGGCCTACTCACTGGTCATAGCAGGACAATAGCAGCCCCACACCAGCCTAGAAACCCCCACTGCATTTAGCATCCATGTCATCAGCTTTTTCACATTGGGGACTAACATGCACTGTTCTTGGAGGGCCCCTGTCTACCAGGGCCTGGACACAGGGCCAAACTATGACTGGCACCTACAGCATGCTGCAAATGTGTAGGAAACTAGGTGATTAGCATAACACACTGCAGACTACCTGCCACACATTGGCAGTGATATAGACTTGCAGCACAGCTGGCAGAGGCCATCGCTAGCAGTGCAAGTTCTAGAGACCAGGTGCTGGGCGCCCATCAGCGTGACTGCTAAAACTGCTCAGTAGCACTGTTTGTAGCTGTTAGATGCATACAAATGTAGCTGTTATGGGCATCCAAATGGCAGATGAAATTTAATGGTGGGCAAGTGCAAAGTTATGCACCTAGGAAAGAACAACCCAAACTATGGTTACACAATGCAAGGTTCCACATTAGGAACCACCAACCAGGAAAAAGATTTAGGAGTCATCATGGATAACATGTTGAAACCCTCCACCCAGTGTGCAGCAGCAGCCAAGAAAGCAAATAGAATGCTAGTTATCATAAGGAAAGGAATGGAGAATAAACCAAGGATATTATAATACCTCTGTATCGTTCCATGGTGAATATTGTGTGCAATTCTGGTTGATGCATCTTAAAAAGGACATAGCGTTATTAGAAAAGGTAGAGAGAAGAGCCACCAAAATTTTAAAGGTGATGGAAGAATACCCCTATGAAGAGAGGCTAGAAACATTAGGGCTCTTCAACCTGGAAAAGAGACGACTGAGGGGAGATATGATAGAGGTCTATAAATTAATGCATGGAGTGAAACGGGTAAACATAGATCTATTGTTTATGCTATGAAAATATAGAAAGACTAGGGGACATGCAATGAAGCTACAGTGTACAGTATTTAAGACTAATAAGAGAAAATATTTTTTCACTCGACGTGTAATCAAACTCTGGAATTCGTTACCGGAGGATGTAGTAAAAGCTGTTACTGTAGCCGGATTTAAAAAAGTTTTGGACAAGTTCCTGGAAGAAAGATCCACAAACTACTACTAAAGGGGACCCAGGAAATCCACTGCTTGCCCCAATACAAGCATTGTGGAACCTATGTCTTTTGGGGAAACTGCTAGGGACTTGTGTCTTAGATTGGCACTGTTGAAAACAGGGTACTGGGCTTGATGGACCTTGTTCTGACCCAGTATGGCATATCTTATGTTCTTATGTCGCACCCATTGTCAGTGTGTCTTACTGAGCAGATGTGGTGGATCAGTGCTTTCTCCATTTAGTGATCAGCTGCAGACTGCTGTTCTACCTGTTCAGTGCCTCATGGGTATTGGAGGGCTAGCCTATACCAGCACAGACAGTAGACAGTCTAGGCAATGACCTGCAGGCTCTTTGAATCACGACATTGCTGTGTAGGGAGGTGTGGAGGTGTAGCCTACAGGTTAGTGCAGCCTTAATACACAGGAGTTTGATTTCCACTTGGTCATTTTGGACCTATATGCTACTCAGGCCATTTCCCTGTCTTTAACTGTCCTGGCTTTATGTGACTTGCAGATACTCATCCTTCTACTTTGTTATGTGCTCTGTCAACTCTTTGGGTCAGCAAACATGCTGTTCCACATCATAGCCTTCTGGGAGCATGGCTTTATTGCCTCTGATACAACCCACTGTAGGAGGTTTGACATGTTCACCCTGCATATGTCAGGACCCTACTTGGAGGTGTGGCAATGGCTTGGAGGGCCAAGATCCCATGGTTTGATGCCCACTAACACTGCTTATGTGAAATTTCAGAATGAGTTACTGTCGCATTTTATGTCAGCCACAACCTTCATGGAATGACAACACCTCCTTGTGACCTTGGGCAGGTCACTTAACCCACCAATGGCTCAGCTGATTGCAGGTCCGTACAGTTCATCAGACATTAGTAATTGATGGTAATATGTACCCTGATGTGACTGCACTGCTTCAGCATTATACTAACAGGCAGTTACATACATACTTCTATAACCTACTGGGGAAATATGAGTCAAGTGTGACATCATGTCTGTTACTGTACAGCTTTGGCTCCCTTCCATCTCTTCAGTATATGTGGACACATCCTACTCCTTGGATATCCACCTTCAGGTCTCAGCTCATGTCCATACGTACCCCATTTACCCGGTATAGATAACACCTGTGCAGTTGTTATCAGCACATTTGTCTGATGTGTTGTATGGTGGCTGTGTGGCTAGGACAGGTGTGAGTCCAACATGTCTGGTATGAAGCCTTCCAAGTGACAATGCCATACATTTTCAATCACAGTACAGATATGTTGGTGATGGCACCTATGGCACATCAGTGCCCCCAGCCCATACCACCCTCTCCTCCACTGCCATCCGTCCTTCAGTCCATCCATCCACCTCTGTCGGCTGGGTGCAGTCATGTCTTCTCATGCAGGCTGCTACACATGGCCTACACTGTGTTTTTCCCACAATTTGGCTCTGCATACACATCTCTCCTGTGCCTGATTTGCACATCACCACTCCTACTCTGTCCTCCTGTCGCTGCACACATCCTGCCACTTCTGGCTCCACTGGGGATACGTGTTCCGCATCCTATGTCATACGCTGACATTGCGCCATATTACAATGGCACCCCCTATGCATCCGTACACCAGTCTCCCACATGTTCATCCACTTTAATGGCTGCCACAAAGGGTGCCCACTGGACTAGCAGATCCATCATCTTCCACCTGCGTTAAGGTTACAGCCATTTTTGGACATTAAGGTGCCTACTTGACACCTTAACACCCGATGTCCCATTACTGCACGTTAAATAGCCCATAGGGCCCTTAACGCTGGAACACCTCCTACTTGCCCCGACCCTTTTTGCATGGAAAACCCCTTTTTGCTGCTGTTAACGCTCAGTAATGCATGATCCCTTACTGCCATTTATTAAACATACCCCTTTGTTTTGTATGATTGTGTGTACCCACTCACCCTGCAAGTTAAAGAATGTGCTGATGGCTCTTTGAATTTGTGTAGCTCCAGAATCTATTGTTTTGCTTTGACTGTTGTTGTTCTTTGCTGCCTCACAGAAGCTGTTGCCCTAGGCAGACACCTAGGGGCCCTTTTACTAAATAACCTTGTGGTGTTGTACCAAATGCACTCATAATGTGCAAATGCACGGTGCGTTAGGGCAATAGCACAGCATTAACTGCTAGGAGCACAGAAAATTTTTTTCTGGCAGTTGCTGTGGTGCATGCGGCCTTGCCACATTGCAAAAATAGCGCTGCTGCACTCAATGCCTCTTATGGAGATGGTGGTGAGGGCACCCCCACTACTAGCCTGCCATGCATGTAGTATGGGTGTGCTGCCTTCATGGTATTTGCTCCATTCACTGTCCACCCCTAACCTTCCCATTTGTAACATTAATGAACCATGGACAGTTAGCACCAAAGTCCAATAGCGCATATCCAATGAGTGCCTTTAGTGCGTATCAGACCCTCTCTAACAGCTAACACCCTTTAGTAAAAGACCACCCCCCCCCCCCTCTTAGTCTTGCCTAAAGGTTGGGCTGGCTCTAATCATAGGGGTGACTATAGACACAGAACTAAAGCATTAAATTCATCATAAAAATAACCTTCAACATAGTGATTGAATATCCCAAAGCGAGGACAGAACTCTTCTGATGGAGGACTCAACGATTGCAGAAAGGTAAGGAGAATCAAATATGTACCAGCATCCCCAGCCAGCAGGTATAGAATCTGCACTATCAAAATTGATGCTATAGAAGGAAGGTAAAGGGAGATTGATGCAATAAGCCTCTGGGGCATAAACAATGACCTGGGTAGACAAGAAGTCAGCATAGTTAAGAGAGAGTTTAAAAAATTGAGCTGGAGTCATTATACTGTACAATCCTAAATTTTCTTTTGGATTTAACTCATGTCTTTTTTGGGAATAGCTCAAGGTGAATTACATCCAGGTCCTGTCCCCAGAAGACTTACATTCTAAGTTTGTACCTGAGGCAGTGGGGGTTAAATGACTTCCTAAATCAACAAGGCGTGGCAGTGAGATTCAAACCAAACTTTCCTGGTTCTTAGATGCTTCTCTAACCATTAGGCTATACCTCTACTTGGTGTGGACTTGATTGGAATACAGATATCAGCAACATTAATATAGACATTAATATCTTGTATAAACCTTATCGTTTGCTGTGACACGTATTAGTTTTATTACTTGTAGGCTGAGTACCCGCCTGTATATATGTTATTGTTCTTTGTAAAGCAAATAATTCTGTTGCTTGTAAACTGCCTTTACCCAGTGAAAAGTGGTATACAAAAAACAGTTAAATAAATAAATACAAATAGACCCTACAATCCATAAACATCTTGAGGCCTGATTTTCCCACAGACACAGAAGGCAGGAAACCTTTAATAAACCGGGCTTTCTCTTCAAATAGGTATCATTAATAAATCTCTAGTCAAGAGCACAGAGTCAACTGTATACATGTGCATACAAGTCGTCATAATAAAAAAATAATTGCATACATCCACGTTGTACTTAAGAAACCTGCTGCAAGATCATAGAGAGGACAGGAAATCATATTTACATGAAGTGCATGTTAATATAGCTTGGCTTCTTTCCTCTCCTTCATTGCTATCCTTGCAGCAAGCACTATAGAGTGAACCAAGGTGAGCCATTATAATGGAAATACAGCTTTGCCCAACCTCCTGATAGGATAACCAGGGCACAGTGCAAGTACTAGGGCACAATGTACTGATCATGAATTCACTGAGGAGGAAGGAAAAAAGAGAAGATCGTGGCAGCCATCTAAGACTCATCCATGGTGGTAATAGCCAGTGAAAGGGTTAACTAGATTTTCATTTTAGATAGTTGCCTTAGTAACAATCGGAGAGCTCAAGCAGTATCTTTTCTATTTATTGGGAATGTTTAGATGGACAGAGGAACTTAGCTTATTATACACCTGTCTTGATTGCTGGCTAAGACTTGCTGATTAATAGTAATGGAGGATGCATTTTAATACCTCTACTGTAAAGAAAAATATACAAATTATGATGTTATTGGGCAAGTTTTGGTGTTAAGAATGTTTTGGCATTCTGATCAAGTTTTCCAAAACAGGAATGGCACCTCTAGGTTTTAATTCTGCATTATAAAACATACACCAAGGGCATGTTTCACTTAACATTTTGCTAAAAGTAAGCTTATTTCTAAGATGTGCTGAACAGTATCTTCCATATTTCTCAAAAGTGCCAACTAGCCATTTGCAAAAAATGAAAATGGAAGAAGTAATAGAGGATAGACTGGTGAAAGGTGGTAACAATGCCGCAAGGTTTTCTTAGCTTGATGCCAATGACGGTATTTTAATTTGCTTTTATCTTTTTATGCTTTGTAAACCACATTGATACTGTTCTGGTATGTGGCACACCAAAATAAACCTGCAACTGAAACCTTCTGTCATCTCTTTCCAGTTCATTTCTTTGAACTAGTTTATATTGAATGATTTCAGACTGAAGCATAGAAACTTTTGGGGTTATTTTAGAAGTCCTACGTGAGTTTTACACATGCATAATCAGGCATATTTACATGTAAGTCAGATCCATGTGTAAATGGCAGTTTTAAAAAGGGTTCAATTTACTAGTGAACATTCTTAACATGTGGAAATTTTGTGTGGCACTTCGGGATGTGGTCTGGGTGGGTTAAAAATCATCAATGTATTTCCCATTTCATCCACATCTGGTTTACTCACTGGATCGTGTGGGTTTTTAAAAAGTGTGTGTTTTGGTCAGCTCTTTATAGGAGCGATGAAGGGGCCTAGCCTCCTTAATCCCCCCTCCAACCCCCAGTTTCTTACCCCTTCCAAATTGAAATGAACTCGATAGCTCACATGCATGTATAAATGATGGCACTTGACGTGTAAGTTGCTGTGTGTCCACCCACTCTCCGCCCCGTGCATGCCTTCTGTCTGCCCACAGGACATTTTACACTGTTGGTACCGTTAGTGTGCGTTAAAGTGGCTTTTTGGACACGCTAAGGGCACAGGTGCACCGTTAGCGCACGCTAATGACACAGTTGCTCCTTGACCATGCTTTAGTAAACATACCCCTAAGTATTTCCATTCTTGGAGGGTTTACGAGCTTAGGGGTCCTTATACTAAGGTGCACTAGGTTTCTGCACTTAACACTCATTTAGTGCTAAAACTAATGTGCATTCAGGCAATGCCTCCATGGAAACTGTCAGGGGCATGGTCACTGTGTTCCCAGCAGTTAACGTGAGGATGTGTACTCTAACGCATGGAACAGTTACCGTGGGTGCACCTAACTCCATCTATTAAGGTGGTATTAGGTGCTCCCGTGCTAACTGCAACATTTACCGTTAACATGATATATTTCCCTGTGCAATGTGCTCTCCATGCCAACTCCGCCACATGTATAACCCACCCATTCCCCACCCCAACATGTCATTTGCAGTTAGCACAGGAATTAGCATGTGGAAACTGTCATACCCACACAGTAATAGTTACCACAGCCCCTTACACACACTTACCATATGTGAAAATGCATGTTAACTGCTTAGCACACTTTGGTAAAAGGTCTACTAGATTTGTAGCTGTAGCTTTTCCAGATATTGTTGCCTGTCTTCCCCTTTCTGCAATATCTTGTAGTAACTCTGGTAACCCGGAGGCCCTCCTCGCCTCCATCACCAGTCTTAGCATCCCACAATAATATTCCCCCACAAATTCACAAACAACTGTAGTTTGGTACAAACATTTGGTCGCAGCTTTATTTACACCTGTAACAACCGGCCCAACACGGGCCTGAATATAAAACCATCCAACATAACCCAGCCCCCACACCCCATTGCCGGAGGATGCCCCCCCACCCGCCATCTTAGTAGCAAGGCGGAGCATCCTCCTCCCCCCCAAACCCCTCCGCCTGCCTCGCCATACTAGTAGCAAAGGCCGGCTCCCACCCCCCCGCTACCGGGCCGAGACCCCCAACCGGGCTGTCTCGCCCCACCCCGAGGAGCACTTCGCCCCCACTGCTCGTAAACCAGTTCAAGCCCGCGCCGCTCCTGCGAGCGCTGGCTCTGTACCCCGCCCCCGCCAGCTGCAACATTTCAAAACCACCTCCATAATGGGTGGGAGGGCGGGAACGCGTCCGTTTCCCGAGGAGTCGCGGCAAGAAGGAGACGGCCACGCGACTCCTCGCAGACACTGCACCGCCCCCCCTCTTCAGCCCGCGGCCAATGAAATCGCTCCGACATCATGACGGAGCGATTTCGAATGCCGCGAGCATGGCCTCCTCTCACTCACCCCCCCCCCGCCCCCCGTCACATGCTGGAGGCCGAGGCCGGGCCCGGGCCCAGGTTACTGACGGCCGCGGGACCCGGCCCGCGGCCTCGAGCATTTTTTCAGTACAAACCTTTTTACCTCTTATTTTCCAGCTACTTTTAGAAACCTTATTTGCCTTGTTTTCTTCTTGCTTGTATTTACTTTCCTAAGAGGTTTGTTCCCCTTACATTTTCTCTATTCAGTTTTGTCCACTGCTTTCAACGTCACCTTGATGTTCCCATCCATTTAACGAATCTGTGAGGACCCCCCCGGCATCTTGAGGAAGTTAATGTTCTGAAGTATAGGACTTTCTTTTTAAGAATGAAGCATAACCTCTTGTGCCTTTATAATGAATGCTATACTGCCTCAAAAACTATTCTGCAGTATTAAGTAAATTCATACTAAAAATTATTTAGGATTAAGTGTGTAATAGTGTGTGAAGTGGCCTGGTTTCTGGGCCTGTGGAAAAGCCCTCTTATCATAAAAAGATGAACAGAACCAAGGTTCAGAACCAAAGGAAATCTTAACATCAACATGATGCTACTGGATTGTTGGCTTCTCGCTCTAATGTCCCATCCACCCTTGCCCTGCCCTCCAACCTTCCATTCCCACTCCCTCTCCTGCCCCACCCACTTGTGACAATAACCAGGAGCCCTGATTTAGTAAATGTCGGAACCAGTGGCCACAGCTTTTATTCTTAACAACATTTGTTGTTACTGTACATTTCTTAGTCCGTGTGAACTGAACCATGACCTCACCAGCTCAAAGTGGGGTACCAATCTGTGTCTTTTAGTGTGTCTTTAGTTTTCTGGATTTCCCCTTGACTGCCCACCAGCTCTGTGGAACACAGCTGTCATTATTGAGTGCTTAAGGCTGGCCGCTGCTTCATATGGCCGTTTCCATTTGGCCCTGGCTGACCATTTGGCTAAACCAGATGCTTCAGCGACCCCTGACCCATCTTATGCAGCCAAGGTGGCCCCCTGGCCCAGATTCCCCCCTTCTTAATCTCATGAGCCCCATTGTGTCCTCCTTTTCCCTTTACATGTCTGGTGAGATTCCCGCTTCCTTCACTGTGACACCCCACAGGGGTGTACCAAGCTAGAGTGGCCTGTCTGTACCAAGCTAGAAATGTGTCCTGTGCAATTCATGATCCTAGCACCCCTCCCTCCCCAGCCATGTACAGGAACTCACACTTTTTGGGATTCCTGGAAGTTCAGTGATGATATCTGTGTCCCTTCCATACGTGAGCCCTAAGCGGCCATACCTCTCGCACAGCTCTTATTACAGACTTGGCTGGGAGGCTCCCAACCCGAGTGCCTGCCTTGTTTAACTTGGCTGGCCCCAAGTGGTCTGACCTTTCGCTTATTCAAAAGCAGAAAATTGGAATGACTGTTAGCTTTTGCAGCCTTATAAAACAATTTTGCATTTTTTTCATGCTTACACAGTGTAAACATACTTCTCAGGATTACATTTTCCTGGTCTGGGCATTCCTGCCTCACTTGGGGCCTGGGTTTCTAATTTTCTTGTCTGTGTCCCACCCTTGACCTCAACTGTATAATTTTAAGATAGGTTGGACTGTTGTCCATTAAGAAGGATCATGGATCTCATCTGTTCATCTCTTCAGATAGTGCAATAGGAAGAGTAAAGAAAGGGATATGTTTTTCACTTTCTATTAAACCGAGAACAAACTAATAGTAAAATAGAAATAAAGGACAGGATATGGAATAAGAAACCTATCCAGGGTGAGTGTTTTGGAGCACTTGGTTCACTGATTGAGATCTTACCTGATAAGGGGCTTAGCATTGAACATCCTAACTTGGTCATATGAATTAATAGAAAATTTAAAACCAGAGCTGGTTTTAGATGAAAGGAAAGAAGGCAAGTGTCTGTGAAAGTGAAAATAAATACAGAAGGGTTGTTTTCTTCTCCCTCCGTCTTTGGTACAAGAGAAGAACAGAAGCCTCATTCATGACTAACAGTCAGAGAGTTAAGGGGACACTTTTCAAACATCCTGTTTAATTGCATACACTTTACCAAACTTTCCATTGGGAATCCACACAGATGTTTCCTTTTGAAAATACGGGTGAAGACTGTGTTTTAAAACCACCTAGCTAGTTTGTATGTAGTCTTCTGTGCAGGCAGCTAAGAAAGGAAAAATAGCGCACACACTCTTGAAAATGTTATATACGTATTTCCCATTTCCCTTTATTATTTATTTATTTATTTATTTAACAAGTTTTTTATACCGCCTTTTCCTTCAATCAAAGCGGTCACAAGAAATACAAGGTATAAACAAGGGAAACAAACAGTATAGACATGACAACATATGGTAATGTAGGAAAAATAACAAGGGTTAACAAAATAGTGGATTATTTATAAAACATATACAATAGATGATATCTTAGTCATTTGTTGATCCATAGTGCTCAATAAAAAGTAAAGTTTTTAATTGCTTACGAAAGTCACTTAAAACATCAATTGCACGTAAATCAGGGGGGAGAGAGTTCCAAATCAAAGGGGCAGCCAAAGAAATTGCTCGTTGTGATGTACATTTGCGTGATTTAGCGAAGTTTCTTGGGGTATTGAGGGTGTTTGAGGTGGATAATCTTCTAGGTCTGTTGCTGGTATCACGGGATAAGAGGGCATGGAGGCTGGTTGCAGAACTGTTGTGCTTCATTTTGAAGATGTTTATGATTAACTTATACTTTATGCGAAGGGTTATAGGGAGCCAGTGGAGATCTTTAAGGATGGGGGTAATGTGGTCATGATTAGTGGAACCGTTAATTATTCTGGCTGCTGTATTCTGTGCCATTTGAAGAGGTTTGAGAGCATGTTTTGACAGCCCATTGTAGATAGGGTTGCAAAAATCCAGAATGGGGGTAATACTCCCCTTCCCCTTGGTTATCAGAGCAGTTTACAATTAAAAAAAATCCTTGGGTTACAATAAATGATATGCTATCTCCTTCTAAACCTCATTAAAATATGACAAATTCATATACTCTCAGATATCCATTATATACATTAT